>JAIUSX010000103.1:10000000-10698333 GCA_026573805.1 Hesperophylax magnus
CAAAGTTTTTAACATATAGAAAGAAAGGAGGAGGCACCGTTTCTTCCGCCGAATTCGTGGAAATTTTGCAGTGCGTAAGAAATGAATAAATCATTTCAACCAAATGACTAATCTCTATAAAGATAGGCCATGCTGGAGTGTTTTACGGGCATGGTAAATAATCTCTTTGAAGACAGGACACGCTGGAGTGTTTTACTAGCATGGTCAATAATTATATGATCTCTTTGAAGATAGGCCAGGCTGGTGCGTTTTACTAGCATGGCCAATAATTATATAATCTCTTTGGAGATAGGCCACGCTGGAGTGTTTTAATAGCATGAAGGTATTTGTATTTTATTGTTATATTGACGCCTACATTAATAACCGCCCCTGACTGTACAGTGCAAAGGCAGGGGAGCTATGGCGCCACCGGATTGGGCAGTGTCGTGAGGCGGGTGTCTTACCAGACATTGGCGTTTTCTATGTCATAATGACTTTGTAGTAATTTGGAACCTCTTCTGAATATGCAGTTTTAGATTTTTTGTTTTGAAAACATCAAAGTTTTTTAGTACAATGATTAGAATAAGAAAAATAAACTTTTAATCTTCAACACATTTTAAACGGTATTCATGGTTTACAAAATACACCATTCAATGTTTACGAGACACGAATGACGATGGTGCATCCATCGGTTATGAGATCACGATCATTTTACGCATATTCATGATTTATAACGATGCACATAAAGTGGTAACGTAGATACTGTCATTATCAACTTGATTTAACATCTAACCGTAACCGATAGCTTGAATGAGGAGAGTCAACGCCCGCGATACCTGCACCGTGCACCGTTCAGCGTTCGTGCGGCAGCTACGGAATGAGACCAGAGAAAACTGAGTGGCTTTTTCCGTGGGAAAACTCTCCATTTCTGCGAGGAATTATCTCACAGTCGTCATAGTACGTTTCATAATCGACAAGGCAAACCGTTTACTTATAGCACGAAGAGATAATAGGCAGGAATGAGCATTGGCACGCCTATAGACTAGACAAGATATTATATAGAATGAAAACGACGCTATGTTATATACTGTTAGATATTGGAGTATGGAAAAGTAATATTTTTCTTGGAGTTGAGTGGAGCATGAGCGTTTATGAGCAGATACAAATATATTTTTCAAAAGATGTTTCAGTAACTTATATATATTAAATAAAAAAAGCCAATTAGTAATTTAATTTACCAGTTAATAATAAGCCTTGACGAAGCTTGGGAAAAGTGAAACCCGGTTGGCGATCTTTGTTAATTCAAAAATAAAAGTGGTGTATTACAAATTGGGTTCTTTCATTTAAAATATAATGTCACACCACAAAGAATTTGCTTACTTTCGAAAAAATTATGATATGTTATTAAATGGTATTTCATTATTTTTTTCATTTTTAGAAAATGAATTTTATAAAATATATTATGATAAAACTATAACTATACTATACTAACAGACCGAACGATTAGTCATAATAGACCCGATATAATTTTACATGAAAAAAAAATAAATTTTATTGATGTTCCAAATTCCTGCTAATATTCAAAATTCTGTTTCTGAAAAAATAAGAAAATACAAAGATTTAGGAAATGAGATTAAAATAATTTGGCATTCTCAGACTATAAAAATATTACCATTTGTTATTTCGGCTACTGGCATTATACCTAGCTCTCTCATTCAAAATTTAGGCGTATTCGATCTGTCAAAGAATTTATATGTAAAAATGCAAAAAACCGTCATTTTAAATACATGTAGGATTACGAAAGATTTTTTAAAATATTTATATTGAGGGATTAGTAGGATTTATAGGTCCAATTAGAAGTTCTACAGAGCCGAACCCTTTGATATGAAAATATCTGGAGTCGGTGAATTAATTTCCCATTTGATCTCTGATGATTTGACGTGTTGTTCTTGTGTTATTTTGTATTTATTATCCTTATATAATGCACTCGCATAATGTGGAATGACTAGATGATAATTTGTGGAAAAGTGTGTGGAAGGGTTTAGTTTTTCCTGTGAGGAAGATTTAACCCGGACGTAAAGTCGGAAAATTTAGCATTACTTAGTAACACTGCGATATGTATTAGCCCCATCACTTCCCGACCCTTCGTCACATCATATTTTGGGATAATTGTTAATGGGATAATTTTTATTTAAAGTTTTGGATGTTGGTAATTAGATTGATTACTTTTAGTTTTTTTATCATGATTTAAAAAAAAAATTTCTTTAGGAAAACCAACAGATTTTTTAACATCTATAAATAATAAACATATAATCAATATAAATAAAATCTAATGATAGATTTTTTACATAAACATCAAATTATAACAAAAAACTAAGGGTCCAATACCCGTGGGCTAAAATATAACACAAGCTAACGCTTCTATGGAAGAGTAGTATTCAAATCTCTTAATTTGTGAAAATCCAATGTAAATACGATTTTATACGTAATTACTTTCTTTCTTTATTAATTTATTATTTTTTGTAAATGAAATTCAAAATTGTAAATATTTAATAAATTATAAGAACACAAATAAACGTCGTTACATAAAAAAAAATTATTTGAGGACTAAAAATAGTTCTGCTTCAAATTTCTGTGTAAAGGTAAAGTTACTACGGAAACAAATCGCGTAATTAGTCACCAACTGCCATTTGTATAAAACTGTATAAAGCGAAGCAGTTGTCGTGAATAAAGTGGAATGTCATCATTTGAATTAAAACAAAAAACCTGAGAGTTACAATTTATTTACATTATTTTGAAATGTGTGTAAGTTTTGGCAGAATAATTTAATAAATTATATATGTATATCCTTCTCAGAACAGACATCGTCTAGTGCGACGGTAACGTACTTGATTTTTTTTTTAATTTTCTTTATTTATATAAATTTTTTGTAAAAAGTTTTTACATGCATTTCGACTACCACACTAGGCACATGCCCATTTTACCGTAGTCTAAATTGTGTATATTGTAACTAGTGTAACTAATTAGTGTAAATTTACATGTTGAAAAAATGGAAATAAAGATGAGAAAAGAATGTTTTAGAATTAAGTAAAATATATATATATATATATTTATAGCAAAACAACTTATTTTAATGGTGTGAAGCATTCTTTAAAATAGTTCCTTCCCTTTTATAAATAACCAAGTCTGAACACTTACAGCAAGATTATCGCCCTTGAGGTGATTTTTCACAAAAACGGCGATCTACAAATTATCCAATTATTATTATTATTATTATTATTATCAGTTTTCCTAGGATAAATATACTCAGTAAGTTGAACAATTTGGGAACAATTTAAAAGAGCTGTCGCTGGGCGAAAGCGGTGATTTTAGATTAATTATAGATTTTAAATGTGTTGTAATCTTTTTGTTGTGTTATTTTTATCAGAACATTTTTCCACGTGCATATGAGAATTGTCTTTATGTATAATTGCCGAAGGTCTAAGATATTAATACAAAATAAACACCCGAATTGCCAGTGATCCACTGACTTAGGGAAACAACCCGATCAATACATAATATATAATGAAGATTGAATATTAAATGTAGAAAACTGTACTCACTATGTGTTTGGTCGACAGAAGACGGTTGCTTCTCTTTTTGTAAACATGAGAGGAAGTCACTCGTCGCCACCTGTTGCTGAGCGCGCGCAACTAGGAGCACTGAAGTGACTGAGGCTTTCTCCCAGGAACGGAAAACTCTGAAAACAAAAAAACACGACATCAGTACCAGTGGCGTTGATTCATATCAGAAGACCGTGATACGAATACTACAGTTTACATGTCACGAATTCCCTCACTCAATGTCGGGAAAACAGTATTATGCAAATTGTAAAACAAACAAGCCGTCATAGACAGATACACACTTAGGTAGTTACATCATGTTCGAAGTTTCAAGAAAAGAATGCGATAAAACCAGGCACAACCAAAAATAATAAATAGACATCTTGGCATGAAGACATATTCCAGCTGAAGGTAAAAGACAACACCTTATTTTTATGATAAAATCTTTCAAGAAAACATATTAATTTACACGTTTACGTATTCATAAAGTGAGTGTGAGTATACAGCAAAAAATGGCCAAGCCAAAGTCCTAGATTGTCGACAGATCAAGCAAGATTGACGGTTTTTGCATGGAAGCAGGCTCACAGTGTCGCAGGTTACGATACTTTTTTTATTATTTAAAGTGTATTTTGCTTCATGTACTTACGTAAAGAAAAACGACTTGCGAAGCCGCCAGTTTATGTCTCTGCAAATAAATTCAGTCTAAGTTTGCCAACGTACTGGGATTTTGACTTCGCCACTTTTCGTTGTATGCTCACAATATATCCCGACAAGATGTTGTCTTGCATGGTGTGCGGCAAGGTGGCAAAGTGGGAAACCTCGGCGCTGAACATTCCGTGGCAGAAAGTTTTATTTATTTTAAATCTTCTGTCTCTCACGAGATGAAAATTATTTAAGGTTATGTGATAGACAACTGCAACAGTGATGGGAACTAATAAGCCAAAATTTATAGTGCATTTATATTACATAACGGTATGCAGTTGATAGTCGTAATAATAATAGACGATTGTTAGGAAACTCCTTAACTTTATGTAACAGCCGCAGCTGCCGTGAGCTAAAAACTGTACAGAAACAGTGCAGATGCCGGAATCCGAGACTTCAGAGGATGGCGCTAAGTTAGTATGTTAAATATAAAAGTACATAATTAATAGGCTTTCCCACGAGGATCGTAAGGTTAATAAAAAAAAAACAGGTACAAGGTAGGTAATGAGATGAGTTACCTTCGTAAAAACAGGTGAAAGGTAGGTAATGAGATTGAGTTACCTTCGTAAAAATAGTCTTTTTGGCGAATACATTCATGAATTCTTCTTACCCACAATCTTATTATTGCAGGAATTATTCTCGGAAAAGTAATCTATATTTCGGTCGGTCGAACAAAGATTCAATTGTTAGGATGTAATTAATCATTGTAACGTAAGATGTTCGTATAATTTCCCGATAGATTACTTATATAACAAGATAATCTTGTATTGACTATGGAAACCGTTCGACGTGATTTTTTCCTTCGGATTTTGTGTAACGGAGGCAAATAAGGCCCACTATTATAACAATTTTAATAATTTAGACAAAAATTATTATAATATTTTAGATGATATTTTACAGTTCTCATTACTAATAAAAAAAACACAAATAATAACAAATATCACTTCATAAATTTAAAAATAATACTATTTCGGCACGTTAAAATATAAACTATACGTAAATGTATAGTTACCTAATCATATTATTTAAGGTTGAAAGGAAAGTAAGAAGAATAGGAATAAGTTTGGAAGCACTTGGCTATTCATACATGACCACCTTATAAATTGATGCTGATTGTAAACTGATATACACGAAAAAGCTTTTTTTACAATTTCCATTTCAAAGCATGTACCTAATTTATTTTGCAAAAGTATAAAGCACAAATTCCAAAGTCAGCTAATTGGCGTTTCAATTACACCTGTTTATAGGTGTCTAAAGATAAAACGAAAAAATGTACTAATGTAAACTATGCAAATGGTATATCGTGCGAACCGTTTACAGGTCGGTCGATTTCCACCGTTTTTGAGAGCAGACCGCATTACAGTTGTCCGAACGAAATGTTACGTAAGTTTGACAAGTAACCGAATGGAATGTAATTTATGTCCCACTATGACCGAGTGCGGGTTGATTATTATGTTTGTGATTCATCATGATGCATTTTGGTACCGTGTTGCTGACGGCATTGTCCGGCGGTTAGACAGGGTGTCCGGGGGTAAAGTGCGTTACCTTCGGGAGGTGATTATACATGACAGAAGAAGTAAAAAAAATACAGTGTGTGGCAAGCCTACGCACGACGGAAGTGAAATTTTTAGTATTCTTCTCTCTCTCTTTTCATTTCATTCTCTCTTTTTTTCTGTCTATCGACATATTTATAAGTAGCATGTGATAAAAAAAATTAAAAGTTATAAAAATATGGGATTCGAACCCGGGTCCTGCATAACGAGTGTCGAACGCTCTGCCTCTAGACCGCGAGGAGAGGTATCTCGCGCAAATTAACGTAAAGGTAAATTAACAAATTTATGTAATTTTTTACTACATTATTACAAATCGTTGATAAATAAAAATAATTAATCAAAATACCGAGCGACTCTACCGGCTCGATTTGTAAGCTATATTTCGACCAAAATATCATATAGGTACCGTAAAGTAAAGTAATAAAAATAATTAATTAATATCATATAGGGCCTTGATTAGTATTTTTAATGATTCAAAATAAAAATAATTAAGGCGATGCCATACGTAGTAATGCAAAATCACGTGTTTTTGGTTTGAAAATTTGGTCGCCTAGAAATGTTTTAGATGTTTTAATTAAATACTGCGAGTAGAATACATCTTTGCCTTTGAAATAATCGAGTGTTTTTTAGATAGGTCTTTTTATAAGCCCAGAAAAAAATAATGTATAAGGCCTATAAAAACTGCTTTAAAGTTCAAAATCTCCTACTTACAAACCCATTTTCGGTTATGATTTTACTGTATAATGTGGCAAATTAAGTTATTTATAAAATGATCGAAAAAAAAAAAATATTTATGCCTGAAAATCCACAAAGTAAAATAAAAGGCACTTTTTGGCCATGTTTTTTTCTTGCATAAATCAAAACAGGCGGATGGTGTTAAGCGGGAATTTAAACCTTATCGTCATCTACGTAAGGGTTGTTATTGATAGCTGCTCAATTTAAAATATTACACGACGTAGTGCATCGCCTTAATCAAAATACCGAGCGACTCTACCGGCTCGATTTGTAAACTATATTTCATATAGGTACCGTTAATTAAAGTAATGGTAAATTAACAAAATTATGTAATTTTTTACTACATTATTACAAATCGTTGATAAATAGAAATAATTAATCAAAATACCGAGCGACTCTACCGGCTCGATTTGTAAGCTATATTTCGACCAAAATATCATATAGGTACCGTAAAGTAAAGGTAAATTAACAAATTTATGTAATTTTTAACTACATTATTACAAATCGTTGATAAAAAAAAATTAAAAGTTATAAAAAATATGGGATTCGAACCCGGGTCCTGCATAACGAGTGTCGAACGCTCTGCCTCTAGACCGCGGTTATTACGTATTCGACCAAAATATCACATAGTCAAAATATCTAAAAGTCGCAGCACGATAGCATTTTATCACTTTTCCTCGTATTAAAAAAATCACAAAAAGAAAAAAAAAATTAGTTTAAGCGGGGATCGAACCTCGGTTCTTCACGACGAGAGTCGCGCGCTCTGCCTCTAGACCGCGAAGCTGAGTTTGGAGGGTGACCTAAACTAGGTATATAATATTTGCTAGGCTCCTATAGCGAAATGATCACGGTTTTTCGTGACGGTCATGAGTCGGTTTTACTCCGGTCCTCGAAAGTGCATGACGCGCGTAAAGAAGTTTCACTTCAAAAATATAAATAACTTTAAAAAAATTCAAACTAATGTACAATGGCCCAGAGCACAGAATGGAGGATGTTCCGAGAGGATTTAATTGGATGATCCTAAGTATTCTTCAGCGAGTGTGCAATATGAAGAAGGCTTATGGGTAAATTCGGAATGGAAAAGGGCCAAAGCGTCAGTTAAGGCGTTTTATTCACAATTGAAAACATAATGCGTTACATTTCTTTTACTCCTACTAAAGAAGCATTATATTTACCACCGAGCCAATCGATACACGAAAGAAAAATACGGTTACTGTGGAAGAGGCATGGTCGATGATTTACAACGTCTATCAACAACGAAAACTGAGCGAACACAAAGTAAAAAATACCCTTTGCGGAAGACTTCGAAAAGAATTAGTCCATTCCATTTAATTTCATCAATAAATTGTAAATCCAGAAAAATATACAAACTTAAGGATTTATTGTAGATACGGACGTTTTAACTAACTTAATTAATACTACTGTGTAAAAAAAACCGCTTATAACAAATTAATGTATAACATATTTACTGTTACATTCGAACGGATACGTTAAAGGAATGTTCTATTGTCCAACTGGAGTTGAGAAATGTGAAGACAATGAAAAAAACAATCGTAAATGCTATTCGAAACAAATGCTTCGTTAAATCGTGGCACCTTTACAGAATAACGACAGTCTTTAAAGTTTGGAGGTTAAAAAATAACAAAAAAAACCGATGGCATTAAAGTGCGAAGAAAAGGATATGTACAATAAAACTCTGTTATTATATGAGGAATTTCTGTAAAAGCAACCAAGATGCAGGCAAAGTTGGAAGTTGCGATTTAACCTACGGAAAAATGCCTTCTCAAAACCAAATTTTACTAAAAACTGTTTGGAAAGTGTACGTTGTCTGCAGACACGTTGCTCAGTTAAGTACTAAATTACTCCGTGGAAAATTGTTACGGAAATGTGTTTTCGTGCGCGGGTTTTGTGTCAAAGTGTATCGTCGGAATACTCTATAACAATGTGCCAACATGCTTCACCAGTTACTCGGCTGCACGAGCTGCGCCAAAATGTGCAGTGTGCATACAATCTGTGTCGTTAAACTGATGTAACCTCGTTATGGCCGCCAATGGCTCGGCGCTTAAACGGAGAAAAATTCACAGCATCGCCGTACAGATGCATCGTCAATATTATCTATGTATAAACAGCGAAAGAATTGCCAATATACGGAAGTTCCGGATAGCATGCGGGCTTCCTATTGGATACGGTTATTCGAGGCGCAAATTGAAAGATAACTGCCGTGAAAAATTGAACTCTTCGCAGTGCTTCAGACTACGTTAACTCTTCACTCGTTGTAAAACGAAATAAAGTTGAATTCTGCTCGGGAGTGCTGGCTCTAGAGTGCATGACATTCAGGTTGACATTTCAGACTCATTTCTTCTGACTAACAATCGGGAACAACAAACAACTGGCGGATTGGCAAACACATCGAAAGATTGGTTTTCGTGTAGCCTATACATTGCATGAGATCTATGACCTTCGAAACGACTAGTGAAATTTTAAGTAGAATGTCTTACTGCGAGATGTTTGTGGAAGCGATTAGGAAATCGCGAGTTTAGCCTATTTCATACTCTCAGAACAAACATATTTAACAATAGAGAAGAGATAACACATAATTTGTTTTAAACCACTTTATTTTAAAACATTGGCCCTTCCCTCATCAAGAGAATTAAAAGCTAGTTTTAATATTTTCTCGATAAAGGAAGGTCAATTACATTTGTGTTTATATAGTGATTTATTTTACGATTATTACGTTTCATAAATAACTCATACGAAAGTTTTTTCTTACAAATCTTGATGTAATTCAAAAATCCAATTTTATTTATTTATTTAGACGCCCATTGGGCTCTTTTAGTTTAAAAAAAAAGGTGTAAGTACATACTAAGCATTAATAACAACAATATGAGATATAAATTTCAAGTGCCTTCATTTAAAGATCTTTATACTAAAAATGCATTAATTTATATCATAAAAGAAAAACACAAGTATCAATTTCTAACTGAAAACCGTACTAGACTTAAATATATTTTTCCATGCCCAAAATTAAACACTTCCTTTGCACAAAATTATTACACTTACCGGGCAAGAATTTTTTTCAATCGACTACCTGAAGAAATTAGAAACATTAATGATAACATCCAAATGATAAACACTGTGAAAAAATATTTTAAAGACAAACTTACAAAAAATAAAAATGTTTCCAACTGAATTAATCTTAAGAATAACTCACTTCAAATAAGTTTAAAATCATTTAATTTTTAATTACTTACTTATTGTAATAAAACAATGTACACTCCTCTTCCAGCCACAAGCTAATGCTTCTATGGAAGAGGGGTCCTGAAATAGTGATCATATATTGTAATAAATAAACAAAAATGTACTTATATAGTAAATATAATAAAAAAAAAAATATATATATATATATATTAAATATATATAGGAAAGTAAATGCGTATATCTATAAAATAATCAATTATGTATAGTACTCGTAAGATAAATAATAATATAAGAGACAAAAATTTTCTTAAATTTTTTTTAAAGAAAAAAATAATGGGTTTAATTATTGTCAAGTTTGATTAAAATTAATTAAGATAAATGGCAACTAAATGCCAGTGTAAAATATAAAATAAATTACAAAACTAAATTATAATACTGTAAGAGTAATTATTTTATTTTTATTTATTTTTTTGGTCAAGAACAAATATAATGATCTTAATTATTACCAAAGGACAATACTAGTTATAAGACATATCACTAAAACTACATTATCGACGCCACTATAATTTGTAGGATTCTAAAGGGATGTTATAGATAACGCTTAATTATATAAATTGTTTCATTAAATACATCAATAATACCCCCAAACTTGTTGCCTGGATCATGCATCCTATTGGTAAGTGTGTGTGTCTGACAATTGGTTGTGCATGTATTGCAGAAGAAAAGCGTTGCATTAAATGTTTTCTGATAACCTTGACACTCGTTGACATTACGTTTCTTTGACTCGCAAGACATTTATTTAAATTCACATTATGGTATTAAATGGCATTATAAAAATAAAAAAAATAATTAAACAACTAACAGTGCTAACCTACCAGTACATTGACATTTTTAAAAATAACACTCTTTTTTCTAAAGAATGACACCGCTTTTATAAAAAAAAATAACTTCAAGAGCACCAGGCCTGTGCTTATTAATCATGGGATTGCAAAGTTCTTTCTTCTTAAATCTATTTCAATGTTAACATGACAGCTTTCGTAGCCTGATGGTCTACAAGTCTACGCAATTGATTGATTGTTGCAAACTTTGAAAGACTTAGTAAAAAGGCAACAGAGCCGTCGTAAAGAAGATTGACAAATTAATAATAACATAGAAACATCGGTAGATGGATCGGTAGATCGGAGAAAGTCCTATCGTTGTTTTATAATTGGCTTAAATTAACGACTGTCTATTATCTCACATAGTATTGCTAATTTATTAAGAATCTCTTGAAATTGTTAGTTATCTTAAGGTGGTTTAACCAGCGGACGAGAATTCAAATTTCGTTAAAAGACGGTTTCGCGATCGGACGTTTTTTTAGACCGAGACAGAAATACCGAATTCATTCCGCTGCAAGCCGTCCACTCGCGCGGCTGTGAAAACTACAGCATGGTTCCGATGAAATAACAATTATTGTTGTTAAATTCTTGGTTGTAGCTTTCTTCCTAATAAGTAGTTACATATTTGTAAATTATACGTCGGAGTGCGTAAACATAAATAAATACAAATGCAGTTTGTTGACATGGTAGATATAAAATATGTAGGTATATGAATATACATTTAAAAAAAAATTCAAATATTTGTTTAATTTGTTTTTTTTTTAATATTTTACACGAGTTTTCCAAAGGTGAGTAAAAATCTTTTGTTTTACTTATTTATTCGTTTGTCCGAAAGGTATTACCGGTAAGTTTTATTTCTAATACTTATCTTTAAAGTATTACTTGACTTGATATGTATGACATTGAAAAGAGGGTTTATTCCTTACAACTGAAGTAATACATATATTAAAACTAGGTTTTATTTCCAACTATATTCTACGGTACCTACCTGCATATGTAGTTATGTGATTGCATAAAATTGTATCGCTTTCATGTATTTGTTTTCATGATTAACGGAGCGACCTGACTCGTCTAATTTTCGAAATGTAATTAAATTCACGAGTAAATTTCGATTGAAACATTATAGGTTAGTATGTCAAAAATAACCTTTTTTTTTCCTAAAACAAGAAGGTCAATTCACAATATGACATTATGAAACTGACAAAAAGTAACACAAAAAATATTAAATATGTTGAATTATACCAATGTAATAGTGAATTGGACAATAAAAGAGAAATTATGAACAAAAAAATGATTTGAATCGCACATCACGAATCGAAATTCATTTGGTTCGTGTCACTTTTTGACTACCAATCACAAACAGTTTCACGTACTTTGGCATAAGTTTTAACATTTATACATGAAAAAACGATGGCAGACATAAACTCCTGTCCATAGTTGATTCTTTTCCCTGGAAATTAAACAACACAAAATTATCGCCAAATGTTATAAAAAATATGTGCTTATTCTGACTGATTCTTTCGAACGACTCTGTACCATTTAAGTACGTACAATGTACACGGATAATTAAATATCACTAACCTTTATTTTTTCTGAAAATATATCTCCCACGTACGTTTTTGATGTCGTAATTTGTGCTATCTAATAAAACTTTTTTTCGAGGGTATTTTCCTCCTCATTTTTAAGCGAGGAATTTCTTTAAAATGTTATCAAGTAGACTGGCGTGGAATAGACGTCCGCTCGCCGCCCTGTCGCAGCGGGGAATGATAAAATTTCGGCTTGCGCCGGGGTAATAACAAACAACAAACGCGAATCGAAATTAATTACTATTATATATATTAAGAATATATTTTTTGGTCATAAATTATTTCTAATGTTTCAATAATGTCTTGGTAAATTATTTTTCTAAAAAAATCTGAACTATACCAATTTGAGGGACCATAAATAAATAGTCCAATTGAGGGATTTTCGTCACAAAACGCGTGCTCGGATTTATTTATTAGTAATTTTATTTGAAATAAAAACAAAATTCTTATACATACATATGATAGATAATTTATTGATTGTTTATACTGTATTATTATATGATTTGAAATATTTGTTGTATAATACAACTTCACATTTGAAAATGCAACAAATCTGCGCATCGTCCAACGGTAACACTTTATTATGATATGAAAATAATAATTTTTTTCAAAATTTTACATCTTACTTTACAAGATAAAATAACGATCATTCGAAATCAATTTGTGTTTTTTTCAAGAAAGGTGTCCATACGTCTAAAAGTGGCCTCAAAAATGCCAAATTTCAGGTCAAGTCTACCTATTTCGCCTTAACAATGAATTAATAGGTTTTCTGATAAACTTTTAGTAAATTACCAATATATTATCACGATGTTAGAACACGTGTTCATGAAAATAAGAATATTTTTGCATTTCGTCTGTAATAACAAGTGCATTTTCCTTGATATCATAAAAATATTCTGATTTTTTTGAAGACGTGTTTCGACATCGCATAATACCTGTAGGAGGTGTTATTTTGAATAGCCCGCTATTTCGGTAGATGTTACTTTTGAAGCTGTCATTTTTTGACATTTGACAAATAGAAACTACGCCATTAATAAAAATGGAACGATACACGCTTCAACAACGCATTGAAATTATTATAATTCACTTGAGTGAATCAAATGGAAATCTTCTTGAGAGATGAGGCCCATTTCCACCTCGGTGGCTTCGTCAACAAGCAAAATTGTCACATCTGGGGTCGGAAAACCCAAGAGGTATTGTTGAAAAGCCTCTTTATCTTCAACGTGTGACTGTTTGGTGCAGTTTATGGTCCGGCGGAGTCATTGGACCTTACTTTTTCGAAAATGAGGCTGGAGCAACAGTTACGGTGAATGGATTGCGCTATCGAGAGATGATTAATGAATTTTTATGGCCGGAATTGGATGGTATTGATCTGGACAACGTTTACTTTCAACAAGACGGCGCTACGTGCCACACAAGCAACGAAACCATTGATCTTTTACGATTGAATATCAAAATAACACCTCTTATTGGAAAACCCTGAATATTCGTAATTTAATAAAAAAATATCAGGAAACCTATTAATTAATTCGGTAAGGCCTGCAATCAATTTAAAGAGATTATTAATTAGCAATACTAAATCCGTGCATCCAGGTAAAACAATACTATGGCGAATTAAATCTATTAAAGTACAATAAAGATCGGCTTCTTGTGCAATGTGCATCGACCTTTAGGTCTTCTTGAGTCTGCAGTCGGTCGTGGCATACAATTGGAATCGGACCGCAAATAGCCCGGGAGAAATGCTCCGGTGGAGTACTTGAAAAAACCGCAAGCGTTGAATAATATCACCGGAGTTCAGCAATAAACATTGCTGAATATTGGCTACATAAATCTATGTAACTGAATTATTTGTAAGTTGCCTGTTATCCGGAAATGGAACGATATCGTATATATATAAATATATCGAATATTTATTTACCTAATTACCAACTTTGAGTTTATGAAGGCGGAAATGCTCTCTGACTATCTAATGCTCTTAAATACGGCAGCCTTGATTATGATTAATGAATATTATTATATACTGGCTGACGTATACCCGGCGTCGCTCGGGGTTATGAAAGTTTTAGAGTAAAGTTTTGAGGTTGTGAATTCTAGTGATCCTATATTATTATAAGGAATAATAACTCGCCTGAAATATCCATCCAAATTGAAAATATCTCCAGAGTAAAAATAAATGCCGCCGACGGGAATTGAACCAGCACCTTCTGATTGCCGGTCAGGTGCTCTGAACCACTAAGCTACGTCGGCTTATTCCCTACCCGCCAATTAATTCAATATGTACTAGTATTTCTATCGAAAATTATTGCTTATTATATATATTTAAATATATTATAATGCTTATTATTATAATCTAGTTATCCTGAAAACAAGGTCTATTTTTAAGGTGGAAATAATATTATTATAAAGAATTGAAAAGTTTTGTTGTTACAAGTTTTCGTTTCACTCGATCGTTCCCTGACTTCTCGGGCGTCCTCGACTTCCACCATTCGAGACTATATACCACATTGGTACGATTAAATAAACTACATTATATCGACTTATTCGACTCCGTATCTTATTCCAGTGCAGAGATAACGCGTTAAGGCCTCCCCGACTTCTACCATTCAAATAACTCTCTAAACACTCCTGATACTAATAAGAACAAACTTTAGAATTTTAAGCGAAATCGGTCCAGTAGTTTTGAGTCTATAGGGGATAAACAAAGAAACATTCATTTTTATATATAGATATATAAAAATGGGCAAAAAAGTCATTTTGTTTTTATTAAACTTTTTTGTTATAAATATAAATAAAATATCCAATTACTTCTCTCACGGCTTATTGTTATATTTTTGTCTATGCTTATTTGTCTATTCTTATATGTTCAGTATACTTTGTGTTCCCCATGAACGAACAATTGAGGTATCAAGGAAACCCACATAATTGTTTTTTCTGTGTCTCCAACTGCTCCCAACCGTCTGGAACCAGCGAGACTATGGCATCCCCAATTGGAGTACGTTGTGAAGCTGAAGGTAGTGGGAAGAGGAAGAAGATGGGGAAGCACCTGGCTATTCAGATATAGCCACCAAACACGGCCAAAACCATTTCAAGCAAAGTTTCAATTCTGAATGGTGGTCCAGGGCGATAATGAGAGTATCATCTATTCCGGAACGTGCCGTAAGTGTAATATATATTATTTAAAATGAGTGAATTGTGAAATAACACAAATCAATAAAATAAAATTTACGTGCGCACACCGGGATTCGAACCCGCGACCTCTAGGTTGCTAGTAGAGACCCTTACCCGTCAACCACGGAGGCGGTCACTTACAATGAACGTGTACGGAGTTATTGGTAATCGATAAACACAAAATTATTACTAAAACGTGACCTACTATTAAATTTATACGTGGTAACTGCTTGACAAACAAACGTAACTCCACAACATCTACATACAAATTTCAATATACATTGTATAAGGGCACTAAACAGAAAAGAAATGCGGTAAAACGGTAAGTGCATCAAATATAAGTCTTGTAAGAACTATTTCGACAAAATACATTTGCGTGTTGCGCGCGAATCCGCCGTAGTGAGCAGAGGTTGGGAAGGTTTTTCTCGAGAATTGATGAAAAATATCGGCTGTAATTGAAAGAACTAAAGTATTGATTAATTTTATGACCTTCAAATTGACACAAATCATAAGTAATTTGATCAATAAATAACAAAACTGGTGATAATTAAATTTATTAATAAATTGTGGATTTGTACACGGAGAAAGATGAGTATTGCTGATTTGTTTAAAAACTCTTCAACTTATTCGTAACCGGTTAAAAACGGGATTGCAGGATGTTTCCTGACACGTCTTCATGCACCTGCATTTGCCGTGATAATGTATAATGACGAAATGCGAAAATGTTATGATTTTTATGAACACGTGATCCAACGTCGTCATAATACGTTCTTTTTTTTCCAAAAGATTAACAGGAAACCTATCAATTTATTCGTTAAAGGCCTGCGATCCCGCTTTTAATCGGACTACGAATAATTTGAAGTGATTCTTAACAAATTAGCAATACTCATTTTACGAGGATAATTTTTAAGTTAATTATAAGAAACATCCAGAGACTTAAAAAATCAATCGTGTAAAAATAATGACATGTTTAAAATGCATTCGAGTGTCAAAATGGGTTGTCACTAATTAAATTAATTAAAAAATATGAGGTGTAAAAACAACATACGCGTATAAAGATACATAGTAAAAAAACGACATAGTAATGAGCGTGTAAAAAAAGCTCTTCGTGAGAAAGAAAAAAAAGGTAAATATACTAATGTAAAAATAACACACAGTGTGTAAAAAATTCACGAAACTAAATATATCAGCTCAAAACGCTCGAATGCCAATCTGTCTTCCTCGTTGAGCTACTTGCTGAAGCAGCACAGTGCACACTGCACTCACAGTAGTTACATATTGCAGCAGCTGCACTCACTGCACAGCGCACACACTGCACAGTATCTGCACATTAACGCATCCTCTTCCGCCGCTCCCGAGTAGACAGTTCAATCATGCTCCAACAAACAATTCCGAGAGCGCTCTCCATCCTGCGCCCTGCACCACCCTGGACTCTCCCGGCTTAGCCCAGTTCTTGGCCACACTGACAAGGACGAGTGAAGTAAAATAATAATTGGATAATTTGCATAGCGCCGTTTTTGTGAAAAATCACCTCAAAGGCGCTGTAAAGGGTAAAAGGACAAGGGAGAAATTGCCGGCTCAAGAGCCAATTAAATTTAACCTAATAAATGTCGGTTATCATAAAAATCCACTATTTTAATATACCATTTTAAATTACATCCACACACGAGGACAGGAGAAATATAATTTCCTTCATCTTTGATTATTTTTAAGGAAAGAAAGGAGAGGTCAAAAGGTCTCGCTTAACCTGTCTCTTCAGGAATGAGTAGCTACGCAGTAGGTGAGCAGGCGCATACACCGCCAAGACAAACCTCACCCCATGAACCCAGGCATCCCTGCTTAGTCACAAAACGTAGTAAACCCCTTGGGGTGACTTTTGGCAGAGATTTTGGTTATAATATTAATGGTTCCCGGGGCGACGGAACCCATACCCGCCTTTCAAATTGTAAATACCATCAATAAAGAAACACCATGGCTAAGCTATTTGCGTAATGTAATGATTTTTTATTTCAACACAAAAATACCAATTTCGGTTGTCGATGCGTGAATTAAAATTGTTCAAGTTCAACGAACTTAAATTTGCTTGGATATTTTCAGAATTGTAACTGATCGTGTGAATTCAGGCAGCGATAATGTAGGTCGGATATCAGAAAATTATTTTATTTTTATTTTATTTGATAATTTTACATTTGAAATTAGAATTTATTTTCTTTAAATCTGGGACAGATTTTGTGATTTTACTAACGGTGCTCATTGGAAAGTATACATATATTTCTAACATACATATTTACATATTTTCTAAGTACTCATTCTAATCGAATCTGATGAAAAATCGACAACACTTTTTGTTGTTTTTGATAGGTAATGATCCTAAGGCAAATATTTTATAAATACTTCAGCTTCACAAGTCGTACAGGTACAATATTCTGTGATTTTTCACGGTTGTGCTATAATATCGGCATTATTGATAAATCGCATCGATAACCAACGGTATAACATACTTACAAAAATCAAATGTAATATATCAGGTCTCAGAGTAACGGTTGGGAAGAAATTGTATCCGAAACTGATTGCAAAAGTACCTCAGAAGATGGTGATAGATAGCGTGATAAGAGGTAATATTAACTAACACGTTTACTTTCTATCAAGAAAAAGTAATGTTATTCATTATATCTCGCGTGCTACCTCATTGATATCGTGTTACTTTATTATTATTAATCGTGCCTACACCAATCGCTCCGCAGATCATCCATTTATAATGGTAATAAACATTACTTACACAGGTAATGATCAAAGGTTCCCGCAATTAATAGTGATTCGTTTTCGTAAACAGGTATCAGAAAGTTTAAATCAACATCACGTTTCACGTCACCAAGGAAGCCACTGTATTAAAGGTAAACTAAATTATCAATGGCCATAAATATTCTACACAAATGGGGACCGGTTCGGGTTGCCTATTCCAAACAATACTTCTGTAGGCTAATAAGGGGTTCATGGTATTATTTTAAACTGTTTTTTTAGTAAATATAATAATGACGGCCTCCATAGTCGAGTGGTAAGGCTTTCGACTACCAATACGGAGGTCATGGGTTCAAATCGCGGCGTGGCAAGAAGATTTTATTTATTTAATTTGTGTTGTTTCACAACTTATAAATTTAAAATAATATATAGTATGTTTGCGGCACGTTCCAGAGTGGAAAACACTATCAGTATCGCCCTGTTGTAAGACCACCATTCAGAATTGAAACGTTGCTTAAAATAGATTTAGCCGTGTTTGATGACCAGATCTGAATATCCAAGTACTTCCCCATCTACTTCTCCTCCCTACTACCTTTAGTCTTATACATACCCCAATCAAAAAATTACCAAATAAAAATGAAATTTACAGTATATTTTCATTTTAGTTTTTTGTACATTAAGTTTAAAAATTACTAATTAAAAGCTAATCTTGCTTAAGGTGGTTCTTATAATCAATTTTGAATTTATATAATTTATACCCATTATATTTTATAATTATCAATCTGTAGTTCTTATTTAATAAAGTAATGTATAATAATATTAGTATTAACTTCTTTAAAGCGCAGTTATGCACCGTGAACGAAGCTAAGCTAATACGAACATAGTTTAGCTTAGACATCGTAACGAGTCTTCTTCATGCTTTCGTACACGCTCGTGGTGGAAACAAAAGCATGAAAAAGACTCAACTAAGTCAGTACTAGCTTAGCTTCGTTCGCAGTGGATATTGCGCTTCAACGCTGTCAATAATAATAATCTGTAAATTTATAATTTATATTAGTATCTTACGTAGCATTAGTCAATCTTCAATGCTTTAATATTAGTATCAAAGCATTGAAGATAATATTAGAGCCTCTCAAACGAAAATTTTAAAGAAAAAAAGATTAGGTCGCACCTAAGAATTGAAGCCAGGACCTTAGCCTTGCCATGGCTTTGCTTTCCCATTGAGCTAATCCGACCTTATCCCTTCCGGTCATATTTAACTGCAATATACCTTGACTAAGAACTAACAACATTATCTTCAATTTCTTAACGCATATATTTATTGGCTGCTATATTTAGGTATGATGGCAAGCTTCTTCTCGTACTAAATGCAATCTTGATAGTGCCGTGGATAAATATATCCATTTTTATTATAATGTGCGACATTTATTGACATTTTAAAAAGTTTAGGTAGTTTGAGAGTCGCTAATATTGTGTTTAGTATAATAATAAAATATAAAAATTTGGGGTTTAACTCAATAATTCATGCTAGACTTGAAGACTGCAAAAACCAAACTAACTAAGCATTCTTTTCTTCATATTAATAATCTCCTTGAGATACACGATATACCATTGGCGTAGGCAGGTCAGTACGCCACTGCAAAATTGTATTTAATTCAGGAGTTAAGTAGTTTTGATATTGGAACCTCGAGAAACCAATAAGGAAAAGAATCATTCCGAATTTAAGCTTAGTGATTCAAATACAGACAAATGAGTTGAACCCCAATTCTCCTGAAAGCTACGAGAAATTAAATGGCAATGTTTAATTACATCAAATATTCAAGGAATTTTCTTTACACCTGAAAAGCTATTACGGTGAATGCCCGCCTGTTAGCACGTAGAGTGGTTAGTGCTTGCTTTAATATTCTAATAGGATTATGGTGTTGGTGGAGAGTTGGAGTGGAGGGGACTGGAGGGGGGGGGGGAGAGGCTGTGCATTGAAGGGGTGTAAAGAATGGAGGTTTCATCTTCTGGTTGGAATTGCTTGATAAATAACCCCGCATCTTCGGCATTCATACTTGGACGAATCTACCAAATGTAATTTTAAAGTCACAATGAAGGAACATCATTTACGACTAGCTTACGGGTACCCGGCGTTGCTCCACTTTTCTCTACTTTAAACAAATATAATATCCATGTATTATATATATATAAACCTTCCAGAAGAAATTATAAATGATAGTGAAAACCCTATCAAACTCCGTTGCATAGTTTAGAAGAACTAAGTGCGCAAACAGACAGACGCGGATAGTGAATTTGTTTTATACTGAGATTAAACTGACGAATTCAGATGCAAGTTGTGAACTTACCTACTCAGATAATATTTTAGTAAGTAGGTAGTATATGTATACTACCTACTTACTAACATTAGAACTTCACAACATTGAGACATAACCCACGAAAAACTGCAGGCTTACAACATAACGGGATTTCAAAACCTTAATAATAAATATTGATTTGTGTTCCTGATAAATTTGTCTCATGAGGCCTAAAATTTTCCTAAAAGCTTCTCGTAGGATAGCCACGAACTGTATGTACTATTAATAATAACATTTTTTAACTTATAATTTGGCAACATTTTATTTTTTCACTTAAGTAAAAAATACTAAGGTATTATGGAATAAACGATGTCACACACTAACCATATTGAATTGGCGTTACATTGTTTTTATCCTAGTATATCTGCTAAAGCACAATATAGATCTCATGCGTCTGTTCTGAATTATTTCCATTCTTTCAACTGGTATATTGCTAAGAAAAATTACACTTGTGCAGTAATTCAGGTTGGCTGCAGTTGTTTTGTAGACAAATTTACTTATTTTTAGATCTAATATTATTTTATCCTACTTAAGAAGTATACCTTTCTAGAATTTTCGTAGTTAATATTTCAAAAAAAGTTTAAGTTATAATTTGTTATAGATTATAATTCCACAGTATTAAATTTCATCCACTTCGTTAATATTTTGACTGTCTATATTTAGGGTAGGTTTGAATAAATTCATTTAGTTTCTAACCTGAATTTGCTTTTAGTAGCATTTAATTTCAGTTTATTTATTTAGTGTGTCATCTGCAAAAAGAACGGTACTTTAGGCACTTCCTGCATCATTACTGTTTGTAATAAAAATGAGGGGTCCCAAAATAGATCCTTGGAGAACTCCCAGGTTTAGTTGTTGTTTTTCAGAGATAGCACCTCCAATTAGGTTCTTTGTTTTTATTTTTATTTTATTAGATAATCAATAAACCACTGCAGTTCATTACCATGAAAACGATATACAGAGAGCCTAATAATGAAATTATCGTTTCAATAGCACGTTTAAAATCCAAGAACACTGCTATTTACACTGCTTTTCTTCCGATCCATAACTGTTTTCCATGAATTTATCACAAAGGTCCATAGCTCATGACGGAAATTAGCTGAAAATGGTTCCGTCTATGTGTCCGAAACGTTGGCTACATAATGGAAGCGCTAGCACGGCTTAAATTCCCAAAAATCAATACTTTTTAAATCTTTAATCATATCATGTCTTTCTCTTTCTCAACATAAAGAGAACCTACAACTGAGCTCTCAGCGCAGAACCATTGTGCGTATTTTGTCAAGAAGTAGATAGGTATGAGTTTAATTGACCAAACACGGCCAAAGTGGGGACTTTTGTGCTAGTATTTACCCATGGGCCCGCACTTGGCCAATAAAAGTTTAATTTGCTAACACGCGGCTCTTAATTCGGCTAATTTTAGCAGAATGGTGGACCCAACCAATAATTAGGGCACAACTACTCATTACCTCCACAATTAATATTAACTCACCGATTAAATAATTTAAATGTGTGAAGCACCACGAAAACATGTTCATGGTGATATTCAAAACAGAATAAAAACCATTATTATTAACGTTTGCTATTTTATTAAGCTACTAACATACCCTCACCCTTGAAAAAAAGGATAGTTTGAATTCTTGACAAATAAAATAATGTTCTGTTGAAAATAATACATCATGTGTAGGTACTTTATCGCCTCCCTGCATTCTTGAAACAAACAGAACCAATTTTTAAAATGACACTTAAATTCAATGTAAATTCGAGTTCTAGAGTTAATTGAACCAGAGTTACAGACATAAACCGAACTGAAATTAGTATTTTTGAAGATTAAAACTAATATTATATACCTACCAACCTACCTCGAAAGGTTCAATAATATTTAGAATTTACTTGCTGGGAAAAATAACGCTTATTTTTATTTTTAGATTTGACTACCTGACGCGTACCCGGCGTTGCTCGACTTTTCTCTACTTTCTATTTATATAATTTGCATGTATTTTATATGTAAACCTTTCGGAAGAAATTTTCTAAATGACAGTGAAAACCCTATTAAAATCCGTTGCGTAGTTTAGAAGAACTAAGCGTACAAAAAGACAGGGATAGCGGATAGCGACTTTATTTGAGTATAACAGAGATAGGTAAGAGATATGGAGGACTAATAAACTACATACTTTATAAAAAAAAATTACAAAACAATACTTTCGATACAAATATTTAAAATAAACACTGCTCCCAAACCCACCCAATGAACTAAATATTAAATAAATGAAACGTGTAGCAAAATGCACCTAATGTTTACAAAACAATTTATTTGGTAACCTAGCTGTACCCTGCTACGCGTTGCTGTGGCTCTGTCTGTGTGTGCAGATATAAAACAATAGCGCGTGTTGCTTTTACGTCCGACAGATGATGCTGTTTTTTAAAAAAGCATGTTTGTCCGACAGACGGCGCTGTTAAAAAAAATAATGTTTTTACCTGCCACAGGTGACATGAATATAATATAGGTAAGATAAATATAAATATAATATAGATAAAATAAAAATACACGCGTATTCGAATGCAACGTTGTGTCAAAATTTCAAACCAATCCGTGAAGAACTTTCGGATATTTAAGATTTCGAACAAACGAACATTTATATATATATAGATTATTAACTGATTCAACTGAAAATAAAAATATTACACATATTAATGTAATAATTTTCACCAAGCAAAGACTTCGTTTTCTTCATCTACAATCATATTATTTATGTGTCAATCCTCGACGTATTTATAAAAGACAAAGATAAATTGTGTATAAACATAGCAAGATAATGCATATTTCTAGATAATTTTAATATCTTTTAGTGAATTTTTCTTGTTTGTGAAATAGGAGCGAAATGTTACTAATGATGATTTATACATCTGACTACGAAGCTTTCGGAAGAATGGAAGTTTCGCACAAAGGGCACAAATATTCCGAATGGATGGCAGTGAACTAATACGCCATGTTCCGCTACTCCTTATTAGGTTACTTCGCGATAGGGCGCGCCATTAGGGCGAGGGGCTCATATCCTGAAAGGAATACTTCCCGCGTCTCTTATGAGAACATCCAATATTCCGCACTGTATGACAAGACATTATTAGAATGCATGTACGATAAAAGGCAAACTTTCACTTGTCTTGTGAAACGATATTTTACGTGTTATGTTTATTCTTGCACTTTTACTTTTTAAATTGACGGCTTCCTTAGTCGAGGGGTAAGGCTCTAGACTTGCAAGATTGTCGTTGCGGGTTCAAACACCGGCGTGCGCAAGTAAATTTTATTTAATCAATGTGTGTTAATTCACAAATAACTCATTCAAAATAATATATAGTATATTTCTGGCACGTTCCAGCGTGGAAAACAATATCTATATCGCCCAGGTGAAAGACCACCAATCGGAATTGAAACGTTGCTTGAAATGGCTTTAGGCGTGTTTGGTGACCAGATTGAATAGCCAGGTACTTTCCGATCTCCTTCCTCTCCAACTACCTTCAGCCTCACAACATATTCCAATTGGGGATGCCATAGTCTCACTGGCTCTAGAAGGTTGGAAGCAGTTGGGAGTCTTGTGCTTTTCTCTTTTTCATATATATATTTTTCTTAATTTACGGAGGATTTTTTTTCATTTCAAATTACGACACAATAGCAAAGAGTAAACAAATAGTATCTGAAAAAAAAAACAGAAATAAATAATATCGGTAAATGGAATCACTAACGATTGTGAAAAAGGAAAAGCTTTATATCGATAAGTCAACACAATACTTTAATAATAAGAGAAAAAAAACAACATCTTCCATAACTAACTTAAAAAGTAAGCGTAACTTTCGCCGGAGTTCCTTAAACTCAGGAATCCCCGAAGTCTTCCCACTTCTCAGCAGGTAGGTAATAATTTATGCGGTTACAATTTAAAAACTAAAACAAAGTCACTCGAGCGTTTCTTATTATAATTTGGCAAGATTCAATTGCCACAATAAGACGTTATGTAACTTTGTTAAACGTGTTCAAACGTTTAGCAGGGCAAATAATAATATCTTGAAATGTTTCGTGTTATTTCATCTCGAAGTTAAACATATTTTGAGAAATTACATTCGAAGGTAAACGGAAATATTACTTTTTCGCTTGTGGAAAATAATTAATTAGCTGATGTAGTTTATTTGGTGAAAATTATGCTCATAAAAATGAACATTTACTTCACACGAATCGTTCTTTTTGCGTTAATTTCCCGCTTCCGAATTTCTACCGAAACATATACTTCACTTGAACACTTTTAGTTTTTAATTTCTTAAAAAAATTGCTATTTCGAATAAAATCTCTATGCATTTACCGAGATGAAAACATAATTACGTTTACGAAATTCCCTTGATGCTCGAAAAATTATAAACAAATACATCAGTTTTGTTATTTATCAAGTTATAGGTTTGAAAATGGCACAGTGTTTCTTTAATTGCTAGAGTGAGTTCGGGTAATATGTATACAAGCAATATGGCCCACCACCATTGATGTATTATTTAGTCAATGCCCACCATTCTTTCTCTGAAACGAGGCAACGTAGCGAGTATATTATCCGCGCAATTTAATAACCCCCGCCCCACGCGTCCTCGGTGAATCGTTGTGACTCGGTGACTAGGCATACGCTGCATACGCATGTGACGAGCGGATATCTATTTTTACTACACTCCATGTGATTTTTTTGTTTTTTGAGCATCATATCAACTTAATTGCAATACGTATTCTTATTTCAACTTTAACAGTGTGTTAGGATAGCCTAAATGGATCTGACAAATCAGTTTTTTTAATGTATTTTGTATTCCTTCAAGGTTAAAGATGAGTTTTATAAATTGGGCTTGGCGGGTAATATGGCCACAACGGGGTAAGCCAATACGGATTGGAAGGCCATATTACCCTCGTATTACTTTATCATTACATATATATTTTTTGAATTAGTTTATGACTCTTACTGTAATAGATTCTAATTAAAAACAAAAGAAAGGCCATTGCAGATGTAAGAAGCGAGAAAATGGAAACTAAAGGATCTAAGCAGTACAAGATGCCTATAAAAACTCTGAGATGCTTAGCAGCAAACAAAGAAGTTCCAGCTGAATTGGTTACATGCGTGAAGTTAGGAAGAAATTCGACTTTGCCCTTTGAGCTCGAGAAACAGCCTGTCAATTGTACGATGGCAATGGAAGTTATCTGGCTTAGTGAAAAAATATGTCATGAGTTTAATTATATCATCCTCATATAAATCGGAAATTGAAAACTAGTTAAAAAAGGAAGAGAAACTGAATAAGGCTGAAAAGAGGAGAAATAATAAGACGACTAAAACAAAGTTTACACCAAATATGATAACCAGACCTTCAGCATGTTCCATCCACCTCGGAAAATAGTGAACTTTCCTAGGACTACAAAGTTTACACCAAACACGATGACCAGACCTTCAGCATGTTCCATCCACCTTGGAAAATAGTGAACCTTCCTAGGACTACAAAGTTTACACCAAGCACGATGACCAGACCTTCAGCATGTTCCATCCACCTCGGAAGATAGTGAACCTTCCTAGGACTTTTTATTAATTTTTTTTTTTTTTAATTTTTTTTTTTATTAATTGTTTTTGTGTTTAATTCGTAGAACTCCATTTAATTTTTTTTTAAATTTAATTAAAATCAAATTTAATAATATAATTATTAAGTTCTGCAAGTATTTTTTGGTTTTTGTTAGTGTTACAGCTGTTTCGGCTTTCGAGGCCATTTTCAAACTGTCATAATTATATTATTAAATTTGATTTTAATTAAATTAAAAAAAAAAAAAAAAAAAACTTCCTAGGACTATAATTAAAATTATAATATTTATATATTAATTTAAATATTATAATTTTAATTATAGTCCTAGGAAGTTTTTTTAATTTTTTTTTTATAACTATTATTGTAAGATGAAAGCCCCGACAGAATTAATGAAAACGATGCCAAATGTTTGTTCTGTGAATGTATTCTGAGGATATCAGAGGTGAAACATGGATACAAATTTAGTATTGTAAGCTCTGGGCTCAGGAAGAACGTACCGGAGCAGAGACAGACATATTTTTTGCGAGTTTAGTAAAAGCAAATAAATGTAAAGTTATTTGATTTCATTTCTGTAACGGTAGGGTTATATATGGCTCACTGACGGGGCCATTTTTGATGATTTTTAGGGTTTTAGAAAAAAAAAATTGTTTGCTTTCTGATTAATATAATTTACTTTTATAGAGACAAATTGATGCCGGATTAGTTTGTTTAGTGAAAAAAAATGGTAAAGTTTTATGGATTTCGTAAACAAATTGTGTTTTATTACCAATGAAGGTTATAGTGTGCCATATTACCTGAACCTACTCTACTCCAAACATTTGTAGAGATGAACAAGTTATGCTTTATTTAATATTTTCGCTAATGTCTATAAATTAATCGTTTTTAATGTAAGCGCGCCCTTCCTAACATTCGTATTTACATATTATCTTCATTTCAAACCATTTTCATTTTCTTTTTTAACGCTTGCTACAGAGTTTTATTGATAAAATAGGAATATTCAACGAAAAACATAAGACGATAGATCCCGCGTTCTAAATTAATTTTAACCCAATTTGTTAATGAAGTGTATGCTTCTTGATAAACACATTTCGTAAGAAAATATTAGTATGAAAACACTTCTGATTTATTACATTTTGTCTATGCAAATATTATTTCAAAAAATATGTATATTAGTGTCTAGCGAGTTTTACATACTTATATTACGGATTATTTCTTTGTTTCGAAAGTCTAAAACAGATCTTGTAAGAAACTAGAATTAGATATCTAATCAAATCATGTCGCCCGAAAACAATTAAGACCGTGGCTCTGGTCAACAAGAACTCGAAATAAATAATCACATTAAAATCGAACAAAGTTTTTTTTTTATTTTTTTTTTTACTTTATTTATTTTCATTTCTTTACATATATTATACATATTAAAAGATTGTATATAATAACATAATATATAATACCAAATAGTATACACAATAAATGAAAACCCACTAAGGCACTGCCTGAGTGTGGGTAATATAAAACGATTACTATATTTCAAGTACCTAAAGTATAATATACATTAGTAGAAAAAGTTTTTTTTTTGTTTATAGTTATTATAAAAAGTAAAGAGAAAACTTTATGTACAATAGTTTATAAAGTTTCAGCAAGTGAGTTGTAGAAAGGATCAATAAATTTATAGTAAAAGCGTTTCAATATCTGCGTCATTCAGCCATAATTTTACCTCTTATATTCTATCTTTTTATTATTTGAGTTCGTAGTGGTAGAAGGTTAAATGTACGAGGACCAATGAAACTGCTATGTGTCTGCATTAATTTAGTATTGGTTTGGGGGGTGTAAAATATATTATTTGTTCTTTTGCTCATTCTGTTTTCATTTATTTTTGTTTTTAAATAAATATTTCATAGTTTGTAATATAAATAATTTACGAATGTTAAATAATTTAGATTCCTTGTATAATAGGTCGGTCGAGAATGTTTTATTTTTGTTATATATGACTTTAATTATGTGTTTTTGAATTATTTGTTTGCACTTGTTCATCCGATGTCCACATCAATAAACGAATCAAATAAATAAGACCACAAACGAAATTCATTCCATTCGACTAAAACTTTGATAAATTTTGAACTCGTTTGTAATTTTTTTTTCAACTGGTATTTCAACACAAATATTAATATTTTTTAAAGTAAGTATTCAATAGCAATATTACATAGCTCGTTCAGAAAAATGCATTATTGACTAGCACGCAGAAACACATCACTTGATTACAATAATTTTTATAGATCAATTTTTGTCGGTCAATAAAAATATCGAATCGAGTGAACGAGGCTTTATGATGTACATGCAGCGGTTGGCTGTTGTAACTGTTACCGTAAACCGAAACATTAACACATACTTATACCCCCTTAGTTATAAACGCGGGGCGTAAGGTCAGAACAGTAAAAAACTTGACATATTACCACGGCGTTTGTTTGATTAAAACGGTCTTAACCAGGCTCAATGCCAATTTCAAGGCACCAACGTTGAACGGGCGTGTAAGAATTTAATTAGTAAGGCAGTTGGGAAGTAAGAAATGGCTCCATTGAATCAGAGAAATATGATAAATTTTGGGGAATGCTTAACTTTATTATTAGAAACACGTATACCTAATTGTACTTTCCGCAAGTACAGAGTTTTCCAATAAGAGGTGTTATTTTGATATTCAATCGTAAAAGATCAATCGTTGCTTGTGTGGCACGTAGCGCCGTCTCGTTGAAAGTAAACGTTGTCCAGATCAATACCATCCAATTCCGGCCACAAAAACTCATTAATCATCTCTCGATAGCGCAATCCATTCACCGTAACTGTTGCTCCAGTCTCATTTTCGAAAAAGTACGGTCCAATGACTCCGCCGGACCATAAACCGCACCAAACAGTCACACGTTGAGGATAGAGAGGCTTTTCAACAATAACTCTTGGGTTTTCCGAGCCCCAGATGCGACGATTTTGCTTGTTGACGAAGCCACCGAGGTGGAAATGGAAATGGAAATCTTCACTCAAGATGATTTGCATTTGATTCACTCAAGTGAATTTTAATAATTTCAATGCGTTGTTGAAGCGTGTATCGTTCCATTTTTATTAATGGCGTAGTTTCTATTTGTCAAATGTCAAAAAATGACAGCTTCAAAAGTATTATCTACTGAAATAGCGGGCTATTCAAAATAACACCTCTTATTGGAAAACCCTGTAGTAAAAATGGCGTCGCACCAGTGGCGGCTTGCCTTCGGGGTCATCTAGACATTGACCCCCCAAAAACGGAAGATAACAATTTTAGTATTTATTAAAAACATGTTAGAAAACAAATGATAACAATACATTTATAAAGATCACAAGACAATAACGACAAATAAATAATTTACAAAGCGCAGTTTTTTATAGTTCACCTCAGGTGTGCTTTGACCTTCAACTGACCCTAAAGCCGCCTCTGCTTAGCACTAGTCTTTTGGGCGTTTAAACTCATTAATGGTTCACTTGCTGCCCATGTTCAAAAGGAGTTTACAAGTTACAATTTGTACAAGTATTTTTATGACCATTTGTAATTTTTCAGGATTCATTAATTTTGGGAAATCCAAAAAAGGTATGGAAAAGGTGGGAAACACGAGCACGAAAGTCTTGAAACACAATTATTATGAAATATACAACAGTAAAAGTAATTAATCTTTGTAAATGACATCCAAAGTAAACAAGACAAAAAATGCACACAATTTAACGCTCATTATTCGGTTTTATATTTTAGTTAGTATTAGAGAAAAAGAATTAAGTCCGAGAAGTAATAAAATTTCAATATCGTTTAAAATCAATGATTGATTCGTAATATTGTGAATAAAAACAATACATAACTTTAAATATTTCACTAATTGATTGATTCGTTAAATTAAAAAAAAATGTTTAAAATCCTTCGGATACGTGCTGTTATACCCAGCATACTCGTATGTTTATCTGTGATCGTCAGAAGTGAATATTTGGAGTACCCATTGCGGTTGTTGTTTAAACAATAGTTATAAATTTAAATGGATAGTGAGGAAAAATAATTAAACATTAATTATTATTGTAGATTAATCGAATTATTACTGACGGCGATTATTTTTTAACATCGGAATGACATGGATTAGTTTGTTTGGGTGGAAAGAGGGTTTAGACCGCCAATGGACTCTACATTTTATTAATTGGAAATACTAATGAGCCCTCTTATAATGATGGATTGACAGAAATATTGATAAATTACCTAATATTTTCAAATCCAGAAACAACATTGTCAATACTGTATTCAGCTTAGCTTCAAGTCAAGTCAATCCTTAATTTTGTTCCGTGGCCGAAAACTGACAAAGCCTGACGTGAACGCTGTACATATTTTTAACCGTAAATAATGAAAATGCTAATTGATTGGAAAAACATTTTGTGGAGGCAGATTTTGCCCGAATTTTGTAAAGGGTTCTAATGCAGATTCATTGTAATCGTTCATGATGGCGTCAGGTGTGCCGGAGGGCGATTGATGGCTCTTCTCGGTGGGGGTTGGCTGGGCGGCATGGGGAGTCGGGGCTGCCCACTGCGCCCTCATAAGCCGACCACGACCAGTTTGCTAGTTTACTGTCCGTGAGAAGAGTAAAGCTATTCCGTGGGAACCCACGAGGTGGTTTACTTAGTGTGCTGGACACTGGCGATGTAATATCCAGTCTGCGGCAAGCGATTGTATTGGATAGCTGATATAAAGGGAACCTTTATGTTATCGCGAATAAAATGGAAGCTGAGTTTATGGGATCGCTTACACACATACAAAAAACCTTCACCATAAAACTCGCTAAACTGTTTGTCAGCAACTCGCTACGCTGTTTGTGGAATTTAAAAATTATATCACAAAAGTAAAAATATAACGAAACGTAGGAAATAGAGGTAGAATAATAAGATTACAAATTTCATAACATAATCACACTAAACTTAACATACTCGAACTCAATATTATATAATAGTATACACACTCAACTAAACCAATTACAATACAATTAGTAGCATTTGGTATAACTAGTACTGCTTTAACGTGGATCGAATATTATCTATTCAATTAAAAGCAATTTGTTAAGTTAAACAGCTTTCTGAGTGATTCACAGACCACAGATTTTGACATCCCACAGGGAAATGTACTAAGACCTATTTTATTTATTATTTAAGTCGATGTATGTATATTATTAAGTGAATTTATGTTAACGTAGGGTAGGGAGTGTGGCGAACCCATCGCTCAGGGAGTGGAAACATGACCTGCAATAGTCATCCTAAGCTAAGGTGTGAGCTACCGTGCTCAGGCTGAATGACCTGGGGAACAGTGTCACGAACGGTGCCTTCGAGAAACAAGGTCGCATCTCGGAGTATTTAGACCTTACTCCAGCACTCGGGGCTCTGCTGGAGTAGACCTTCTATTTCCCTAGATACTCGTGGGATGAAAATTGGACCATTTGGAGTGACGAGACCCCCTTCCCTCGTGGGGCCTTCAGGGAACCGAGGGGAGTGGACTCTTCCGTCGCTGGGCCTACAGGGAACCAAGGAAGAGTGGAGAGGAGAGACGTAACTCTCTTCCATGGTGGAACCTTTAGGAAACCGAGGAGGAATGGAGAGGACTCTAGAAGGACCTTAGGGAACCAAGAAGGGGTGGGGAGGAGAGACGAAGGCCTCGTCCCTCACAGAGCCTTCGGGGAACCAAGGAGGAGTGGAGAGGAGAGATGAGGCCCTCTTCTCTCGTGGGGGCTTCAGGGAACCAAGGGGGAGAAGACTCTTCCCTCATGGGGCCTTCGAATAAATAAGTGAAATCACATGTAACATTAATACACCCCGGTCCTTGTGGATCTATACAAGGATATAACAATGGCGCAGCCGGTAGGATACTTATATTATACGATTAGGTCGGATGATAATAATTTACCTTTTAAAAAAATAATCCGCAATCTAATTTTAAAAACAAATGTGGAAAGAAAATTGCGTCAGTGTTTGAAAGTTTTTGCGAATCATATTCAGAGAAATTGTCCTCTTTGAAAATATCGATTAAATATATCTAAAATAAAATCTATACCTTAAAGCTGAAAGTCCGGAAGTCACATTTTTTGAGAAATTGATTTGACAATGCCAACTTCATTAATATATTCCCAATATTCTGTATTATATACTGTTAATGATGAAAACGTTGGAGTCCTCCGGTATATCATTTCTAAAATAGGCTAGTCTATAATATAGACTAATACACTGATGTCCAGTCATTTATTTTCAGCTCTTAACTCGGACAAGATTGAAATTGTAAAATGTATAAACATGAAACCCAGAAGAAATATTTGTAATTTGACTTCCAGCTTTTCAGCTTTGAGGTATGAGTCCGAAGTCGGTGGCAGACTGCAAATCGCAGACAAGACACGATAATAACAATAATTATTATAACATTTAGTATTAAGTCTGCGGTCTGTCGCTACAGTTTGCGGTCTGCCGCCGACCTCCGAATCGTACCTTTAAGGTACGGAAATATAAGATACATGTAGATATTCCGTGGATGTTCGATCGTCACCGGCTACCGGCACCAGCAACCGTCACCGGCCATCGGCACCGTGCGAACGCGGCCGCACTGGTTGGTTGTGAAAGCGGCCGTGAAATTGATCGGTCAAATAACACTCCGTCTAATCGGACGACAATTAATATTTGTGTAATAGTCGTCAACACTTTTTCGCCGTGAAAAACAAAAAAGTTGAGGGCTTGAAAGTGACGCAACGGTTAGAGTTTGGCTCGACTGTGGTACAAAAGTACTTGAAAGTGGTATACAAATCGACGGATCTGACCAAAACTGTAGGTTGTCAATATTGTAAAACATTTATTCATGACTAGCTGACTTGTACCCGGCGTTGCTGGGGGTTGACCTTAGGAGATAGACATATGCCGCCGTATACATGCATATGTTGAGAACATGAACACATGAAAACTTTATTGAAATCCGTTGCGTAGTTTAGAAGAACTGTATTTTATACTATTTAGAGATTCGTGTACATACTTTCAACTAATAATAACAGAACGGATTTTTTAATAACGTAATAAAAAGTAATTCTAGTAATTTCGGAAACTAAAAGAAAGATTTATTAGTGTGATTTTTGAATTGCGGTGAAATAGCAAAGTATCTGCGTACATCAGGTAAACTGTACACGAAAATCAATTAGGAATTCTGCATTGTACGATTAACCACGAATGGTTTATCTATTTTTTTGTTCACTAAATAACGAATATATCATTAGTTAACCGATCGATTTGACGGGTTTCCATCGAAAAAGTATATGACGTACATATCCACGAAATAAGAAGGCCGACAAAGAAAATATATTCAGACAGATCCATTAGATAGATTCAGGAAAAAACTCACTATACTTATACTTCTTTAAAAACCTAAGAAACGTGGTAAATATAAATGATATGAAAAAAGTCCATTAAGCATTATGTCATTCGCGAATCGAATATGAAATTATAGGATGGGATAGATCTAATAAAGCAAAACCTGAATACGATTAAAAAAGGAATCATAAAGGCCACACACTGAAAGTACCCATAAGAACGCCGTCGATTGAAATTTTCAATAGTTTTGACGTACAAAATGTAGAACAAATAGAAACTATAAAACATAATACACCGAAACAAAATGTCACGAAAAACATTCCAAGTTATAAAACGATATTCTGACAAAGAAAAAACATGTAATTGGCAACAAAACTCTACAACACCCTTCTCCCAGATATAAAACTAATAGAAAAGTTTAAGGAGTACAAATCGAGATAAAAATCAGTCTGAAAGAGATCGACAAAAAACTTTAAAAAAACCACTAAAAAAGACATTAAATACAAATAAAATAACTTTAGTTCGCCTCGGGACAGCTCCTTAGTGAGAAGGACCTAGAAATACCATTACTATACATAAGTTCACCATAATATTTTATATGGACAATGTTTCACATTTGCCATGTACAATTACCAAGTAAAAAAATATTAAATATTCACTTCATTTATCAGTTGTAACCAATAAATATTCCAAAGAAAAGAGTATTTTTTTTCTCTATATATTTTTAATCTTAAAAGTTGAATCCGTCAAATTGACGGGTTATGTAAATCTGGTTTAAATGTTCACAATTTTCGAAGTTTGTATTACGACCGCAACAGTGTAAATATCGCGAAATTCTATAACGCAGTAAAACATCGTAAAAAATATTAAAGCTAAACAAATCAGGCGACTACCATATATAAATTAGTTATTCTTTGATTTTCCCTTTTGCGTGGAAAACGAAACGAATTATAGTTTCCGATATAAATTAAATGGTTAATAAAAGCACAATTCGTCAAGCACCTTATAATCTCACGACCATTATGCGTATTATACGCGCTCCATTACCGCGTGTCTGTGGTTTCTAAACAGTTTTATTACTAATAATTACGGTATTATTATTACAAGATATGTATTTTAAAAACAACCAAACGAATGTTTGAAAACTATTTAAAATAAACGTAATTAATATTGGCGCATTACCCGACACATTCTTATACCTATAATTCATGAGAATAATTTATTAACGGAATTCTAAACTTTTATCCACTTTTTTATTTTGATCGTTACCCTACAATAAACATCAACATACTACATATATACACATCTAGTAAAATCATGTAATATGTAAAATCAGGATATAACAATACAATACTGATTAACAACCATATAATACTGAACGTAATTAAAATGAAATCATTATTTACCACCCATGCCCATATACACCAATGTATGTGAATATACCATAGAGGAAAAAATATATCAGATGGCCGTGACAACTGAAACCGGTAACGATAAAAATGGATAAAAGTTTTTAATTTTTCACTTGTAGCAAACACTTTGTGGGTATACATAATATAATAATTAAAATAAAATAACTTTGTTTGAATACCACTTTATTGTATATATTTATAACCAACCGGTTTCAGTTCAACCCCAACCTTCATCAGGGCTAATAAAAACATATTAAATTAATTACAGAGGTGTATGGGTACTTATAGTTAAGCTGGAAGAGGGAGAGAGAACATCAACTTTGGTGGGGGTGGAAGACTTAGGTAGGAGAGAGGGGGTAAACATAGGTGCAGGGAATGGAAATATATTTAAAATGGGGCTGTTTGTTAAATCTAATTGTTTACTTAATAAATTGATTTTATTGACTTTAAGGGATTTTTTTTATCTCGAGTGCTTCTAAATTGTTGAGGCGTAGACCTATCCCGTTTCTATGTAATACTTCTATACCTGAAGGCTTATCAAATGAGTGATCTTTATCTATTAAATGTGTTGCAAATTCCGAAAAACCTATGTTGTTTAAGCATCTCAAGTGCTCAACTACCCGCGTTTGAACATTTCTTGCAGTTTTACCAATGTAAAATGCTTCGCAATCATAACATTTGAGTTTATAGATGCCAGAATGGCTTAAATTATTTTCTTTATCTTTTGAGTTAATTAAAAGTTTACCTAGGTTATTATTGGTATAAAAAGCGGCTTTAATTTCTGTTGGAAATTTTAAAACACATGAGGACGAGAAATTATTAATGTATAAAATTCTACGCCAACCGTGGTTTTTATTTACTTGTAAATAATTTAATATGTTTTTATTAGCCATGATGAAGGTTCGGGTTGAACTGAAACCGGTTGGTTTTAAATATATACAATAAAGTGGTATTCAAACAAAGTTATTTTATTTTAATTATTATAAAAGTTTATAATTGTTTTGATAAATTAATTATTCAATTATTATATTTGTTTACAGACCATCCAAATTATCCAAAAATAAAACAGTACAAAGCATATTATACGAACTGGAAAACAGTCACAATGTAGGGGAGGAATATCATGAAATGGGTGGATAATTTTTTTTTTCGAAAAAGTATTTTCACAATTTATTCATTAAAATACCCAAAATATAAAACATTTAATTATTAAAATTGTTAAAATAATACACAGTAAATGATATAAGGGACATGAAATCATGAAAAGGACATACAAAAACTGTAAAAATAAGACACTCGCTCTGCGGAATGGACAGGAATCGACAAGAAAATTCCATCCCGCGTCGGCAGGGTATCTAGTTAGACGTGTCGAAAATTTTTGTACCACGAAAGTAAATTTTACGAGACACTTTTAATTTATAGTTTATCATGAAGTTATAACATAAGTGCTTCAAAAAATTTAAATAATTATTCTACCATCTCAGATTTTACAGGTAAGTATTTCAACCGATTTTGCAATGTAAGTATATTTTATATAGTGTTTAAATGATCGCAATTCTTTGAAAGGGACACGTGAACTGATTATGAAAGGGACGTCCCTTTCATTGGCATATGTTCCATTCATCGATGATTAATTTTTTGTTCAGTTTAAGAAAAATTCGTACAACTTCGTATTAAACTTATTCTAACGAGATTCATAATTATTTTTAAGACAACGCCAATAATAAAAAAAACTACAACACAAATCGTAGCTGCTGTCGATGCGGTCTCGGTCGGTCGCTGCGGTCGAAGTTGTAACTAAAAAACAAAGTACGAGGTCGGTTGAAAAAATATATGGAATAGGAAAATCTGCGCTTGCCAGGTATGTAAAACAGGCAAATGATGACATATCTCGTTAAGTTTTATTATAGGCCTAATTTAGGAAACAAGAAAATATGCCACGGACTAACTACAATCCAAACAAGAAACTTTGCATTTCAATTTTCTAATATCAAGAGTATATCTTTTCCGGAAGAGTGGACGAAAAACAGCAAAGCTAGTATCCATTAGCTTAGTGGATTTTTAAAAAGAAACCACAGATTGTCCGTCAGACAGCCACCATGTACTTCTCTCTCGAGGGCGATGGGTTTCAATAGGGCTAACACTTCTCAATTCTTTACTAATCAAAAGTGTCCTGCAAAAGTAAATATTTGAATTTAAATGTTCTAAAAATGTTCATGTTACTTCACAAATTAAGCTGAAATAGTGCTGGTTCTTTTACTTACTGACGTGTTTATATTTAGATATTTTTACAATGGTAACATGCACAATATGTCTACGTATTATGTTTCAATACAACTATCAACCAGTGTTATTTTTGTTAAAAAAATAAATCATTCTACGTATTAAACACTAATTTTAATGAACGTACCTTTCAAGGTATGCTAATCTCCCTTTCAAAGCGAGGTGTTATATTTAGCGAAAAATCATAACCTTGTACATAATACGTCCAAATCAATCATAGTGGTTTTCAAATGTAAAAACGAAATCATGCAAACCCCCCCAGTACGGCTAGACGGAAGGAAAATGGATGTTAGCGTAGCGTCAAATACCTGGGACATATTATCACAGACGACCCGAAAGACATCGAGGACATGAAAAGATAAAAAGGAGCGACATTCGTTAGAGCAGGTGTGCTGTCAAGGCGTTTAGCGAAAAATCATAACCTTGTACATAATACGTCCAAATCAATCATAGTGGTTTTCAAATGTAAAAACGAAATCATGCAAACCCCCCCAGTACGGCTAGACGGAAGGAAAATGGATGTTAGCGTAGCGTCAAATACCTGGGACATATTATCACAGACGACCCGAAAGACATCGAGGACATGAAAAGATAAAAAGGAGCGACATTCGTTAGAGCAGGTGTGCTGTCAAGGCGTTTAGCGAAAAATCATAACCTTGTACATAATACGTCCAAATCAATCATAGTGGTTTTCAAATGTAAAAACGAAATCATGCAAACCCCCCCAGTACGGCTAGACGGAAGGAAAATGGATGTTAGCGTAGCGTCAAATACCTGGGACATATTATCACAGACGACCCGAAAGACATCGAGGACATGAAAAGATAAAAAGGAGCGACATTCGTTAGAGCAGGTGTGCTGTCAAGGCGTTTAGCGAAAAATCATAACCTTGTACATAATACGTCCAAATCAATCATAGTGGTTTTCAAATGTAAAAACGAAATCATGCAAACCCCCCCAGTACGGCTAGACGGAAGGAAAATGGATGTTAGCGTAGCGTCAAATACCTGGGACATATTATCACAGACGACCCGAAAGACATCGAGGACATGAAAAGATAAAAAGGAGCGACATTCGTTAGAGCAGGTGTGCTGTCAAGGCGTTTAGCGAAAAATCATAACCTTGTACATAATACGTCCAAATCAATCATAGTGGTTTTCAAATGTAAAAACGAAATCATGCAAACCCCCCCAGTACGGCTAGACGGAAGGAAAATGGATGTTAGCGTAGCGTCAAATACCTGGGACATATTATCACAGACGACCCGAAAGACATCGAGGACATGAAAAGATAAAAAGGAGCGACATTCGTTAGAGCAGGTGTGCTGTCAAGGCGTTTAGCGAAAAATCATAACCTTGTACATAATACGTCCAAATCAATCATAGTGGTTTTCAAATGTAAAAACGAAATCATGCAAACCCCCCCAGTACGGCTAGACGGAAGGAAAATGGATGTTAGCGTAGCGTCAAATACCTGGGACATATTATCACAGACGACCCGAAAGACATCGAGGACATGAAAAGATAAAAAGGAGCGACATTCGTTAGAGCAGGTGTGCTGTCAAGGCGTTTAGCGAAAAATCATAACCTTGTACATAATACGTCCAAATCAATCATAGTGGTTTTCAAATGTAAAAACGAAATCATGCAAACCCCCCCAGTACGGCTAGACGGAAGGAAAATGGATGTTAGCGTAGCGTCAAATACCTGGGACATATTATCACAGACGACCCGAAAGACATCGAGGACATGAAAAGATAAAAAGGAGCGACATTCGTTAGAGCAGGTGTGCTGTCAAGGCGTTTAGCGAAAAATCATAACCTTGTACATAATACGTCCAAATCAATCATAGTGGTTTTCAAATGTAAAAACGAAATCATGCAAACCCCCCCAGTACGGCTAGACGGAAGGAAAATGGATGTTAGCGTAGCGTCAAATACCTGGGACATATTATCACAGACGACCCGAAAGACATCGAGGACATGAAAAGATAAAAAGGAGCGACATTCGTTAGAGCAGGTGTGCTGTCAAGGCGTTTAGCGAAAAATCATAACCTTGTACATAATACGTCCAAATCAATCATAGTGGTTTTCAAATGTAAAAACGAAATCATGCAAACCCCCCCAGTACGGCTAGACGGAAGGAAAATGGATGTTAGCGTAGCGTCAAATACCTGGGACATATTATCACAGACGACCCGAAAGACATCGAGGACATGAAAAGATAAAAAGGAGCGACATTCGTTAGAGCAGGTGTGCTGTCAAGGCGTTTAGCGAAAAATCATAACCTTGTACATAATACGTCCAAATCAATCATAGTGGTTTTCAAATGTAAAAACGAAATCATGCAAACCCCCCCAGTACGGCTAGACGGAAGGAAAATGGATGTTAGCGTAGCGTCAAATACCTGGGACATATTATCACAGACGACCCGAAAGACATCGAGGACATGAAAAGATAAAAAGGAGCGACATTCGTTAGAGCAGGTGTGCTGTCAAGGCGTTTTCATTTTTACACGTACAGCACAATTACACGTCAGAACGGTAGGTAGATTACACTGCATTCCAATGACATAAGCTAAAATAATGCTTATCGCAAAGTACTCCGCCTACCTATACTGCAGCACTACGGAAATTTTCCTGGAGGGACGAATGTACTCTTTCAGAGCGCTTCTCCGCCACCACATGGGAAGATTATGGCGCAGACTACGCCAATCAAATAATACAATCATCACTGCCATGGTTGCCTGGATAGAGTCCTCCCTGATGGCCCTCTGGAGACAGGAGATGGTCAAATATCCTCAATAAACGGCTGCTTGCATACTTTTTGTGCTTAACATTTTTCACTTATTTTCCGCATTTAGTTATTTATTTATATTATTCTTTGGTTTTCTGCTTTTTTTATTTTATTTTATTTTATTTATGTGTCTATTTATGTATTGTTATTTTGTATTGCACTACTCCTGCATACATTCTGGAACAAACTGTTATTATTATTAATGAATTCCACCATGAATTGTCAGCAATAGAAAATGTAGGTACGTGGAATTCGGCGGTTACCAATTCATCGCAAGCTATCGAACTTTTGGAAATATCATTCTAGACGGGACATATCGGAATATATGTAGGTACATTACACCGTTATAAAAACGTTACAATTCCTAGTTCCTTGCTATTTCAGTAATATTTCAATATCCAGCGCATTATTTCACGCAACTCCGCTCGGCTGCACCGTATCCCCGCCCAATACTTCACACACCCCCGCCCTCCACACCTTCCGCTCCGCTCCGCTTTGGGTACTGTTGAATGGAGTCTATCGAATCATAATACAGATAGGGAATAAGAATTCAAAAGCACATCTCAGAACGTGAGATGCAAATAATTTCGTTGTATTTCCTGGCAACATTGTGAACGAAAGTGAGACGTACAAAATAAAAATATATACCAGAAGGCGGAATGGCTGGAATACACATTGCCAATAAAAATGATTTGAATGAAATTTTATTCGGATGTCAAACGGTATGCGAATTATTATTTTCATTTTATACTAGGCCGAGCACAGATAATTTTGTGAACACAACATATTACGTATGATTATCATGATTTCAATATTACCAAAAATTTGTTTTTCCATGTTTTTTTTTCCTAATTCAATGTTCTTATACTATCCGTTGGGCGTATGATAACAACTGAATACGAAGTAGCATTTTCCAAAGTATGAATGTTTCATGGTAGGTAGCCTTTATTCAAACGTTTCACGTAATCTCTGTCAAACTTAAATAATTTCAGGAAACTAACCTGTAAATCGATTACCTATTTCAATGCGATGGAAAGCAAACAAAAGAGTAATCAATTATTATCAGATTAAGCGAATGCATTATTTCTGTTGGCCAAGTTGTGCCAAGGTATTATGATTAGTAGATTTATTTCGACGAAAAAGATCGAGCTGATTCTAGATTTCCTCTGATGAAGGAAAGCGTATTTTGGAATAAAAAATAGAGGGAATAACGTAATAAACCGTATCAAAAACCACTCCTGCGTTAAAAATAAAATATGGATGTAGAAAGCTTCCTACTTTCATCGTCAAATTCGATTATTGGCTTCTACCCCTGTGGCACGACAAGAAAAACTCATTACAGACCTGCAAGAGGGAGTCAAATTTATACTTACCCCCATTCAAATATTACATAAGAGTGGTAGAAGAACTGTTCGATCAACTGTGTTGATAAAAGTGGTTTTATTTTCTCGTTAGTTTCAAATACGTTCACTCAGATTGAGTTATGTAATATCAATTAATTTATATTCGCAGAATTTAAATTCGGTTGTATCGCAATAATCGTTTAGAATAGTTATTTTTTTAACTTTGTTGATGAAACAATTTGGCTGACGAAAGTTCTTCTTTATGAATAATCCGTTCGCATGTAAGAGAGTTCTGACCAATGGCTGATGCATATTGGACCCGGCAGGGCATTGGAGCAATAGATTGTTAAGGTTACGGCGGTTATATAACTGTAATCGGAATTCGTGACTTTCTATGTTGCGGAAGGTTTCGCGTACCTTGGAAGATTTTTCGATCAATCTTTGTTCCACTTATTCATGGAATCAAAAAAACGAAAACAGGCGCGAAGCATGATATACAAATAAGATATAATATTATTATTATCGTTTTCTGCGTACCTACTTACGTTTAGAGGTAGATCTTTGGTATATATAGTATGTAGATTTGCAGATAAGATATAAGATCAGTCGGCTGTCAAAAAATATTCACATTAAAATGTATGTTTATATCAGACGACACGAAGTGAAACTATTTTAAGTTTAATAAAAATAAAAAATAAATGCAACAGTGCAAGCCTAACAACAGCCTGGAATAATCACTTTTTATCGCAATTATACTAGGCTTTTTTTGTCAATATCATATATTAATAAATTACATACCCCCGTCGCTTATCGTTTAGAATACAATATTTTAGAAAGACAATAAAAATTTAGGGCTAATTTTATGGGTGACCGGATAAATAATTTTTAATGTAATGTATAATTTTTAGATATATGTTTTTCATGGTGACCGGATAAATCATCACAATGATAATTCATCACATCTTTAAAAAATTATATAAAGTCATGGAAAGTGATGAAACAAAAACTTTATTAACTGGGTTAAGTAGGTTAGGTTATGATAGGTTAGGTTAGGTTAAAAAATTATTTTTTTTCATCGTTTCTAATGACTCTTAAAAGTGTGTTGAATTGTCACTGTGTTGAGTTATCATCGAACCACTTTTATGAATGTCTGTTTAATATTTTTTTAAACAGTCATCAAAAAAAAAAATAAAGTAGTAATAATAATAGTTAATTTATAGAGCACGGATTTGTGAAGGTTCGTAGCAGATGCGCTTTACACTATTAACCTTGTTTTTTTTTGGTTTTAAAGATCGAAAAAAAATAATCAATTCACAAAGTCAGGGGAATCAGACTGAATCGATTCACTACTGTGAATAAATCTGCCCATGTCTACTACCTACCATATTCGTTTTTTTTAAGGAAAAACATTCCCGGTTACGAATAACCTGACGATATTTGAAAATCTCCTACTACCACTAGAGTAAGTGGAAATGTTTTTTGTGCTGTGATGGAGGACTTAGCCAGCCGAGGAATAAGGAACACTCTACGCCTGGGTGGGAACCAAACGCGATGTCAACTCAGCCACCGGCCGGTTATTACAAGAATATAGCAAGGAAATGCGAGATACGAAATATTCATAAGAATGTTAAAATGTGTTGACGATTCTATCATTTTTTACAAGGACATGGTGCATTTAAGAACAATGGATCGTAAAACTGTATAATTTTCTTCGGGACCATTTCAAGCAAAATTCTTGGATTTTCTAAACAAAATCTTAAGACGCCATGCAGTTTTTACTACAGAACAACTGAAATGTGTACAGTGCACATCATCAATGACAATACAGGACAGCACGGAAGCGCAAATATACAATTCATTTATATGGATTACATACTATAAGTGGGTACAAATAAAACATAGAAAATTGGAAATATGCAAATAAAGGCGTTTTTTTCAATCTCCTAGGCATGTTTTTTACGCGTACTACAACCTATCTGTCAGCATACCAGTAAAAACTATAATGGGAAACTTGGTAGATTAGTAATATTCCTTAATACATTTATTAGGATATGAATGTGATTAAAGTCAACTGAAAGAAAATGAATAAAAAATAAACAACATTTCCCATCGGCGGCATTTATTTTTTCTCGGAAATTTTTTTCAATTTATGTTTGTGTTTCAGAATAATAATTATATCTTACAATAATTTATTATCCTTTGTGCCTTGCATAAAAACCTTATCTTGTAAACACAAGTTTATCTTTAATAAAAAATAATAATATATATTTAGATTGTCAGCTCAACCGTATTCAGACATTTTGAGGATTGCGAAGAAGCGAGACTGGTTTTAATTCGCCTGCAAGTTGTGTTCAATTCAATGAAAAGTAAACAATGTTGGGGCTAGGTGCAATTAAAAAATGCAAGAGGAATCATTTGAAATTTATGTAGGCACTGTTATTAACACTGTGAACATTTGCCATTTTTAAGACCACTATTACCAACCAACATAATTCGAGCGAACAAATTTAATGAAATAGTAACTAACATTTACTTCAAACATGAAAGAAAGATTTATATATTAGATTTCAATCGGTTCGGGTTTGTATTAAAATTTCATCGGGCATCAAAATATTGATTTATAGTAAAATCTATCGATTCATTACTCAATACTGGTAAAACTTGATCAGGCAAAATCGAAACCTGGTGGACATAACCAAATATTATTTTTATTACGTATCTACCGATGTATATAACAAAAATAAATATGCAATGTTTGCAAAAAGAATGAAAATCTTTGACGTATTATACCACTTAAAAATAGTAATTCTTTGAGAAAATTGTTTTTGAAAAAACAGTGCAAAATAGATTTGAAGGGCTATTAGAAATGGCGTTTATTTTATTTGGTACATAATGCCGTTTTATGCAAGTCCTGAAGATGCCATTAGAAAGATGATGGCCCCCAGCAGCGGTACAATGATGAAGGCAATTTCTAAAGTTTTCGGCCGGATTTTGGCACATCTCGACGGGTATAGCGGTAATTTCCTCCCGAACTCGACCCTCAAGTTCTTCCAAGCTGTGAGGCCGACGTTTAAAAACATATTCCTTCAGGTAGCCCCACAGAAAGAGTTGCAAATTGCAGCCCGTCACAAGTTCTGCCGGGAGGCGACGAAAGAATTACCATTTTCAAGAAACGTTCGGAATGCGAGATCCCGGTGTTGTCCGGACCAAATCATGGTAACGACTGAAAACGGCACGACCATCCCGATACAGGGAGACTCCTCCCAGGTTACCACCCCTCCCGCACGAGATGTACCGACCTTTCCAAAAGGCACTGTCTTTTTTGCTGCACCCTGTATCATAAAATGTAGTTTTGAAACAACAACAAAAAACATAAATAACGGTAACTCCACTTTGGTTGGGATTACATCCAAACAAACGGATTATAGTGTCCACTTGCAGTATACAATAGGGTTGCAATAATTTTACTCGGTCATGCTCTGATACTTAAATCAAAATAAGTCAGTACGTATTTACCTATCTTGCTCGGCCACTTGATTCATCTCCCGAGGACAAAACTCCGGACAGGGTAGCCAAGATCAGACAGTATCAACCTTTTAAATAGTGTACCTATATTTATGAATGTAAAAATAAATATGCCGGCATTAATAAAAAGAGAATAATATGTAACAGCATATTAGAGGAAAAATAGCTCAGTTATAAATAAGAAAGCAAACGCTACCTTAGTATTGGCATAATACCAGATTTAAGCGTTACGTTCAAGGATATTTATAACGTCGTAGCGTTTCCAGGTAAAATATTGAACATCCTTCGCAACGCAACGCCTCATTATTCAGGATTTTAAGGTTTCCTGATGCCATCAATAGGTATTATCATCCCATATTTATGCCCTGTATGGGACAGGTATTTTATCAGGAGAATATTCATTTTATCACCATAATTGAATATAATCAGATTTAAATCGCAATGTGCCCGAGTAGCAACGATGGAGTATTAGTAGCTGCATGGAGAAAACTTACTGATGAGAAATATTGTTAATTCATTAAAAATCCGGTTAAATTATTATTTTTCCTGTTAAAAATGGGACTGGCCTGTAACGAATGAATTGACAAATTTTATAACAAACTATCACTACTGCTAAATAAGAGAACAAAACGTGGTTTTAATAATTTTCGGAGCTTACTTTGCGATTTTTTTTCTATAGAGGGAATTTCATATAATTACCGTTTCAGCATAACAAATGTATAGATATTATCATTAAAAATGACAATATTTTTTTGAACTTAAACCTAAAGAGTTAAAGAGAAACATTTTTTAAAAATTTAATTAAAATCAAATTTAATAATATAATTATTAAGTTCTGCAAGTATTTTTTGGTTTTTGTTATTGTTACAGCTGTTTCGGCTTTCAAGGCCATTTTCAAACTGTCTACAAACTTCAAGGATATTTATAACGTCGTTAAATTATATTATTAAATTTGATTTTAATTAAATTTTTAAAAAATTAAATGGAGTTCTACCAATTAAACACAAAAACAATAAATAAAGAGAAACATGTTAAAAATCGGTAGAAATTGGAAATTCGGGGGCTTATGGATCAGCTCCAAAAGGGGGCACTCCAAAATACACACTTTTAAAAAAATTACTAATACAAGTAATAAATACTACAAATTAACGTACCATCTTTATTTTATAAACATGTGGGAAAATGTCTAAAGTTTCCAGTGAACAAAATTCCTCAACTGTAATCTTTTAAATTATGTGAAAAATGTACTAGTCTGTAAAAGGTGCAGTTTAAAAACAAATGTTTTATAGTCTTACAATAACTACAGTTTTATCATAATCTCACTCGCCAATCTCAGTCCTTTATTGGTATTCTAGGTAAAGTGAGATATCCAGTCCACAGAGACTCCCTGCCCAATTAGCGGGGTACCAGCGACTCGTGGTAGCCAAGAACCATCTCTACTTAATCAACTAACCGCGATCGCATATCTCACTAATTAACAAGTTTACGCACCAAAACGTAAATTAATCATCAACAAAGAGAGCGACGCTTTTCCTCCGGCTGCAAATTGTGATAAATTGATGCCCGTGCTTGTTTTGATAAATACTCCCTACGTTATATATATGTGACCCGAAAATAAATAAACAATGTAGGATGAGTTTTATTTGTGGAGTTCAGTCGAATTTCAACTCCTCTAGCAGTTTCCTGGCAGATGTGGTTCTCTTTCAATCGGTTCAATTAGAAAGTGGCGCGACAGGGTGCAAAACCAAAAAGGACTTGGTTTTGAAAATCCTCACTCATCGTATACTAAAAAAAATATAGGGGCGGTGATTGGAACTTTACGGTGAGACCCAAACAGTACTGGACATTTCAAAGTCCTTTGACTTGGTTTCGCAACGAGAACTTGTCAACAAATAGCATTCTTACGAACTTCCCGCATCCTTGTGTTCGTGGATTGCCAACTTTTTGATGGAGAGGTCGATTCAGATGGTTTCACATCTTCGTCACTTTCAATAATTGCTGGCGTCCCACAGGGGTCAGTTCCGTCTCCCAGTCCATGATAGTTTTTTGATTGAAACGCGCACAAACTCCAACGGTTCGGAGAGCTTTGAAGCAGATAATGGACGGTTATCTCGAAAGAGTTTCCTCTTGGGGTAAGAGGAAAAAGACCAAATCATGTTTGATTACGTCTAAAAGGGATAGAAATGATAATTTAGCGTCCTTCAACGGAAGCAATATTACCAAAAGCCTTCCATTGATACGATTGGTGGGACTCTAAGTAACCAGCTCTGGCACGGTGTCTCCAACGAAACCAGAGTAAAGCTAGTTTCAGAAGCTGAGCGTGCTGGTACTCTAATAGTATACTACTGCCCTGTACAATTCCCCGTGTGGCTGTATTGGCCCGACCCTGTGTCTGAATTGTCAAATATTTATGTGTTTGTTTTTAGGAATGTGCAAATGTGAATGCTGCAGACGCATTAGTCTAGAGCAGAGGGTCCCTTATTGATGATCATGACGATTTCATTAGGAAAATGTTTTTAAAATTCCTTTGACCCTCATTTCAGCCCTTCACCGCCCATCGTTAGCCCTAGAGGCCACCACCGCCACCCTCTCAATGCCCAGGGGGGGGGGGGTACCACCCACTTTGGGAATCACTGGTCTAGGGTCTATATATATTAATATTATAGTAGTAAAAAAAAAGTTCTAGAAAAACATACATCACAAATGTTCTGCTTGTGTCTCAAATAAATCACAAGTGCTCCCCCATCATTTAATCTCATTGATTTGGAGCCCAAAATACATGTACAGAAACGGACGTCAGGTGGGAATGCTGTCCTTGAACTACCGGGATTTTAATGGAAAATGCTCCGAGGAGCTAGCATCATTGATCTCTTCGGCACCGGTGCACAGTCGGGAAATACGCCAAACGCGCGCATAACAAACAATTGTAATTTGTTATAATCGGGCCGTTTTTACGAGTTAAATTTTTACGTCAATTAGCAATATCTATATACATTTTATACAATATATACGACTCGTTCTTAAGTTCAATAGTTCGGCTGTGGGTGGATTGGTCTCTTCCAGCACCTTCCTTTTCTCTATTTACTATTATAATGAAATTATTTTCATCAGGATCTTCTTGAGGCCTCCAACAAGAATCGAACAGATTTCGTGAATTGCCACTCAGAAAAATGATTCTGTTGCTGAGGTGGATAGAATTTCTGCGTGTATACACCCGGAGTATCGGTTTGGGTAGATACTCTTGAAAAATGGCTACGTTGATAATAATTAGTTCCTCTTTTTAAATTAAAATAAACGTACTTGTAATGTTGGGTGACGTCAGTATCAAGCTTCAAAGATTAAATATTCACAATTCTTCGGTAATGGTCGTTCTCTTTACAAATTAACGCAATATATTATGATAACAATAAAAGCGTGATACACATTTTACGCATGATTGCGTTCTTACATGATTTTTAATATGCCTATTACTAAGGTACTGATATACTAATAAAGGCGTGGTGCTTCTATTTTACGCTCAGTCAAAATTGTAACAAGGTATAGGTAAGGTAACTAATCCCTTTGAACATTTTCGTAAAGTGTACTTAACAATATTAACGAAGTTAGTTATTGATACTTGGACTAATAAAGGATAAAACGGTTAAGGAGTAAAATCATCAGGTTAACAAAAATGGGATAAATTAAGTTGAAGGTTAGAGCAGAATTTTGCGGAAATTATTTAGGTAATAACTGCAATTTGAGGTTTAAAAACACGAGGGGAAATAATTACTCTAATCATAAGAGCCGCCCACTGTAAATACGCTATAATATGAAGTCACTAGAGCGTGCGTGAAGAAATGTTTCATTAAGGAGGATTGATGATAAACCTTATTAAGGGTATCATCTGGAAAACTTAATCCAGCCTAAGGAGAAATTTAATATACCTAACATTAATAGATACACTTTATTTCGCATTTCCGTACAAAGTACCGCTTGAAACACGTGTTCTTATTAATAACATCTTTGCTTGTGGTGATTCTTTGTTGTGAAGAAGTAAGGATATTACTACGCAAGTGTTTACAAGAGCTCGGAAGCGATAAGCTACTTACCGTACAAAGTATAAAGGGAATTAGTAAGAATTTATAATATTTAATTAGTGAATTCTCCTGCATGACCAAATTAGGTGAGTCTCTTTCTACAAAGTGGGGTATATTAGTAGAACCTTCGCTTGTCGGGGGTGTTTGGGCAGGTTTAAAAGTTACGCAACTTCCAACCCTGTTGAAGGAAGATTGCCGTTTAAAGCAGTTTGGGGCAAGTATTAACTACACGTCCATTATGTTTATGATAAACTTGTAGCAAAGGTTTGGAAACCGCGAGTTTCTTGGTGGAGTTCACGTATGATGTAAGGTCGGCGAAACTTTATATTGGCTCCGAAACTATCTTCAGCGCGGTTAACTTTATGGTGTAGCGAAGAAATAAACTGCGAAACAACAATAAACGAAAACAGTTTTGTTCTATTACTTCAATCATTCATTCTCATATGGAACGGGAAAGTTTTGATGCGAAACCAAATTGAGCAAAGCTGATAGAAATACAAATGATCATCTTGTGAAGCTGGCGACCACACGAACGATTCGTCCGTTCCACAGAATAAAGAATAACACAAGAAGCGTCTTGTGGGCGTGTTTCGTGATCCAAACATTTGCCAATCGAGGATTAAATTTCCATACGATATTTAAATGAGTTGGAGATCTGCGATATCAGGCGAGTGTTATTCGTTCTTATATGGTTCGTTCCAATAACATACCAACACACATTCTACGTGACGGCAGAATATAAAACTCAATCAAAACGCCTCATCAGGAATAATTGGTAATGTGTTCCACAATAATCATTGACAATGTTAACTCCATTTGGTATTATGAACTGTTAAAAGAATATGAATAAAGCAATGTTAAAACATGGATTCAATCAAAACTAAATACAGCTCCAAATGAAGTTTATTAAATAAAACACACGTTTTCATTGTTTTTGAATAATACAGCGAGTGAAAATATTAACATTATCATTTTGCGAAAAACAAACGTTCGAAATATATTGGAAGCAAATGTTTGATAATGATTCCAGGGCTAAAGTCAACAACATAGTAGTTAATCCGAACACAATACCGCAAATCCTCGGCAATCCAACGCATTCCCATCGCTATTGCGGTTACCAAGCCTTCTTGTGTACTAATGTATCGGGTCACCTGTTACAAACACCTCTAGAACAAGTGAATTAATAGTGCCACCTCAGACAATTCCCACCTACGACTGTTTCTAATGTCAACTATTCACTCTGAATGGCCCGAAGCAGCAGTTAACGTCGCGAGTAATGCGTGCGACAAATAGATAGCAGTAAATTGTAAAATCTGCCAGGCGGCGTCGATAATTTAGTGGTTCGTTCTTCGGAAGCGTCGGCGAGATTGCGCTCTCACGCGGATTGAGCTCGGAGGGGCTCGTCTCGGCGCTACTGCTAATCAGGCAATCTCGAGACCGTCTCGCAACTCCGCAAGCTGTAGCAAGGGAACGCGCATTGCGCCCGCAGAGTTCTGCTACGCACTTTTCGCACAGTTCCTCCGGCGAGAGAACATTTCATTTTATGGTGCATTATACGGAATGTGACAGAGGCAAAGCAGTCGGAACGGGGGAAAAGGTTCAAGACATTACCGCTCGATCAGATAGTGTTATAATTGAAAATACGGTTGAATAACTTTACTGACCACAGTAATATCATGCAAAGTAAAGGTATTAGAGCGATACAGAGGAAAATCAAATAGTGTCACGAGAAGAATATTTATAAATATGGCAAAGAGAAAATCACCTACTTGCTAAATTACGATTTAAAAAATATTTTACTGTGATTCCTTGGGAAAAAGCAATTGATTGGGTAAAAACTTAGTGAAAATAATAAAATTAGGTCATCGATCAATTAGATAGTTGAAAAAATATCTACAAACTTAAATACTCTAGGTTCGTGAAATTCGGTTGATTATTAAAAAAACGCTTTAGAAATTATAATCTTTTAGGTGTTGTAAAATACTTAATTTCTCACTAGATGGCGTCGAGATATATTATATCTTCATTTAATGGTAAAATATTTTGACTTGTCAAATACTATTTGTATAAAACATTGTCTCGTAAACATATGCAATAAATATAACTGCCAACCGGTATGCTTCGAGTATGTTTGTAATTATGTTTTGTGTAATATTGTGACAATTATAATTGCTGAATGTACTGTAGCCTGAGCCCAAATAAGTATTTGCTGGTTGAACTTCTTTATACAATATACAATTTACTTATCGTATACTAATACCTACCTGTGTTGTGCCTACTTATGTCTTTCATGCTGAGCTTATTATTTTATTTACTATGTTATACTTCTTATGATGCTATATACTTGTTATAATGCTCCTGTATGATTTACCTTGCATGTAAAAGCCGTCAAGGCGAGAACAAACAAATAAATAAATTTTGTCATGTATCACATTTAGCCATTCACATGTAATTTTGTAATTGTTAACATACCTACTAGTTTATTTCTCTTTTATTGCAATGAATTAACTCTACCTTAACTTATCTATTCACCTACCTACCTTTCATATTATGTTTACTTTTATTTTTATTTTTATAGTCTATCTTTTTCCATTTAAAAATGTTTCTGTATGTTATGTAAAAGCTTGTTATGTAAAAAACTTGTTATGTAAAAGCCCACAAGGGCGTTGAAATAAATAAATAAATAAATATGTTTGCATTTAATAAATATTAATTGTTTTATGTGCATCGAAAATTCTACAGGATACCAATACATGACAACATTGACTACAAGGTATGCAAATTAAACAAATGTTTTTCTGAATTATTTTTATCATGAGTGAGTTTTTGTATGATTCTGACGATTATCAGAATTTAATTATCTTAATTAATTTTACCTCCCGTCTGAAATTTATTATCTTGTCTTAATAAAACACCTTCAATTACACCTGAATAAGCTCCATAGAATAAACCTTTTCCTTACTTTTCACGAGCAATTTGTTTGCTTTTATTTAATTTTCTTATAAATTTCAATTTATTTTTATTATGTTGCCTTTTTTATAGGTACAGTCACATGGAGGAAATAAACAATTGATTTTATTTTGGCTATACTAGACATGTACAAACTGATAAAATATAAACTGTCGAAAATAAATAAATTATTATGATACGTGTGTATATAATTCACGTACTTATATTAGGAAGAAGAGGATATGAAAGGGGTTGGTTATAGCAGTCGCAGCCGGCAATCGGCGTAGTCCTTAAGGGTAGCGTCGGGACGCTTGACGGAAGGCGCCCGACCCGTGACGTACGTCCGGGGCGCGTCGTCGGAAATAAATCGGATTACCAAAGAGAGAAATAAAAAATAAACAAAAAAGCCATCTCTAAATGGTTTAAGCAGTGACATTTTCTGTCTGCTAAATCTGGAAGACAAAATAAATGGCGATATTCTTTTAAATAAAAAAAACTAATATGGCATGTAAGAAATACAGAATAAAACACAATCTGGATTTCAAAAAGAGGCTTGATTAATAATAAAACGTGCCAAATTACAAGGAACATATTTTCATACAGGGAAAATGTTGTTCTTATTGGTATTGACTTTTGACAATGTAATGTCATGGAAGCGCACAAATGCTTTAATTTGAAATGAAATACCTATAAATGAAAACAGTCGAACACAAACATCAGACTAGAAGTAAGGGCAGAAATGACCTTTCTGTTCCAACGAGCAATTTTTTTTTTTTTTTTTTTTTTTTTTTTTATATTTACTCCACACAGGAGGCCCTGAAGAAAATAATTTCCCTCAGGGCCTATGTCATCTTTGGGGATGCTGTGTGGAGGGTCTTTTTGTGGAGAGGAAGGAGTGAACATGGGTCTTGAAGAGTCCCATGTTGTAGGAGGGAGGAAACACAGAGGCCGGCAGTTCGTTCCACAGCCGAGCTGTTGAACTTAAGAACGAATCGTAGAAGCGACCCGTTCTCATGTGACAAGTGTCAACTGTGTACAAATGTTGGGCGCGCGTTTGGCGTGTATCCCGACTACGCACCGGCGCCGAAGGGATCAATGACGCTAGTTCCTCAGAGCATCTTCCATTGTAATACCGATAGAACAAGGACAGCATACCTACCCGACGTCTGTGCTCTAAAGATTGCAGTCCGTTTGTTAAGATTGGGGAATCTATCAAACGGACCGCCCGTTTCTGCACAGAGTCAAGGGTTTTTTTCAGGTATTTTGGGGCTCCAGACCAGAGATGGCTGCCAAATTCGACAGTAGGGCGCACTTGCGATTTGTACAGGGTGAGCAGTTGTGTACTATTTACTATTGTACAGCAATATACTAGAACGGGAGACCTTCCCAGTTGGACAGTCAAAATCTATGCTGTAATATTTTTGTAACAAACAAATAAATAAATATCAAAAAGTATTCACGTACTTCAGACCGAAAATAAATAATAAAATATTTTCATACCTGAAACTGCGTGAACTGTTATTTATTTTTCGGTCCAAAAAAGCTAAAATGATAATAGATTAAGTTAGGACAGGATCGGAGAGATTATTAAGAAATGTAATCTAATAATTTATTACGAGTGCCTAGTTTTCTCTTCGCTTTTATTTCTTTTCTGTCTTCGTGTTTGTTTTATTTTTTCCTTTGGTATATTAAAATTCCTATAAGTATTAATAAATTAATATAATGAAATATCTTTATAAATTGATATATGCACCAAATAACAAAAATTATAACAATATGAAAGTAATTAACTGTAATGATAAGCTTCTTACAACACGCATTGCCTAGTCAGAAATTATTGTTGGCTGGATTTATTTGCGTGGAAATAACAATAAAATCAGGAACGAATGTAAAATGTGAAAGAAAAGTATAATAGTAGGTTCGTACCCATGACAGAGAAAACATATGAATGGTTTTCAATTTGGAGTAGCGATTCCCGGAGTGAGAGAAGTGTGCTGGACAGATGCGCGACAGACTGAAATAATGGAAAATTCAAGAGCTCAGAGTGTTTTGTGAAGAAGCGAAAGAGATAATTCCACGGCCTGGCTTTGTGCGATAGCGCCATGATTAATGGTGGCAGCCCTGCGAGCCTAGCCGCCCTTCACAGCCGCCCTACGTAGCCGCCCTAGCAGCCTGCTGCAGGACGGCGGCCGTGGCCGGGACGAATTAGTGCGCGGGGAGGACCTAACCTAAATCATCGGATGCTCATACGAGGCGGAAAAACTAAATCCACGACACAATGAGCCCCTTTGTGGTTACGTCACTGGATTTTATGATCGATGGTTAACGGATGTCGTATGTTTATCCAAGTGTTATGTCTTCATATGTATTTATCAATGTTCCTGAAGCAGACGGACAGTAATTTTAATAAATTCTATCAATGCGCAGACTAGCAGCATCTAACATAAATAATAATAAAAAATGCTCCACGGCGGGAAATAAAATCAGATATTTGAACCATATTACACTGCGCAGTGGTGAACGTGAAGCTCTTTCAATCGTGTTATATGAGTTTTTCGTGAATGATTTGTTGCAAACAGCGCTCGGGGCAAAAGCACAGTGCGACATTTTCCGAATGAGGTGTCAGGAACATAATGTAAATCCTCTAATATTGTTTCCATTGAAATAGATTTTATAAATTCTCCGACTACGAATATTCTTAATCTGTGCGAAATAAGAATCCGGGATGGGCGAATATAATATCTACTTGACAAAAGGCCAACAGAGAGATGTAAGGGGTGGGTAGGTACATACTAAATAAAGAGCTGGGCACCTATATAACATCACGTAGGGTACGGAAGTTCTATCGCATTGGCATAAAGCATCGGAGAAAGAAAACATACATCCTGTTTGCGTATACTGCCGGGTGAAGAAGCGATTCAAGTGTTTCTGAATTTCTTTTCCCGAATTTTCCCAATAGCGTCGATTCATCTGCCGGGTCGTCTTGCTTTACAAATCCCTAATCCATACAAGTTTTCAAATAAAATTGGAGCTTTGAAAAACGGAAGGATATATATTTTAAATAAAGTTATCAATCATCATTTTGCTGCCTACAAAGGAGATGTGTGCGAGGCGGCAGGTGCCATTTTCTGAAGTGTTCATTTCGTTTATTCCCAATTTTGACGGCTTCCATTCAGAGAAGTGTTTCTTGCCGCAATTCCATATTTCGGGACATTCGATCCAATCAGCGCCGAAATGAAAATCTCCGTGTTTTGAGACTTTATCCGATACGATACAGGTAGTTATCTACCTGTCGATTAAGCGGGAACACCTTTCAACAGCACCCCAACAAAGAAATCAAATGCTTTTTATTAAATTTTACGACAGCTTTTGGCATCAGCTTTAATTTTAAAGGGAAAAAATCTATAACATTCAGATAACTCTTCTGGAATTACTCCTCCATTCACCATCAATTTTTACATAATTTTATTGAAGGAAGCAGTTGAAAATTAAACTAAATTCTTATTATTCAACACCGACCCCGGCATTCCCATGTGACGGCAAAATTATATTAACGTATGATTTTTCATTTAATGTAAATATGGTTGGGTCAGGGAGTTGTGATGTAGGTTTTTAGTCACGAAGCGTAAAAATGGCTTTGCAGCTGTTTAAAAATAAACATAATTTATCTATCTATGTGCATGGTGAGAATAAGAAAACGGTCTTATTCTTACCAACGCCTTACTTACCGCTACCTTTAAATAAACGAAATATGGAGAAATTTGCAGTGATGATTAAATTGGACCAAAACATTAGCCTTTAATCAATGGGAAACACTCTTCCAGCAAAAACACACATGATTTCCCAACACGTTTCACGTATAATTTGAGCTGCTCCGCGTCGAGCGCTATCGCCACGCTTCTTTATTGTTTTCGTTCAATTTCCCAAGTAATTAATTATGCATGTAGATCCCTGCTCACATTCCGTCAATCACTATGCAAAACACCCTTGATTTACATGCAAAACCATCGCCGGCTATTAGAACAGCGATTCCAATCCAATCGCCAAGCGCCAGCGCCTAGCGCCTAGCCAGCCTTTCTATATGCTAGTATCTAGTACACTCTCATCATCCCTCGATAGAATGCTCATATAGTGGAAAAAAGGGTAATCGAAACTAGGGTTGGCAATTATCACAAAATAATAGATGAAAAAGTAGAAAAGTTACTTTATCGGTTGCTTTCTCAAACAAACTGACATCGTCAGATCAAAGACAAATCTAATTAAGTACTTTATTATATTACACTATAAAAGGTTCATATGCTAATATAATCACTTCGTAAGTTTACCAGTTTTTTGAGCTGTTGCTATTTTCAATCGAGATGGCGGCTTTATTCACAATTTTTAGATACAAACAGCATTACGATAGAAACAAAGACAGCATTATTTTTCCTAGAGTGAGAAGGGAATTCACAGGACAGAGTGGAGCACCATCCAATCTGCGAATTATCATAATTCAATAATATGTGTGTTCTACGACATTCTAGGTCACTAAGGGTTATCTTGCAGATCATGCACAAAAATAGATGATACTTTCTTTTATCTATTCCCGTTCGCCTTCCGCAGGGTCAGAAAAAGAAAAATGATATTACTGTGACATTGATGGGTAAAGTTTTGTATTTTAGTAAAAATATATAATTTCATTACTCCCCCGTCTACCATTAAACCCATTCCTCCATAAATGGGAAAATTATACACAAGCCAAGCGGGAGTAATAAAATTAAGATATATACACGTTTCAGAATATGAAATCTGTAATGCTTTTCAGATCAAAGGTGGTAGTACCAAAAGGGGATAATTATGTAGTAGTATTGTGTCAATTAGTTTAGCTCCAATGTATTAGGTGTTTTTTTTATTATGTGAATACTAAGTGTCTAAACTGTTCACTACCGTCTGGGCCAGTGAGACTATAGCCTTACCAATTGGGGCATGTTGTGAGGATGAAGGGAGCGAAAGAAGATGGGAATAGAAAGATAGGGAAGTTATCTTTATATTCAGATCTGGTCACCAATCATGGCAAAGCCATTTCACATCTCAATGGTGGTCTTTCACACAAGGGTACAATATTTTAGTTTTTTCATGAGAAGCAATTACTTTGTGGTTAGACATTATATTTTTTGAAATAAAACAAACACTTTGTATTTAACCACGAATATTTATTATTTTACACATCGACCGGTTTCGCTTAAACCAAGCATCATCAGGATATAACTTAATAACTTAAGTGGTTTAAGCGAAACCGTTCGATGTGTAAAATAATAAATATTCGTGGTTAAATACGAAGTGTTTGTTTTATTTAAAAAAATACAATATTTTAGCTTCGATTTCGAAGTTTCAATTCGTTGATTCAATCATGAAATAATAACATGGTGGCATGCTTTATATTTCACAGAATTTCACAAAAAACACCAATTTAAAAAAACTGAAACTCCATTATATATATATAATGGAGTTATGCCTATTACTACGGACATCACCAGTAAGGTTCCCACTAAAGCACACAAAACATAAACACGCGACAAGATTTAGAAGAATTCTTATTAATACCACTAGCAAACAAAATAATATTTCAAAAGGGACCTTACTACAATGACTTTTAAAGAATATGACAACCTTCCACGAAACATTAAACAAATACATGATGTACTCCAATTTAAATCAACACTAAAAAAATTCCCCAAACAAATGTCACTACACCTTTAACGAATGCATTAGGTTGATTTTACACCTTTGTTTCTATTTGTATATTTAAGCACTGTAATATTATTATATGTTCTGGTCAGATGTAAGAAATAGGATATACCTATAAGCTTTCAATTTTCAGTATAATTATACAAAAAATGTTTTTTTGAATTATGAACAAATAACAAGCTAAAATTCACCACATAAATGGAATGCTTGTTTTCATTCGTTCAGCTCGTACATTATTTGATAAAACGTACAACTCATATTAAACACATGTTTAATCTTACAAACTTTAAACTGTTTTTCTTTAGAACCAATTTGCTAGTGCCGAAACCAATGAGAGGGATTTAATTTGGTAATAAAAAACATAATTTTATTACCCAGCAGTAATGCCAAATAAAATTCAGAATTAAAAGCTATAATAACGCGATTTTTCGTACTTTTCCATCCAATCAATGATAAACAATAAAATGAAACTGCCGATATAAATGTATATTTTAGAACTGGGCGTAGAATTCCTGATGTATTTTTCGATAAAAATCTAATAACCACAATTTTGAAGGAATTTATTAGAAGATACAATTTATTTATACTGCCTCTTGCGTCGGGGGTGGGAGGCGGGAGGAAGCGATGTATACCCTTATCATTTTTAACGTGATGGGTGTGTAATGCGCAACCTTATCGGTGACGCGGAAGTTGTAATAACCAACCACCTATCATTGATTTACGGTAAAATATTATGTAACCTGTGCGAGATAAATTACCTACTAGGACCTAGAGGTATAAGTTATGGGTAAAGAATTAGGGTGAGATAAATTACATGCAATATGAAAAAGATGAGATATGGATAAAGGGAAATAAATTATTATACAAAACAGGGAGATAAATAAATACCTACCTATGTGAAAATGCGTGACAAATTATATGCGTTATATGTAAAAATAAATGAGATAAATAAGGCTAGCTGAGGTCCCCGGCCTTGCACGGGCTTTACAGATAGTTTTTAGAAATTAGATGTAATCAATAATTTTCCTCTTATTTTGAAAGTAAAGCAAGCAAAATTAGTTTTTTTTTAAAGACAAACATTCCCGGGTTTCGAATAACTTGACAATATTTGAAAATTTCCTACTACCAGTACAGTAAACGGATAGTGTTGCTGGCGTTGTGATGGCGGACTTAGCCAGTCGAGGAATTGAACACACTATGCCTGGGTGGGACCCAAACCTTTTGCTATGGGGGGTGTGACACTCTTCTTTATATAAACAGATAGATATAGGCAAATAAAAAAAACTTGAACAAATTACGCGCCGAGTAATATTTAGTTTTTTCAAAATCTTAAATCTCCAAAAGTTATTCACCGATTGCTTTGAAAATTTGACACATCTTTGCATTCGAATAAGCTCGTGTTTTTATATACCTGTATTATTTACCACCCGTGACAAGTAAAAATATGCTTTATTGAAAAATAACGTAATCTGTTGGAGCTAAAAGCAACACGCGCTATTTTTTCTCTATCTGCACAGACAAATTGAGCCACAGCAAAAAGCATACGTGGAAGGGGGAAGCTAGTTTAAAATAAATTGGGAAAAGTTGCAAATAAATAAACAAATCATCAGTTAAAGCAAGAAGAGACCCAATGTTAACCCCTTAGGCCTCTGGCATATTCTGTCCGAATTTGTGCGTATTTCCGCATTGTACAAAATCCAAATAAATCGAATATTTCTGAACTTACCAGAAAACTAAAAGCAGTGTTTGAAAGGTGATGAAACGCTTTTAATTACAAATATTGAATGCAATCACGAAGAAACGTTTTTTAAATTGCTTACCGTGTTTTTTTTTGTTTGGATCATATTTCTAATCATGACGGTAGGGGAGACATAACGATTTCTATAAAGCCATAGGAGCTGTTACCAAAAGTGAACAAATTAGGCCGAGGAGTTCATAATAAATTGATTCATACCAAAAAAACTTTTAACAGTGTTGAATAATGTCGGAAATAATGAGAAGGCGTTTATCGATTTACACGAAATTAAACATTGAATAAGTCTCCTTCGTCAATTATAATTTCAACATTCATTATTAAAATGACAGTACTAAAACGGGACACAGATCACTGTAATCCAATTACAAATAAAAAGTATGTATTGTAATAAAGAGACATACTGTCGTGTTATTATTACTTGACAACGATTTATTATAACGATCTAAAACTTTTGCTTTTAACGGAGAATAAAGCCAATCACATTACTTCGACGACGCGGAACATTAAAAACATTTTAACGAGAGATTGGTGGAAGTTAGGAATGACATAATAATATTTGGATGATTTGTATGTTTGTATTTGCGCTGCACAAATATATATAATACATTTCTACAATGATCTATGTTATTACTAACTATATAAGGAGATTAGAGAGTACACACTTGAGATTAACACTGTTTATTGTTTATTAGCGTAATTTAGATACGGTACGAACGCACAGGACACAATTGGACTTTCCGGTATTTATTTTGATAATATATATATATATATGTTCTTTACTAAATAAGCGTGTTTAGGAAAGGAAAAACAAATTTTATGCTGGGCGGTACTACAGTACAAGATTTTTTTCCGAAATGTAATTCGTCCCTCGGTAAAATACACATTTCAAATAATGTAAATCCAGTAAGAAAAGGGTGGAAAAAAAATAAAATAAAATAAAAATATCCATAGGGAAACATAATATTATTTTGAGAGAATTGCCAACAATACATCAATTATAATGAAATCAGCAAATTAACATCATTAGAAAAGTATCCTGAAAGTAAATTATCGACATACACTCGCGAAGAAAACCATGAAGCGAGCTGCATTAGAATTTCTATTTTGAGCTATAGGAACTATTAAATATTCACTTCTTTAATAATTGCAAAATTATTATTCAAAACTTATGTTTCTTCATCAGGATAGACAGTAAAATTTAATATTACATGTGATAATCATAATTGCTAATCTGTCAATACGCCGTGGTGCGCAGAATTTTTTGTTTGAATTAAAAAAAAAATAAAACAATACAAAAAAAAAATCGAAAGAAGAGTTGAAAATCATCGGTCTAAGTTGAAATTATGTAAATACCTTTGTTGAATTATTAATAAAAAAATTATGAGTGACGTTGTTTTCAAATAAACTGGGTCCGAGAGGGCTAAACACAAGGTATGCAATATCAACAAATCCCCAAAATACTGTCAACTGAAAACTGTATTTCCGGCGGAAGCAGGCAGTGGGTAGATAGTAGATGCCCCCCCCACCATTCACCACCCACCCGCTGCCGCTTCTGATTGGGCTGTATTGGATTCGTTAAATAAACAGGACGACTTTTTCAAAAAGATAAATAACAGTGAATTCGACCGGAAATTGTTACGGATAGTTTCAATAAAATGGAAGTTCGATGATGGGAAGCTGATTCGCAGTAAGAATAAACATAAAATAAAATAAACGCAATATTACATATTGCGTTCAAATGAAATAAAAATATTTATAAAAGAGTGACTTACAAGTAATGTAATGTGAACTTTATTGAAGGATGCGTAAATTACGTCATCTTGGTAACAAAACCTGCAATAAAAGAAAAAAGAAAATTAGATATAATTATACAACATATTGAGACTTTCATGGCCAAAAAGTATTATAGTGATTTATTTTTGGGGTATTATGCCGTGTTGCGCTATCTTAGATAGTTTCGGACAGCATTAATGTGTCTATCATCACATCTGCTCTGACGATGGACACTGTAATGTTGTCCGAAACGTTGACTAAAGAAGGATGTAACGCAACACGGCATAGTACCCCATAAATAAATCACTATAATAATTATACAAAATTCAATTCAATCAATATAAAGGTTAACAAATAACGAAAGTTTCTTGCATATTTTAAATATATCAATAAAGTTTTTCACTAACGAAATAAATTACTATTACATTATGAACAGATGAGTTTTTGTGTTTCGCTCTAAATTCCTTTGAAATTTTTATGAGTCAGTTCCGGAGGGACGTTACCCAAAGTTTTCGCTTTGGCTTTAGGTTGTTACTCCAAAATAGCGATCTTCCAACTTTCGTATAGCAGTCAGGTGACTGTGTTATCGTTCCTTCAACCTTTCGATGGATGATGACGTTGCCGATATCAGAAGTGATGGTAGTAAATTGGTCATTTCGGGACTTTCAGGTGAATCAATTTTAAGGGAAAAAGCAAACTTAATTTTGGGAAGCAAATATTGACAGAATCAAAACTTAATAAAAAAAAACCGTGTGCTAAAGCAGAAAATCTTTCGAACGGTGATTGACAATCATAAGTCTTTACAATTTTTTTAAGACCGCTAAAACATTTCAATTATGAGCAATGAAGTTTTAAGGTAACCATATCAAAATGAAATAAGACCCTATACTTAAAGCGAGAAAAAAGGCTGTTAAAACAATAGGTATCCGGGTAGGAGCTACGTTGTAGTATGTTTTTATATTTTATAACAGTAAAACCCAAAATCATCTAAAGAAATTGAGGAATGTGCTTCCTCGGTAGGTTTTAAGAATATTTGAGTGTTTCCATTTTTAGAGTATGATAAACAAAGCAAAGGAGTCACTTTGAAAGATGGGTTATTTTGGGGGAGAGAAGTGTTTGGGACGGAAAAAGCAGTAGGGCGATAAGTAGGGTTACCTCTCTTTAGGGTTTGATATTGGTCGGATGTTAGATAAGCTTTTGCATTGCTGGATGAAGACCTCACAAACATCTTCCGTCTTCCTAGAAATGGTCCATTTAGGCGTAACCGATGTAATGAAAAAGAAGCATGGTAAAATAATCAAAAATGTTTACGAAAACAATATTTTTGAACATGCACTACATATGGAATAGAGCAGGGCAGATTTTTTCCTTTGGGAATTGAACTTGTAATAACCGGCCCAGAGTGAAAGTATTTACAAGGAGAAAACTTACTGTTATGAAATACTGTTAATGTAATAAAAATCTGGTCAAATAATTCCTTGTCCTGTTAAAAATGAGATTGCGAATGAATTGAAAGAGTTCCTAACAAAGTATCAGTCAAAAGCAAATGTTTTAATGAGGAAACGGAACACGTTTTCTTACAAATATTGATATTGATAATGACTTACTAATATTGTAGCATTCCGTCATGATATCTATTGGGAAAACAACACGTGTTGTCGATATGTTCTGAATGACTAATAATTTATCAGGAAGTTCGCATGCTGTCACTTTTTTAGCAGGATCATTTTTCTCCGTATACTCTTACGCCACAATGGTTGTCGTTTGAAGATTTTGATTTCAAAATTGTTTATTAAGTGTAAATTGACGCACAAAACCAAGATTAAAAGAGAAACCGCGCAATATAATTAAGATGAAAAGAACATTTTAACGCAAGCCCGCAACATTATGATCTCCCTATCGTATGAATACGTAATTGAGTGTGTTAAGCAAACTCTCGCAAGAGAAAACAATTTATGATGATATGCAAAAACTTGACAGATTCTTCCAAGAACAAATGGCTTAGTATAAGGTTGGAAATAATTAGGGGGTGGTTTGGTATCGCAAGCGTGGGCGATGTTGGCAGACGCCGAGCATTAAGAATAGTGGTCTGCTTGTACAAACATTCATCACTTCATTCATCGCTGCCTATGGAGTGGGTCCAGCCATCAGAAATATTTGAAGGGGTGGTTTGGTATCGCAAGGGCTGGCGATGTTGGCAGACGCCGAGCATTAAGAATAGTGGTCTGCTCGTACAGACATTCATCACTTCATTCATCGCGGTCTATGGAATGGGTCAGGCCATCATAAAAAAAGCTTTGCGTGACTGATAAGTGGGTAAAATATTACCTTTTATAATTAATTATTATTATTAATTATTAAAAATTAATATTATAAATAAAATACCTATATCAATAGATAATAATCAAACAAACTGTGATAAAAGTTAAGATATTAAAAAGAAATCGCGTTAGAAAACTGAGGATAAAAACGGACTTTGGCTTTGGAAAAAAATTATAAAGTTTGAAAACGTATTATTAATTTCAAAATAAGAAATCAGTTTAAAAAGTAAAAATTAACCCGAAACTACAGGCCAGAATCAGAGCTTTTACCCAAATGCTACGACGTGAAGCAGTCAGAGAAAAGATAACGTAACAGAATAATTTATAATTTGGGACCATACTTTCAGAAGCCACTTTAATCGTTGAGTGCTTCCACTTCAGAATTAATGAAGTTATCATACAATACCTGTTAAGAATTATTTGCAAGTAATTTTCAAGAGTTCAAACTGAAATTCCAGACACAAAAACACATTTTTTGCGTGGTAATTCATGGCTATTCAGGGCTATTCAGCACACCATTTAATTATTACTATGGCAGGACACATCTGCGTATCATTAGCAACGAATTAATCCCCGCGCGATTTGGTGCCAGGGTTAAATAAATAATTCGAAACATCCCCAGTCAATCTCGATCTAAAGTTCCTTTAAAGTCTTGGAGCAGCGAGGAAACGGATTGACCGTACTTGAATAATACACTATCTCTATGACACATTTATTCACGTCTAATTGAACTCGAATTCGGGCACGGACTGCCAGACAAGTGAACACCGCCGTTCAAATGCACAAAAAAATGTCGTCAAGAAACAGGGTGGACGAAACACGATAATCAATAACGGCACATCGGAACTTGATGGATAGGTTAAGTACTAAGTAGTATGGAAGAAATTTTAGGAAACAAGGTTATTTAGGAAATTATGTATTGGTGGTGTCGAATCAATCTGAACAACAGGGAGAGAATGAGGGTTGTTAGGGAAACATCGTTTATATAAGGTTGGTACAAGGAAATCAGGTCGGTAAGTCGCTAGTTTTATTAAGATATTAAATATTTAAATTTTTATCTCTTTTCGAGTCATCTTCAGTGGAGTACCTACGGCTGTCAGGCGTAAGTACTGGGCAGTGTGACGAGCAGACAGGTGGTTAGCAGATTACTACATATTCAATGGCTAGGCGTGAGAAAGAATTCTACTACGGAGATAAATTGAGAAAAGTAGTAATAAAAATATTTTACGATCCAGCCGCCGGATAGTAAAAAACAAAAACGATAAAAATTAAGACAAGGGTGCACGAAATAAGGGATTAAAAGTATTACTGAAAACGCGCGTCTGAAAATAAACGAACAACTATAAATTGACAAGAACAGTCAGCCAAATAAAGTTTACCCGTGTTATAAAATCTCCTGAAAGTGAAAATAAAAAAGCAGCCCTAATGAGAAACGGAACTATCGGAATCTGGTAATGTAATAAAAAGTTGGATCGGCAAAAAATAGAACGGCAAAGTGCTCGTAGAAGTAACTTGTGTTTGTTATAGAGCTGTCACACTGAATCGTCACACAGATAAGCAGGGAAAGTTTGTTTGGCGTGACGAAGGAATAGGTGGTAGTAGTTACAGATATAAGGGAGGAGGAGGGTCGATACAGATAAACAACGGAGATGAAACGTTCGACAAAAACGGGGCGGAAATGAAACGTGGACAGAGTGAATAGAAATAATTCTTAAACAAGGGAAACTAGAATACCCCATTTTATATAGTTAAACAGGAACTAGGACTGGGGTACACATAATGAATGGGAAGAGAACAAAGAGGATGTTTCATTTTAATGAGTTTGTTTTGTTGGTTCAGTCAGGGCCCACAAGCCTTTCCGTACCAAATCGGTGCTCGGAATACTCAATACACCAACTTAGCTATATATGGTATTTGCTCTTCACGGTAAATATTGTTTGCAAGGGAAACCCACACACATACTCTAAGTTGATGGATAGAGCTGTATTTGATGAACAGAAGATGCCCGGCGCGAGGGACTCTTCTAAGGGACGCGAATAATATTAGGTAGGAAACATTTTGAGCGTAAACTCCTTCGTAAGTAGTTAAATTGAAAACGCAATTTAAACTGTGCTGTTTTTCCCAAGCCCGCCTTCCAATTTTGGAGGCCGGTTTGGGTACCGCCGCCCCGGGAACCATTTATTGGATAACCAACACCTCTGATATGGGTTATACACCAAGTGGTTCGCACGTTTGACGATTTATCAGGGGTACCCGGGTTTATCGGGTGACGTGTTTTCAGGATGCACCTACCCGTAACTGGTCTTTCGTCCTATCCACCACACACACCACAAGATTCCTCCCCACCCCTCATACCTTTTTCCTTCCCAGGATATCCTCTCCTTCTGTTTCATAAACTACAGACAAAAATATTATTTCTAAGTTGCTCTATTGAAATATAAGGACTGTATCGGTAAATATCAAAAATATATTATTATGAAAAACGTTTTATCGGCATAATAAATTATTCTTAAAATTTTAACCATACTTCAAAGAAACTTTTTTGTTTCCAATATTGTTATTGGAATTGATTAGAAAATATTTAGTTCATTCAGAAAAATAACTTTATTAAGGGTAAGATTAATATCAGGCAAATTTAAGAAATCAATAGGGCTACTACAGAAAAAAAATTTCCCCACTAAACGGGGAAAAATATTATTCGGCATAAAATTTTCTTTGGTTGTCGTTCTGGGTTAAACCAACTCGTTTAGCCGACAGCACTGACTACGGAAGAAGTCTGCCTATTTGCTGAACCCGCAAGGAGTTGAGTTTGGCTGTCGGGAGCTCGAGGGAACACGATCTGGATTACATAAGCTTACAACTCGTGTTTTCCACTAAATGCGTGAAATTTGTAAAAAGCTGTGTGATAATTATGTTAATCTCAATTATGTTGAGGCATAACCATAGCAACCAAATACCCCGGGCTTACTTACATCATTGATTAGAGTATTGTTTAGCATTAAAATACACCTGATCATAGTTAGATGTTAATAGGATATTTATTTTTATCGGACGGCCTCCAAGGTCGAAGGGAAAAGGTCTAGATTAGCAATGCAGGTTCAAATCCCTGCGTGCGCAAGTACATGTTATTTGATGAATTTGTGTTATTTCATAATTTATTCTTTTAAAATAATATATAGTATACTTGCGGCACGTTCCATACTGGAAGATTCTCTGCATCGTCCTCGTATAGGACCACCATTCAGAATTGAAACTTTGCTTGAAATGGCTTTGGCCGTGTTTGGTGATCAGATCGGAATAGCCAGGTTCTTTCACACCCTCCTCTTCTCCATCTCCTTCACATCTCCACTACCTTCAGTAACTCAATTGGGGATACCATAGTGTCAGAGAGCAGTGGGACTCTTGTGCGGTATTCACATGTTTTATTTTTATGTATTTCACATAAATAGATCCACTTCATATGGTCTGATATAAACAGAGGTACATTTAACATTTTAATTTGTGCTTCTTATACTAATTACATCAATTTTTTATTTATTTCTTTTAAACTAGGCACATTTTTATTTTCATTAGGATCTAACGCTGTACATTTGAATTCCTGAACAAAAGAGAAAATTCCTTGAACTAAACAGAATTTTTTTCTAGGTACAATATCAACAATGAGCGGTGTTGATTTCTGTCATTCCGAAAGTCAATTTCAGAACAATATTTAGAAATAATTTAAATATTTTAAAAACAGAAACTTTTAAAAGAAATTAAAGTCAGACCTCAAGAAAAGTGCTGCAGGCTAAAAAAAATCTGCATTCAAAGTAAAAACCGCTTAATATCCGGATTCGGGCGTGGTCCGCCTGTTGCCTTTAGCTGGTATAAAGTGTAATGATTAAAGTAATTAAAACGAAATTTTAATGTACATAAGTACCTATAGAAAGAACGAAAATATTGTTTTTATAACGAGCTACGCATGATGTACGGTGTAATTATATTTTAATGCCATAATTGGAGTAAACAGATGTTGCCCTAATAGGCACAATTTATAACAAAATATCGCTGTGCTGTCTGGTATCTCAAGAGGATCATTGGGACAATGAAGATACTTATCAAGTACCATAAAACTTGTACTTACGCAACAGTTATTCTTCAAGGCGAGTTCCCGGGAAGCTTCCGCACAGGGAATCAGAAGGATTACCTACAAACAAGGCAGTTAATCATCCGACAAAAGGTTATAGCTCTATTTTTACGAGCACCCATTCTCTTCGGGCAGTAGTTAAAACAGAGCTTCACTAACTACCAACTTAAACGAAGAAAGAGAAGAATAATTATTTGGCTATGAATGAACAACACGAGCCTTTTTTGACTCTCGCGGAATTTTCTCCGTTTGGATTCATAAAAAAGTCATATCAGAGGAATTAAAAGACTTCAAATTTACGGCGGAAAATATTCTTGTGATTTATGGCAGCCTCTTTTTAAAACAATATTTCACGGAATGCTTTCAACGAAATTCGCATAAATCACTTACCTCAATAAAGAAATAGGAGAATTCTTACGGCTTCATGCGTGATTCATTACTTTTTCAAACTCACATTTGCGCTGAAAAAGTGGCAGCTTGTATTGAAGCACTAATTTAAAAAAAAAAACGATATCGGTATTATGTCGGCGTGAAAGGCGGATGGGAAGTATTCTGATACAAAGTTGATTTGAATAAAAGGAAAGCTTGGTTTGGAAGTCGCTAAGGAGTCGAGTTTCTCGAGGTAGCGCGCGGCGGTAGGCGGAAGAGACATTGTAACTTTTTGTAGGGTGGCTGGTTCGGGTCCCGGTGGACTGCAATTAGACGCCGCGTCATTATTCAGCAGACTGTAATCAGTGTTAGGCCCCCGGCGGAGGGGAGGCAAGTAATTTGATCACGGGGTGCTTTATTTGTTTGGGGGTAGTAAAAAAATAGAAGTATACGGATAAAAGGGTTTTTTCGACAAGTCCTGGGTACAACACACGACAATGTTACGTGCTTTTTCTAATGAATATCATGACGGAATGCGACAATATAGGTATGTCAATATCAATATCAAAATTTGTACGAACAAGTGTTCCGCCGTCCTCATAAAACATTCGCCTTTGTTAGGAGCTCTGTCAATTCATACGTTAAAGGCCTGCAGTCCCGTTTTTAACAGGAAAAATAATAATTTGAATAGATTTTCAATAAATTAACAGTATTTTATATCAGTAGGTTTTCTCAATGTATTAACATCGTGATGGGTAGTGTAATTTATCCGTTTTAACATTTATTTTGCATTAAAACTGATCCATACTCTCGACTACATTTATTTTAGAAATAAAAAATAGTGTTTCTCGGCGTAAAAACGATGAAATCTAATTACTAAAAACCTACCTATCTATTTTTTATCGAATAACATTTCTCGAGAAAACAAAATAAACTTGAGAACTTTTCGTGAATGACGCATGATAATTTACATTTATCGCTGGGGCCTAAAACTTTTATGGCAAAAACAAAGTAGCAAGCACTAAATGTTACACGTTTGACCACAGCTCTGAACTAATACATCTCCTGCACATGCACACTGCACAATGTTCAGAAGTGCCATAAAGCGGTTTAGTTCTAGGTGGAGAGATATGCAAGCACAAATGAGCGTTTCGAATAACTAATTGAACATTATTACAAGTTGGGATGCATGTTACCTAGGAGGTTGAACGACAAGTACGAGTAGCTACCGATTGCGGCTTATAATCGGACGAGCGTCGCACGGTTTACTCTAATACCTGCTTTACGCTTTACACGATCATTATTTTCATGCTTACGATTTCATGCAGATAGTTTCCATTAGAGAAGAAATAATATGAGATGGTACTAAATCGTCAAAAAATGGCGACATCTAAAATGGAGAACATAACCATAGGTGTAAATCATGAAAGCATATGTCACTGTCATTTACGAACTGTGTCACGTGCTTGGTCATTATCCAATCGATGTTTTTGTTTACCCGATCTTCTTTGAACCTTTATCATAATGATTTTTATAGGTACCTATACTTTAGCGATACTGCCTACCTGATCGGTGCGATATTCGTATACTATACGAGGTGAAACTGCCAAAACTCGACAGCGCAGATGCCAAAGCAATAGCTGTCACAACCCTGTCTCTATTAATTAATTAAAAAGTATGTCACAATACGAAGTTAAAACACAGAGTTATTAAGTAATCTATGAGTTAACAGTACGTATGTAAAGTTAACGTACACTTCACATTTGTAATATAGTTACGTAAATCAATGAGAGATGGCAGAGTAATGTCCGCCATCCGAAACTGTACGAAAATCGGTAACATCAACACACGTCAGTCACAATACCAACTAACAAAATAGAACAGGTTCACGTTTTCATCCCGATTAGACAAACTCTATGAAAAAAGGTATCGTGTAAACCGAGTATAACAGCGTTTGCGAAGTTTGATTGATAGATATTGTCTACGAGCACTTACCTAGAAATAGAATAATGATTACATTGATTTGAAGATATCACATAAGTGTACAGGGCATTTGTTGAGTAGATGTGATGAGAGGTGCAGGTGAGCAGTGCCCGCTGCAGCCACACACCCGCAGTCTCCAACGATAAGTGTTTCTCGGATAATGACCTGACTTCGGAAGCCAGAAATTGAGGGGCATGGTCCTCATTAATTTTGAGTGCTAAATCCGAGGTTATTTCGGAAGAGTCACGCGTTTGGCAAGGTGGCGGGCCTGTCTCGGGGTGAATTAATTGGATGTTTTAAAGAAAGAAACTCAGGGTTTAAGAAGAGATTAAAAAATGGTCGTTCAGATTATACATATATAAAAAAATAATACAAACGAGGCTATTTTTTTAGAATTATAATAATCTTAAACTCTTAATAGATAGAACGGAGAGTATCCAAAAATTACCATTTCATTTTATATCGGTCGGCATTTTGGGTAAGTTCGATATTAACAAAGATTCGTTATTATTATTGACAGCCTAGCAGTATTTTAGACATGATGCATTGATTAAAGAGAGTTGTGTGTTGTGAAATGTTGGAACACGCGCAGTGTTTATGGAAATGTAGAAATTGTTTCCAGACTAATTAATCTTCAAAAGGGGTTGTCATATCTCCGGAATAACTGATCTAGACTTTACCTTCTCGGGTTTATCGCAATGGATGCTTATATAGCAGCGATGCACAACCAGCGGCCCGCGAGCTCATTTCGTTCGGCCAGCGAGAATATTTTTCCACTGCGGCGTTTTCTTTTGTGCTTCCTATTATTTGATATTTTGAACGATTTCGGTTTTATAGGGGTACAAGCCAATAATGTTGTTTTTGAAAACATAGAAGTAATGGAAATTACTTCGATATTTCTTATTATAGCAATCGAATGAATCTTAAATAATTTTATTCAGTCGCGCAAAATTAAACCTACCCCTTGCGGCCCGAGAACATATTGAAAGGAGATAAATTGGCCCTCTGATGGTGCATTACTGTTATATACCAACAAACGTACACTTAACAATAATTAAGAGTAGTTACATCTGTGTCCCAAATAAAGGAGGCAACCGGACAGACATTACGACATTCATACATGATAAAATGTTACATATAATACTGGACATTTTTGATTGTTCTAAACGGAAGTGGTGCGCTTTGGTATTTTCAAAAAGAACCGTTGAAGTTTTCAAACAGCATACGCGATGAGAAAATATCAAAAAAAATACTGACATTTGAAATTTTTCAGTTTCAACATTTTTTAACACAATTTTCCAACTTTACCGGAAGAATTTTTTCAGAATAAAAATTTGCCAACATAGATTAAAATATTTTAAAACTATCAAAAAGATATTTTTATAAAAAAATTCTAAACCCATTTTTTTATTTTTAAGGAGGAATTGTTTTCAGAAACATAAAAATTTACCAAAATTGAAAATTTTCAATCTTCACATAAAATCTAAAGATTATGTTTTCATAAAAATTTGCAACACAAATAATTCCCAAACTTCATGCAATATAAAAAATAAAATAATAAATTTCATGGCCTATTTTCCGACTAATTTTCACAGAAGATTTAAAAAAAATGAAAAACCAAAACAATTTACAAACATCGGATAGCAAAATAAAAAAGATAAATGTCTTACCAAACAAATATTGAAAGTGTCAAAAATAAATATTTAAAATCACGGTTTTTTATCCGGGTGAGTTTGCTGCCACTGGATCGCTCGATATTATTTGTCCAAGGAACCGGCTATTTTTGCAATCGGTACTTTTTGGCTATTATAAAATTCGAAAATTTGAGCTGTGCCTATGAACAAAACAATTAATATAAATGATATTTTATACGTAAATAGAAATCTTGAAATTTTAGAGCTCTCAAACCGATTTGGTTATGATGCACAATTTCGGTAAGCAATCGACAGAAACCTAATGCTGCAAGACACTGCGCAGAAAAGTTCCACACTGGATTGCGCTGCAGACCATTACCTTATTATAACGAACTTAATTTTGCGCAGGACCTTGCAGTACTCGGTTTACGTCGATTGCTTACCGACCCGTGGGATAACGGGCGTAGTACAAATTAGTTTTCATTCGTCCAATGAATTTTAAATTAACGTTGTACGACATACGTATATTACGTTGGCATTCACAAATGTTTTTATTTGGATAGAAAAATAAGTAAAGTATTATGTGACAAGTAATTTTTTGCACACATTCTAATAATTATTGTTGTACATTTAAAGGGGCAAAACTCACTATCAGGGAACTTGACTAAATTGAACGAAGCCCATAAAAAAATCCGCCTGGAGGGCCTATCAGCAAAAAATCTGGTAGTCAATTATTATTGCGTAATTATAAAAAAATGTTATGTTATTTAACACATGCAGTAGGCATCGAATCCCACACACGTACGGATGGAAAAGATAACATGTTAATTGAAGAAAAAGAGGATTGTGCAAATGGATTGACTTATCTAAAGGGCTAAGAGAGAAATCAATACATCTTTACGATCTCGACAAACTGTTCAGTATTCAGCGCTCACCGCAGATAAGCTGTGTTGGAATTAATCAGCGCCAAAGTTGTAAATTAAGGTTAAATTAAAATCAGACTTTTTGAAACCGTGAAACTTTGACACCGACAAAACGACACTGGGATTATTAAATTCGGGGGGCTCAGGGCGAATCAAATTTCTTACAGAATCACTGAGGGAATTACAATGATCCCGGTTGTATTTAAATTTTTTCGAATTTTAATACCGAGAAAGTTATGAGAATTCATATTCGGCTCATCAGGGTCTTGAAGAAATACCTAAATATTCTGTTAAAATGAAAAATTATTTTTTATCCAAGAATTATAATTACATCTTCCTTACAAAGTTCACTCAAAGCTTTGCACGGAGAAGGCAAATATGACGAGTGTTCATTCCAAGATTTCCAAAATGAGGAACATAGGAAAGAAATAAGCAAGTAATAAAAAAACCTGGTTTATTATTTTACTTACGGTCGAATTGATTATTTTTTTTACAATTTTCACAGTGTAAATCTATCAAAAATAAAAACCAATATCGCAAAACGCAACACCCAGGCCTGGAAGCTCACTTTTCGAGACTCAAACTTAAATATGAGACTTAGACCGTTGCGCTACAAAGGCCTCCTGGGAAGGTCTCTATTGCGATCACGAGCACGAATAAATAATTTACAATTAAATATATAAATTTGTTTTAGACCACTTTAATTTTAATTGCACTCTACCGGTTTCGGAAGCACCCTTCCTTCGTCAGGAGAATATTAAAACTAACCTATGATACAAAATATTGACATATATATATATACAAAAAATATAATTAGGTGTTTCAGTGTGAGGTTAACAAAGCGGGACGGGTAATTGCTTTTAATTAAAATTATGTAATAAGGACACAGGGGTTAAAATTCTTCACCGTAATAATAAAAGCAAAAGATTAGATAACTTAAAAGCACTTGAAATCAAAAAATCCCTAAATAATGACGCTAGTACAGGGTTTTCCAATAAGAGGTGTTATTTTGAATACCCCGTTATTTCGGTAGATGTTACTTTTGAAGCTGTCATTTTTTGAAATTTGACAAGTAGAAACTACGCCATTATTAAAAATGGAACGATACACGGTTCAACAACGCATTGAAATTATTAAAATTCACTCGAGTGAATCAAATGCAAATCATCTTGAGTGATTAGGCCCATTTCCACCTCGGTGGCTTCGTCAACAAGCAAAATTGTCGCATCTGGGGATCGGAAAACCCAAGAGTTATTGTTGAAAAGCCGTTCTATCCTCAACGTGTGACTGTTTGGTGCGGTTTATGGTCCGGCGGAGTCATTGGACCGTACTTTTTCGAAAATGAGGCTGGAGCAACAGTTACGGTGAATGGATTGCGCTATCAAGAGATGATTGATGAAGATGGTATTGATCTGGACAACGTTTACTTTCAACAAGACGGCGCTACGTGCCACACAAGCAACGAAACCATTGATCTTTTACGATTGAATATCAAAATAACACCTCTTATTGGAAAACCCTGTATATTGAATAAACAAATTAATTTATCGTTTAGTACCATTCTAGATATATTTAAAGTAAACCGTTCCAATTCCCGCAATTACCCGTCCCCCTTTGTTAACCTCACTCTCAAACACCTAAATTATATTTTTTGTGTATATATCTGTCAATATTTTGTATCATAGGTTAGTTTTAATATTCTCCTGACGAAGGAAGGGTGCTTCCGAAATCGGTAGAGTGCAATTAAAATTAAAGTGGTCTAAAACAAATTTATATCTTTTATTGTAAATTATGACGAGCCACAGAGTAAATGCTTATTACAAATATGTATCGAATAAATAATGTTATTTCGTGAATTTCGCATAGAACCCGTTATAAATATCAGCGTGAAATTTATAACACTAGAAAGGGATTTATGCCGAATAAATGTATTCTATAATGCAGAATAAGGATGAATTCGAACCCGACATCTTAAATATTAAAGGGAACAAACGGAGGCGAGAGGACGACTTACAGCAGATCCAGATGAATACCTTATTTAGGTATTGGGTCCGTTGAAATATTTTGACAACTGTTATCCATTTGCTTCTTATAAAAATGTACGAACTTGTAGGACATAGGACCTCCATATGTTTCAATCTGGGACCCGACGCTTAGGAAAAGGTCAAACTGATTTATTTTATTATTTTTCTACGGAGATCGGCAAACGTGATAAAAACACCTAAAACCCGGGTAGGAGAATATAATATGATAATGCGCTATTTGTACGAACTAATGAAAACCGTGATGTTGTAAAGCAACCTAACGGTGCGCACGGAGAAAACTTACTGATTTAAAATAAATTTATTAGAAATCTGGTCAAATTGTTCATATTCCTGATAAAAACGGGACTGCAGACCATCAGAAAATGAATTGACAGGTTTCCTAACAAACTAATAAAACAAGAATATGTTATTAGGATGTCGGAACACGTGTTCATAAAAATATATAATATTGTTACATTTCGTCATTACATTTATTAGGAAAAGGACACCTGCATGAACACTGAACACTTTATATTATAAATAGACTAATATTGTATTAGGAAACGGATTACAATCACGTTTTTAACAGGATTTCAATCAATCAGCCATATTCACTTTTCTTCGTGTGTGAGCATTGCTCGCAAAGAAAACTCAATGTAGATCTGTGTCCGATTATTCACATCAACAAAATAACCATAAAACTTAAAGAATGTCGAAGCATGTAACTTTGTTTGTATGTGACAGAAGCAAAAAGGCGCGTCATAATATACCAGAAAATGACGAGGGTTAAACTTTTTTTCTAGCAGGTCCAAAAAATACCAAGGCATGGGGAAGGTATGGTTGAAATTAGATATATAATTCAAAGTTTGAAGCGAAATGAGAAAAACGTCGAAGAAAAATCCCAGCGATGGTCTCACGGTCCAGGGGTCTCCAGTCCCAACAGCCGGCGCCACCCGGCACTACCCGGGCCCAGAGATTTATAGGGGACGGGCAGGTGCGACCACGTCCATACCCCAACAGGGGAGAATTAATATAGTGGTCTTATCAAAGTTCACACCGAACTTATATTTAAACACGCGTGCCGTCACAATACAAACATTGCACGTACTATAATTTATTAATATATTTCCTAATCCTCAAGAAAAGGTTTATGATGGTTGCAAAATATAGCAGAAGCTACAAGCGCACGGAGAAAACTTACTGATATAAAATATATCTGATTTGATTTGAGATCGTCACGGCGAAAAATATTATGGTAATTTTTTTTAACATGACATAATACCCCAAAAATAAATATATAAATGTATTCATTTTTTTGTTTAAAAAGCGGCAAGCCTTGATGAATGAATTAACAAATTTTCTAAGTAACTCTCAGAAAATGACGAATATGTTAGGAGGATGTCTGAACACGTGTTTCATAAAAATTCTAATATCTTCGCATTTCGTCATTATAGTTACCAGAATAAGCACAGATACATGAACGTGTTCTGATATATTCTGAATATACTTATATTTTCTAAGGAAATGGTCTGCCATCACGTTTTTAACAGCATTTATACCAGTAATGTAATACTAATTTGTCTGGGTGCGGAATACTGCCGGCCCGATTAATTAATCGGATCACTTCTCAACAAGCAATGTGGAATATGCAAGTTTATTTATTACCTAGTGCAAATCCATCAATCAAATATTAATCAGGTAGTCTCCCAATTTTTTAAAGATAAAAAGGTCAATAATAAATAATATTTTACAAAGTTAATAAGGTCAGTAAAATTAGTATTTCGATATCTCCAAAAAGACGAAGTTATGAGCTTTCAGAGTAAACTTGGGTAAAACGTATGCAATGGTGCCTCGTGTCATTACACGAGAGACGATTCGGTAAAATTCATAATCCGAATGGCTGTGCTGTGCCTACCGTGTGCAAGTACCGTGATGTGGCGTGAAGTTTTTTGGCCGGCTGAAAATATCGTCAATTTTACGGCTTTTATGTCTTCGGTACTGGTTGGCATATTTTTCAAAAATCAGTTCATTGAACAGGAGTATTTTTAGTAATCAAAATAATAACGTTTATCACAGAAGGCAAACTGTCGCAAATAATCAAACTCAAGCATAAATCATTAACAAAGATAACAAAAAACAGGGAAAACCCTTGTAGGACTGAAAACCAATTTAAGCAATGAATTAAGTTTTCCCAGCTTAATTGGGACGGGCGCGCGAGACCAGGTTGGTGCAGGTAGTGGCATGGGGCGTTAGTGGCGGGTGGGGAGGGATGTAGAGGGTGGCTTTTGGGAAAACAAAATGCACGGTCCAAGGGCTGCAAACACACATGGCTAAGTGCTAATTTATTTACTGGTAGGCACTCATCCCTCGTGGGATATTTCCAAGATGATAACTTTTAGGTTTCGCCACAAACATTTGAGGTTAGGTACGTCAAATTCATCCTTTGTCTAAAAACGAACCCAAAACAACTTTGAATACACAAAACATTTTAAAACAAGAAAGTTTTCCGGAAATAGGATTGTGTCAAGCGTGGCGCGTCTCCCGTAAATTTTCTTTAAATTAAACATCACAAAGGTATGTATGATAATTCTTAAATTTTGTAAAGCGAAAAAGGACAATTGTTATTAGAGGATTCAAATGTTTTGATTAAATTTATTTTGTTCATAAATTTATTTGTTTATTAATTACAGAGATACATTTATATGGCAAATAACATAATAGGAATTAGGTACATCGTATTGTCGAAACAACTGAAAATATTTGTAATGCGTACAAGTGCTCTTATGTCAATTTGTCTTGACAGGTCGATATTAGTATTGGCTAGGCAGATTGCCTGTTCTAATGCTACAGTTATATTTTTACTTATGAGTTTCGGAAATGTTTCGAAAAGTAAAGTAAGAATCTCATATCATTTTTTAATTTATCTAGTTTTGCTTTATGTTTCCGATAATGTTATTATAGCATTGTTATTATTACGCGTGACCGCTATTTCTCCTCCCGAAGGCATTATCAAACTGTTTGATAATGCCTTCAGACGAAGAAACATCTGCCAAGCATAATAGTAATTACACAGCAGAACGTGTTTACAAATCAACTGTTTTTCATAAATTAAATAATAAGATAATTAAATACATATTTAAAAAAAAACTTCATATTAAATATGAGCTCTGCAAATGAAACACGATAGTAATAAATAAGTTAAGTATCTATTTTTGGAGACGTGTGTACAAATGGAAAGGAGCGGTTATGCAAAGGCACGGTTCAAAGGGCGCGGCTGGGTGTTGAGAGCGGAATTTGCAATTTAAATGGCAGTTAATGAGCGGCCCGGGTACATTTTGGTCATCAAATTAAAAGCGTTTGGTGGCGGAAAATAACTGCGGCCTACGGCTGACCGATGGCCGCCCGCCCCATGACGTGAAGCTTTTAGCGCGCTCGGCCTCTTGGATTGCTCGCATCTATACTTTATTATTCATTTTCCACAGACCAATTTCACGCTATCTTTCCGAGATACATATCATCAGAAACTAAATTTACAAAAGTTTGTATATTATTTCGATTGCAAAACGTATTTATTCCACTGATATCCAATTACTAAAAATAAGTTTATAATATTTCTTTTTTTGATACTGACAATTCGTGGTGGAATTCCATCGTAATGATATATTAAACGAAATTAAAAAAAAAATCCACTTTTTATTTTTGAACCGTGATCGATTTCAGGTTATCATAGCCATCTTCAGACTGGTAGAATTATTCCTTAAACTATGGTTTAAATACATGGATTTTATGAGGAACGAAGATGGGAAAATCTATATAATTATAATAAAATCTTTGTATACCATTCCTGATAATCCCAATATGTTAAGTATATAAACCATAGTTTAAGGAACAATTGCACCAGTCTGAAGATGGCTATAATAAATTGAAACCGGTCACGGACAAAAAATAAAAAAAAGTGGAAAAAGGTTTTAAAATTGTTTCAATATATCATAATAAGTTGCATACAACGGCATCATCAAAACTTCGTTGGTACCTTGGTCCGTACGTACGCACTCTAGTATTATTAGCCGGAAGAATAATATATTTACGTATGTCACCCTTTCCAACTCGCACATATAACATACCACCAGTTTATCATATTTTCTTATTTTTATAATCTTTAAAAATCTTCTATATTTCATACTTTTTATAAACACTGTAAATCGCGCATACAAAATATCATCACTTGATTTTTTTTCTTACGTGGTTACCTACTAATACTTTCTTTGATTTTATATATATTTTTTTATAAACTATATACTTTTTATATTCTTTTGAATTCTAAACTCCTTATTTTCATTTGCATTTCTTTTAAATTCTAAACTCCTTATTTTCATTTGTATTTCTTTTAAATTCTAAACTCCTTATTTTCATTTGCATTTCTTTTAAATTCTAAACTCCTTATTTTCATTTGCATTTCTTTTAAATTCTAAACTCCTTATTTTCATTTGCATTTCTTTTAAATTCTAAACTCCTTATTTTCATTTGCATTTCTTTTAAATTCTAAACTCCTTATTTTCATTTGCATTTCTTTTAAATTCTAAACTCCTTATTTTCATTTGCATTTCTTTTAAATTCTAAACTCCTTATTTTCATTTGCATTTCTTTTAAATTCTAAACTCCTTATTTTCATTTGCATTTCTTTTAAATTCTAAACTCCTTATTTTCATTTGTATTTCTTTTAAATTCTTTATATTTCATACTTGAAATATTCCTTTTCATTTTTTTAATGTACTTTATATATAATCGACCACCACAACATGGGCGTGGTCGAAAAATTGTCAATGCACTGAATAAAGAAAAATAATAAAAAAACCTTCCCGGGATGAGGGCTTCTACAACAAAACTCTGCTTGGCACAAGGCGAATGGAGGTAGGACGTAGATAGTGGGTTTATAGTAACTGTGAGAATAAACTAATTTATAAAATGTTGTAAACAGTCTATACTTGTAGGATTTCAGTAACGTCAAGTTGGTGTTTTCTTCTAACTAATGAGATTTGATAACAGTCAAATAAACTGTTTGTGCTTTATGTCCGGAGCCGTTACGTGCCAGAAGAAGTTTATTATTTGCTGAAAGGCGATTTAAAAGTGTAAAAAGTACTTAACTAAAAAAAGCTATAAAACAAAGAAAATACTCCACACACAAAGGCAACAGGGAGAAGGCCGGTAATTATTCGGCTATATTTAAGTTGCCGGAGGACTTGTGTGTTTTAACAGTCGCAGGCAAATTCTGCGACAAATTAAATTTTAAATAACCCGTTTATTATTGGCGGCAAAGCCGATAGTTTTGCTAGATTTATTCAAAAAGAAATTGAATTAAAGAAAATAATATTCAACACGTAATGACGATGGCCAAGAAATAAAAGTAGCTTATTTATTTAATGTGAAGACGAATTAATAGACGTATTATTTCATCTTATCATTTTTATCATTCACCAGACTTAATGCTGTAGAAATAAGTACACTGAGTGCAATGTGTGGTAAAACCATCTACGATCGTGTGAGAAACGCGAAGATCCGCAAATAATGCAAGGCTGATAGAATAATGATTAAGAAACGGACGCTCAGATGGTTTAGGCATTTAGAGCGAATAAACGAAGAAATAAGTGTTGGGAGAGTATATAACTTAAATATGAAAGGTAGAGGAAGACATGGCACAATCAAGTAAACCAGATACTTCAGTCGTGCCATGTGAAGAGTCAGATAATAAAAGATATGTATGAGAAGTTGTATGAATGTGAATGAGGCAATGAGTGTGTGCCAAGATCGAGTTGTTTGGCGGTCCGTCGTCTCTGCCTATCCCTGCGAGGAAACCGCGTGATGGGTAGTTAGTTTTTTTTTTATTTCATCTTCACTTTCACCCATAGTGGACATTGGTTAATGATTTATATGTACAGATAAAAATAAATGGATTTAAAGTAAGTCCCAGATGTATCGAAAAAATTCAAATGTAACATTGTCATAAAATGGCCATTCAGCGCCAGCTTGTTTTTTGACAATTTAAAGGTTTATGTTAAATGCTTTTTTTAAGTCTTCTTTTGAATCAATTTTGATCAGCAGAAGAGGACAACTAACACGTTGTTAGGCTTCTCAGCTTATTACGATTTGATAGAAAGCTGAAATTCACATAGAATCGGCGTTTAACGGGGAACTTTCAAATGTAAAAAAAACCAAAATGGCACGGAACGGCCATTTGATAACAATGTTACATTTAAATTTCTACGAAACAACTGGGCGTAAGTAAAACATCATAAGTCTCGGTAAAGTGAAATTATATCGCTAAGCTTTGATTATCATAATTCTATTGAGCGCATAAAATATGCACAGTAGTTTTGGTCTTGAATTTCAGGGTCAAATATTTTAATTTAGTCATTTTGATCATGAAGTATGTATGAATCATCGTAACAACAATTTAACTTATTGAAGAAAAAAGATGCAACAATGGTCGTTCCATATTTTGTTCATTATTCGGTAAGAACAAAAGTGTAGAAGTCTATCGAGAAATAATAAATTCCTGGGAGAAGACGGGGAAATCTTCGATACGACTATTCAATATGGTTTCCTGTTTATATCAAGTTTTAATATTTTTTTATTTTCCTATCTCGAAGTCAGGGTTCAATCCCAACCCAGGGTTGAAATCCCAAAGCAGTAGGAAGACGTAAAAGTGTCATTAAATTGTATTTTACCGTATACCAAATACGCGCCATAGGTTTTGGCCGATACGTGACCGAAAATTATTCTCATGAAGAATATTTCAAATTTTGTTTTAAGTTTTTTATACATATAAAAATATAACTCACTGAATAGATAATGGCTACAGAACAAAATATTATGACGAACATTCAAAGATAACAAAATTAATACATATATGGTGAATTTAAAAAATATATTTAAAGTAGATATAACATAATTTAAAATTCTGATAAAGGAGGCTGACTTACTTACTTACAGCTTTTTTCTAATTTATTCTGAAAAAAGGAATAATTCACATCAAAAGTTGTGCGGATTCTGGAGTAAATTGGAATAAAGTCAGAGTAAATTGGTTGAACTTTTTCAGGACGAAGCGAGGCATGTACATTTTACAAGAACATTCGGAATCGACTATTATTTTTGCTCGCGTGAGTGCTCCCAGATTAAAAGAAAGAAACATTAGGCACTTAAAGTGTAGATTATGAGGGATGACCACCGTGGTCTAATTAATAGTGGTCTGAACTTTCGGCCAGAGTTTTGGGACACAATATAGTGTACATTTACGAAACAAAGAAATATCCACTCTTCGTGGGTCGTCTTATGTTATCAGTAGGATTAAATTGTTAGGGTTCTTACTAGAGAGAAACATGACGTAAAATATCTCTCAAGTCAAGCTAAACTAATGTATGTGACGTAATAATAATAATGTTTGTTTAATTCGGCTGAACACAGCGGTGAGTGAAATACAGTGGCTACTATATAAAAGTACATAAATTAATTACAAGATATAAAATTGAACATGGGATATAAAATGCATATATATTATAACATATTTAACACTTGTATTACGGTGACTTGAAGGAAATTCTCAATCTATAGTGTAGGGGCGCGACTAAACAGAACTGAAGGCAACTGAAATATTGACCCTTAAAGTTTTACTTCAAAGATGAGTGGAAGACACTCTCAGTGTTTATTATTTAGAACAAATATGGCATTTCAAATGGCTTTGGCTTGATTTCTATGTTACCACATTCAAAGTGGTCTGAAAACTTTAATCTTTTCCGCCTTTATTTATGAATGATGTCAGAAATTCCATGGCGCATGTGTATTGTAGTAATAATTACAGTATGTGTTATTCGGGGTTTCAAAGAAAAAGGAGTGAGGTTTCCCGTACCTACTGAAGATTGTCCGCGCACAAGTACCAAGTAACGGATAGCGCGCCGCGGTGAGAAACGGACGTTTGATGCAAATGCCCATGTTGAAAAACGTAATACAAGTCAGATCGTGAATAATTCATGAGGAAAGCAACCATCGGGCCCCGAGCCCCGAGCTTGTAGCTTTATTCATTTCCGCCGCTATCGCATTTCACACTTTTGTATAATTCCAAACTGGCAAACTAACTCTCTTGCACAGGGAAACTTACTAAAACTGTGCGGTTTTGTTTTAAATAGGTTCCAATCGAGTACCTACATAAGACAACATTCCTATTATATAGCTCAGGGTAGGTTGCAAAAATGTGATTGCTTGGTTTAATGAAAATGTATATTTATTCATTACATACTTTCAGACTTCTGTATACATAATTACAAAGCGGCCAACCAAATCCCGACTTCAGTCGGAGAAACTTGGAAGTCTGTTTCTGAAGGCACCGAATAAATAACCCAGTTAAATAATTGCATGGTGTTTGACATTTAAAAATCCTTCATATTCTCTTGGCACGTTAAATAAACTCACTTCTAGGAGAAATGCTTTTCCGCCAGTTGAATTGGTTGTGTAGATAATGGCTGTCACAAATTACCGTGTTATTGGTACTATTTCATAGTTACTGCTTATGGAAAACCACATCATACCTATTATTATCAATACTGATATTTATGATTGTTGATCTGCTATTTGATAGATGTAAATCATATCACAGCTGTGCTGACAAAGGCACACAAATGTTTATTATTATTCTGCATTCGCGTAACGTTCCCCTTATTGCGTATTATTTAATAAAATGTCACATTGGAACAAATAAAACTTCAACTAGCGTGACGTTCAGTATTTTACAAGTTGATAGCAGGCATTGCATGTACTCACTAACTATATTCTACTTCGGAACGGCGAGTATTTTGCAAGTTGATAGCAGGTATTGCATGTACCCACTAACTATCTTCTACTTCGGAACGGGGAGTATGAAAAAATCAGCATAGCAGCAATGGGTAATTATGATAATTGAGATATGAAACAAGATGAAAACAAATATAATTCGCTGTTGGAGAACAATTGAAAGTTACACCGTTATCTTTTCGCGAGGTGTCTCGTAACAGCCGCAGAAACTGCAGATGTAGCCCGTGTCCCATGCTCTATAGAAGGCAAACACAGATGCTTGCGAAGATAACTTCGTTAAGTTATGACTTCATTTCTACCCCGACTCGTATTTGCTTCCTTTATTTCCACCTGCCGCCCTTTACAGTTCTTTTCAATGTTTATTCTATAGATATACAAATGCACATCTTTAGAAATTCAAAGCCCTAATGCCATAATACGAACACAGCACACACCAAGAATAGACTTCTAAGACACGAAATATAAAAGGATACTCCAATTATTGAACACAATATCCAAACACACTACAATTATTTTTTTTATGTGAAACCGCACAACAGTCCCAACCGCTCCCAACCGTCTGGAGCCAGTGAGACTATGGCGCCCCCAATTAGGATATGTTGTGAGGCTGAAGGTAGAGGGGATGGGAAGGAAATGGGGAAGAGGAAAATGGCGAAGTATCTGGCTACTAAGATCTGGTCACCAAACATGACCAAAGCCATTTCAAGCAACGTTTTAATTCTGAATGGTGGCCTTACACCAAGGCGATACTGAGAGTATATTCCATCCTGCAACCTGCCGCAAACATGCTATATATATATATATATATATATATATATATATATATATATATATATCATTTCAAATGAGATTTGTTAAATAACACAAATTAATCAAATAAATTTATTTGGACACGCCGGGATTTGAACCAGCGACCTCCAGCTTGATAGTCGAGAGCCTTACCCCTTGACCACGGAGGCCTTCAACCTATAATAATTTATACAGTGCATAATTAAATACTCGATGGTATGAGTACCTACCTAAAATGTTGCAATTAGACATCGAGAATATTAAAATATCATTTCTAATTATCTTTTGTTCGGTAGTTTAAAAGAAGGAGGTGTTGACATTTACAACAACAAAGAATGTGATCAGAACCTAGCAATGAATATGAAAAACAAGTATGAGTATCTTCGGGGAAAACATGAAAAGAAAATACCTAGGTCGGATTTGATTTGTGTTGATGTTATGTAAGAAAAGTAGATAATTGATGTAAAATGATATTTAGTAGAATAATAAGTAAGGAGAAATAAATAAAAAATCTAAATCAGCACATTTTTAGGATTGTTGGTTTATTTTCTGAGAGCAGCTCCCAATAATATTTGAACTTAAATGATTAAGAGGGCATTAACATATTTAAATATCGATGAGGTCGGCAAAAGAAATTTTACTTCGGATTTCAGATTAATTGAAAATAATCTCGGGCCAAAGATATTATTATGTTATGAGATAAAGGAAAATTATATTTTTCAAAACAAATAAGAATTTCAGTTGAGCAATTAAAATCATTTTCATGTTCTATAAAAGAAAGATTTTGAGTTATCAGATATCATCATCAAATATACTTATTTCGGTTGTCTGTGATGTGCGTTATGCTCAATATACTCTTTTTTTTCAATTTCGTTCCAATTAATGTGACATTCTCAAAATTGGAACTGCCTCTGGAAGAACAATTTAAACTTGCGATATAGTCGGTATCTACCTTCCCATCTATAATATAAAAACTCTATAACGATTTTGGTTAAACCCTTCAAGCCACATTTTTTGGGAATGTTACTTTATAGTGGTTTCATACAGGGTGTCCCAAAGAATAACGTGAAGCCGAAATCTAAAGATACAACACCCCTAGGAGTACTCAAATCACCCTCAGTATATTCTGGGATTTTTTGTAGTTTTCGAGTTATGATTTTATTTTATATTATATCATTTTTTTGTGAAACCTTGACATAAAGGAATTATTGGTCACAGAGATTCATGCTTGATGTTTCAAATTAGGTGAATAGTTTACCTTGAAGACACAAAAACAATTATGGGGAAATCTGATACCATTGAGCCGTAAAAAAATGTTAAAAAATGAATCCCAAAGTTTCCCTTTTAAACAGGTTTTTTGGAATTATTATTATGTTTTCGAACCAATTTTAAGTATGATGTCGCAGAGATAGCTCAATGTAAATTCTGGGCTGAAACCTTTTTAGTGACTTTTTTCAAAATAGCATTGAACATTGGGATTCAACATTTTTTCATTGCGCAATTGTATCAGATCTGCCCACAATTATTTGTGTTTGTAAGACATCCCATTCGCCTTGTTAGGAAAAAAGCAAGAAGGCAAACTCAATAATTCATGTCTCTGTGACCTAATCTATTGTAAACCGAGGATTCACAAAAAATTACGAAAATAAATCAGAACTCGAAAACTACATAAAGCGAAATATACATGGAGGTGATTGGTGTCCCTAGGCTTTACCTCTGGATTTCCTCTTGACACTATTTTTTGGGACATCCTGTATAAAATAGTCTTCTAAATATAACAGGGTAAAGTAATTTTGTCTGGTTAAGACATTTTTAATAGTATCAAAAACTAAATTTTATGTACCTTTTTTTAAGGTTATTTAGAGAAAACCGCAGAAAAATTACTTAACCCTAAAATCTCTCATATTCAGAATTACAATATTTTGTATCAAAAATTTGAAAAACAATTAGCCAATTTCAGATAAACGTAAAAATTATTTCAATCGTCTCCTGTAAAGTTTTCATTTTTTGACTTGAAGGGTTTTACCAAAACCACAGAAAACAGAAAAAGATAATTAAATTAATTTCTAGTTAAAATAATACTATATTAAAGGTAGGTACCTAATTTATGGTTAGTTTAAATTATCCTTCACACAACCAGTTCCAATTTTGAAAATGACAGTAAAGCTGACAATAAAAAGTCAATGTAAATTTGAGTTTACCGATCGTGAACAGTTTAACGTATAAATACCGCACATCACGGACAACCGAGATCAGCTTGTTTGTTTTGATATCTTATATTTGTGGGTGTTGAATTAGTTTAGGAAAAAATCTCATCTGAAACATTTGAACAATCGAACGCCATTTGAAATTATTCATCGGATGTAAATTTGTATGTCGAAAAGATGACGAAAAATTTTACACTTCAAAGAAAAGCGATCACGCGAAAACGGTTCTATGCTAACTCAACACAGTGACTATTCAACACACTTTTAAAAAGTGATATAAACTCATTAAAAACGATGAAAATTTTTTTTTTAACCTAACCTAACCTACTTAACCCAGTTAATAAAGTTTTTGTTTCATCACTTTCCATGACGTTATATAACTTTTTAAAGATGTGATGAATTATCATTTTGATGATTTATCCGGTCACCCGCGAAAAAATAACGAATTTCATTACATAGTTGTGAAAAGTTCATTTGGGAAGAAATACCTTGATTATACTCATTACTAGCGGTAGAGCACGTTCTCTGCTGCATTTTGAGAGCTAACCTTTGATCTGTAGGATTCAGAGTGCAGTGTTTAACGTATAAAAGGGAGGAAAACAGAACTAGGTTGTTCACAAAGCGGATAAAAATGCTAACGGGCATGATACACAATAGGCACACCCCGTAAGATAACCTAACACAAAAGCAAACTCGGATTATTTCAAATACATTTAGAACTGTAATCATAGAGCCAGAAAACGTCGCAATTATAAGTAAATATTGAAGTATATTTATATAAATCGTCGGCTCACTGCCAGAAGGCATTAACTAAAAAATGTTTGAATAATAATAATAATCGACTTTAAAGTTTCATCTACCTTTAACCAGATATAACAAAGCTAAAATAATAATGTAGATATATTATAGTCGTCGATGTGAATAATAGTAGTTTTTTTTTTTTTTTTTTTAATTATATATAATTTAATTATTAACATTTAATTAAATAATACAGTATTTTTTCTATAGACAAGCTGTCATGTGACAGCTTTGTTGGTTTACCTATAAATTGTAATAAATAAAATATTGTAGTTTTAGAGTTTGTTCGATAATAAATTATATTTAAAAAAATCATATATTACACGAAGAAAAAACAGTAATGCTAAATTTTTAAAAACCTCTTTAAATTATTGGTAATCAGGTAAAAAAAGGGATTACGGACATTAACGGATGAATTAACAGGTTCCTGATTAACTTTTAGTAAATTACGAAAATATTGACACTTTTGTCGCAACTCAATTGTGACAAAAAATCCACTGAAACTTATATAACAAGCTCGTACTCGTATATATAAACGTTATAATATTATTAAAAAATTTACGCCATGTTCCGAGATAAAAAAAACAACGGGAGGTTGGCTTAACATATTATACATGACATGTTGCCCTTCCGCACTAATCATGAAAATCTTCAATCAAATAATAAAAATTTTGAAAAAAAAAAATTCTTTCTGCTACATTTGGAAATAATAAAATCTTACCATTGTAGTTCACTGAAAAGTAACGAGCCGTCCTTGGGCCACTGTTTGGAATAGGTTAAATTGAAATATAAATACGTTTAATCTGAACACTAATTGAGTGATTTAAAACAAATGTTTTTGTTTAAATTGTAATTACGGCAAGTAATAAATAGGGCTTCTGTCGTCGGGGCGAAAGGCTCTCAACTAGCAAGCTGGAGGTCGCGGGTTCAAAATTTCAAAATTAAAATAACATATAGCATATTTGCGGCACGTTCCAGAGTGGAAGATACTCTCAGCATCGCCCTGGTGTAAAACAACAACTCATAATTGAAACATTGCTGAAATAGCTTTGGCCGTGTTTCATGACCAGATTTAAATAGCCAGGTACTTCCCAGCATTCATCTTCCCCTCCCCGCTACCTTTAGCATCACAATATATTCCAATTGTGGATGCCATAGTCTGACTGGCTCCAGACGGTTGGGAGCAATTGGGACTCTCGTGCGGTCTCACTTTAAATTAATTGTTAAATTTTAAGTTTCTTTCGAAAAGTTTGTTAAAGATCAATATTTATAGTTAAGCGCCCCCGAGCTGATTTTCCAAAATAATGCTTTTAAATAATGAACATTAAATTATAATTTATTATGTTGCTCTCTGCTATCGGGATTTACTATCACCAGGGTAACTATACCCTGCAGGAAACGGCTAGGAACAGCTCATAATCTATTTATTATTCACAATGATAAGAATTTAATAAAACTTTCCACTCTTGTCTAACATACATAACGAAACAATGAATAAGAAGAGATACCGTGTAATGTTATTGTAACGACACTGGCTGCATTAGTAAACTTTATTTGTTGAGGAGGAAGTGCTATTGGACGAAGGGCCTTCGCGTATCTACTTAGTAATAAAATAAAAAAAGTACATACTATACGCACATTGAAAATATATTTACATTTCACATTGACGGCTTCCGTGGTCGTGGAATAAGACTTTCGAATAGTAAGCTGGAGGTCGCGGGTTCGAATCCCGGCGTGCGCAAGTAAATTTTATTTGATTAATGTGTTATTTAACATATTACTCGTTTAAATAAAATATATGTTATAAGATTAAAATATATGTTATAAGATTAATATATATAAAATATATGTTATAAGATTTAAATTAGAATGCTACCCAAGCAGCAGTTAATCTTATGTTTAATTGGATATTTTATTTTATTCTATTTATTATCTTTGTTATATTTATACAAAATATGTTAGTAGGCTAAGGCACTAGTTAAAAGTACATATAGCTATTATTTCATTATTATTTTAATACTATACTTATCAAACAACTTATCAAAATGTTAATACTCATCCTAATTTGACTGTCCTAAAACGGGAATCCTCCTAGTTGGGCAGTCAAAACATTTCTTAAATAATGTATAATTATTTACTAAATAAAAAAAATAAAAAATCACCATTCAGAATTGAAGTGTTGCTTGAAATGACGTCGGCCGTGTTTGGTGACCAGACTTGAATAGCCAGGTACTTCCCAACCTTCCGCTCCTCCATCTACTTCACTTCCCCACTACATTCAGCCTCACAACATATCCCAATTGGGGATGATTGGTCTCACTGGCTCCAGACGATTGGGAGCGATTGGGATCGATAGGGAGCAATTGGGACTCTTGGGCGATTTCACATAAAAAATAAACATTCTAAAATGGTAGATGTCTCCCTGGTGAGGTAAAACCATTAAACATTGAGAGGTTACTTGGAACAAAGTGTGTTTAGTTAAATGATTTGAATAGCTATGAACTTATGGACTTTCTCTTCGAATTGTCCCAACGCGCCAGCGTACATTTTCACCTCAACGATATTTTCTAATTAGGGGAACTATTATGTTCCTACTGGCTACGGGTGTGCTCGGGTGTGATATTTTCATTAAAAAAAACGGGAAAATAAGAACATCATAAAAAGTCGTGTTATGTTCCCGGATTAATACATAAAATGACTCTCTAGGTTCCCATTCGTTATGTACACGCGAGTACGTACGCGGTACATATTTGTGAATCCCACAAGGGAGAACCCCCCCGCCTGTCCAATGAACTTATCAGCTCGTCACGTGCCCTGGGCGGCCGTGGCTATTCAATTTCACCGGAGCGCTGATAATGGAATGCATCATAGACATTGCCACCTCGGACATACCGCAGACACCGATACTGACAGCAGGCTCGCATTCTGGGATTCTGACACTACCGTCAAAGCAAAACGACGTCATATTACGAAACAGTTCTCGTTATGTAAGTACGCGCGCATGTCAGTTTAACCATAACCTCCTAGATCACAAGGCCGGGATACTCATTCAAAGCAGCCTCCTAACTTGTATGAGATTCTGCAAAAAATTTGGTTTCAATTTTTTTATTCAATTTAATCTTTTTTTATTAATACATTTTTAAATATTTTAATTAATTTAAAAGCATTTATAAAAATACATTTTTGGAGGTTCCCATACAAGTTAGGAGGCTGATTTGATTCAGTGTCCCGGCCTTGTGATCTAGGATGTTTTGGTTTGACCCGGCGAGTTATCCATCCGATCACGTAACTGAGCATTAGGCTCCTTGTGTTATTTATGGAATATTAAACATGTCCAACCTCCTCTGCGTTCCTGGTACGTACCCTGCTCGAACACGCCGACAGGTGTAGCCTGATGAATACTTAACCATAGACATTTCCCCCGAGTTTTGACACTATAAAAACTTATTTATTGCCTTTTGATGAAGTCAATAAATATTCCACAGAAATTAGTTTTAAACCACACATTATTTTTTTGTAGAAACTAATTTTAATAACAATAGTGTTAATAATTTAAACATTGTATAATAAAAATCCTCTTTGATAGACAAAATTTGAAACAATATTTACATAAACGTCTAATTAAACCTATTTTTTACACAGCTACAAATCTGCAAATAATGGGCGATGGCCATTTTCAATTTGCCTCGGTGCAAGCGGGTGTGCTCGCCGCCATAGTTTCTGCTTACCTACAATCAAATTAAGGCGGTGAAATAAAAACTAATCTGCCGTTCGCTTTGTTTTCCCTTCTGGTTTACCTCCAGAAAAGCTGCGCAAATTGAAATATAAATGGCGGAATGCGAGAATGCCCTGGATCATTACGTTTGTCACACTTACCGCCGCGGAATCAACAGTTCGTTGTAATAATATTATGTACATATACATGTAATATCTACTATGGATGCGGAATCTCCCGCGAGGTTTTAGCCGCCAGCCGGCACCATAACGGACAAATGGTGCACCGTGGGGCTATACTCAGTGCTTGCTGCTTCGTGCCACGGCTGGGGCCAGTCGGGCTATTTGTTGGGGCTTACTGTAATGATAGCACTTAGCAGTTTACTCCAGGACGAGATGGAAAAATCATAGAAATAATACGCTGGTCTAACCCTCAGAGGTCGTTATTGCATTGCTAGCATTTCTGAAAATAGATCGGAATGAGAAAACATAACAGTCTCAGGTGGCCGTTATCATTTCTATTTGTTCTAGTTTGTTTAAACTGTCTGAGATTACGCTCACAAGCTTTGAGAAATTTTAATTAAAACGAAACGGTTGTTAATACGGAAAACCATTCTATTTCAGTGGTAATCATTTACTAATTTCAAATTAGGTGTTTCGTCGAATTTAACGAATACGCATAATTGAGCACAAACTTATTTATGAAATAAATCAATAAAATAACCGTTTCCAATAATGATAAAAGTTATTGTGGCCTATAAACTTCTTGAGAGTTTGAAAATTAAATACTCGGGGGTAGATAATATCGAGTTTATGCTGTAGTAACGTACCACAAAAAACAAACATTTTCTTGTAGAACACAAGTGTAACGTAATAAGTTTGGCTTCTCAGGATTGTGTTATTATGCACAAAATTAAAATAAAGTTGTAAGTGAAATAACTGATGGATAAAATATCATCAATATGTAATAATGAAACATTATTATGACACAATAATAAATAATTTTATTCTGGAGAAGTTAGCAGGATATTGCAATTATAGAAAGCGTAGGTAATGGCCTAACTCAAAGCGAATTCAGTCCATTATGATAATTTTCTCTTCAATGTTTTTTTAGAAATGACTTTATAAATTACAATTTAGTAGGCGGGTGTTGGTACCGCCGCCACGGGAAACACTTATTGGATAACCAACACCTCTGCCATAGGTCACCTCAGGTGATTCACTACGTTTGGTGACTTAGCAGAGGTGCCCGGGTTCATCGGGTGAAATGTGTTCAGGTTGCGCCTACCCACCGACTACGTAGCGTGCCAGATCGGGAGAGGTTGGTTTGGAGAGACTCCTTGACCTCGCCAACTGATCTCCCTTGACCAATCACCTTGCGCTGCAGCGGGAAGGATAGATCACACGTCCGTCACTCCTGAACATACTGATCCCTAGATTCCTACCCATGCCTCATATATCCAAGAACTTCCTCTCCTTCCTTTCCTTAAAAAAAACCCTCCACACTGTAACGGTGTAAATGTAAAGTAGGAACATTCCAATGTTTACATATAATATTGAGATCTACAGGATCAATTATAGGGTACAAATACGGTAGAGCAAAGATCTCAATCTCATGATTGTGGGGTTAATTCTCTGTCAAGTAAGGAGGAAAATCAGAAATAATAAGAGTAAATACTTAATAGAAATTATATTGAAACCATCAAAAGTTACAACAAAGGAGTACAAATAATAACCATGTAACAATAGGAATAAAAGTAGGCACATACCAGATGGACTCCTGAACCAAACTAAACTAACTTTACGTGGTCGAGAAACGAAGGAATAACAACGGGTGGCGAACGAAAACTTGTCTCTTGTCACTTGTCAACGCGCCTGTAGGAGCATCAAGTCCGCAGCACGTGGCAAGCAACCAGACTCGTCTTAAGGAGCCAGGACATCCTTCTCTTAGTGGAAACGGGAGGACGCAACTCCTTCAACGTGTGCCTGCAGGATCATCAAGTCTGCAGCACGTGGCAACCAACCAGAGTCGTCTTACAGACTTCGGGAACAGCAATCCGTTCCTTCGCGAAGCGGGGATACTCAGCCATCAACTTCTAGCCACAGCTAGGACCAATCCATTTGCGGTTTCACAACCGAAACACGAGTACTAAAAATATGACCACCGGCCAACACTGGATAAGAAGCGGGATTCCATAATCACAACTAAAATAATAATCAACACGAACTATTCGTGAAAGGTAAAACACCCCGCGCCCTTTTTAAAAGAAAAGCATGACTTCTATTCACATGATTAACTCAGATTCAAAACACCTTAAATGGCGAGTGACAAGATCCGCGAGCAGCTGCCCAAAAAGATCCGGGGAGGAAGTGACCAAAAACAAAAACTGTGCTTCCTTCGTCAAAAAATATTGCCAAACTTCAAAAAAAAAATACCATAGACAAAATAACCCCAATTAGGCAAGAACTACACTTGTCACAAAATATTTATGTGACAACACAGCATCCCCAAACATGAAATAGGCGCTGGAGGGAAATTATTTTCCTCAGGGCCCATCATCATCTTACTAAAAAGTGTAAATTCATCACACAAAAACAATTTCTCAAAGCAGAATGATTGTGACATAAATATGTTAATAAGTTTATGATTAAAAAAACATACTGTTCAAATATTCTTTTATTTTCTTTAATGGTTCGTTTTTCATTAGGCACAGCTTTTCAGCTATTACGGACTACAAGAAGAGCCGCCACTGGCAAAATATAAAAACGAATATTTTAAAAGGCTGTCTTTAAATAGATTTATTTCTCGAAAAAAAAGTTAAGACAAAAATATAATTGTTCAGAGAATCAACAAATTTCGGAAAGAACTTATTCAAATAGTACATAATAAACTTACTAAAAACACATTCGCAAATAATAAATATGAAGCTTGAGCGATCGGTTTGTTCCTTGAATCAGTCGACAAGTAGAAATTGACAACATTACTTATATTTAAAAAAAATAGTGGGCACCTTCGTATTTAATAAATAAATTAAGTATTTATTCAAGTAAAGGTTAGATTGAAGGTGTCACATCAACAGAATCAGATAAACTATAGATGCCTATTATTGCTCTTCTATTATTATCTATTATTCTCGATTACTAGACGGCCTCCGTGGTCGAGTGGTAAGGATCTCGAATAGCAAGCTGGAGGTCACGGTTTCAAATCCCGGCGTGCGCAAATCAATTGTATTTCAACAATTTGTGTTAATTCACAGTTGTAAATTAAAATAATATATATAGCTTATTTGCGGCACGTTCCAGAGTGGAAGATACTCTCAGTATCGCCCATAGTTTTTAGACCAATTTTATTGAATTAATTTGGCGTGTTTGGTGACCAGATCTGAATAGCCAGGTACTTCTCCCACCTTCTCCTACCCGATGCCTTCAGCCTCACAACATACCCCAATTGGGTATGCCATATTCTCACTGGCTTCTGACGGTTGGAAGCAGTCGGAACTCTTGCGCGGTTTCCCATAAAAAAGTTTTAATCGGTTATAAAAATATGATACGATCATTTTATCATATAACACATATATTTCGAGACAATATATATATATTACCCGCTTAGCTTTCTCCTCAATATTGATTGTGATGAGTTAAAAAAATGTCCCTTAAAATAAATACTATTTTTCACTTGCTGTTATAAAAAAATTGATGAAATAAGCAAAATTAGATTTAAATAACTACCCCTAGCTGAAATGTACGTTTTATGTGTGTATAGTCACGTCTAATACCATTGGTAAAGGTTGTGTAGGCGCGTGCTCTGAAATCATTTGAATGTCTTTCAGCGCGGGCGGAAGCTAGCTTTTAGCATTTAAGGGCCGACTGCATCTGCATGCTATGAATATGCATCCCCACCCCGTGACTTAAAATCCTCACGCCCCAATACACGAGGCGGCACAACCAACACCAAGCTCTAACCTACTCTAACGGGCTCTACCGCAGCGATACGGGAGCAGGCAGGTAGAATTAAACTACGGTGATGATTATGGAAATTCTAATCGACTTATTTAATCATCTCTGTATGTTTCAAATACACGTGGTTTCATTTGACATGCAGCTACTTGGCTGCATAGCTAGCGGGTGGTTTAACCACTAACCTACTAGGAACAAAGCCACAGGGCTTGGATTGGTTAAGACGGTACCATACTGTCTTATAGAATTTAGGAACCAATTAGTGACAAAGTTTCTCTACTTGTTAAACATTTATTATACAATATTTGTGTTTTGTTTGGAAAATCAGTCAAATCAATACGGAAAAAACCTGCTGATAAAAAATATTGCTAATTTAGTAAGAATCCCTAATGATGAAAATACCGATGAATTGTCACGATGTCGGCACATGTGTTCGTATCCTAACATTTTCGCATTTCGTTTTTATGTATTATTAAGACAAAAGGAAGGTGCATAAACACGTGTTCCAATATTATTACGAAATTTCTAAAAGTTTGTCAGTCTGTAGCCTGTAGTCCCTGTCTGTAGTAGAGATTTTTAATAGATCAGCAATACTAATTTTTCTCCATGTACAGCGTGTTGCCTATATAAAACAGAAGAAAGAATAGAATTTAACAAAAAAAAAAGTTAATTTCAGGAAGCTGTAAATAATTGTTATTAAAAACAAAAGTCGGAAAGTAGAAACTAAGGATGGGTTGTTTCACAGAATTTGAACAATACTTCATATTTCAAAGTTGATTTTCAAGTTCTGTGAAGTTTTTATTCAAGTTCTGTTATTATATCATTATTGGCCAGTTGTTTCACTGAAATATGACAGAACTTGAACAGAACCTTGAACACAGAACTTCGAAATTTGATGAATTGTTCAAATTCTGTGATACAACCCTTCCGTAGTAATAAAATCAAATGTATATGCGAGACGTGGCAATTAAAGAATCCGATATGATTATATAGGAGTGATTATATTTATAAGGGTTAAAATAATAAAGATACCGAAAAGAGTATCTCTTCAAGTATATTTTTGGCTGCGTAACTTATTGTTGGTAACGGAAGCCTAATCGCCAACAAAAAGAGAAACGAGACAGTTAATTATAAATACAACGCTAACCAAAACTACGAAACGTAAATAAACAGGGAAAGCTAGGGAACGGAAGGGGGTTGATTACACGAATAAAATAAAAGTTGCTACTGTAATTTTGATTATGTTTATGATTTTTTTTTTATCATAATGAAAAAAGTGGAGGAACATCCGTTAGCGAGCGGAATAGGGGTTGTGGGGAGGGGGAGGAGTTATAGCGGTAAATTTGTAATGTTATTGGAACGTATCTCGATGGCTGACATCGCTAACGGAATTATAAAGTGATTTGGATAAAAATAATAAAAACTGGGGCGGTCGGGTAGGATACTTCACCCTCGCAACCCAGGTATGGCACATAACTACACAGAATTTACTTTACTCATACGTAAAACATTAATACATTAGACTGGGTCGGTCCGGTAGGATACTTCACCTTCTCAACCCAGTGATGGCACATATATACACAGAATTGAATTTACTTATACGTAAAACATTAGTACACCAATCTGGGGCGGTCGGGTAGGATACTTCACCCTCGCAACCCAGGTATGGCACATAACTACACAGAATTTACTTTACTCATACGTAAAACATTAATACATTAGACTGGGTCGGTCCGGTAGGATACTTCACCTTCTCAACCCAGTGATGGCACATATATACACAGAATTGAATTTACTTATACGTAAAACATTAGTACACCAATCTGGGGCGGTCGGGTAGGATACTTCACCCTCGCAACCCAGGTATGGCACATAACTACACAGAATTTACTTTACTCATACGTAAAACATTAATACATTAGACTGGGTCGGTCCGGTAGGATACTTCACCTTCTCAACCCAGTGATGGCACATATATACACAGAATTGAATTTACTTATACGTAAAACATTAGTACACCAATCTGGGGCGGTCGGGTAGGATACTTCACCCTCGCAACCCAGGTATGGCACATAACTACACAGAATTTACTTTACTCATACGTAAAACATTAATACATTAGACTGGGTCGGTCCGGTAGGATACTTCACCTTCTCAACCCAGTGATGGCACATATATACACAGAATTGAATTTACTTATACGTAAAACATTAGTACACCAATCTGGGGCGGTCGGGTAGGATACTTCACCCTCGCAACCCAGGTATGGCACATAACTACACAGAATTTACTTTACTCATACGTAAAACATTAATACATTAGACTGGGTCGGTCCGGTAGGATACTTCACCTTCTCAACCCAGTGATGGCACATATATACACAGAATTGAATTTACTTATACGTAAAACATTAGTACACCAATCTGGGGCGGTCGGGTAGGATACTTCACCCTCGCAACCCAGGTATGGCACATAACTACACAGAATTTACTTTACTCATACGTAAAACATTAATACATTAGACTGGGTCGGTCCGGTAGGATACTTCACCTTCTCAACCCAGTGATGGCACATATATACACAGAATTGAATTTACTTATACGTAAAACATTAGTACACCAATCTGGGGCGGTCGGGTAGGATACTTCACCCTCGCAACCCAGGTATGGCACATAACTACACAGAATTTACTTTACTCATACGTAAAACATTAATACATTAGACTGGGTCGGTCCGGTAGGATACTTCACCTTCTCAACCCAGTGATGGCACATATATACACAGAATTGAATTTACTTATACGTAAAACATTAGTACACCAATCTGGGGCGGTCGGGTAGGATACTTCACCCTCGCAACCCAGGTATGGCACATAACTACACAGAATTTACTTTACTCATACGTAAAACATTAATACATTAGACTGGGTCGGTCCGGTAGGATACTTCACCTTCTCAACCCAGTGATGGCACATATATACACAGAATTGAATTTACTTATACGTAAAACATTAGTACACCAATCTGGGGCGGTCGGGTAGGATACTTCACCCTCGCAACCCAGGTATGGCACATAACTACACAGAATTTACTTTACTCATACGTAAAACATTAATACATTAGACTGGGTCGGTCCGGTAGGATACTTCACCTTCTCAACCCAGTGATGGCACATATATACACAGAATTGAATTTACTTATACGTAAAACATTAGTACACCAATCTGGGGCGGTCGGGTAGGATACTTCACCCTCGCAACCCAGGTATGGCACATAACTACACAGAATTTACTTTACTCATACGTAAAACATTAATACATTAGACTGGGTCGGTCCGGTAGGATACTTCACCTTCTCAACCCAGTGATGGCACATATATACACAGAATTGAATTTACTTATACGTAAAACATTAGTACACCAATCTGGGGCGGTCGGGTAGGATACTTCACCCTCGCAACCCAGGTATGGCACATAACTACACAGAATTTACTTTACTCATACGTAAAACATTAATACATTAGACTGGGTCGGTCCGGTAGGATACTTCACCTTCTCAACCCAGTGATGGCACATATATACACAGAATTGAATTTACTTATACGTAAAACATTAGTACACCAATCTGGGGCGGTCGGGTAGGATACTTCACCCTCGCAACCCAGGTATGGCACATAACTACACAGAATTTACTTTACTCATACGTAAAACATTAATACATTAGACTGGGTCGGTCCGGTAGGATACTTCACCTTCTCAACCCAGTGATGGCACATATATACACAGAATTGAATTTACTTATACGTAAAACATTAGTACACCAATCTGGGGCGGTCGGGTAGGATACTTCACCCTCGCAACCCAGGTATGGCACATAACTACACAGAATTTACTTTACTCATACGTAAAACATTAATACATTAGACTGGGTCGGTCCGGTAGGATACTTCACCTTCTCAACCCAGTGATGGCACATATATACACAGAATTGAATTTACTTATACGTAAAACATTAGTACACCAATCTGGGGCGGTCGGGTAGGATACTTCACCCTCGCAACCCAGGTATGGCACATAACTACACAGAATTTACTTTACTCATACGTAAAACATTAATACATTAGACTGGGTCGGTCCGGTAGGATACTTCACGTTCTCAACCCAGTTATGGCACATATATACACAGAATTGACTTTATTTATACGTAATACATCAATAAGTCAGACTGGGGCGGTTCGGTAGGATACTTCACCTTCTCAACCCAGGTATGGCACATAAATACACAGAATTGACTTTACTTATCGTAAAACATTAAAACTGACGAATACATTAAGACTAGGGCGGTCCGGTAGACTTCAGCCTCGGTCAAGAGGTCACAGGTTCGCAACCCGGATAGGGCATTTAAACACACAGAATTGGCTTTACTTATACGTAAATCGTGTTTGCGATTTATTACACATTGCTGGCATAGGAGATAACCTTTAGAATCGAAACGACTTAGCAATTAATTTACTACTAACTAACTAACTAATACTTTTAACTTCTCCAGCCGGACTCTCTCTCGACCCATCGTCTTGCACCGCAGAGAGAGAGGGATGGATTCAGACGTCCGACACTCCTGGACACATTGTCCCTCAGATTCCTAACCACCCCTCAAACCTTTTTCCTTACCAGGACTTTCTCTCCTTCGTTTTCCTAAAATCATCCATCATCAATCAGCATCCCCAAAGATGACATAGGCCCTAAGAGAATTTTTCCTAAGGGCCTCCTGTGTGGGGTTAAGGTAAAAAAAAATATAGTAACTAGGTCCTACTAGCCAGGCATTTCTACGGGCCCCTCTTTCGACACTTTACACCGGCAGCACAGCAATCTGTAATGTTCATGTGCAGCTTTTGTTAACTTATACAATGTACAGCGCCGATTTTTCCCAAATGTTACCTAACGGGCTTTTAAATATAATTTTAGTCGAAATTTGGTGCGTCTCGCCACCCAATGCAAATCTAGGATTGCAACTGTAAAATATTGTTATTGTATAATAATGCAGCGTATTACTTCATTCGGAGTAGATATAAGATTCTAAATTATAATATGCTCTTAATGTAAAATAAATCACCAATTTGAGACGAAAAACCAAATAAAAAATTATGTATTAAAGACACACCCATAAAGGACTGAGTCCGAGGGCACAGAAAACAAGGCATAGAGTCTGTCCAAGTTTTCCGATAATTTCCGGCCTGGCTTTAATTTAAATGTCGAAAGAGGCGACGTGAATGCTAAAGTGTTGAAAATAACTCCAAAGTAAATAACAAATAAATGGTATTAACAGACGGCAGGTCAATAATTTCATTCTGACAGTAATTCATTCAGTGGAACGAGAGTAACAGAAAGAAGGCGTCAATAAAAACAAATAAACTAATTAAGCGCATTAAATATGGCCCGGCAGGCGGTGATCAATTACTGCACGCCATCTGAACGTCGATCTGAAGTCAGCTTCCAACCTCCCCGGTGCCGAGGGAGAAAACAATTCTACGGAGAAGGCTTACCCGGTAATTAATAGTTTTTCGATTCAAAGAAGTTGCTTAAGAAAAATAAGCTTTTCCCTGGCGATGGATCGACAGTGAAAAAAGCCGGCGAAGAATGATGGTCACTTAAAGGGAAAAATATCCTTGTTGGGAATGTAATGGGCACTAACGGCTATTCAAATATTCCGAGCGAGGACAAGCGTCAAAGCAGATAGTAAATAGATGTTCTACATTTCATTAAAAGCTTTTACCAAATTGAAGTAATATTGTTTTAGTAGAATAAATTTAAAAATAAATAAAAGATTTCTCTTAAGGACAGAAACAATATTTGAAAAAATACACATAGCGAGAGGCAAGTTTTAATGGAAAAATGCCTGCTCTTTGAATTTTTCGTCACAACCATACTAAATATAATTTCAAACGACCAAAGCAACTCTTGTCGAATCACTTGAAGCGTATAAAATACACCGACTGAAAATTTCCGCATAAAATATGAGCGGGGGATGCATTCCAAAACGGAAAACCAGCACAAAAAACTCTTTGATAACGTATTCTGAATAGAGCGAAAACGGCGCTAATCCACGTGGAAAAACACATTACACACTCATTCTGTTAGATCGTCAGATAATAAAGCAGATGAAATATATATGACTTAGGTAAACGGACTATCCAATAAATCGTAAAAAGAGCGGTGTACGTTAAATGTGTTTAAATCGTAGATGCAAATCTATGCAGTTTGACAACGAGGCACGAGACTGTAGCACGGTAAAGCACGACCAGGATGGTGCCGGGAGAGATGGCCCCATTAACATACTTCTGGCAGATTACACTTTTAACAACCTAACCAACAAACATCCATGCTTTCGCATCAAACAGTTGTGTGCTTTTGGACGTCAAGGGAAATTACATTTTCGTTGCATTTTGGTCATGGCTTTGAAGCAATAAAATAAACAGTTCATTCGAATTGATGCTCGGATGCTCAGTATTATTTTCCCTCGACAGCAGAAAAGTTTCAAGGTACATAATAATATATGCACATAATTTCTTCCATAGATTCGTATAGTAGGAAAATGGTATGAATAACATAAGTTATAAATTTAAACCTGTCAAATCATGGATCTAACACATAACGGAATGTTTCCATTGTACTGGACGCAATCAAACGATCAAAGTAAAGAAGTGAAAACGGTATAAAGTATATATGGGTCAATTTATATATTAATAAGACTAGTTCCAAATGATTTTTTATTAGTAGATATTAAACTAAACAAACAGAAAAAATCTACACCGTAAAACCTGCCATACAAGCCGGCTTCGATTGAGATTTTTAGAAACAATCTAGTTCTGTTCTTCTTGAAAAATTATTAATGAATAATCGTTAAGCCATCGTGTCATGAGAAAATGGGTTTTAATGGTTATTTAAAAAGTCCATATATCATGTGAGTGTTTTTAAGAAAAGGAAACAATGAACAACGGAAGATTTAGGACGGGTTGTTTCGGAGAATTTGAACAATTCATCAAATTTCAACGTTCATTTACGGGTTCTGTGAAAGTCCTGCTCAAATTCTGTTATTATAATCGTATCATTATAGGCTAGTTGTTTGACAGAACTGAAATAAAAAACAGAACTTAAAAATATCTTTCACAGAACTTGAAAATTAACTTTGAAATTTGAAGAATTGTTCAAGTTCTCCGAAACAACCCGTCCTTAGATATTATATTCACAAAATTCAGTGAAAAACAACGGACGCAACACAGTACCAGCGTTGCAATTACTTGTTAAAAGCTATAATTATCGTTTTACCGAAGTCGGCTGACTGCAGCCTGTGTTGTGCGTCGGGCACTAGTAGTGGGCGCGGTGGGCAATGGGCACTTGCAGTGTAGGTTGTGTTCGCAACTTTGTGCAGGCTGATTGCACAATGCAGTTCCCGCGCCATCGTCGGTAGCTACGCGGGCTCAAAGCCCCACTCGCGGGAGCTTTAGGGTAAGCTTTTACTGGGGAAAGGCCGTATCGGCACGTACTTTTTACGCTTCAGGCATTATTTATTATACACAGATAAAAAATACTGTCAAATGATTTGTAATTTAAACTGAAAATAATACTGTCGTAGATAACTATATTATATGTGTACATATTTTTAAAGAGATTGAGATATTTTCACGGTCGCAAATATCCTGACAATATTTAAATCAACATCTTATTTCAGAATGTTTGAAGAATAAAGAAATAAATGATTCTTATATTCCCTTGTTGTAACAAATAGAGGTAATTATTTTTTTTTTTATTAAACGGCAATATAAAGTAAAGTAAAAAGATACAATATTAAGTAAAATAAAGATATAAAGTGATGTAGTTTGTTCTCGGTCCTCCTCACTAGGTATTCCTGTTCCGAGGCGGACTGTAGTTTGTTGTATTTGTGTTGATCATGATTTCCTCAACTTCTAATTTGTTGGTTCCCACAAAATATAAAATAAATTAAGCAAAAAGTATTTATGTTTGTTGTCTGTAGGTTGCGTTGGGGTTACTTCATAAATTTAATGATTTCCTCATCTTCATGTTTAGTTAGCCATAATTTGATGTCTTTTTAAAACTTTTCTTTATCCATGGTGTTTTTAATTTCAATAGGAAGGGCATTATATAATTTTATTGCATGGAAATAGTGGTTTTTCTGGCCGAAAGATGTATTTAATTTTGGAATGTTTAGTAGATTTGAGGAATTCGTCCTTGTAGTGTAGGTGTGTTGTTCAGTTCCATTATATCCTCACTAGGAACTGCTGTTCTGAAGATTACAGTAACATATTATTAAAATTTAGTTACATGGTAACTCCATTAATGGAGGACTGAACGCAGTTGGCGCTAACAAAAAATTGTCCAAAGAAGCGAAGTTAGCAGTCCACAATGGAGTGCTGGTACCTACCCTGATGTATGAAAGTGAGGCATGGAACTGGCAAAGAAAGGATGAAAGTAGATTGAATGCTGTTGAAATGGGATCCCTGAGGCGTATGTGTGGTAAAACCATGTATGATCGTGTGAGGAATGTGGATATCCGCAAAGAGTGCAAGGCTGATGTAAGCGTAATGAGTAAGATCAAGAAAGGGACGCTTAGATGGTTTGGGCATGTAGAGCGAATGAGCGAAGAAAGGAGTGTAAGGAGAATATACGATGCAAATGTGAATGGTAGCAGAAGTCGGGGACGCCCGAGGAAGACATGGCACGACCAAGTGAATCAGATACTTGAGTCGGGCCATGTCAAGAGTCAGAACAATAGAAGAGTATGTATGAGACGATGTATGAATGTGAATGAGGCAAGGAGTGTGTGCCAAGACCGAGTTGTTTGGCGGTCCGTCCTCTCTGCCTACCCCTGCGGGGAAACGGCGTGATGGTTAGTTAGTTAGTTAGTTAGTTAGTTACATGAATAATATGGAGTAATTATAAATATACTCGTACTAGTGGACCCGGGCAGATGTTGTCCTGCCACAGAAATTTGTGGTTGCATGTATTTTTGGATGAGAAATCTGAAAAAAAATATGGTTAAACTTTTTTTTTAGTTCTCGACAACAGCGCCACCTATCGGGTTCAAAACTATCCTATATTTCAAGCTGAAACCAACCATACGCATTGGCGTTTAAGAACACAGTGATACGTGAATTTTATATAAAGGTTATGTAGTGTTTTTCTCAGAAATAATTATATATACTCGTATGATGTTTTTAGTGCAGTTGAGTGGTTTGAATCCAGCTTTTTATTTGAAATTTAAATGTTATAACATTGTTGCGATATTTTTAATGAGAGTGGCATTTATAGTAGAGTTTAGTACAGGAAGCTTTTTTGCCCAAATTTCGTATTTGTAGTTGCTTATTGGATATAATTTGAGATTTTCACGGCCAAAGGCAAAATTTTAATTTGTTACTTCTTGCGTTTTGTATTTATGAATATAAAAACTTGTTAGAATGAGGAAGAGACGTTAGAATCTTGAAGACAGGATTCCCTAATGAGTAAGAGAGACTCGGATAGAATCATCCTATGAAGAAAATTATATTTAAAATAATTTTTATGAAAGTCGTGCATGAACTTTTCCAATCGAAGCAAAATTAAAGTTGAATAAAATACGTATAGTTAATATATGTTTAAAACCCGTGTTAATATGAAAACACCGAAAGCAATTATTGAGTGAGAAACTAATTTAACTTAAGGTCGCTTTAAAATCCCAAAAGTCAAAAGAGCAAAACAGAGCCGACTCAATTCGACTTTAAAACATGTGTTTATTCTCCAAGCGGGATTAGCAATTCAATACTGGTAGTTCTATTAGCTTGGGAAGGGGGAGCAGACCGAAAACACCCCCACCCCTATTTATCCAGTTGCTGTACAACGCCGTAGCAGTCTGTATAGTGTATACGGCGAGCGATGGAAAACTTTCACAAATAAATTACAGCCTTTTGTTTGTTTTATAACCTTTGTAGTATTTTTTCAGGAAAGTTCTAAATACTTTTGCGCTGAATTAGAGGTCGTTAGACAAACAAGAAAAACTGGATTTGTTGTTTTCGCGATAATACAAGCAAATATTGTATTAATCCTTTGGAAGACCTGGAAGGAGGCTGCAATTATCTACATATTTTAAATACAGTTTAAAAGTAACGAAAGGATGAGAAGCAAACAAGCTTATTCGTTTTTCTTTCAATTTTGTCTGTTTTTCGAAAAGTATGTGGTAAATAATCTCCCAGAGCCCGGTTAGGACCGGAACACAAATTATTATTTAGAATTGCATTGAAACTATATTTCAAGTATTATTAAAGGTTATATACATTGTTTTTTATCGTTATCAAGCTAATCTTTATAATTAGATTGCCGCAGATGAGAAAACCAGAATCACAGAATTGCTTAATGTATAAAGAATTAAATATGTTGTAGTAGTATAGTATATTGAAATGCCAGAAAGTCTTACTGCTTATATATTTTTGTACTCAAAGTGTAACATTTAATTATTGAAGACAATATATACACAGAGATTTGAAACAGAAAAATCAGAAAAAGATACGGTTGCATCCCGGGTTCGGGACCCTCGTCTTGCCGGGATGCCCCGGCTGCTCAAGAAACGCTAATATTGTCTTCAATAATTAAATATAATTTTATAACTAACGAAATGTAAACACGTACGCATTCGTTTATATAACATATGTAAAATGTTAACTATCGCATAATACAATAAAAAAATTGTAGAACTCCATTTAAAGTTTATGTTTTCCTTTAATACATTCACACATTTATAATGCCTTCAGAAGGCGAAACAGCTGCCATGCATATTGATAATCACGCAACAGAATTTTTTTAATAAAATATATTTTTTATAATTTTAAGGATGACATTATTGAATATATAAAAGAAAAATTCAAACAAATACATAAGTAGACTTTCGTTAAGAGGTAAACTAAAAAACTATCCAAATTGCTCAATAACAAGTATTCACCGGATTTTTTGCAGATATTCTGGACAAAACTTCCTTACAAAACATGACAAACTCGCAAAACTCTCACATGAAACTGACACATTGTAACATTTACAGTCGTCACTCGTTTTTTTTTAACCTCCACTTTTTGACTGTCGATGATATCTATGTTCTATAGCTGCACATTGTGACATTTTGCGGTAAGGATACTGCTTCGGCACGTTTGCAAATGATGAAAATATTATGTGGTGGCTCTTCTCTTACATCCTTCTAAAGGGTTAATAAAAAAAAAACACAAATAATAACATGACTATAATAGATTTATTCAACCGCACGGAATATAGTTACAAGAAGGCTATAATAGCATACCTATAATAATTAACGTTGGCATAATACTATTATTCTGCACGGGTTCTATATAATTTGAATAGCAAATTTAACTTCATGATTACCGTTCAACTTAATTATTCTGTACATCACATGTTTGTTAAAGCCCGAATGGGCGTATTATGTAAATAAATAAATAATTAAAAGGAAATCTATGGAAGAGATTTGTGAGGAGAAGTTAAAGCTTTGTAAGAGGTCGTGAAAAGTAGAAGAATTGCTGACAAAATTGAATAAATGAATTTATCACAAATGGGGTTGCAACGAATGAAAAAAAAACAATTAAAACATGTCTCAGAGTAAAATATATGTATTTTGTACAATGGCGAGATACTATCTTTCAGAATATTTGAAATAAATTTATTTTAGTAGCCAGATCCCAATTTATAATCAATATTAACTATTCACTTTACAATTTACTTTTATACATTATAGTTTTTATACACTACTTATTACCTTACTTTTTACCTATTTTCTTAAATTTTACTAACATTTATACTGTTATTCTTCATGTTGTTGTACTATTATAAGTATGTCAATTATGTTAATGGCACATGTTGTGCCGTTTATGTGTAAATAAATAAATAAATAAATAAATAAATATTCTAATTGTCAGCTGCTCCAGAAATGATAAGGTGTAGGTCAGACAGAACAGACATAACAGAAAGATTCTCAAAACACTTCCGGGCGTGCAAATTCGGTCATCATTCACTTCAAACATACAGATTTTTTTCCTCGAGTCATGGGATGACCCAAAACGCATCGAGTACGCCTAATTACGGAGGCAATTGAAATCCACAAAACAACACTAATTTAACTAATTATTATAGTGAAATACGGACCCTAAGAGGATTGATGCGCGCAACGCGGTATCACGTTTACATTCCACAATCTACACATATGCCCTGATAATGGACAATGTAAAGCTGTCCAAAACGCTGGCTTAAGAAAGAGGAATCGCAACACGGCATAATGCCACGATAATATTTATCATTCTCCTCTATTTCTTCCCGCTTAAAATTATTGTTAGGTGTCATAGTCCCACCGGCGTCGGGCCTCCAGAATGGAATAAGATATAAAAAAAAAAGAATTAAAAAAGAGTGCACGAAAAATTGTACGCAACGTGGATGGAAAAAAAAGTGTTAAAAATCGAATAAAAGTGTGTATGGAAGGGAAATGTGAAAAACTCCTAATTATTCCTTGTGAATTTATATTACACGCAAAGCCTTTTAACGAACTGAGAGAATTCAGATGAAACTGAAGGTAATTTAATTTCAACATATAGAACGTACAACGGGTTTTAAATACATCTACAAAAAGACAACCCTTTTGAGCGATTTGAAGTGTATTAAGAGGGATTGCCATAGTCCCGAAAAGCGCAATCCAGATGTCAATTAGGGAAGTAAAGCAAGCAGCGCTAATCGTACCCAATAAACTTCGACCGAGAACGCTAAAATATTCAAAGTTGAAAGGAAAATGAAAGGCGAGCAGGAGTGCTGGGAGAACAGGTGGCGGAAGAGTTTAAATATTTCACTGTCAGGATGCAATATCTGCAAACAATGCATATAAATTTATGCCCGACATATAACCGAGGCATTTCCGGTATAGGACACAACAATCCCAAGAAAAACTCTCGAATGACGAGGTCATTACGGAATTCAGTATATTCGGTCTATGCTAAGGAATAAAGAGTGTTGTATTCTTTAATCTATGGGTCTACTCAACTAATCTAAGCTCGCAAACTACTATCATGTCACTTAAACAACTCTATTCTAAAACAATACTACTTTACATTAATAAATACAAAACACAAGAAATAACAACTAAAACACATATTAGAAACACTAGATCGCAGGGTCAAAAACATATCCAACAAGTAACTACAATTAACAACATTTGGGCAAAAAAGATTCCTGTATTATGGTACTAAACTCTACAGTAATATCCCACTCTCATTCAAAACTCAATACACTAATTTAACATTTAAATTTCAAATAAAACGCTGGATACACAACATAGGGAGATCAGAAATAGATAACATTCTGACACCCAATATAGATTGAAACTGAAACCTCTCAAATAAACAAAAAAAAACACCATGTAATAAATAATTACTTATATTATCGATACTACCATGAAATGAAATGAAAAAAATGAAATCCCCAACACGGGAGATCCCGGTGAGGATAAAATTATATCTTTATGTTACAAAAAAAGAAGATAATCAAACGCTTTTAATCTAATATTATTATTAGTTGAACGATTTTTTAAAGTCATTCTTTTTTAGGTTCGTTTCATTTACGAACTGCGCAACTATTAAATATCCATTTAACTGTCAGTAATTTAGACTACACTGTTTGATATAAATTTGTGTTTGAACAATAATACATAATGTTGTAATTCTGAGAAAAGCACATAACTTAATTACCTAATTGTGAAAAGCAAGTTTTTTGGAGAGTTACACCAGACAGCAGTTAAAATGTTTATTATTTATAAAGTTATTAAATTAGATAAGGCTGAATATTATTTCCATATTTCCAATATTTTCGTTACTCGTAAGTAAATGATTCTGCGAAAGTGAAATTAAATTGTGTATTTTAATTAGTTATCTCCATAGACTAAATTAGACTAGACACGGGATATCCATTGAAAAATAACCACAACACAATTTTGGTTTGGTTCACGTGCACATTTATGAAAAGGCCCACGCATTGTGTCGCAATACGAAATGGGCACTGTGCATTGCGTTTTGCCTTTTGTTGGTCTAGAGCAGGGGTTCCCAACCTTTTTGCACTCTAGAGCACATTCTAAAATATCGGTAGGGTGGCGGGCACCACCTATTTTTAATCGACAAACTCGGGGCAGCAATCGCAATCAAAATGACAACAACGCGGTTCCAGGTGGAGAATGCTATTTGCACATCACTCCTTGTACATGCCGAAAACCCGAAGTGAGCCGATGATCGCCAAACCGATCGGGACGGTACGAGCACGTGACTACTGTCAGTTTGGCTGTCGGGGCCATGCTTATTGTTTTCACTGACAGACAGAGCTGGCAGAGTAATGTGTCATGTGTTTTGGCGCCTTCGGCGTTCATCGTCTCAGTTCGTGGCGTTCGGTCATCTCGGGTTTTCTGCGTGTACAAATAGGAGTGATGTGCAAATAGAACTCTCCGTTCCAGGCAAGCGTGAAGAGTGCAGTCTGGCTCGCCGCTAGACAGGTTGGGACAAGAACTGTCAGCAAAGGTACTCATACATACAATATTGCAAACATACGAACGTATTTAATAACCTAGGCACTCAAAAAATTAAAACTCTAACAAATAAATAAAAATAATTGACATTTATCAATGTTTATGAAGAAATTATTTCACTGTCGAATTGTGGCGGGCACATACGAATCGTTCCGCTGGCGCCATGGTGCCCGTGGGCACGGGGTTGGGAACCCCTGGTCTAGAGTTTACTTATTTTGCTTCCCAGCTATGGCTGGGCAAGATAATTTTTTCAATCACAAAAATAACTCAGTTCCAAATATTTTAGATTGTACCTATCGCGGACTTTATTTTAGAAAATGTAATCAGCTATCTGAATACATAAAAATATAAGTACCTTACAGATAGCTTGAAGGCAGCGCATTAACAAATATCAGAAATTAATAGAATTTCACTATCGACAAGTAAATTTTCTGACGTCATCTTTCAAACTACTACAATTATGACGTCATGCAGTGTGTGATACACTTTTAACGAATACATATAACAATACGACATGGCACATGATAATTATTGATGTGTTGGTTAAAATCACGCGTTTTTACTTGATACGCGCAAAAAACTTCAGAAGTATGGGTTATTTATTTGGCTTGTCTCTAATTCAGGGTTGTATTAAATCCACAATTATTTGCGAATTAAATTATACGAAAAAACCGCGTCGTTGAGTAATTTATATTGTGTGTACTATGTTAATTACATTTTTCTTTTTATTGAAAAAATTTATATAACAAAATATACATATATATTATATATTACACATAACTTTTTTATTATATATTGAGCAATTTTTTAAATGTTACCTCAATCAGCGCAACAACTATTAGCGACAAGCGATGTTGTATTATAAAAAAATGTGTTGTTTTTTGTCATATTTATTTATAAAATTTTAACTATTGCTGTAGAGGTGATGAAGGTGGTGGAAGATATGTAACATGAAAAAGAACGTTCATGTAGGCTTAAATTTTAGTTATAGGAATAAATATTTTCTATATACATTCCGATAATTATTCTTAAAATGTCTTATTTTCGCTTAGGTTTCCCCACAAACCGAGAAAAAATTGAGAAATGGATATAAACAATCTGGATTCAATTATGTGAAAATAACTGGGTAATATTTATAATATATTGTATTTACAAATACAGAATAAAAGAGTATTTGCTAATTTATTTTAAAAAATCGGATTGCAGGCCTTTAACGAACGAATGAACAGGTTTCTGGTTGAACTTTTAGTAAATTTCGAATATCACGATGTCGGAACAGAGTTTTAATTTATTTAAAAAAGGGATTGCAGGCCCTTGACGAATGAATTAACATGTTTCCTGTTAAATTTTTTATAAATTTCGAATAAATTAATTATCACGATATGTGATAATTAATTTATTCGAAATTAATTTATTCAACGTGATACACGTATATATCACGTTGACCGTCAGGAAACCATGTGTGCTCAAATAATTTTCATCCCAAACGTTTAGACTGCAATGTCCTTCAGGTCCTTTATAATCTTTGAGCATGCTGTGTGGAGGAGAGAATGTAATATATCCACAAATTAGGTATCGTTGCTTAATCTGCGAAAGGTTATTTTAATTACTGGTTGTTATTGTCTAGCTTTGATTAAGCACCATCTATATATTTCAAAAAAATGGCACTACAAAAATAAACCGAATAGGCATTTCTCTGAAATCGTATGACATTACAGCAGTTAATATACGAAAAAAAATGTCGGTCCTACCCGATCGGCATGCATTTGGCAAGGTTGTTGGCGCGGTTGACTCCAATCCTTGGGAAGGAAGGTACAATCATATTTTTTCCGTAGATATGTAAAGTTGTGCCTATATTCGAAAAAAATGAGACAAACACAATGTAAAAGTTTATTTAATGGGCATGCATAAATAAATTGATATTATTACCATGTAACCCCCACCCTCCCTTATACCACACCACCACACCCTCTCTGAAGCTCTGTCCTCGTCTAATGTGATTTCTCTCGCTTTATTTTATACCTCATTAAAGTTTGTACCTAGACTTATATTAATTTAGGAGGTGGTCAATGGGTACCGCCGCCCCGGGAACCATAATCTGGGTTACCAACACCTCTGCCACAGGTCACCTGAAGTGGTTCGCTACGTTTGGTGACTTAGCAGGGGTGCCCGGGCTCATGGAGGGTTGTGCGTTCTGGATCACACTGATGAATGGGTCGGCCTACTTACTGCGGGGCGGGCCGAGCTGGGAGAGGCCGGTTGAGGGAGATCCAGTAAACCGGTTATCGCTGTCCGGGCCGCTGGATAGTACAGGGGCCCGACCCTTGGGCTCACGACCAAGGGTGGGCTGCCCCATCAGCCAGCGAAAAAACCCTGACGCTGATGTTGTGCCGGTTCGTGACCGGTGAGGACCCAGCATCCAGCGTTTGGGGAGCACTGGGCGACCTCCACAGCCGGACTCTCCTGCCCATTGCCTGGAACCGCAGTCAGAAGAACATACCTTACATTTGGTGTATCCAGTTGCTCCACTCTCCAACTCCCCACCCAACCTTTTTAACCTAATCCTTCCCAACCCATCCTAAATCCCACAAACAAATAAAACAAACTTAAAAACTATGAACTCACAACAAATTAATATAAACTCAGCGACAGCGAACCGTAGGAGTCCTCAGTGTGGACCGAGGATGAAGGTGAATTTCACTAACATTCGCGGTCTGCACACCAACCTAACTCCCATCCACCACCACCTTTTCTCACAAAATCCCCATCTCCTCTTCCTTACGGAAACACAGATTGCCGAGCCCCCAGATACCTCCTATCTGAACTGCCCAGGATATCATCTGGAAAGCCTTTTCAGGCCAAAAGGAGGTGTCTGCCTTTACAGCCGTGCTAACATCAGCTGCGCTCGCCTCGCAAATATCGAGAGCGCAAAACACGAAGTGTTATGGGTACGTGTAGATCTCACCGGTATGATGAGAATTTATGCGTGCCTATATCGCTCACCAAACCTTGCCGAATCAGACACTGTTGAGTTGTTTAAATACTTGAGTGACACTGTAGATATTCTCTTGCCCCGTTACCCATCGGCCGAGTTTGTAATCCTGGGGGACTTCAATGTTCATAATGAACAATGGCTGAAGTTCTCGGGCCCAACAAACTCTGCCGGTAGATCAGCGGAATCCTTTGCTCTTATCCATGGACTAAGCCAACTCGTAGAATCTCCGACCAGAATACCAAACATCCCATCACATCGAGCCAACCTACTCGATTTGTTTCTCACTAGTGAGCCACTCGGGTACAGAGTGGAGGTGACAGCGCCCTTAGGATCCTCTGACCACTGCCTGATTACCACCTCTGTCCCATCCTCCATGAACCGTCAACCCGACAAACATGTAAAGAGGAAGGTATGGCACTACAGGGCAGCAAAATGGGACGGCATGCGGTCTTTCTTCTGCGCCTTTCCTTGGAGTACTGTATGCTTTAGCTCCGAGGACCCATCAATTTGTGCACGCGAGGTAGGAGAAGGAATCACATCAGCAATGGATTGCTACATTCCCTTCTCCGTCAAATCCTCTGGAGCGGGCACAAAACCGTGGTTTGACCATCGCTGTGCTGAAGCTGTCAGACTCAAAAATACGGCTTTTACTGCACTCCGGAAGATTAGCTCCATGAATAACCTTTCGGAATACCGAAAACGGGCAAGGGATTGTAAGAGAGTTCTAAATAGAGCTAAGAGCGATCACGACCAGAGAATTGCGAAAAAGCTGGCTGACTGCCCCACTGGTAGCCGTGCTTTCTGGTCACTCGCTAGCTCGATCGGAAGAAATTTCTGCAGAACCACTTTCCCACCTCTGACCAAGCCTGATGGTCGGTTGGCTAACTCGGCCCGCGAGAAAGCTGAATTATTAGGCAAAATTTTCGCGGAAAACTCAGCTCTTCAAGATAACGGAGAGACTCCCCCTTCCATTCCGCACTGCGGTTTTCAAATGGAGGAACCGAAGATCCGGAACAGAGAGGTTCTCCGAGTCTTGAATGAGCTGAAAGTCGACAAAGCCAGTGGGCCGGGCGGAATACCTGCCTTGGTACTCAAGAGGTGTTCTGCAGAAATGACTCCAGTGCTCGCAAAATTATTTAGGCTCTCTCTCAAAGGTGGAAAGGTGCCAGATCTTTGGAAAAAGGCAATCGTCCACCCAATCCCAAAAAAGGGGGACCGCTCCGACCCTTCTAACTACCGCCCCATAGCCATCACTTCCATACTCTCGAAGGTATTAGAAAGGGTGGTTAACAACAAATTGCTCACATATCTCGAGAATAACAATATCCTAAGCGATCGGCAATATGGATTTCGTCGAAACCGATCATGTGGCGATCTACTCGGATATGTAACGCATATTTGGGGGCGGTACATGGAACGTTTTGGTAAAACCCAAACCGTTGGGTTGGATATCTCCAAAGCCTTTGACAGAGTCTGGCACCGGGCGCTTATCGGGAAGTTACCATCGTATGGGATTCACCCAACCCTGCATAGTTGGATTGCAGACTTTCTGAGGGAAAGAACAATTCAAACCGTGGTTGACGGCTCTTCTTCCTCACCGCACCAAATCAATGCGGGGGTGCCACAAGGATCTGTGCTGTCTCCGACGCTGTTTTTATTGCACATCAACGATCTCGTTGAATGTGCACCAATTCACTGCTACGCTGATGACAGCACCGTTCACGAGGGTTATCTTTTTGACTGGCCCCCTTCCACCTATGATGTCCGAACAGCTCGGGAAGTTTTGAAGCAAAAAATTGACCACCACCTCGAGAAGGTTCGTGCCTGGGGTAAGGCCAATTTGGTCAGTTTCAACGTCTCAAAAACCCAAGCGTGTCTGATTTCGGCAAAGAGGGAGGTCAATGACTGTCTGGTGAAATTTGATGGGAGCACTCTCCCCAATAAAGACTCCATTGAAATGCTTGGAGTTACTATATCAGATCAGCTCAAGTATCGGGGATCCATAGAAGCCCGAGTAAATCAGGCCTCCAAAAAGTTGGGCGTCTTGTACCTACAGGGCTAGGAGATTCTTCAACAGTGACCAGCTGCTGACCCTGTACAAGTCTCAAGTCCGCCCAACTATTGAATTTGGGAGCCACCTTTGGGCTGGTGCCCCAAAATACTTAATAAACCTGCTTGAATCTGTGCAAAGGAGAGCGATCCGTCTGATTGAAAATCCGTTGTTAACAGACCGATTGCCTTCTCTAATGCATAGACGCAATGTAGGCATGCTGTGTCTGTTCTACAGGTATTTCAATGGAGCCTGCTCCAAGGAGCTAGCAGCATTGATTCCTGATGCACCGGTGCACGTGCGCGAAACTCGACGGACACGAACTGAACACCCGTTCACGGTTGACGTTGGCTTCATGAGAACGGGCCGTTTTTACGACTCGTTTTTGTGTAAGTCGGCTCGTATGTGGAACGAGCTACCGGCATCTGTTTTTCCTCCCTCCTATAATCCGAGCCTCTTCAAGGCCCGCATTAACAAATCCCTTCCTACAGCCCCTTCCTTATTCCGCCTCACAACGCCGCCCAACCGGGTGGTGACATAGTTCCCCTGTCTGTACACTGCACAGGTAGGGACACTCTTGTGAGGTGTCACATAAAAAAAATTAAAAAAAGACTAGTTTTTTATAATTCTGTTTTATAAACCTAACAAAGTGGTTAAAAACAAAATAACTTTTCATTTGATTAAAGTGTCAACCCACAAAGTAATCGCTTTCTTTGATAATTATATACTATTTTATATAAATAATTTTGTAAATTTATAAAACTTCTGCTCAGTAGTAAATATGTGTACGTTTCCCGTTTTGGTTCAATATATAGTGTACAGAATCCAAAACAAAAAATGTGAAAATAAAAATCATTTTGTGTTATTTATTAGTCCTTTACCTGATTCAGACCTGGTTTGGCAAAAAAATGTTGGTTTGGTGACGGCTTTGTATTCAAATTACAACAACACCTCGGTAACAAAATGAACCTTGGTTTCGCTTACGAGTTTGAACGCTTGTACAAGGAGTTTAAACAGAGTTGGGTTGTTAAGTTCATCTCCATATTTGTGACGTACGCTATTTGGTGTCATTTTTAAAAATGAATTTAACTAGATCGGGCTAATCTAGTATAATACATGAATGGTTATCTCTAAAGAATATCGTTTTACGAGCGGCACGCAAAAGAAAACATATTTCATTAGAAAATATTAATGATGTCTGTTCTTAAGAAGTTCACAAAACAAATGCATAAATAATATTCTCAGTTTTTAACACAATTCAGCGCCACGAATTGGGGAGTAAACGCCGATTTTCCGATGTAATCTAATCTGAATCGATAATTTTATCATTAAAACTTCCCAGAATGAAATTACCAACAGTTAGAACGTGCGAAGTCACAATGTTCAGTGCTCCAATAGCTTCCCCGGAGGTACTAAGAGAAAGGAAACGAACGTTAAAATTAACTGAATTTTGCTTTTAATTAGATTTTACCGTTACCCATGGAATTTCAGGATTTCCCGTTAAATATCTGTGGAAACGAAACGGCACAATGTAAATTCCACAAGCTCTGGTGTCAAATGATTTTATTTTCATCATTTAAACCAATACCAACTAACTATTTGTTTGTTTCGTTATTCGTAATCAGCAGAGGGAAATCAAGTAGTGTGGGATTGTCGGATTGTAGTAGATTTGTGTCATTGTAGAGGTTTAATTGAAAGAGGGTTCAATTAATGCTGCCCTCTGATCACAACGTTATCTTTGTTTGTGTTCAAAATTTGTATATTTTTATTTGTGTGCCGATTTCTAATACTAAAATCTGTACGAGTCTTTCATCTGCTTTCAAGAACGGTATTTAATTTTGATATACCTACGTTCAAAGACAGTGAATTTATCTGAATGCGAATGTATGTAATATGAAAATATGTTCCACGCTTCTCAAATGAGACGTAATTTGCAAAATGTCAAAGGCTGCAGGGATTAATTTTAACAAATGTTGTAGGTATGAGTAATAATAACGAAAGATAAATAATAAATTGGATGAAAGTGTGTGGAGAGATGAAAAGACATTTTTAAATCGAGAATTAAATGCTAACGAATAGTCAAATTTCAATAAAAAGTTAAGTGAACGTCGTTTCAAGATAATTTGTATCATGTTAAAAAATTAGTTTTGTATGTTTGCAAGGAGTCATGAAAAATGTCAGTGTATTAATTTTTCGTAGTGGGTAAAAATTGTGATTGCGTGAGTAAATTGTGAGTTATTGGCTTCTATACGAAGAAGCGTAGTGTGCCTGGTATGCCTCATAATTATAAAAAAAATTCAAAAGAAAGACAAACATTCCCGGTTTACAAATACCAAACTAAATTTGAAAATCTTCTACTACCACCACAGTAAGCGGAAAATGTTGCTTGTGTTGAAATGGAGGACCTAGCCTGCCGAGGAATTGAAAACATAACATATTATTATAAGGATAAAACTAATAATTTCTAAGACTGTACATTTACAATAACTCATATAATATGTACCTATTTCTTAAAACATTGTTATTACTATTAAAAAATGAGAACCAACAACTCTCACGATCCTTTAAATATGAAGTTGTTTATTTCCACTAAATTTGTGTTTATTTAAGATTTATTTCTAATTTGTATAAATAATTAAGGTTTATTATTATGCTATTTAAAGATTACTATTTATTTAATCAAAATCATATCATTTCTTTATAAACCTCATTAAGGACGGGGTGTTTCAAAGAATTTGAACAATTCATCAAATTTCAAAGTTGATGTTCAAGTTATGTGAAGGTTCTATTCAAGTTCTGTTATTGTAGCATTATTGACCAGTTGTTCTTCAAAACTGAAATAGTAACAGGTTTTGAATAGAACCTTCACAGAACTTGAAAATCAACTTTCAAAATCAACTAACAATAATTTAATACTGAACAATAATTTAATCTACCTACAGACTTGACGTTTCATCCTTGCTCATACTAATTTAAAGAAATAAACGCAAATAAAGCTATATTTAAGCAGTAAAAAAGTGCAGAATACATTGATTTCACGATCGTGCGTTGTTTGTGCGTTTTCAAACTTTAAAAAAGTGAATCTGTGCTCTATTTCATTGTTTGTGAAAAAAGGACAATAAGACACAAAAAATTAGTGAATTAAACAATTAACAAACAGTGAAACATAACGAAATTTAAAGTTTATCCTAAATATCTAGAACCTATTAAGGTTTTTATTAAAAAACGGTGTTTTTTACTTCAAAAAAATATGAATCCACATCAATTCATGGATTCTGCGAAGGAGGCAATTGATGATTTATTGAATTGTGTTCAAGATAAAGTGAATAAATTTAATAAAGAACAAATTAACTTAATTACAACGAAAACAAGTGCTATATTTAACTGGATGGGACATCTAACTCTTCAGTTATCTGAAGCAAAGGAAAAAATAATCGAACCTACATTTGGATACGGGAAAGTAGCTGAAAACCAAAATAAAATATTGGAAAGTGATTACAAATTAATAGTTTCATCGAACAATGCTGACGAATCTTCAGAAAATATACAAAATAAAATCAGGAAGAAAATTAACTTAAGTAAGATTGGTGCCAAAGTGATTGGTGTTAATGCGATATCTAAAAATAGAATACTTATAAAATGTTCGACAAAGTACGATGCGGAAAAAATGAGTAAAGCTATCGGAGACGAGTTCAAAGACATCAGTGCTACAGAAATTAAAAAGAAAAGACCAACTATAATACTTAAGGGCATTGCTAATGACTATAATAAGGATGATATTATACAAGATATAATCGAACAGAATGAAGATATCAAGGATGTGATGATAGATAAACCAGAAATTGAGATGACGTTAAAAAAGATCTTGAAAAACAAATATAATAACACATCTAATTACATAATAGAAGTTAGTACTGAAATAAGAAGAAGGCTAGTATATACCGGTAAAATCTATGTGGGATACCAGAGAATACAAGTAGAGGATGCCCATCCTCTAGTGCAATGCTATCACTGCCTGGGCTTTGGACATACTTCTGTCAGGTGTCTTCATAAAGAAAAGGACAAACCATTGTGTACACACTGTGCTGGTGATCATTCATACAAAGATTGTGCTAACAAAGATAAAGAACCTAAATGTAAAAATTGTGATAAAAAAAATAAAAAAATGAACTGGAATATCGACATCAGGCATTCTGCAAACGATAAAACGAAATGTATTGTGTATAAAAAAATGAGCCTTTTAGCAAAAGAAAAAATAGAATATTGACTAGAAATAAGATTAAACCTGTCTCAAAGTAGATTTAGTGTTATTACATTTTATTACATAAATATCGTTATAAAAATTATAAAAAATCACAAATTAACTAACAAAAATAACATTATTATATTACATTATTTTTTTAATAGTAATATCATAACGTCACCTTCAACAACATTTTTTTGTTTACTTAAACATGCATTTTTTCACTGTGTACTATATTTCACATTCATAATTATAAAAACAGCTTTTAAAATTTTTTTAAAATATGATAAATATTCTGAAATAACACTAGATGTGAACATACAGTTTATTTTATATTTATTAAGCCTTTATCAAAAATTACTTGTACCAATTAGCTTCAAATACAATCACTTTTATTTTGTTAAATATTTAACATTAAATTCTTCAATTTATACTCAAAATATGTCTGTTAAACAAAACAAGAAAACAATTAATTACCATCACGAATTAAATGGCGCAGAATAATTTTTCTTATATAGATAATGATAATGAAATAGAAAGTAGTACAGTAAATAATTTAGAAGATTGGATAAAAAAACAAAACATAAATTCGTCTGATAATCTTGTTTGTATTCAATTAAATATTAGATCTATACAAAAATATTGGGATGTATTGCATATATATTTAATTAATTGTTTGAAGCATATTGACATTCTGATGCTATGTGAAACATCTATTCAAACTGAAAGTATGTGTATTTACAATATTCCTGGATATAATGCATATAACTACTGCAGGACTGATAAGTCAGGAGGAGGTATTATATTGTATATAAGAAACAAATTTGAATTTAGACTAAAAACATTAAAATCAATACATTTTGAAAATATATCAGGAAAGCTCATACTCCAGGACAAAACTAAAGTCAATATAATAGCTATCTATAGACCTCCTAATTTCAGTAAATCTTCATTTCTGACGGAATTATCATCATATCTTGAGACAATTAATAGTAAGGAAAATATTATCTTACTTGGAGATATAAATCTTAATTTGCTTGATGAACAAGATAATATTGTAACTTCGTATGAAAACTTACTTACTAACCATTATTTAACTAAATGCATCAATGTAGTAACCAGAGAAGCTGTATCAAATGGACAAATTACTCGCACGTGTATTGACCATATATTTGCCAAATTTAGAGGCAAGAAAATAACAGCTTGCGTCTGTGAAAATAATATTGCCGATCATTTTATTACTGCTATTAATATAAAATGTCATAAACGTCAGGTAGACTTTGCAAATAAGTATATTCAAATCATCTCACAAAAGGATATTGATAGACATATCAGAGATTATAACTGGAGTAAACTTATAGAGGATAAGGATTGTATTTCATTATATGAAAAAATAAAATCTTTATTTAATAAATTTTACAAGAGCAGTTCTAAAACGATAGTGCAAAAACCGAAAACACGACCTTATGCAATAAATGAATGGGTAAGCAGTGAATTATTATGTCAAATAAATAAAAGGGATAAACAATATAAAAAATGGAAAAGTACACCAACAAACAAAACATATGAAACAGAATACAAAAAATCACGAAACCTTGTCAATAAACTTATAAATAAAGATAAAACTAACTACTATAATAATAAATTTAAAAACTGTTTTAATGATACAAAAAAAACCTGGGATGTGATAAATAATATTTTAGGACGTAAACCCAAAAACGATTGCGATGAAACAATAACACGATATATGTTAAAAGATAGAACTGAGGATTCTGTGTCAAATGATTTTGTGAATTACTTCTCGGATAGCATCAGCAACATGTTACATAATTGCAATCACAAAGCTACTAATATTGTACTGGAAGAACTGCCTCACAGTTTATTTATACCAAGAGCTACTATAACTGATATTGAAAACATTGTTAAAAAAATGAAAAACTCTAAAAGTACAGGTATTGACAATATAAGAATGTTTGATTTAAAAAGAAATATAAAAACTCTTGGGCCAATAATTACTCATTTAATCAATACGATAATAAAGCAAGCAAAAATTCCACAAGAATTTAAATGTAGCATTACTAGACCAATATTTAAAGGTGGAAAACACATTGAACTGGGAAATTATAGGCCTATTAGTATACTACCTGCGTTAGAAAAAATTCTCGAAAAATTTTTATCAAATAAATTAAATAATTACATTGAAAAATTCGCTATCATAGATCCAAATCAATATGGCTTTCAAAGAAAAAAAAATACTGAAAAATTACTGCAAGATTTTTCCAATTACATAAATAATCAATTAAATAATAAATAACACGTTATTGTGTTATTTATCGATAACTCTAAAGCTTTTGACACAATTAACTCTAAAAAACTGCTAGAAACCTTAGAAAAAATTGGAATTAGAGGAAATGTGTTAAATTTATTTAAAGATTATCTTAGAAATAGAAAAATATGTACCAAAATAAATAATACTTTTAGTAAAACAAAGAATGTATCTGCAGGAGTTCCACAAGGTTCCATATTGGGACCTACACTATATATAATTTATGTAACTATAATGAAAAAACTTTTCTCTTTTGTTAAACATTTTGTATTTGCAGATGATACGGCATTGGTCATATCACATAAAGATCTAAAAATTGCAATTGAACTCATGCAAATTGACTTTAATCAACTTTGTAAATGGTCACATGATGCAGGACTATTAATAAATGCTAAAAAAACCAAAGTTATGCATATAAGATCACCTAATGCCAGATTTCAATTTAATCCTAATATTATTTCTCATAGTTTTAATTGCATCCATAAAAATATCCCGACTAATTGTAAATGTGAAAGCTTAGAATTAGTTACAGAATATGTCTATCTTGGTGTTACAGTAGATTGCTTTTTCAAATGGGACAAACATATTAAAAAAACCTGTAAAAGACTCAGATCAATTGCTGGCAGAATGTACACATTAAATTTTTTCCTATCAATTGAAACACTTAAAATAATTTATATGTCAATGGCAGAATCTATTATAAGATATGGATTAACCATATGGGGAAATACTAGTATAACCAATCTGAAACAAGTCCAAGTTGTACAAAACGCAATTGTAAAATTACTAGTCGTCCCTAATATTTTTAAACAGAGACATAATACACCGTTGCTGTTTCAGAGTGCCAAAATTTTACCCGTTAAGGCTATACTATGGCAAAAAATCATAATTCAGTATATATTTACCCCGCAGCATAAAGAAAAATTAGAACATAAATACAGTACTAGATTCACGCGCAATGACGGGTTAATAGTTCCGAAATTTAATAATAAATACGGACAGAGAACGTTTGAATACAACATACCGAAGATATTTAATTTATTACCTGACACTATAAAGCAATGTAAATCTATGAATAAGGTTAAATATATGGTGAAAAATTGGCTATCGGAAAAAAAATATTTATTTTAATATGTATGAAAAATTGTATGAAAAATTGTTAATTCTGTAGATATAAGATGTAAATTATAACTTTAAAAAATGTATTTGAAACTAACTTTAAGCACCTGTTGACAAGCCAATTCAATCGGATTAGCAGGACTTGTTTGTTGATATTATGTATTAACTATTTATTCAATAAAAAAAAAAAAAAAAAAAAAAAAAAAAAAAAACTGAAATTTGTTGAATTGTTCAAATTCTGTGAAACAACCCGTCTTAACTATAATAGCGCTACACCTTCATTAAAAAAAGAGAATTAGTTAATTAGTTGGGCTGTTTTGTTGTTAAAAGTACACCTTTTGTAGTTAGCTTTAAGAAATGTATGAATGTATCTATTATATACTAGCTGTGCCCTGCCACGCGTTCTGTGCAGATAGAGAAACAGGTGACATCTATATAATATAGGTACATTAAAACACACGCATATTCGAATGCAACGTAGTGTAAAAATTTCAAAGCATTCGTTGAAACACTTTCAGAGATTTAAGATTTTGAACAAATAAACATTAAAATTTTTATTTATATATATATAGATAGATCGATAGGTACATTAATAATAAAAGAACATACAGTAAATAAAAAACTTTCAGTCCAAATAAAAAACCTTTTATTGTAAATGAAAATCTTGCAAACACAAAAATATTTAATTTTTTTCAGATTACGTCAGGAAGGTTTGTAGTCAAAATCAACAACTTCAAGGTTAACGTGAACGTTTTAAAACACAATTCTGCGCCTGGTGAGATCTTCCTTTCAGAAACACCGTAAGCTTCGAGCTTAAATAGAGTTATATCTCAGTCTTTCAGACAGGCCGACTTAGTACGGAATCATATTTAAACATTATATTACTACATTTCATAAACCCGTCTTTAAAATTACCATGTCTCCCGTGTTCTTTTGTAAAGAGCTGACTCTTGGATTGAAACGAAGTTAATTTAACTTTTTACGTGACACCACATATGAACGCCTAACTAAAACTAAAACCAATTAGGAACGGAGAAATGGGGCAAGAAAGAAAAATAATTATTTTTGAATGCCTGGCTATTTAGGTTTTTTTTTATATTTAGTTTATTGAGTTTTTTTTATTTGTACATTATTTTCTCTTACTTAGATCCTACAAAACTGATCAATCAGTTTAATTGTAAGAAATCTCTCACTTTTTCTATGTATTAGCTTATAATAATATATTTAATTTGAACTTGATACTTATCTTGATCCCCAATATTAATAGTTTTTATGTTTGACGGAGGTAGAACAATCTAATTTTCCTTTTTATTTTTGAATAAGATGTCTCATTTTTAATATCTTCTGGTAATGAGTTAAATAATTCCGGAATTTTATGTCTTTTTGTTCTATCTCCGTATACATTTTGCGATATTTTAATAATGAACATTTGTGCTTCTCTATGCCTAGTAGGGTAGTTATGGTTTACAGGTTTTTTGAATTCTGTGTTCCAGAATTCATCTAGCGTTAGTTGGTAATCTATCCTACTATGTATAGAGAGCACATTACACAAAGAAAACATTTTTTTATAATCGCCTTCACATAATTGTATTTTTTTTTGCCTGATATCAATTTTAGGAAACGGATTTGTAATTGTTCTATTTTATTTAAGTACGTTTTATACGTTAATCCGTAACTATTTACTCCGTATCCTATAATTGATTCCGCTAATGCATTATATATACAGTATAGTATATTTTTATTAACAAAGTTTTTTACGTGATAAAATTTCCCTAATATGGATCTTAATCTATTACATACAATTTCAATGTGATTTGACCAGTTAAAATTGACATCTATTGTAAGACGAAGGTATGTATATTGGTAAACTTTTTCTATGTTTTGGCATTTACATGGCAGAGCTTGGTTTTTTGTGTGAAAACAATCGTATGAATGACTTTTTATATGCAGTTCTTTATCCTGACAACTTGCATATGGAGAGTGTATAAGCATATATTTTGTTTTTTTTTTGCGTTAATAATAATTCCATTGTCGTGGGACCATTTAATTATATTATTTAGGTCTGTTTATAAAAATTCCTCAATTTTATGTAGGTCTGACTGTGAATTTATTGTTATTGTGTTTGGTACTAATAATTATAATTTAATGATGACATTATTAAATTTGATTTATAAAACAAAAAAATATTGTGCTTTTGAGTGAGTTTATTAGGTTTTTTTTCCTATTATTTCTGGCTTTCACCCTTCAAGGGTGTTCTTGGCCATTATTTAAAATTATGGAGAAATGAAAGGTGAATTAGGTTATTAAGTAATTTATTTTATTTACGAGTTTACTTTAACAGTTTAAACACCGCACTTTTGTTTCCACATGTAGACATATTTTATGCTTGTTGACAACTTAAATAATTATTTGTAAATTTTTAGTGCATAATTTTACTAATATAGATTTTTTCCTGATTTGGTTTTTATTATTTTTAGTCTTCAAAGGGTTTTTTTATTAACAAAGAAAAAAAAACCCATCACCATAAATACATTAATTTACAGTGTAACATGCATGGACATGAAACAATAATAATGGACACCAGTCCAAGCAAAACAGCCTAAATTTGGAGATGTCATTATGTTTACGGTATTTGTCGCTGAAATAAAGATTGAAAATAGACGCCATGAAGAATATCCCTCACAAACGATACGCAAAATACAATGGCGACTTGTTTAGCAAAATAAAGTGATATTATTTATTTTATCATGTTCCTGAGGAAGAACTCTGGTGTTAAAGGGTTAAATAATGATTTTTTGGCACGGTATACAAATAGTATTTATAAAATATTTAAAATATATACATCGATGAAAGTTAATATAAAATGGATGTCGTAGGTAGGTATATCGACTTAGTAAAGATCGTGTATTTCACAAATATTCAACAATCCCGATGGCATTCCCAATAGAAGTATTGAAAGGGTTCGAGATTTTCACCTAATACGCGCTTTAATGTTGCCGATAATAATTAGGTATATACTACACGTACACACATTACTATTCATCCCGGTTTAACAACTGTAACAAAAACGTGCATAGAACATTAATCCGGCTCCATAATATTTTTTCTATTCACCAAAGAAAAATTTTATCAAATTCCATGGAGCTTAAATTGAATGAGCGCCAAAAGAATTTTCCTGCCAGCGGCCATTACGGCTCTGGTGGAAAAAATAAAAAGCTTTCAAGCAATTTAATGAACCAACCCTCAGAGGTTTGAAAATCTGATAAACCTGCAGCAGCCACCAGCCACCATTGTGGAGGAGTGGAATACCAAGCACTCACATTATCGGCTGCACAAAGCGCGAGCCGCTCGGGAACTTTCCGAGTCCCTCGGTTATAATCGGCAATCCTCGGGACGCTAATCAGGAAGTACGAGAAATGAATCCAGAATAAATCTGCAAGGTGCAATGATACGGTATTAACATTGCAGTATTCTAGAAGCGGATGTTAAAGGTACGTGAGTAGGGGTTGAATTTCAATATAATATGGAGCGTTAATGGCTCAGTGCACATTGCAATCTATGCAATCCCATACGTTTTAGAGTTGCGAAGAGCTTAAGAGGAAGCTACAAGCCAAAAATGTGCATATTCTTGGTATACATTATATCGTAGGTAATAAGCATTAAAATCGCTTGACAAACGGAGTCTAGAAACGTTCGATTTCAAGCACAAAACTGGTTTATATTTATTTTGTAAATAATTTTATAAGAAAGCAAAAAAGTTAATCAAGTGCAACTAACTGTCACAGATAATCTTAGCTATAATACTGTAATTTTTTAAAGTTGTTTCCTTTATGCGTTCATACATTTCTATTGGAAAATTATTTTTTTTAGTAGTTTTCATTTATATTTTTTATTGAGTAATTTATTTTAGAAGTGAAACTTCTTTACGCGCGTCATGTATTTTCGAGGACCGGAGTAAAACCGACTCATGACCGTCACGAAAAACCGTGATCATTTCGCTATAGGAGCCTAGCTAATATTATATACCTAGTTTAGGTCACTCTCCAAACTCAGCTTCGCGGTCTAGAGGCAGAGCGCCCGACTGTCGTCGTGAAGAACCGAGGTTCGATCCCCGCTTTAACTAATTTTTTTTTTCTTTTTGTGATTTTTTTAATACGAGGAAAAGTGATAAAATGCTCTCGTGCTGCGACTTTGTCAGGCATACATATAAGAAGATATCTACATGATTTGTAATAATGTAGTAAAAAATTACATAAATTTGTTAATTTTAACCGAGAGTCTCCCGAAATGTCTAAATCCATTTAGTGAGACTCTAGACCGGCAGATGTTCACTCGAGTAATGGCTAGAAGTAAGGGTCGGTACCTATATGATATTTTGGTCGAAATATAGCTTACAAATCGAGCCGGTAGAGTCGCTCGGTATTTTGATTAATTATTTTTATTTTGAATAATTAAAATTACTAATCAAGGCCGATAACGCGACTAATTACCCTCGCAGACGTGCGTGACAAGTTTTTTTAGTAAAAAAACACAGCCGTAAGTGAGTTTTTCAAAATTTAGAAATGTTTTTCAAATTCAGACTCCATACGGGTATGAGACTGTTAAAACACGATAGATCTTTTCCAAAACGGACAAATATACGGAAATATTTTGAAAAAACGACAGATATGACTTCTCACTGCCAATATATCTTCGATTCGACCCTATATGAAGCGTTAACGAGACGTTATGTGATATTATTCATTTGCCGTGTTTGAAAACGAAAATTTGCGTTTACACGTTGTATACGCGGTTCTCGTCGCGCGAGATACCTCTCCTCGCGGTCTAGAGGCAGAGCGTTCGACACTCGTTATGCAGGACCCGGGTTCGAATCCCATATTTTTATAACTTTTATTTTTTTTTATCACATGCTACTTATAAATATGTCAATAGACAGAAAAAAAGAGAGAATGAAATGAAAAGAGAGAAAGAAGAATACTAAAAGTTTCACTTCCGTCGTGCGTAGGCTTGCCACACACTGTATTTTTTATGTGTATTCTACTCAAGCGAAACGATAAGAAAACCTTCAATTTATCTAAAGCTTTTTTTTTTGGTATTCATAATGTACACCAATTCGTTATAAAGATTAATGAAAATAGTGATTTGGCATTAAGCTTCGCCTTAAGACGGTAGTTGTATAAAATAGAAATAATAATCGGGAATTTTTACAAACTATGAATACCGACCAAAATGGGTGGAGGATTTAAAGTTGATGTTTCGATTTGATCATTGTACTAAATCCTAATATTTTCATTCGTAATGAATGATTTTAAAAATGTTCTAAAACTGCACATTCCGAAACGGTTCCAACTGGCTAAAACGTCATTATGACATAGAAAACGCAAATGTCTGGTGGCTGGTTGTCATCGACGTTGCTCGGCGTGACGTCGTCGCCGCCGAATACACGAATAATAACGAACACGTTGTTTTGGCGGCAAATCGAAAATGGCGTATTTTAAATCGTTAGATAATTTATTTAATCGTAAACATAAAAATACTTTCACTAACTTAATTTTATTAGAGAATAAAAACGCTGTAAATACAAAATTGTTTTAAATGTTACCCAATATGTTATCTTAATTTCTACTCTCAAAAGGAGTACTTATTGACTTCATTTGAGAGAAAAAATAATGGCTTTGGGATAAATGAAAAAAAATAACCCTTTGAAAACGCTTATCATTGAACAGAAGTACTCTCTAAAATATAACTCGGAAAACGTTTTTTATCCAGGCATTTGTCATTTGAAACAGCCAGTCATTGGATTGCAAAAGGAAGGAAGGGGTGGATGAAAACGGAGGATCGTCGAAATAATAACGAGCACATGTGGCCATACATTCACTTATTATCATTTAGAAAGTACTATGAAATTAACTTTATGGAATTTAACAACGTAATAATAAGATATTTTAATAATAAATCACGGTAATGATGTAACTTGTCTTTGACTCCTCTTTATAAAGTTACCGATTATTTGTTAGAGTTTGAGAGCCTATTTACCGTGATGTCGTTTTTGCTTACAGATGAAATGAGCACATATTTTTTTTAATATACGAGGCTGTTTACAAAGATGTCTATATCGTCACATTCCACGGCATTATTGAATAGGGTAGTATTTTTATTAAATAAATCAAGATGAAATGTTTTATAACTCCTTAAATAACGTCCATTAGGAACTTTAATACGAATATTACTTAGACAATGAGTGGTTTCAAGCTTGTTGGGGATGCAATAGTTCCATCGACTTCGGACTGTGGAAACTTTTGCGTAAAATTACATAAAACGTAATGAAAAATCATACCAACTTAATAGTATTTTAATTTATCTGTTAAAATATTGTATTAAAGGTGATTTACTTTATCGCTTGTTTGATTCTCCCACAATCTTCGAATCAAATCCGAGTTCCAGAGTTCATTGAACTAAAGTGAAGCAGGATACACGCACAACCGATATTAGTATTTGCTATTAGCGAAAACTTCGTCAGATTCAATAAAAACCATGGCGATGTTTTAAGGTGTTGGTAGGTTTGTAAGGTGTCATTGGCCCAGTTGCTCAGAACAGATTTACGGTGAAGTAGGGCGGCAAATTCAGCATTATCTAGGGGCGCGGGCGGCTCATTTGCCTTCCGGTGGGCGGCCCTCCTGCGGGCGGCACTCCCAGGCCGGCACTCGCAGGTCTCAGGGAGCCGGGAGGCACTCTCAGGACGCCTCGTTTAGAAGCGGAAAGGTGTCAACGGCCCCGAAGCGAGTTCCGTACCGCATAACAAAAAACAGAGATAAAAATGAAGGGTTCCGCAACATGAGTGGCGAAACATGAAATAACATCGCTTATCTGAAAGGGTGCGCGTAAACGATTATTCGACGTTTAATGTATCAAGTAACGACGGACTATTTGTTTGGAGATTTCCGCAACGTCATATGGAGAGTGTCACGAAAGGGTAACCACAAACGAAATCATTAAGACGAGATACAATACCCTAAAATAAAGCCAGAACCTTAACGACATAAGTGTAGCAGCCGTGCACAAAAATATGTGACGTGCGGCCCTGGTGTATTGGACAGACCTGCGGTTGAATTTGGCCCATAAAATCTCTTAAATAAAGTGGGAATCCTAACGACATAAGTGGTGCAGTTGTGTAAAAAAGATATTCGGCGCGCGGCTAGGCGTAATGGACGGACCTACGGTCGACTTTGCCCTGTCAGGCCTAGAAACACGATCTTTCCGTGGGGTTTATTTTAATTATTTCTGATGAACGTATTACTAAATTCTCAAATTTTTCCAGAGGAATCCCTCGGGAAGTTACAAATTTATCATCTAGAATAATACAATCTGGTGCTTACTGCTAATTTTATAGTTTTATAACCTTTTCAAACCGTTTTACATAAAATATTTTAATGGTAAGGCCCTGTTTTTATTAATATTAAATATAAATATCTTACATCCGTAGCGATCCTTTTAAAAACATTTGAAATTTTAGTAATACGTCCATCAGAAATAATTATAATTTGAGCGTTTAGCAAACCCCCGTTATTAGTGTCTTATGTCGCCTCAAGTTTATCAATTTAATAGTAGTTTTACTGTTCGGCTTGGCCCGTTATAAGGAATCGTGTAAATATTAATTTTACATCACCTTATATTTCTTGTAAATATAGATTGGTAGATATTTCTAAAAATCCAATGGGTAATCTAGTGCTCCGTCATATTATTATAGGAATCCCTAAGCGCCGTGGCTGTAAATAAAGAAGTCTACTTTTCATCCATCAGCGGGGATTTTTCAATGGTGCCTTTTCAATTTATCAGTTTGCCAGTCCAGCGGGAATCAGAGCCCGCACAGAATCCACTTTCATAAATGTAAGGCACATTACGAATACCATTTTAATATTCACGAAACCTTTTACACTATGTTTTAATACAATCATTGCTTTATAATAGAATTAAAAGGATTTTTCTTATGATCAAACGTACACTTGAAGTGAGCAGAAAATTAATTTCCTACGAGGGCTTTCATAGTACCTATCTAATAATTATTCCTTGTTAGATTTATTGCACAAAATGTGCAAAGAGCGAATATTTCACTGGAGGAAAAACACCAGAGTCGGCCAATAACGGTGGTACAGGCTCAGGGAACCACTCCACAGAAGTATCCCGTACAGAACGATGCTCGGTAAAAGACATACTGCTAATTAATTCCACTTAATGCCACCGTGAGCCCTCCGGTGTAAAAAGATATATCCCGATGCTCCGCGCCCTCCACGGTACGGTCCAGGGGGTGGGGAGTGGTGGGTAGGTAGGGTAGCGGACCGTTTGACCAAAAGGCAGCGCGCTGTAAATGGCCAAAACCGTTAGCCTGAAAACATCGGTTCGACGGTGCACGTGTAGGAGAACAAATAATGTTTTTGAGAGAACAAAGCACGTACATTATTTGTTGATACCAGTTGCACCACTTATGAAAACACAGCGATCTAAGTACAGCAGACGCATTCAATTTAAATTGCAATAAAACTTTTTTACTTTGGTGCAAATCACCGAAAATGTTAATAAGATTATTTATATGCTCAAAAACAAGTATAATTAATATTATTTATTTTATGTTCGTTAGTAGAACTGATAGTTTGACAATGCATTCAGAGGGCGTAACAGCTTGTGGTAACTAATTGCAAATGTGTTGTTTTATATCAATATATGATAAGAGCTAAAATTACATTTATCAGGATAATATTTTTAATATTGTCTTAACAAATCGAAAAATAATACGTTTGAATGTTTTTTATTTATTTATTATTTTAATTAAAAAATAATTATTTTTCATTAAAGGTAAACAAACGTTTACAAGAATTATTGAAGTTAAGAAGAAAAATTATTAAAGAAACACAAATATAAATTGAAAATAACTTCCGAGAAAAAATAAACGCAGTCGGCGGGAATTGAACCCGCACCTTCTGATTGCCGGTCAGGTGCACGGAACCACTGTTCTACGTCGTCTTATTTTAACCGCCAAATAAATAAATAATTAATTACCTATTACGTAATTCCCCAAAACGTTAAATAAGATTTTGCAATGAAAAGTGTACCTACAACAAAAGGAAACACGGCCCAAAGGAAAGGGAACGTTCGATGAGAATGTATAATTTTATTCTAATCCAACAAAAGCCTGATTTTAAGTGAAAACCGTGCAAAAGATTCAGCGTAGGAGCTACGCCGCAGAAAGGAGTATTCCAAAGTGGTGATACTTTAAGGAAATATTCTGTTTGGTTGGTTTGCCTTTCATTTGCTTTGAATTGTTCTGAATAATAATTATCAAGACATTCCTTGTCTTACCTCAGGCGGAGATTAAACCAATTAACATCGTACTTTCGAACAAAGATATTGAACTTGGTCCACTGGCTAATTTTATTATCGAGATAACGACTCTAAACCGGAGTTTAAGATTCGAAAGACGATAGAAATGTAAATTAAAACTGAACATAATTAATTGGAGGAGATATTTATTATTATTTATGATTGTCCGCGAGCACTGTTAACTATGAAAAGAACTGATATATAAGACCAATAAATAATTAGAAAAAAGAAATGTGGAGGATTTGCGAAACACACAAGTAAACTTGTAGACTATTAAACAATCTTATAAAGAAAGGGGAATTGCGGAGTACATTATTGATTCAAATGAAGCTATAAATCCGGGATTTGATAGTGCCATCCGGTTGCATAGATAAAATTCATCGGAATAGAATTAATCTTTAAGGCGAAGTTTAATGCTAAATCACTATTTTCTATTAAACTTTATTACGAATTGGTTTACATTTTGAATACCAAAAAATATGTTTTAGATAAATTGAAGATTTTTCTATTGCTTCCCTTGAGTAGAATTAAAATAACATTATTAATTACTCAATAAAACATATGAATGTAAACTCCTAAAAAAATACTTTTTAAACAGAAATGTATGAACGCATAAATAATAAAAATATATTATGGGTAAGATTATCTTAGCCATAAGACTAACTTCTTTACCTTGATTAAATTTTATGCTTTAGTATAAAATTTAATAAAAAACTACTTTTACGCTTGAAATCAAGCGTTTCTAGGCTCCGTTCGCCAAGCGAATTTAATGTCTATTACCTACATTCGTGGCGATATAAAGCATACCAAGAATATGCACATTTTTGGCTTGTAGCTTCCTCTTAAGAAAATGGCAACTAATCGTTACAATTAAACGAATTAACTATCACGTGAAGTGCTCAAAGCGAAGTATACACAATATAAAAGCGGATCTACGCTGTAAAATACGAAGCTTGGTAATGAAAATAATAATTTATTGATATAATTGGCGCCTACCGGTTTCGTTTACACCAATAATAACGCTCTAAATTTGCTACACCCATTCATTGTTCTTTTATGTACGAGTATTTATATTTACATTATATCGCCTCCAAGTATGTATGTTTACACAATACGTTCAATCTCTACATCATTTTTATTTATGTATTATTTGTTTTTTTTAAGTGCAAATTATTACTTAGTTACAATGTTGGGCTACGTAAATAAATATATAAATTTTTTTTTTATTTTTTTTTTATTAAAACACAAATAACTTAGTTTACATCACTTTATTTCGATACAAAATCTCAACATGTTTCGTGAACCAAGTTCACATCATCAGGAGCACAAGTATACTAAAGTTATAATTAAAATTAGGTCTAGAAAGAAGAGGTAGAAGGAGTGGGGAGGGGTAAGAGTGGGGGATGGTTATTCAAAGTAGGAATTAAAATGTCATTAGACGGGAAAGACCGGGTAATTGGGAAAATCTTACTCTAAATCTTACTTTAAATCACTCTTACCCCTCCCCGCTCCTTCTACCTCTTCTTTCTAGACCTAATTTTAATTATAACTTTAGTATACTTGTGCTCCTGATGATGTGAACTTGGTTCACGAAACATGTTGAGATTTTGTATCGAAATAAAGTGATTTAAACTAAGTTATTTGTGTTTTAATAAAAAATAAATAATGCCATCACAAAGTGAAAAGCAGTTAGAAGAAGTTTTCTTAGAAAAATTATAAATATATAAATAACTATATTCCATTGGTCACTACAAAACTGGGTCTTAATTAAATTTCATAAAATATATAAGCTAGTAGGTATAAACCTATATAACCTACTACCTACCGCACTACTCATTACATTAAATTTATATAATAAAACGTGCTTTCGTCTTCTTTTATATGTAGGGAGCTCATTAAACATTTCGAACCCCTTGAATTATAATAAGCATTACACAGACCCAATATTTAAAAGCTGTGACGTACTTGATATACGCCAATTATATGTTAAAACACTACTAAACTACATTTTCGACCAAAAAAACAAACACAAAATATCACTAATAGACCGGTCAGACAAGCGTACAAAGAAAACATAAAAACTCCGACGGTAAACACTACCTTTGGACAAAGACACCATAAATACCACGCTATTAAAGCATTCAACAGTCTTCCACTTGAAACAAAAATTGAGGGTAATAAAAATAAATTCAAACACAAAATAAAAAAATGGATTAAAGAAAAAAAGACAATATTACAAAAATTCTGTAACATAAAAGAATAAAAAATATACACGCAACACAAAAAAAAAAATAAAACACGCAACACGCACAAACACATAAATCATTATTAATGCCGATTTACATTCTCTTTTAATATTTTTCTTTTAGTATGATAATTATATTTTAATTTTTAATCTTTATTTTGAGTTTAAATTTATCTTTATTTTAATGTTGTTTTTCTTTTTTTTTTAAATGTATAAATTCTTATATTATAAAATGGGGGCCTCAGCACGGGTAAACAACCCAGTGAGGCCAACATTACTGAATTAAAATATGAAATATTGTAAAATAATGTATCAACAATAAAAAAAAAGGACGGTAGTTTCGGAGAATTTGAACAATTCATCAAATTTCAACGTTCATTTTCAAGTTCGGTGAAAGATTTTTTCAAGTTCTGTTTTATTTCAGTTCTGACAAGCAACTAGCCTATAATGATATAATAACAGAACTTGAACTTTCACAAAACCCGAAAATGAACGTTGAGATTTGATGAATTGTTCAAATCCTCCAAAATAACCCGTCCATAGTTGACCGCATATTGCCCCTGTGAAGCTAATGAATAAACCAAACCGGCAGGAGACAAATATTTCAATTAAAAAAATTAAAAATTATTAAACATTTGAAAGTTTTCGGAAAACTCTGATGAATAATACAATTAAAAGCGGGTTCTAAAACGGCGAAGCATTGAAAAGTTTACTACGCGATTCCACGAAACACTTCCCCGAGAGTGCCCCCGCACTCCGCCCTCCACCTCACCGACAGTCCTCTCAAGCGGAGGGGACAAGAACAATTGAAATCCAGGGCACCGAGCCGTACTCAAACACTAAATCCTGAATAGTTACTGTTGAATGGACACGCGCTAGTTAACCAACAGCTAACTGCCGGTTAACGGCTGTCGGCTGTCTCGATGGCGGATTGCTCCGGCCCGTGAATAACTGCGGACGAATCCTGGAAACTAGTTACAGGGAATTGCATCACCCGGAAGGAAGCCATTATCCGAAGGTACTTGTACTCACCGGGAACAGCCCAACCTCAGATACTTCATTTTTAGATTCAGGACTAACCTATCATGCTGGGATATAGATACGCTATATGCTTTTTGAATATAGTTATGCTATATGCTTTTGTGTTTGGTAAATAGAAGTAAAATCTAAATAAGATCATTTATAAAATAAGGAAGGTGCCTAGAAACTGTAGGGGTTACGTGGGGAAAAAAGGAACAAATTTGACTTTTGGTTGATTGTTTTTTTTAATTTAATATTGGAAAATTATTATTTTTATTTGATAAAGTTATTTATAATGTTTCCAAATTATTGAGGCGCAAACCTATTTCATTTTTTACGTAAAACATGTTCCCCTGAATTTTTATTTTATTTTTTTAACTATGAATTTTAAAAATTACAATTTTGGTGATTTTCATCATCAGACTCATCGATGGAGGCGTTGCATCGCAGTTGGGGGGATGGATTCATACGTCCGTCACTCCTGGACACATTGACCCCCAGATTCCTACCCACCCCTCATACCTTCTTCCTTCCCAGAACGTTGTCTCATTCCTTTCCATAAATATACGCACCATCCCCTAAGATGACACAGGCCCTGAGAGAAATTATTTTCCTCAGGGCCTCCTGGGTGGAGCTAATGTACAAACAAAGGTATTATTTTATAAACCATAATGGAAATAAAAATAAAGATTAAACTGGCTTGGTGGTTTTTCTTTATCTTTACACTTAATTAAAAGTTTGCCTTGATTATTAATATACAAAAGACAATCATATTTCTGATATATGATTTCTGTGCATAAAATCAAATGTACTTATGTACATAAGTTACAAGCATAATATTTTCTGCAAAATTTAAGGTGTATTTGTTTTAACTAATTTTTATTTATGAATAAAAAAGAACCAGCACCATCAGAACGGATATTACGTCAATATTACTACTTAAATAAATAAAATAACATATTAGAGCTTACGAAGAGTTAACAGAGGAAATGAAAGAAATCAACGGCTTATCTTACTTTATACGACCAAAAGGGAAAATATATTAACTTTAATAGGCTTCGTTTCTTTGACCGAAGACTAGTGGTATTTGACTTGATTCCAGAACAGTAATGCGAATGCAACAAACATCCATTAAATATTTATAGATTGAACGTATGACCCGTATCTAACTAATCTACATACGAATACAGAAGGTTTCAAACATTCTTTACCATGAAAACTACACAATATTTCAAGATTAAAAGCACTGCGATAGAGTCAAATGAAAAATGTCTTCTAAGGAATGAAAATTGAGAATCAGTGCACTAAGCCGACTAAATCCAATTTGTTTCTTTTAGATCTCTTTGAATTTCGATTTTATTTTGTTGAAAGAATGAATGAATTAATGAAAGGATGAAGGAATGAATTAAGGAATGAATAAATAAATTAATGAATTAATGAACTGGAATCTTGGAAGTGGAAATTAACCTACTTCCGACATACGATTGAGCCGAAACTCGATGACATTGAATTCATTCAACTTTTGATGGCAATCACGCACGGACATACGCATTTCTTTGAAATTGGATGACATTATAAAAATTTACAACAGTTAATATACGAAATAAATCTCGGTATTCTTCAATTAGTATTTGGCTTACGTGATAAAGCAGTTCGCTCATTCTAGTTAGTCTCTGGGGAGAAAGGTTCAATCCCAATTCAAACCTATTTATAAAAAAAAGTTTTATATATTTTTATAATTTAAATTATGGTAGAAAATATTCCATTTTAGTAAGTTTTTTACGGGTTGTTTAATATTTTTAAATCATAAGTGTTAGTAGATAATGTCCTTTGGGTACTTATTTAGTTTTTTATGCTTCTAGCTTTTACTACAAGCAAATACAATTTGGAAAGGCCCATTAAACGTAACAATTACCTTCAGAACTTAAAGAGTAAGGACGGTTGTTTCACATAATATGAACAATTCATCAAATTTCGAAGCTAAAATTCAAGTTCTGTGAAACTTAGATTCAGGTTCTGTTACTATCCAAGTACTGTAAAGCAACCTGCCCACGATGAAATAATAACAGAAATTTCACATAACATGAATTTTGATGAATTGTTCTAATTCCATGAAAAAAACAGTCTTTGGAGTCTGTGTCGGTAATACAATACTATTCTCCACAAACCCATGTGAATTTCTAGTGTAGAAGACGACATTGAAATACGGTATCTTGTAAAAATAAAGATTTATTTATAAATAAATGAATTGAAAGAGATAAAAAAATATTAGTTCAAATAACAGAGATGGCACCATCGAGATAACTACGTCGAAATTAATGTTCCATGAAAATGAAAACGTGGAATTTTTATAATATTTTCCCGAGCGTCCGAGCGATTCAATCTTAACATCATTCGATTGTCACAGTGTTAATGTAATCAGATTTTGATAGTGTTCATTAGAACTACATTATATGAAATAGCTTCGGCATTTTTCCCGATGTTCCATTATGAACTGTTAAAATATGTGTGGGGGTGGTCTAATGTCTAATCAATTCTTCATCAACGTCAGTCGCACACATGCCTACATAAGATAAACGTGTAATACACGGGCCATCAGTGTATTGATCACCCATCCATTTAGGGCTTGGTGTACCATCCTGAATGACAACTTCACGACAGAGGCAACATTTACCCGGCGGGAACTAGACCAACATAGATCTGCTGTAGTGTTTGTACTACGTAGGTGGGTACTGCTATCACTCAACAATCTCAACATTTACGTAAGCACATCAGACGTAGCAGGGCTTAAACTGGCATGCTCCGGAATATTGTTGCCGACCGAGTAATTAGAGAAGGAGTACCTACCTTATTTGGTCGATTTGGAGGAAGCTCGCTTGCCATAAACCTGATGAGGTCTGCGATAAGCTATGTGTATTAAGTTTATAAACAATACGATTATACGTGGAATTAATTTAAAGCGGTGGAACTTTTGTGATTATCTAAAATAGAAGTTTAAAAATATATATTTTTAGCAGTCCAATTTTTCTGACGCTACTGCATCATATAGAGAGTAAGAGCCGTTCATTAATTTTTCAACCCATTGCCCTGAGCCAGTAAAATTAGGGCATCCCTATTCAGGAATGTCGTGATACCGAAGGAAACGCGGGAGGGGAAATAAAAAGGGAGTTGGGGAGTGAGTACATGGCTATTCAGGTTTAGTCATTAAACATAGCTAAAAGCGTTTCAAGTAATGAGCTTTCGATTGATTGTTTCATTTAGATGGTGGTCGTCTAAATTAGAGCATAAATAAAAATATATTTTAATATAAAAGTTAGTTTAAATTATAGTATTACATCACAAAGTATCCTTACAAAATATTCATATGAACACAAGGTAGTGTATACAGAATACATTTATGCAGGCTATTGAAATAACAAAATACACATTACACACCGTTTATGACTCCAATAACTGAAATGGCGAAATTCAGTCACTGGCCAGATTTGGAGAAAATTCGAAAAAAATCATTTATAACAAAATTTGCTGTAATATTGTATTTACTGCTTGGATTGTCATGGCTCGTGGGTAGATGACGCCAATAGGTCTGTTTTACAAATTAAGACAGTGTTATGAAACACATTTCGATGAGGAACCCTATTAGACGGCTTTTATTGATGCCCTGCCAGTTATTGGAGCCTTGCCATGTTTTGGGTTCGTCACCTTAGTATTTTATTTCAATTTTACATAACCCAAATGTATATAAAATACAAATATATAGTACCAACTCGGTTTTTCAGTAATATATTTTATTGTCATTAATTCTTCCGCTGCTTTCCGTTATTTAGTCAATGAACCTAATTTCCTGTCATGTTAATTATTATTGAAATGTAACCCCTTCTCATTAATGTATTTAATTTTCAAAAAAATATATATTGTGATAGTTGGAAAAAAACAATTTTATAAACAAACCAAAAATGGTAAAAGGCCGTCAGAGCGTAGAACATTACTTAAAACATACGCTAAAATTTAACCAATGGAATTCCATCGTATTTTATATTGAAAATACAAGGTTTTTCTGGAAAAATTAATAAATTTGAAAAGTATGCAAATATATCAGTGTATAAATGGTGTCGGGGGGTAAAGTGCACAAACTTTGAGAGGTACAACTTTACTTCTACTATCACAAACATGATAGTAGAAGTAAAAATGAAAAATAACTCTTTTTTTTATTTCGATTTTTTTTTTCAGATAAAAATATTTATATTCATAGAAGAAATTTTATTTGCTATACAAACAATTTCAATTTTGTACCTGAAAACTACCATAAAACGTTGAAATTTCGAAAAAAATTATACGAGTATATATTTTACTTGTATACCTAATCATGTAGAATCATCTCCCGAAGATTGTGCACTTTTCCCCCGGACACCCTGTATAAAATGAGTATGTATTTGAAGTTCCAAAATGTTCCACGTTTCAACGATGGAAATAGGGAAAAAATTCACATCGTTCCAACAAAATCACAAAATACGCCTATATTCCATAGAGAAATATCCGGGAAAAGTTCATAGTTCAAACACCGCATCATGTGCAGATACACGGTACACGGTACAAGGTACACCGTAATGAGTGGTGTTGGAGGATTATCTTACCCCCGAATGGTTCGGAAATGAATAGCTATCATTTATTGTAATACAAAAACCAAAAAACACGCCCTTACGGGCCATTATGAAATATAAAAGTACCCCAAATAATGGACAATCGCGGAACATATTGCGGCCCGGCGCGGCGCGGGAATAAATCAGCAGAAATAAGTTACCTCCGTTTCCAGCGACGGGAACAAATTTATCGCGGTCTGTCCGGAAAACGAACCCGCGGATAAATCGGCCAGCCATTTTAATAAAACGGTTTTATAATAATAACCCCAAAAGGGCGAGATTAAATTCCACATTCGGTGGTGTGCGGTATTAATTGCTTCGCGGATTGAGTGACACAAGTGTAAAGTGGGCCGGCCACAATACCGCGCGGACTATTTACACGAAGCCAGCGTTTAGTAGAATGATTTAGTAACAACTCAAATGTTTAGTAAATTTCAAGGTACTCTCCGCGCGTGCACGGAGAAAACTTGATAAACCTGATATAAAAGATTGCTTGTTTATTAAGAATTCAATTCAACAGGTTAAAAACGGGACTGCAGGCCTTTAACGAATCAATCAGTAAAGCTCCGAGTTCACTCAAGACCACGCCCAACATAATTGTTATATATTTTTGGATTTACTAACATCTCTTAAAACTAATTGCATCCACATAATAACTGTTAATTTTTAGATTTACATGTATTTCTTAAAAAATAATACTATTAATATTTTCAATTTGTTTAACTGACTATATGGGACGTGTGGGTTTGCACTAACCTCCCCATTTCCTGGAATAAAGATTATTATTATTATAAAACAGGAATGTGTTATGGCGATTCCAGAACACACTATTATGTTACTTTTTAGCCACTAAATCACTCTACTAAATACTGACCTCCTGTAAACAGGCCATTAGATCTTTCCCACGCGCCGACCACTGAATGCGGCTGGTTGATCACGCGACAATTGAGTTCCCAATTTATTTGAACGTTCTGAATGAATCTTGACTAAGAAACGAATATCGCTAACCCAAGAATCAAAACCAAAAGTTTGTTCATTTCCAAATACTCCAATTTTGACGTTGAATCTATTTCGAACTCGAAAATAAAATAATAAATATAAATTAAAAATGTAAATTGTCGTTTGTTCAAAATCTTAAATATTCTAAAGTTCTTCACCGATTGCCTTGAAATTTTGGCATAACGTTGCATTTGAATATAAGTGTATTTTTATATATTCTTTATTATATAGATGTCACCTTTGACAGATAAAACATGCTTTTATGAAAAACAGCGTCATCTGTTGGATGTAAGTGCAACATGCGTTAATGTTTCTCTATCTGCACGTACAGATTGAGCCACAGCAACGTTGCGTGGTACAGCTAGGTAATAAAAAGCCAAATAAAGAAAACATTAAAAGTAATAATTTAAGATTGTGTACACTTCACAGTGCATTTTATTTATTTTCGATGCTCTGGACCGGTTTTACACAAGATAAATACATGAAAAGTTATAAGCAGCAGAAACAAGGATTGCTGATTCATGGAATGGCCTAATAATACTTAGATATACTGAGAAAAGAATATTGGAGTTTGGACGGGAAAGCTAAGAAGAAAGATGAAGGGATGTTGCAGCGCCGAACAATTGAATTTGGGAGCCACCTTTGGGCTAGAGCCTTACAATATTTGATAAACCTTCTTGATTCTGTGCAAAGGGCGGTCTGTGTGATTTACAATCCGTTGTTAACAGACCGAGTACTATTTCTAATACACAGGCGCAATGTGGGCAGGCTGAATCTGTTATACAGGTATTTCAATGGAGCCTGCATCATTGATCCCTGGTACACCCGATCATAGTTGATGATGCCTTCGTGAGAACGGCTCGTTTATTTTTGTGTAAGTCGGCTCGTACACGGAACGAGCGACCGGCATCTCTTTTTCCTTCTTCATAGAATCCGGGCGTCTTCAAGAACCGCGTTAATAAATTTTTACCAACAGCCCCTACCGTAACCCGCCTCACAAGGCTTCCCAACCGGGTGGCGACATGGTTCCCCTATCTTTTCACTGTACAGACAGGGGCGCTCTTGTATCACATAAAAAGTAAAATGAAAATATTAGGTACGTAAATAATCAATTTAATCATTATGAAAGTGTGTTATTCGCACCTAGAATACGATTCGATGAACTATTGTAACTGTAGTAACTAGCAGTGAATATGTCAGTTTGTACGTCGAAATGCGAAAATATTAGCATTTTTATGAACGCTTATTCGTATTTTACTAAAAGTTCACCAGGAAACCTATTAATTCATTCGTCAAGGGCCTGCAATCCGGTTTTTAACCGAATTACCAATACTCTGAAGAGATTCTTAATAAACAAGTAATACTCATTTTTGTCCGCGCGCAATTCCGATTTATTTGCTATTTATTTTTTTCAACTTTAAGGAGAAGTTGTATCATAGAATTTGAACAATACATCAAAAATTTAAAGTTGATTTTCAAGTTCTATGAAGGATCATATCCAAGTCCTTTTAAGATGTCAGTTTTGAGAAACAACCGGCCAATAATAATATAATAACAGAACATGAAAAAATTTCACAGAACTTCAAAATAAACCTTAAATTTTGATGAATTGTTCAAATTCTGTGAAACAACCCGTCATAAATGTTCCAGTTGGTATTAAGGCCCCGTAGTAAGCGTTCAATTGCGGTTTGAAAGGGAGAATGTTAGAAAGAGCGCTCTAATATTAAAAAACGATAGCAATTAAGCGAAAATGGTGAAAATATTTAATAAAATTCGTTTGAAATAGAGCTAAAATCTCTCGACAAATGCTTTAGTAGTATTTAAAGATACACTGTGAATTTTTTTAAAATAATTATTGGAGCTTACTTTGCGATGTTTTTATACCGAGGGAATTTCAAATAATTAACGTTTCGGCATAAAAATGTTGTTATTTAATATAATTTTATCTTAAAAAATAACATTTTTTTTAAACTAAGAGTTAAAGAGAACATTTTTATAAATCGGTAGAAATTGGTAATGCAGGGGCTTAAACTAATGTATTGTAACTGAATCCGTATCTGAAAATTTTATGATATACATTTTTTTTATCAAATCCTTATTTACATAAGAGCATGTTTTCAGTAATGTTCACAGTAATGCAAATACCTCTGAATTGAAACAGAGATACTTATACCGACAGCGCTACAAAGTGAGTCTTTTCACGGATCATAAGTGAGAATATTCACAACATGAAAAGATAATTTAATACTAATGTTAGGTGTAGCATGAACAGAATGGACCATTATAGCAGATCCTGTGACAAGGAATAATCGTGCTGCGAGTTACGATATATTAGAATAGTTTTCAAGTCATAATATTACGCAGAGAATGGAGTCCCGGAAATACGTACTTGAAGGTACCCGGGAATTGCCTATGAATACTGAAGTACAGGTACTATTAAGGCTCCAACGAACCACATAAGGAATTACTATATTATTTGTGACAGCGAATAAAATATAACAAAATAGGTAAAATTTATGATGAAAATACGTTCACGACAAAAGGGTGATGTTGAGGTTATTTATACATGGTTTATGCATGTGTTCCCTGGTGGAGGGGTAAAGCTCTCGACTAGCAAGCCGAAGGTCGCGGGTTTAAATCTCGGCGTGAGCAAGTAAATTTTATTTGATTAATTTGTGTTATTTCACAATTTATTCATTTAAATAATATATGGTATGCTTGCGGCACGTTCCAGAGCGGAATATATTCTCAGTGTCGCCCTGGTGTAAGACCACCATTCAGAATTGAAACGTTGCTTGAAATGGCTTTAGCCGTGTTTGGTAACCAGATCTGAATAGCCGGATAACCCCGAACCTTTCTCTTCCCGATTTCCTTTCCCTCCCAACAGCCTTCAGCTTCACAACATACGCCAATTGGGGATGCCATAGTCTCACTGGCTTCAGACGGTTGGGAGCAGTTGGGACTATTGTGCGGTATTCATATAAATAATAATAAAAGTAAACAAAACGCAAAAAAAAAAAATATATAAAACTTAAAAAAAAAAAAAATGTAAGTTTGATAACTTCGGGCAGGCGAAATTGTGCAGTGAAAGCAAAGATAAATAGATTATCTTTGAAAGAGAAAGGGTAATTGATTTATTGTTATTGTATTTAATTCGTAGAAGGCAAGTTAATTCTTTTTTTACTGAAAGTGGGCAGTGAAAAATATCAAATTTAAAAAATACAATAAATAACTTTGTATACTTCACTATTTAATCAGAACAATCAAAATGTTTCGAAACCAATGGTTTCCTCGTTAGGATAAACACATAATGAAAAATAATAAGAGTAGACAAATAAGTATAGAAAAATAATACAATATAACAATGCTAATACAAAAGGTTTTCAATTAGATGAAAGCTTTGAAATTTTGGAAATTAGAAAAAGTTGTAATAGTAAATGAAATATAATTAATAATCAAATATTTTTTATACATAGCCATCTTCAAAATGTATTTTTATATTAATATTTGTATTTATACATAATAAGTTTTATTTATGTTATTTAGACACCTCAGTACATCTTACATCCTTATTCCGTTTTTGTTTTTTTTTTTTTTTTTTTTTATGCTTCCGATTTTGTTGTCCGGGTTAAATCTTCCCCATAGGAAAAACTAAACCCTTCCACTCACTTTTCCACAAATGATCAGCTAGTCAATCAACACTATGCAAGTGCATTACATAAGTAAAATAAATACAAAACAATACAAGAACAACAACACGTCAACTCACCAGAGATCAAATGGGAAAAAAAATTCACCGACTCCAGATATTTTCATATCAGAGGGTTCGGCTCGGTAGAACTTCTAACAGGGCCTATAAATCCTACTGATCCCTCAACATAAATATTTAAAAAATCTTTCGTTATCCTACATGTATTCAAAATGACCGACTTTTGCATCTTTATATATAAATTTTTTGATAGATCTAATACGCCTAAATTTTTAATGAGAGAGCTAGGTATAATGCCAGTAGCCGAAATAACGAATGGTAATATTTTTATAGTCTGAGAATGCCAAATTCTTTTTATTTCGTTTCCTAAATCTGTGTATTTTCTTATTTTTTCATTAACATATTTTTTAATGTTACAGGAATTTGGAATAGCGACATCAATGATATAAGTTATTTTTTTAATTTTGTCATGTAAAACTATATCGGGTCTATTATGACTAATCGTTCGATCTGTCAGTATAGTTTTATCATAATATATTTTATAAAATTCGTTTTCTAAAAATGAATTTGGTTCGTATTCATAATATGGTACTATATTACGGCAGTCAATCAAGTTATGTTTAATTACCAAATTTTGGTGAATTATTTTTAAAACTTGATTGTGCCTAAATGTATACTCGGACGGTGCTAATATAGAACATCCCGATATAATATGTTCTATAGTTTCCGGAAAAGCCAAACATTTTCTACATAAATCATCAATTTGATTTGTATCTTTGATTATATGCTTTCTATAATTTTTAGTATTAATGACTCTATCCTGAATGGCAAGCATAAATCCTTCTATTTCTGCGCTCAACTCTCCAATACTCAACCATTTGTTTGACGAAAATTTGTCAACATACGTTTGGTTGAGATAATTGAAGTGTTTTGCGTGTAAAATTTTATTTGACCAGGAATCTAATAGTTCCTGGTTGGGATTTATAAAAATGTTGGCATTCTCATCGTATAAATTTAAAGGTGTAATATTTCTATCTGCCTTGCAAATTATTTTGTGCATTTCTGAGCTATGAGCTTTCCTATGGAAAAAAGTTCTTAGCATTTCTACCTGATTATGTTTCAAAGAAGTTATTTTGACTATGCCTCTACCTCCTAAATTTCTAGGTAAATTAACTCGTTCTATAGCTGAATTTGGATGATGGCAATTAAATTTTGTTAGTGTAGTTCTAATTAATCTTTCTAAGTTATCTAAATCTGTATTAGACCATTTAATTATGCCAAATGAGTACGTTAATAGAGGTATTGCCCAAGTATTTATTGCTTTTACTAAATTTTTAGCAGATAGATTGCATTTTAAAATTTTCCTGATCCTAGTTTGAAATTTAATCCTAATATCATTTTTAATACTAGTATGGTCTAATCTATTTGATTGTGGGTATCCTAAATACTTATAAACCTCATCCCTTTTCATACTAGTAATTTGGAAATTTCTAAATATACTCTCGTCCCCATCTACAATTTTGCCTTTCTCTATATGGATCGTTCTACATTTATCTAAACCAAAAGTCATTTTGATATCATCTGAAAAGTTTTTAACTACCTCGATCATTTTCTCTAAATTTTGTTCAGAATTCGAAAATAATTTTATGTCATCCATATATAATAAATGCGAAATTGTACTACTCTCCCTTGTATTACCCTTAACTTTTATTCCAAACTTGCTTTTAATTAACATTTTAGATAGAGGATTCAATGCTAAGCAAAACCAAAGAGGACTCAATGAGTCTCCTTGAAAAATTCCTCTTTTAATTGAAATGCCCGGTATTACTATTTTCTTACCTTTTAAATTGATAAGTAAATTGGTATTCCAAAAGGACATAATATTTTCCAAAAAGCTAATAATAATGGGGTTAATTTTATATATATTTAATACTTTGATCAGCCACGAGTGCGGGACACTATCGAAAGCCTTTTGGTAGTCTATATAGCAAGTATGTAAATTACGTTTTCGAGTTTGAATCTGTTTTAGAATTACAGAATCGATAACTAATTGTTCTTTACATCCCATATGTTTTCTGCGACAACCTTTTTGTTGTTCGGATAAAATATTTTTTTCATCTAAATGAGTATATATTAAATCTGTTAAACAAGAGGTTAAAATTTTGTATATTGTCGGTAAACATGTAATGGGTCTGTACTGAGAAGGATTATTAATATTTTCGCTTTTGGGTAACATATAAGTAATGCCCTTAGTTAGAAAATTTGGAAAATTTTGAGGTTGACTTACAAATTTTGAAAGATTTTTTGCCAAAAGAGGATGTAAAGTAGTCAGACGTTTGTACCAAAAATTATGTATCCAATCGCAACCCGTGGCTTTCCAATTATGAGTATTTTTAATAATTTTGGTTAACAATTCAACCGATATATTAGAAAAACTCATTTGTTCAATACCTGAAAAATTGAGTTCTTCATTTTCTATCCATGGAGTTGAATCGTTATGTTTTATATCTTTACTCCAAATTTTAGTCCAAAAATCGCGCATATCTGATTCAGATGGCAACGGAATATTATTATTCGAAATAATATTTTGTTTATCGTCAAGTTTGGAATAAAATATTTTTTCATTTTTCTGGAATAATCTATTATTATTTTTTTTATTATACGTATAATTATATCTTTTTAATCTACTAGCTTTTACGCCTAATTTTTGTTTTAACAAATCCAATAAATCATTGATTATATTTTCATTATTATGACTATCAATGTTATAACCAAATTTTCTACCAATTTCATCTACATGTCTCAAAATTTTCCTACTTCTATTTCCATTTTTATATTCTATTACTCTAGCTATGTTACTTCTTAAAAATACTACATCATTTTCTAATCTGATCTGCCATTCTGGTTTACTATAACTATATGATCTATCGTCAGAGGATGATAATTTAATTCCTAACTTATTACAAACAGTAATCGCACTAGCGTATACTATTGTATGAAGATCTAAAAAACTAATTTCGTCAAATATGATTTTTGGTAAAATTATGTTATTTAATTCAAAAATTAATTTAGATAATTTCTTTGACGTATGCAATTTCGGTAATTTTGGTCTAACTGTTGGCTCTACATCTATATATCTGTTTATATTATTATGAAGTAAGTTAGCTAATTCTACTACATTTTCATCAACAAAGTTTAAATTTGCAATGTTGATTTCCCTAAGATTATAAATAACGTCTAAGTTATTTGAATCTACTGTAATATCATTGGACATTTCGACTAGAATATTATCCAAACTATCTACATTCAATGCATCTGATATGACATTATTACTTGTGTTAATTTGTTCTAAATTATTTCCCCTTTGCAATCTATCTGCTACTTCCCTTTTAATCTGTTCTAATGTGACTACAGAAATTAAATTATTTTTGAAAATAGCTCGCTTTTGGTCTGCTAATCTTTGTTCGCTTACTTGGGCAATCGGATAATTTTGTGAGAAAAGTAAATGTAATTTTTTCCTGTATAACAACATATCTGTTTCTACTTTGGTTACATAAAAATATGAACGAACAATGAACATATTGACATCGTTCGTCCATTTCATACGCTGTCTAGGAATACCTGCTTTTGTTTTTTGGGGTCTTAGACTATCCATGTTCATCTGTACAGATGACATAATAATCCCCTGTTCATCTACGTTGGTTGCAAATGACATTGTTGTCATTTTACAAAACAACTTTGAGATGATTGTATCTTTACTACTACATTCCAGTAACCAAATCAATAAATAATTTTCAATGTGACCAAATTAAATATTCTAATCAAACTACCTTTCGACATAACAAATCTATAATTTCCAATTCAACTACCTTTCAACATTACGAATCTATGATATATTATATTCCAGAAAAACGTTATCAACATAAAAATATACCATTAAAATATATTTTTATTTTTTTCAAATGAATGTCAAATATTGTTGTTTACCTTGGTTACTGGGGTCCTCAAATAATTATTTTTTTTTAAAATCCTATTTATTTACCTAAATATCCTATGGCTTCCTGGCAGTTTATTTAATGCGTTATCTGATATACTCTTCTTTAAATATTTATATTTTTTGGGATCAAAGCTAATTCGTTTCTATCTGATATTACAAAAAATAATCAGAGAGCAAATGCAAAGTATATGTCTAAACTAGCGTTGCTAAGCAATATAATTAATATAATAATTATTTATTTTCTAATAATTTTATTTATTTCACGACTTTATTTTTTTATAACAATATCTAATTATTCACCGTTCATCATAATATTTTTGTCTATAGGTACTTATTTGTTTGTTCGTATTGATTTTCATTATACTTTATGTTTATCATGACGAAGAAACCATTGGTTTCAAAACTTGTCCATTACATTGATTAAATAGTGGTGTATTTTTCTTAGATTAAACTGCCGAAACAAGTGATCTTGCAATTATTGAAGATTAAATTTATTTATTATTTTGTCAGCTGCTTCGGCGTTCAAGGCCATAATAAAACTGTGGTTATGCCACATTTAGACAATTTATTAACATGATTTTAACCACCCTCTTTTCTTATTTCTATTTGTATGATGTTCAAACGTATTTATTAATATTTTGGGTAAAATCGATTTACTTAAAAAAATAATTGGGTGAGGCACTTATCATCATTAAAGGGGGGAGAACTAACATTCTAACGCTAAGTAAGATTAGTTAGTGTAATCAGTTATCGGGAATAAAGTTATGAATTATTGGCTGTCTGTATACAGCACTGAAGCACTTCATTTCCAGTTCACAAAAAACTAGGATGAGGCAAAATGAAAGATCTAAAAGAAACAGTGTCAATTAAATAAATGTTGTACTTTGTAAATTATGTATGATGAGATTCTTGAGAGATTCAAAGTTACTCGAATTCCCAACCTTCATCCACTGATTCAATAAGAAGTTCTGCCTTCGCCAACTCTACTCCAGCCTCTGAGCTCGGAGATCCGAGACCAACTGACTGGATTTAATAATTGAATTACTATAAAGGAGTGAAACTGAAAGCGTTGCTACTTCCCGATCAAGTATCTGAAAGCATCGGCACAGGTTAACACATTCGCTGCCAGGAACATTTGTTACCATTAAAAATACATGTGAATGGTTCGCTCATGTGATTGACACTGAACCGGTCAACAGATTAATTCTATTTTATTTTTAATGACAAACTAATGTTTATAAGACAAGGATAACAAAAGAATAAATGTCGCCGACGGGAATTGACCCGCAGCCTGAAGATTGGAATGTGGCGAGTAATTTTTATTGGTGATAATTCGATAAAGAAACTGTACGGTCTTTTTTTTTATTATTTAATAAATGTTTACATGTTACATTTTACATTTTTTTAACTACCATACTAGGCTAATGCCCCTTTGTACGATGTGTAACAAGAACACCGTTTCACGGACGTGAACTGATTTTTCTTTAGTAAATGTACGAGTACAATCCTCTTCCATCAGAAGCAAATGCTTTTAATGGAAGAGAAGCATAAAATTTGTACTTTCATGATTTATTCATAAAATTTGATGTGTAAAACATAATTTATATGTAATAAAAAAAATTATAAGCAAAACATGAGAAAAATATTCAAGTATGTAGGTACGTGTAGGTACTTGCATAAGTATGCCTACTATACTATCCGCGGTAATTCTTTGTCATTAACGATCCTGACAAAGTTCGATTGACGAATACTGTACAGAATAGTCAGCGTGAAGCTGTTTGATGTTTGATTTTGACATGTTAATTGGATCTCACGGGAGGGCACGAAATTGTAATTATAATATGTATTCATTACTCACGATTTGAAAGCCTGTCAATAGTGACGGGGGAAAATAAGAATAATTTACATTCGCATAATATAACTCGCAACCTAAAAAACTGATTTGGAAATATTCATATTGTTTTTAGAATTCATTGAACCTTCGAAATTCCATCTATCTAATGCCCGTACAACTTTTCTGCAAGTCAAGGATGAATATTATTTTTTTTTTTGAATAACTGTGGCAACTGTGATTTTTTTGGAATAACTGTGAAAAAAAATATGACCGAAGGAAATAGGGTTCCATTAGCTCAGTTGGTAGAGCAGCGCCCCGGCAAGGCGATGTTCCTGGGTTCAAGTCCTGGGTGCGACCGTATATTTTTCTTATAAATAACTGTTTGATTCGAAAACATAACAAAATAAAATGAAAATAACACGAACAATATTATAAATCAGCATGGACAAAGACGAGCGATCTCCATAAAAATATAAGAACCAAATAATCTCTTCAGACAACCGACAAGTATATTTTTTGTTATACGATTAATTTTGTTTGAAATTGGAAGCATGGCTTAAAATGAGAATCCATTTTGAAACCGACACAATGATTGATGGTTTGAAGAATTAATTGGTTAGGTGACCAATTTCGCTGGAAATCTAAATTGAATATTTATAACTATTTTTACTTTCTGAGCTATTGCGAACCACCTGCGTGTTTTAGCGAGGAATACCGGTAAAATGGTAAAGAAGATAGACAACGGCGAGCTGAGTCACAATAGAACTGTAGGCTGGTTGCGACGCCACAGAGGAGGCGGGCCATTACCAGGTGACAGTCGGGCGCACACTCGACACAGTGTTATTGGGAAAGATAACTAAATCACCACTAAATCCGAGAACAAATAACAGAAGAGTGCTAACCATCTACAAACATAATAAGATCCAACGAAATTAACTGTAAATTTAGGTTGGTTGTGTGAAAAAAAAAGTGAAATTTTTTATGAAATATCCACAATGGACCAAATGTAGAAGAAAAAAGAATATTTAAAAATTAAAAATATGGTGTATGAAAAAATAATAATCAAACTATTGGTTGGAGGATAGGGGTGAAAATTACGTTATACCTACCTTTAATTTAAGGAATATTACATACAATAAGGAAATGTGAAAAAATCACCCGTAAACATGAATACCATTGGCAACAGTACGTAGAATTTAAACCAATGATTAGAAAGGGACGGCTCCTCCGCAGAACACTTTTTTGTCATTAATTCGACTAATTCGTAGATTCATCTTGGCCTCCTCAGAATGTGTTTAATTTAGGAGAAAAACGGCTTTTAATGGAAGAGAAAAGTTTGTGGAAATTGTAAAAATTAAAACATTAACCTTTTCTAAACATTATTTCGGGACGATAATTTGTTTTCGCAAGGTAAATTTAAGCCTAAATATTTCCCCATTTTATGAAGTGCCCCATTATTATAAAACCCCTTTATCCGCTAATCCCCTGAAATAAAACAATAATATGATAAAAGCTTTTTCTGAATGAGCTCTCGCTATCATTTATTTTAACATTTACCCATTTACCCAACATAGGGGAGCGGTACTTGTGTATTGTGATCCATTTACCCATTTACCCAACATAGGGGAGCGGTACTTGTGTATTGTGATCCATTTTAATCCATCTGACATTATACTCGCATAAGAAAAATACCTTCGTAGGGTATAATAAGAACACGACTAATGACTGCATGCGGATCTCGTATAAACGTATTTCTCAAACAAGCTCTCGTCTCATTCCTTCCACCAGAGTTTCGGAGAAAATTAATATAATATTATGTACTCATACATAATACACATTTGAAGTAAGTTGGAGTATTCTTTACAATATCGTACCTCTCCCATTTGAAGATTTCTTATGATCAAATGTAAAATTTGTGAAAGCTTTTAGCACAGCTCCTACTTAAATGGTATGGCCTATTTCAGATTGTTTACAAGCCTGTACGTCAAGCAATCATAAATAATATCTAACATTGAATAGGTTCTGTGCTTAGGAAGAGCGTAGGTTCTCAAATTTGTTGTACATTTCAAAGAGTAATTACATTTACAGATATCTAAAAAAGCGGAAGTTGTTGCTTTTGCAAAATGTGCAATGACGGAGAACGTAGCTAGCCGAGGAATTGAACTCAGCAACAGACCGGTCGTTACTACCCACATGATTTATTTGTATTAAGGCGATGCACTACGTAGTGTAATATTTTAAATTGAGCCGCTATCAATAACAACCCTTACGTAGATGGCGATAAGGTTTAAATTCCCGCTTAACACCATCCGCCTGTTTTGATTTATGCAAGAAAAAAACATGGCCAAAAAGTGCCTTTTATTTTATTTTGTGGATGTGCAGGCATAAATATTTATTTTTTTTCGATAATTTTATAAATAACTTAATTTGCCACATTATACAATAAAATTATAACCAAAAATTGGTTCGTAAGTAGGAGATTTTGAACTTTAAAGCAGTTTTCATGGGCCTTATTTTCCATTATTTTTTTCTGGGCTTATAAAAAGACTCATCTAAAAAATACTAGATTATTTCAAAGGCCAAGATGTATTCTACTCGCAGTATTTAATTGAAGCATTTGAAACATTTCTAGGCGACCAAATTTTCAAACCAAAAACACACGATTTTGCATTACATGGCATCGCCTTAAACTGACAAATGAAAAGAGGGGTTTATGTAATAAATAATAACTAAGAGGGTTATCCAAAAAGTAAGGTTAAAAGGACTCTTGAGGCCGGGGGAAATTTTTTGTTTCGAAGTTGGCGCACCTGCCGTTTAGAGGGGGGGGGGGGTCTTAACGGTCAGTTTGTTTGGTCTCGCGTGTTTGTCGGCCATTTTGTTCAGTCACAGTAAATTCTTCCGATGGAGAGGACGTCGGGAGCTCCCGCCACCTCGTGATCCGCGCGGTCATCCGTTTTTTAAACGTGGAAGTTTGTGGTAGTGATGTGACAAGTCGACAAGATGTCACGAAGTGAGTTAGGTTATTAGACGTCATTCATCTTTCTCAGCCACCTAAAAGTTCAATAGAACCCGTTGAGCCTGAAAAGTCATGGCATCTGTTTTTTGAGAACGTAAGGTGGATTTGTTGATGGATTTAAGCCTAAAGGGACTACCATTAATGCAGAGGCTTACTGAAATACCCAAAAATAACAAAGAGAATGCTGACCCGAGGAGTCAGCCTCCTGCATGACAAGGCCAGGCCCCACACCCCGCGAGTTTCACAGGAGCTGCTGACATCATTTGGATGGGATATTGTCACCCACCCCCTATTTACCCGACTTGGCGCCTCCGGACTATTACCTTTTCACCAAACTAATGGAGTTTTCAGGTGGGAAACGTTTTTCCAACGATCAGAAGGTCGAGGAAGCTGTGAAGAAGAGTCTGCTCTTTCAAGAGCTGGCAGCGGAGGTCTATGACACTGGCATACAAAAGCTGGTGCTCCGACTTCAGAAATGTATCGTTCTCGACGGTGATTACATTAAAAAATAGTTATATATATATTTGTGAATTTCAATTAAATACAAGCATTTTTCGATCCCACATAAATGTTATTATCTTACTTTCTGGATGACCCTCGCATCTTAAAACTAATCTAAAATTACAAACATTTACGATACCGAAAATAGTTTTCATGGGAATTTGATAATTAACTCAGAGCAGAAGACGAAATCATGGCAAATGAAAAGAAGCGCATTTCATGAATAAATAATATAATGAAAAAGTAATGACACTTAAAATGACTGTGGTTAGGTTGTTGCGGTATTCATCGCCGCATTGCCTCGTTGAATATTTTCCCCTCGAGCTTTTAAAAAGCCCCAAGACAACCCCATGAATTGACGGCTTGACTTGTTAATCGAGGTCTTTTTAGTCGCGATCTTCAGCCTGACTGGCAAAGCGTGAGCTAGAAAATTTTATTTAATTGATTTGTGTCAATATATAAGTATATTTGCGGCAAGTTATGTCTATTATGAATACTGAAGTACAGGTAACATTATGGCTCCAACGAACCACATAAGGAAATTACTATATTATAAAAACATCACATGACAGCGAATAAAATATAACAAAATCTGTAAAATTTGTGATGAAAACACGTTTGACAAATAGGTGGTTTTGAGGTTATTTATACATGATTTATGCATGCGTTCCGTGGTCGAGGGGTAAAGCTTTCGACTAGCAAGCCAAAGATCGCGGGTTCAAATCCCAGCGTGGGCAAGTAAATTTTATTTGATAAATTATTTCACAATTTATTCATTTAAAATGATATATGGTATACTTGCGGCACGATCCAGAGTGGAATCGCCGTGGTGTAAGACCACCATTCAAATTTGAAACTTTGCTTAAAATGGTTTTAGCCGAGTTTGGTCATCATACCTGAATAGCCAGGTACTTCCCCACCATCCTCTCCCCCATCTCCCTTCCCACTACACTACCTTGAGCCTCGCAACAATTGGGAATGCAATAGTCTCACTGTTTCCAGACGGTTGGGAGCAGTTGAGATTCTTATGCGGTATTCACATAAATAAAGAAGATAATTTCAATAAATTTTGACCCCACAAGCTCTTTTCGGGAGTTTAGAACCATTCATAAAATATTCGTTATGTTGTTTTGTTGATATATTTTTAGTCTTATTAAATTCATGTTTTTCTTGGTTTTCCTACTGCTATAACATGGGTCGGGGTTAGGTAGGTTGGGAGGATCCTTAAAAACCTCAAGCAGAAGGAACGTAACTGCTGTTTTATAGTCTGTGGTTTAAAAATAGCATACTTTCAGTTCCGTATTCCAAGACAGAGAAAGGAAGGACAATGATCTCAATATTTTTCCACGAAGGCCTTTTTCGAGTCGCATTTTAATATTTTCTTTTTAAATCACCTACGTTTATCCCGAGTTAAGTTTATTACGAGTTCAGCCAATTATTCTAATCTAAAGTTATCTTTGTGATGTGTTGTAGGTATTTTATTACACAAACATATTATCGGTTAAGAGTGATAAGCGGATAACTAACATTTTTGCAAAATTGATTTTTTTCATAATCGAGCGTTCTTTACAATGTCAATTTTCAATGTTGAAAAAAATGGCGAGATGATAATTTGAATATTTAATATTCAAATTTCGCCATTTTTCTGAAATACTCTTATTTTATTAAAAATCTGCTCAAATTATTCGTTTTCCCGTTACAAATGGGCCAGGTGGCCTAAAACAAATGATTTGTCAGATTTCATAACAAACTATCAGTAAACCACGAATATGTTATGAGGAAGTCGGAACACGTCTTCTTCAAAATAATAATAGCTTCGCATCTCGTCCATTTCATTTATTCGGACAAAGGCACCTGCGTGAACACGTGTTCAGATATATTCTGAATGACTAATATTCTAATGAGAAATGGTCACGCTTTTAACAGCATTTTGATAAAAAAGGGCGTACTCTATTTTCTAGACGTGGATTCACGATAAAATACATTGAAAAGAACGCTTGTTTATTAAAAAAATCAATTTGGAAAAATATGTTACTAAGGCGAAACAATACTCTAAAATAAAGTCGGAATCTTAACGTTTTAAGTAAGGAAGCCATGCACGAAAATATGCGACGCGCGGCCCTGGTGTATTGAACAGACATATGTTGAATTTGCCCTAACAAATCTCTAAAACAACGAGGGAGTCTTAACTACATAATTGATGAAGTCGGGTACAAACAATATTCGGCGTGCTGCCCGGCGTAGTGGACGGACCTAAGGTCGAATTTGCCATAGCAGGCCTAAAAAATTGAGGTTTTCCTGGGGTTTATTTTAATTATTTATGTTGTACGTATTACTGGAATCTCAGGTGTTTCTAGAGGAACCCCTCGAGAAGTTACTAATTCATCGCATTGAAAAATAAAATCTGGTGCTTACCGCTATTTTTTTAGTTGAAAAACGTTTTATTATTTTTTCAAACCATTTTAATCAAAATATTTTAATCGCCTCCTACCAAGCTTTCGCATTGTTGCAACATGGCTAATTGAATGGGTAATGAAATCAATAACAAAGCGTAGAAAGTGATGTAGCATTGTTTTTATGGTTTCTGGTTCCACATTAAAATTCACAACATATATTTACGATTGTTTGATAATACCTACTTAACATGGAGTTCGGGTTATCAGAATTGGGTGGGCGTATGGTCCAACGAAATTAATACACTTTTTTGTATATGGCGACGCTGTTGGTTGTTGGAACGACAAAGTAAACATTTGTGAAGCAAATATCAGCCAAAATGTCTTAATAGTAACTTTTAGTTAGTCTGCGGCGAACAGGCACTAGGGATAGGCGAATAAGACAGAATATTCACAATCAATGAAAGGTATATATCAATATTAGTAGAGTTTCCTTTTTTCGATTACGGAAATACATGAGCACATTCTAAAAAATAGAAAGCTAAGACGGTATTTATGTACTAGAATGGTTTGACATATTCATCAAAACGTGTGCTAGGGTACCAACTGCAGTATCCGGAAACGAGTGATACAAGCGGAAAACTGGAATCTACATTCATATACTGTTGTATTCCCACAAACAGTTCTCCAACTCGTCGTGGAAGGAGATTATAAATAATTGGTTCTTTGTGATAAATCGGGGATTTATTAATAATTTAAAATTAAACAATAACTTTGTAAACATCACTTATAGGTAAATACTTAATGTCGACCGGGTTGCGCTACAACCGTAGCTTCATCAGGACAGTATAATACTAAACCTAAACATCTAAAATATAAATTAACATGTGTTGATATCACGGTAAGTAGACGGTCTGAGCTACAGTGGAAGAGGTAGGGATAGGTGGGAGATTGAGATGCGAGTGCTCTTTGTCAATAGGGAACAATCTGAGTATAGGGCTTTTATTTAGGTTTATTTGGTTGTTGATGACTTTGCTATTGACATTTTTGGCTTTCCTTAACTCTAGCGCCTCTAAGTTATCCAACCTAAGGCCTATTCCGTTTTTATGCAATAGACTGAAGCCAGTGTTTTTGTCAAACGTATGGTTGGTTGATATGAGATGATTTGTGAATTCGGAGAACCCATTACTATTTAAGCATCTCAGGTGTTCTTTGACTCGCGTGTTGATATTACGTGCTGTTTTGCCTATGTAAAACGCGGGACAGTCACTACATTGCAGTGAGTAAATACCTGAATGATTTAACCGATGTTCTTTGTCCTTAACGTTCATCAAAAATTTACCTATACTATTGTTAGTGTAAAAAGCTGGTTTGATATCTGGTGGGAGGTTTTTTATGCTTTTTTGAGAGAAATTATTGATGTACAAAATTCTACGCCATTGTTGAGGTTGATTATTATTAGTTGATATATTATTATTATGAGGGGAGCTGTTAAATAGAAATTTACTTGTCGATAATCTTTTTAATTTCTTATTTAGGATGTTATTGACCATATTTGCATTATAGCCATTATTAATCGCGATTTGTTTAATCGTCGCTAATTCTAATAAGAAGTTGGAATTTGATAACGGGACGGTAACTAATCTATGGATCATGGAATGGAAAGCAGAATGTTTGTGGGAGATGGGATGGTTAGATGAATTATTAATAGTTGTATCAGTGTAAGTGGGTTTACGATAGATTTTAAATTCTATTTTATTGTTAATGATTGATAGGGTAAGATCCAAAAAGTTTAAGCTAGAATTAGTTCCTATTTCTATTGTGAATTTAATTTTTGTATGAAAAGAGTTTATTAGTTTTAGGAAGGAATCAAGTTGGCGCTCAGTACCTGTCCAAATACAGAAAACATCATCCACATATCTCTTCCACAATAACACATTCTTTAATAATGGCGATTTACAGTTAAAAATGTTATTCTCAAGATTGTCCATAAATATGTCGGCGATGAGGGGAGAAGTCGGAGCTCCCATCGCCAGGCCATTTGTTTGTTGATAAAAAAAAAAAAAAAAAAAAGCTTGTTCCTACACTTAAAGTCAACTATAATCGCGAAATTAAAGGATGAACAATTAATTTTAACAAAGGCTGATAAAGGCAACCCGATAATTATAATGAATAAAAATGACTATAATTCCAAAAGAGAGTGGAAGAGATATGTCGATGATGTTTTCTGTATTTGGACAGGTACTGAGCGCCAACTTGATTCCTTCCTAAAACTAATAAACTCTTTTCATACAAAAATTAAATTCACAATAGAAATAGGAACTAATTCTAGCTTAAACTTTTTGGATCTTACCCTATCAATCATTAACAATAAAATAGAATTTAAAATCTATCGTAAACCCACTTACACTGATACAACTATTAATAATTCATCTAACCATCCCATCTCCCACAAACATTCTGCTTTCCATTCCATGATCCATAGATTAGTTACCGTCCCGTTATCAAATTCCAACTTCTTATTAGAATTAGCGACGATTAAACAAATCGCGATTAATAATGGCTATAATGCAAATATGGTCAATAACATCCTAAATAAGAAATTAAAAAGATTATCGACAAGTAAATTTCTATTTAACAGCTCCCCTCATAATAATAATATATCAACTAATAATAATCAACCTCAACAATGGCGTAGAATTTTGTACATCAATAATTTCTCTCAAAAAAGCATAAAAAACCTCCCACCAGATATCAAACCAGCTTTTTACACTAACAATAGTATAGGTAAATTTTTGATGAACGTTAAGGACAAATAACATCGGTTAAATCATTCAGGTATTTACTCACTGCAATGTAGTGACTGTCCCGCGTTTTACATAGGCAAAACAGCACGTAATATCAACACGCGAGTCAAAGAACACCTGAGATGCTTAAATAGTAATGGGTTCTCCGAATTCGCAAATCATCTCATATCAACCAACCATACGTTTGACAAAAACACTGGCGTCAGTCTATTGCATAAAAACGGAATAGGCCTTAGGTTGGATAACTTAGAGGCGCTAGAGTTAAGGAAAGCCAAAAATGTCAATAGCAAAGTCATCAACAACCAAATAAACCTAAATAAAAGCCCTATACTCAGATTGTTCCCTATTGACAAAGAGCACTCGCATCTCAATCTCCCGCCTATCCCTACCTCTTCCACTGTAGCTCAGACCGTCTACTTACCGTGATATCAACACATGTTAATTTATATTTTAGATGTTTAGGTTTAGTATTATACTGTCTTGATGAAGCTACGGTTGTAGCGAAACCCGGTCGACATTAAGTATTTACCTATAAGTGATGTTTACAAAGTTATTGTTTAATTTTAAATTATAATGTCACATCACAAAGTAACCGCTTCATATGAAGATTTATTAATACTTCGCGTATTACAATGGTGACTCGATAGTCGACCTAACTAGAAGCTGGCTTATTGAGATCTGAGACACTAAGTTTGTCTGGGAGCATTCTAACTGGTCCTGGCGACTACTGGCTACTAGTTGCCATCTTGCGGACTTCCACGCAAGCTCTATGCACTGCCCTCTATGAGTGCATCTGTGAAGCTCTTACTTCCCAACATATACATATATATTTTTATGTGTTCTTCTGAAACCAAATCGTAGCGACTGAATTATTTTTTAAATATGACCTAAAAAATCCAACTTCGGACACGATTTACTCGAAGAAGAAAGTTCAAATAAAAAAAAGTTGTACAGCGTAATCGACTCCAAATGTGTATGATGTTAATTCAACAGTTTCCCGCTTTTGCCGCTAGTTTCCGGACATCACTTTTAAAAAGGAGTGTTTATAAGAACTAGGAATCGATTATAAATTAGTAAATAGCTTTAACCCGTATTATCTACCTATAACTACCGCAAGAGTAATTGATTTAAGATTTTTATAGTTTAATATGAAAAATAAACAATACACAGATTGGCAATACGTTATTTTTGATAGGTTAAAAGTGTTAAAACATTTAATTTGTGGATTACGGGGTCACGTAAATACTTAGTTTGTCGCGATATTTAACGAATTATAATAACGCATTAGGCGGCCAGTAAAAATGTCAAATTCGCAATAATGAGGTTTTCCGCAATTAAGTGGGTACTGTTGGGGGTGGACTGTGGCGCTTTCTGCCACATTTCACATTCACTTACACACACACATTCGCCCATTCTATTGCCCCACTGTTGAAGCTACGCCCGAGGCTTGAATAAATACTATATTGCCGTAGGCCTTTGATGTAAATAGGTAAATGCATCCCGAGGAGTGGTTGACATTTCCACACGAACTCGCCAAATGAGCTTTCCCAGGAACCGTGCAACTTGCTACTATGAATATTTGTGGAAATATTGACTTTTATATTTATTTACTATCCAATTATGTGAAAGATTCCATTTTTTATAGCTCTATGGCACGAAGAGACCTTGGTTATGTTTTTGTAAGTAATTACACAGTTTTGATACAATTACAAAAAAAACATTAAATAACGTAGAGCGTTGTAAAATAAGTTTTAATGACGGCCTTTGCATCGACATAAATTTTTTGTGATGCTAGTACAAAAAAACGCACCTCAGTACTTACTCATAAAAAACGGCTGTAGTCGGTAAGAAAGTACTAAAAATAAAATAAATCGATAAGATTGTGTGTTATTTGACCTGCTAAACATCTATAGCTAGCCAGTATTAACAAAGAAACATTCAGTCGAATGGCTAGGATTGTTAGGCAGAACTGAAGAGGAAAGAGCCACTAGGGGCCGGTATTTCAGTATACACAAGAATGTTATAAGTCAGGTTGGGTTACTAGGATTGCTACCAGATATCCACTCGGCGAATGTAAATATCTCTTAAGTCGAGCTTGAAAGCAACTGAAATACCGGCCCCAAGTCGGTGTACGAAACCTCCGTTCGGTGCTCTCAGTCAAAAATCAATGAAAAAAGAATCCACGCATATATGGACATCAATATTATCAGAATCTTAAAATTTTCTCAGTAAGATCGATTCTGTGGTATAAAATTATATTTCAGCATATGAATAGCCCTATATACTGGAAATAGACTGGACCACACTTACAATACTCGTTTTACGTTAAATGAAGGACTAATTGTACCTAAGCATTTAAACAAATATGGACAAAGAACACTGGACTACATGATACCTAGTTGCTTAAATATGTTACCTGCTGAAATAAAAAAATGTACAAATGTAAAAACAAATATTATGTTGAAAAATTGGCTCGCTGAAAGAAATAGTTTGTATTAGAGTCTACCTAATACAAACTATAAAAGTAGTCTATTGGAACTTTTCTGTTTTTTTCTGTATTTTTATTTTATTATTTACTGTAATATATATTTTTGTCTTACTTTCTATAAATAAAAAAAAAAACAAGGCTTCGAAAAAATATTGAATAGTAAAAACTCTAAAATTTAAAAAATGTTAATTCAACTATAGTCACTTCCGTTCCTTTCAAAATTCTTAAAGCCAAAATACTTTATTTTTAATAAAATTTAAGTTTAATTTTTAAAAGCGGTAGCTCCTCTTAACAACCTTAGAATACAAACACCCTAACTTCATATTTAATTATCTACAAAGGTATTCGAGATGGATGAACACAAAACAAACTCAGTGAGCATAATACTAAAGTATCGATCCCAAATCCACAATCCCTTCAAGGTATTCAATTTCACTAACGAAAACTTACAATTTTACTAGAGATTCATTTTATAACGAAAATAATGTATTGATTGGATGTAAGCGTCGTCTAAAGTCTATTTACCAGCATAAGTGTGATCCCGCTTTTAACTGACTATTCCGTGCGATCTAAAGTATATAATAGGACTGCTGCTGGGTGGCCGGCTACTAAACAAAAATTACGAGTACTGGCAGCAATCAAATCTTATGGAATATTCATCATGATAATACTAGTGGTCTTGGTATATCGATAGGTCCTCTATCCAAAACACAGGTCCGCTCGCTGCTATGTCGCACGCTTTCCTATTGGTCTCCAATCAACAATGCGTACAGTTAGATACACTACAGATCATTAGTGTCGTGTCATTACGGCCAATGGCCACAAAGATGGTTTATTTTAGGATTAATTTTACCATAATTTTGTTTGTTATCTAACGAACAGTAATAACAATGGAAAAGGTAGTGTTTTAACCAGTTAGGTAGTTTCTCCTACAACTTAACCTTTACGTACCCGATTGTAAAATCCAGAGGGGTAACTAGGGTCCCCCATAAAATCGCGAAGGGATCATGTCTCTTAATATTCCTTTTGTCCGTTCCAGTCATAATCAGATATTGTTTACCTGGTCGTTTACCTGTCGTTTTAACTGTTCATCGCCTATCTTCAACCAGCAGTCGATCATTAAGGACCAGTTGTTTCAAAGGGTTCCATGATAACTCAACACAGTGACAATTCAACACACTTTTAAAAAGTGATATAAAGTCATTAGAAACGATGAAATTTTTTTTTTTACCTAACCTAACCTACTTAACCCAGTTAATAAAGTTTTTGTTTCATCACTTTCCATGACTTTATATAAATTTTTAAAGATGTGATGAATTATCATTGTGATGATTTATCCGGTCACCGTTTCCAAGTACTTTAATAATAAATTAATTTTAAATGTTAATATTCAAGGTTCTGTGAAAGTTATATTAAAATTCTGATACTATTCATGTTCTGTGAAACAACTGACCCACAATGGAATAATGACAGAACTCGAATAGAATTTTCACAGAACTTGCATAACAAATTTGATGAATTTTTCATGTTGAGTGAAACAACTTTCCCTAAGTAATGCAAAGAAAAAGAGACTAGAGACCAGGAAATCGAGCGTAACTGAAATACATGGCAGCCCTTCCCATTAAAACGCAACTTTTACGATCTCACACGTGGCTTGTTTGCGGCGAGGAAATTGTAGTAGTTTGTATCTGGGAGAGAGTAATTACGTCGGAATTTGATAGATATTATATAACATATAAAAAAACATCAACGGGATAATTTTTTCTAAATGCAGATCAATTACAAAAAAGTCTAGGATACCTAAATTATAGAGTACGTGATCTAAAAACAACTTAGACATCGCACGTTCGGGGAAAGTGAATTACGCCCCTTCGGAGCGGGGAGTGTTAATATAATGCCACTACACAAAAACAAAAAAAAACAGCACACGAAAGAAGAAAAGCAGAAAGCATGCAGCAACGTCGAGCCGGGTCCATTAAACTTGGTTAGCGGAGAGTTGAAAGTATTGTACTAAAGTTTGTAAAAAAAAAGTTTTACGTAAATTTGAGCAAAATATAATTCAGAATACGACCGGCTCCCACAGCTAAATGCGTTATTGCATTGTGATGCCTGACGCCGCGCCGTGCTACAAGAGAAAATGAAAATTTAATTAACAAGGTTTGCGCAATTTCAGCCACAAACATTCCATCAAGTCTTCTCTCCGCCCCTGTTTACAAAGTACCAATCTGGTTCACCAACAAGGTTCAATTTTCCGAGGAATCCATAACCATGATGATCTTCACAGTTTACAGTGGTGGGTATGTTATTGGAAATATAATGAATACAGGCACAAACAACTCAAGCAAACAGCAAGAAAACTCAGTCACTAGCTGTTACGTCGCTAGGCTGACAATATCAATTGCCTTTACGTATCTAGGCCAATGCCTTTTTTTTCAAGTTATTTAATTTTCAAGTTCTGTGAAAGTTCTTTTCAAGTTGTGTTATTATTTTAGTTCTGTCAAGTAAATGGCCTATAATGATATAATAACAGAACTTGAATAGGACATTCATAGAAATCGCAAATGAACGTTGAAATTTGATGAATTGTTCAAATTCTATGAAACAACCCATCCTTAAAATAGATCCATTTTTTGTGGTCTAATATAAATATACATTTTAACTTACACTTTACTTATTTCTAATACTTATTACACACATGATTTGTACCAATTTTTTATTTCACTGGGAACTAAGCTAAAGTTCTGGTTCCTACACAATACTGTGCTACTTACACAATCGTCGTCAGTATGTCAGTTACGGACAACAGTTCTCTCACGAATACAAAACTAACTCCGGGATTCCCCAGGGATCGAATCTAGGACCCCTCCTCTTTCTTTTATTCATTAATGATATAGGCAAGACCATTAACCGCTCAAAATATCTACTCATTGCTGACGATATCAAACTTTTCAGAGCTATCAAAAGTTGTATCGATTCCATTCTCCTGCAGAATGATCTTGATTCTCTTGTCAAATGGTCGGAATTAAATAAATTACCCTTCAGCATCCAGAAATGCAGTGTAGTTACATTTACAAGATCCAAAGATACATTTCTATTCCCTTATCACATTAATAAAAATATATTAACACGAAAAAACGAGATTCGTGACCTTGGGGTGATCTTCGAAGCAAATCTCTCTTTCAAATCCCACATATATGACATTGTCTCCCGCGCCAACAAAATGCTTGGATTTGTTCTTCGTAATGCGAGATCATTTACTAATGGAATTGCAATACGGAGAACATATGAAGCACTTGTCCGCAGTATCCTGGAATACAGCTCCATTATTTGGGCCCCTTCTGAACAAAACCATATCTTAGAAATAGAAAAAGTACAAAAAAGGTTTATGCGTTACCTGTATATGAGGGAATATACATACTATCCATTCCTGTATCCATCCTTGTTCTTAACAGGAATGCTCGATTTCAATACATTAGAAGCCCGCAGAAAAATATTTTTAGGCAAACACTTTTTTAAGTTAATCTCTGGTACAATACATAATCCGCCTATGTTGAAAGAGGTTAACTTTTACGTCCTTAACAATTATACTCGAGGGAGATCCCATGCACTCTTATATGCTCCGAAAGCGAGGACTTCTGCCTATCAGAACGCGCCAATACACAGAGCGACTCAACTGCTTAACGATTCTGCATTAGCCATCGACATTTTCAATGTCACCTACAGACAATTCAGTAACTATCTTATAACGCATGTGACAAAATATTAAAACTGCCTGTGTAAACCTTTTAATTTGTAATCTTCTCCATGATATATTGGTGTATAACCGTTTCATGGAGAACATGAAAAAAAAAAAATAAATAAATAAATATATTTTGATGTATTTATATGGAAAACAATTAATTAGTATAACTACCACAACACGGGCATTAGCCTAGTATGGTAGTTGAAAAAAATGACAAAAAATGTAACATGTAAACATTTATTAAATAATAAAAAAAAAAATTGTGTGTTCTTGATTTGTTCAATCTTTTTAGCCTAAACGCCCTTGAGGTGTTTTTGCACAAAAACGGCGCTATACAAGTCATCCAAGTATTATTATTTTATTATTATTATTTATTAATGTTTTCTTTCTGTCTTGCATGGTGTGTGTGGAAGCCTTTAATGTACTGTAGTTTGTCTAAAGTAAGTTGGCAGTAAATCGTTAAAAATGTGTACATAAAAATTAAAACGTTATTGAAAAATCTTTGTTTAATACTCACTTATATTTAGTAAACTTATATGCAGGTTATAAAGTAAATTATTTTGTGATCACTGAGAGAAATATAAAACTATAAATGTATTTAATGTACAACTTGAGTGGCAGTTTAAAATGAAGAGAGCACTTGCACGTGCGTACATGCCTTTTTAAACATCCGTCCGCCATACGTCCACGTTGATTATACAACCTCCGACTTACGTACATTACATTAACCATAACGCCGATTAGTTTTTCCTGCCGTCGAGGATAGATAGGATAGACCGCCACACAACTATGTCGCGGCACATATTCATTGCTTCATACTTCAGATACTCTAACGTTCAAATATGACATGAGAATTCATGGCCAAAAGTATTATAGTGATTATTATGCCGTGCTGTGCTTCTTCTTCTTCTTTAGCCAACGTTTCAGGCAGCATTACAGTGACATAACGGAAGTCGCATCATTCTACGGTACTCTTCTGATTTTTAACATGATACGTCTCAAGTATTTCATTCGCTTGGCTCCTTTTTGTATTCAACCGCTCTACTCTACATGCCCAAACCATCTATATATCCCTTTCTTAATCGTATCAATTCGGCATTTTTTTTAAATAGAGAAACATTCTAGGAATACGAATAATCCGACAATATTTAAAAAAGTCCTACTACCATAACAACAAGCGCAAATGCTCCCTGTGTCGTGATGGAGGACTTAGCTAGCCTGGACGGGAACCAGATGCGATGTCAACTCGGTCACTGAATTTATTAATATTGAATTTATTACTCATCAATAGTAAATATTATTGATGCGTAAATTGAGATCATGCATTGAGAGTCTATGATGAAGGCTATAATTAAAAATAGAAGCGATTTTTTATAACGGATTCAAAAACGACATATATCAATCCACCAAAATAATAAACTTTAATTCAGAGGAAACAACATTCGCAAAACTCGTGAACACCAGCTTTCCTATGGTGAAATTTGCTAAGTTTTTCCCGTGGGCAATTTCTATATCAACGCAACTATTTTCATCTCGCAACGTTATTTCTGTTGTGACCTATGAAGCTTTCAAATATTCACTTGACTAGGTCCAAAGATTTTTTTAAAAGATTTATTAACTTCTTTTCTGAGAAAAAAATCGAAGCCGGGTAGTAACCCTAATACTGGTAATTTTGACGGCTAGCAGATACTATCAGTATCGCCCTGGTGTAAGACCATCATTTAGAATCGAAACGTTGCTTGAAATTGGCTTTAGTCGTGTTTAGTGACCGGACCTGGATAGCCAGGTACTCTCCTATCTTTCTCTTCCCATCTCCTTCCAATTTCCACTACCATGGGGGGTGCCATAGTCTCCCTGTTTCCAGGCGGCTGGAAGCAGTTGGGACTCTTGTGCGGTATTGAAATATTTTTATTTAAATATAAATTGCTTGAAATCATGTCGGCTAATTGAAGGACATGCGCTTATGTTAAAATGCTTCACTACATACGCATATCTATATATCTATATCTACTCGGATAAATCCATTATGAATGAACTTCTAAGTACAGATAAAACCCATCATATCAACCCAATAAGTAAATAGCGTACTTGGGGTGTGTGTGTGTGTATGTCCTATCAGTGACTGCTGAACAACACACACAGGATTTCAATGTTTATCTGTATGTTTGTTTGTGCGTGACGAGTTGGCGAGCTTAATCGAACAAACGGATTGCGGATATCCCGTCGCGTTGGATAAACATTATATTATTATACTGAAATGAGTTTTCAATTATTATTAGAGATCATATTCAAATGCATGATATCCTTGACAGTGAAACTTAATCAATATTTTTTAATGTACCAATCAGTACAAGCCGTAACAAAACTCATTTAGCGCTCGATGCGAGTCTTGTCTCTTTAAATTATTGATTAATTTATAATCCCGTTAAAAACTCGATTGCAAGCCATTTCCTGATAAACTTTTAGTAAATTCCTAATATGTCGGAACACGTCTTTATTTACCTTGATAATGTGAAATGACGAAATGCCAAAAGATTAGGATTTTCATGTACACGTATTTAGACGTCGTGATAATACGTAGTACTTATTATTCGTCATTTAATAAAAGTTTATCAGTAGACCTGCTAGTTTATTCTTTAAGGCCTGCAATCTCGTTTTTAACAGGATTACCAATAATTTAAAGAGATTCTTAATACATTAGCAATACTCATTTTTCTCCGTGTAGGTAAGTACATGTTTTTACAATACTAAAGCCAAGACCTCGATTTGCAAAGCATCTGTCTTCCATTGTATTTATTTAAAATTTCTTGAATAAGAAAATATTAATTCAGAAAAAACATACTCTGGATTCGTGTTGTAATGAAAAACTTGGGAGTTCCACTGCAATATTGTCCTCTGCTCACTTACCTGCGAAAAGAAAAAGGAGAAATTAATAACGGAAAACTGAAATTAAAATGGCACAAATCACGAAAAACGAAATAGGTTCATATTTTACATTAGTTCAGAAATATTGGCATTTTTTTAATATATGTGGTGACTACTGACTGAGTCACTTTGTAATGGACTGGTTCCTCTTTGTTTGTGTATTCTTCTGATAGCGATCAGTGGATAATGATGGGTAGTTTTACAATAATAATGGAGTATAGGTACAATATTTACACGTTTATTGTCGCACTACTGGTACATGTACATGTTACTTAGAAGGAAGCTACTGGTAAAAAGACAAAACAAAAGAAGACCTACCCATTTATACTCTTCGGCCTAATCATGCTATCTCTTTTATACAAGAATGTCTCTTTTATACATTTAGACATACGTTCATTACAATATCCAATTCATGCGTTTTAAAAAATAATGAGCTTAAGAGTTTTTGAATACTGATCGAGGACGATTTACATCATGTTATAAAGATAATATAATATAATTAGCCTTAAGGGCCCACTATTCGAATTTCATCCAATTTCCGACATACTTTCCTTAAAATTTTGAAGTTTTTAAGCTCTTAAAAAAATATATGTTATTCTTTAAGATAGTATCTATTTGTTCCAAAAGCCGAAACGGTAATTATTTGAAATTCCCTCGATAGAAATAAATCGCAAAGTATGCTCCGAAAAATATTATTAACACGTTTATTTCTGTTATTTTACAAGTTATATGTATGAAAAAAATCACAATGCTTCTTTTAATGCTACTCAATAGACCCCAAAAGTGATTTTTGCTATTTTTGAAATACGCCGTGATTTATTAAACATTTTCACAACTGTCGCTTACGCCTATTGCTTTTAAATCATATTTATTATAGCGCGCTCGCTCCGACTTGAAGATTAAACTATCTTTCTTTGAAAAGTTCATTCGCCAACTCGAGGGCTTTGGGGGCAGACGTGTCGTTCATCGTTCTATGATCTACAGACGTGCGATTACGTGCAAATATTTGAATTTATAAAGATAATTTTTACGCGTGTAAAGTTTATGAGTTAATAAATATTGTTTTTTCAAAGATGGGAAATACACGAAAGATATCCCGTATTTCAAAGAAAAAATGTTATCTCATAAAATTATATCCTATCTATTAGGTGAGAAGAAAAAAATACAATTTTTGATTTATAAGCTTATATTTATTATAAACGATAATTTACTATAAAAATTAATAATTCATATTTTTATTTATGTATTGTGTAGTAAAAAGTTATTATTTTTTTTTCAGAATAGGTACTTTGGGAAATAAAACTAATTCCAATGCATTAGAAATTACGGGGTAAATTTTTATTAATTTAGTTTTCTTGTTCCTATACGATCGTGATTTATTTGCGAATTAACTTTCTACGTACACAAATACACACGTCACTTTACATCTGCTCCTTAGAGTAATATTACTCTAAGATCTGCTCTAATGATTCACAATGCAACGATGTCCGAAATATAATATAATATGTAATAATAATATATGGGCCACCTGTTTCAAATAACAATACTCGAACGTGGAATCCAGAAAAATAATGAACGGGCCAGCGAAAAAAGCTATTGAAAGTTCTGAAACTGTGGGGAATATAATTTAATAAAATAAAATACTTTTTTGTTTTAAAACCACGATATTTATTAATTTAAGAACCGACCGGTTTCGCTTTACTTAAGCATCATCAGGGTACAAATTAATACTAAACAAGAAGTACATAATGTGTGCATATATATAACAAAATATAGAGGGAGACAACATGATACAAATATAAGCAACACAAAGACGGTCATAAAATACATTAACATAAGTGCACAAGTAATGGAAAAACCGCTAGATAATTATGTAGACTAATGGGTTATACGAATAAATCGGGAGAAACAAAACATCAACTGGCAAGGTGGTAAGGAGGTAAGGAGAACTGGGAATTTTTTATGGGTTTATTGGAAACAGACTTAATATTGGACTACTTGATATGTCTAATTGATTATTAACTCTTAAACCCTACCACTCTGGGAATGTAATTATTCCTACCACGGGGTACTGAAGTACCCCGCGCAAAAAAAATGAATAAAATAAAAGTCTTAGATATTTTTTTCAAAATTATTTTTATAATGGCAAAGTAATAAGAAAAGACAATAAAATTTATTAATACAAAACTAATAGACATTTTTGTCGTTACATGAAGGACAGCTTTTGTATTGATGGTCAACACAAATATAGCGGCGTCAAGTGTTACAGACAGATCGAGATTTTTTGTCCTTTGTGCGCGGACAAAAGCAGCAGCGACCAGGTTTGGGATTATCAGGGACCGGCCTATGATCTTCACTATGAATATTCAAGACTGCACGTATAGTTTCTCTGATATCCCGGGGTAAACTTGGCTATTGAATTTTGCTCTCATATGAGGCTTTATGAGTGCCATTGACAAACTCTTAAGAAATTTACGCCGCTTGGTTATTTTCTATTCATCAATGTTAGTTGACAGCTAGAATAAGACCCAAAAGTTGACACCAACGGTATTAAGCAACCCGTAGAAGAGACACATGGGCCACCTTTTGATCTTCCTGGACGTCGAGTACTTCTTACAAAGTTGGTCGAACACATCCTCCCCGCATTTGGTTTTATTATGGAAATGTATTATTTCTGGAAGGTACACTTCATTATCCTTGTCAGGACTGTCATGCATGGTGGACAGCATGATTACAACTTTCTTCTTAGCTGACTTCAGAGGACAATACGACAAAAGTGTGAGAGATCCGTCGTAGCCAAACATTGATGTGCATCTTTCTCGATTTTTAGGGTCTAAGAAAACAGGAGGAATTTCTCGTTTATTCTTCTTTTCAGTTCCAACTAATATTATACCTTTTTCCAGTAACTTCTTGGCTGTGGGTATAGACGTGAACCAATTGTCACATGTCAGGTTTCTGTTAAGACGTTACCAGGTGGGTGCAACAAAATATTACGGCGAGGCATTCTTGAGTGAAAAGGCTTAACACTAGTCCACTTATGTCGATTATTATGACCTTTTCCGTACAGAACTAATGGAGAATCTAGCACACCAGCCCCGCCATTGTCAGTCACTAAATACTCTTCATCTCCTTCCACACTATCCAGACTTTCCAGATCCGCATTTCGCTCGAAGCATGTTTAGGGTAATAAGTTTATAGTTTAGGGTTCTTTCACCGTATTTATGGGAACATTTCAGAACCACCAATCTTTCATTTTGAGTGAATCTTGTGTTTGTGATTAAATTATATTTGACAATTTAAACAAATAATATTTAGAGAAGTTAAAAATAAAATTGAAAGTTCACTGAAAGCTTAAACTATTAAAAGTAGTAATTTCATAAAAATGTAAATAAATAGAGCCCCTTTCACATTTTAGAATGTAATTTTATGTTGCTTACATGTTTTATTACTCTTTATAATTATTGAATTGTTTAAATGAATAAATAAATAATTACAAAAAAGTCTTCTGATTTGTAAGTCCTCGGGAAGCACTAAGGATCTTTCTATCTATCTTTATAATATAATAAATTTGATGAGCATAAAAATGTAAACGTGTATATAATTGATATAAATGTACAAAAGTAGATATTACACGTGTATAAATATTATATTGCGCATATTATACAAGATGTCGGGGGTAAAGTGCACAAACTTCGGGAGGTGATTCTAATTGATAGTACAAGTAAAAAAGAAAAAAAACTTTTTTTGGAATTCCAACGTTTTAAGATAGTTTTCGAGTAAAAAAGTTTAATTTTTTGTATAGAAAAAAAAACAATTTCTTCTACGGAAAATAAATTTTTGTGGAAAAAATTTGGAAATTCGAATAATTTCCATTTCATTTTTACTTCTTCTAGCATTTAGAATAACCTCCTGAAGTTTGAGCACTTTACCCCCGGACACCCTATAAAGATAACCATATAAGAAAAACCTTATTGATGTAAAAATATATTTATTGATTTTATAAAAGTTATAAATTACTTTTATAAAAGTGATAATAGAATTTTAGTAAAGTAAAGTAATTTTTATACCTATTCAAATAACTTTCGTAAATGTTTTTTGTAAAATTAAAAAAAAAAATAATTAATTAAATCCGTAATAAAACCCATATTTTGAGAACCATCTTCATTTCGACATCGTTATAATTTGCTCGGTGCTAACTAAAAATGGTTCTGTTTTTCTAAAATTGCAATAGATGTCGGTAATTTAATTTCGTTATTTAAATTATAATCCCCAAAATTATTCCTAATACGAATTCAGACACCTCTGTCGGATTCTTTTAACACTAAATATTGTTTATTTTGAGGGTGTTGCCCAAATCTAAATTCTTTACGCGGAAAGCGGGCCCTTAATAATAATTGACCTAACATAACATTGTGTACATAGTATGTTCATTGAATGTAATGACGTAAATACAAAATTAAATACTTGATAACACATATTATGTTATTATGAAGTAAGCTCGTTTCTCAAAATGTTTGCCCCAATGAAAAATAAATATTCTCAATTTTGAAACCTTTTATATTCATGGTCGAATTCTATTTTCATAAGACTTGTTTATTTGTTTATTTATTCACGCCTTAAGGACTTTAAAGTGTGTGCATTGTTACAGGTAAGTTGTTCAGTAGTACAATAATAAGTGTTTAGTACATATAATTATAAGATGAGTATGCACAATATAAGCAGGTACAATAAAGTTATCATAGAAAGTTCTGTTGTACAAAAGATTTCAATAATTGTAAATAATAACAAGTGTACAAAATAAGTACTTAAGGTACTATGAAAGTAGTTACAGTTGTAAAATCTTTATAACTTTCTTCCACTTTTTCATTTACGACCGGACCGGTTTCTTCTTATGACGGGAATCTTCAGACTGGTCAGAAGAAAGTTATAATCATGGAAAAATAAATTATCAAGTCAATGACACAACGCTCAATCAAGATTGATGTGCGTTATTTTCTAGAACGTATGGTTCGGTAGGCTTTAATAAAGCAGTATTGAATTAATTAACCAAACTGAGGAACACTCCAACAAAGGGCAGATGTTTATTAAAGAGGATCACAAGTATGACGTTAAATCCATTTGAAGTCTCGACTGGAAATTTATCAAATTACGTTCAAACATAATTGATACACAAATTGCTCGAATTTGAGAGTCATCAAGTTTAAATTTCGACAGTAAATATTGATAAGGAATGATAAGATTTGACTGGTGACTTTTTAGGGAGCGGAAACAGAGAATCCCCTTAGTTAAACACTGTCGAGTTTGGCAAGGTCGGAACAAACCGGCTTAAAATAAATACGACGATGTAATGGAGTTAAAATAAACACCATGAAAACTTCACAAATTAGTTAGTATAATCACATTGCGCGATAACATTTTACAGTGTCTCTCTTTCAGTGGAGATCATTTGGCTCGACAGGGCTCAGGCATATTATATAGTAAAGGTTTTGTTGGAAAAGGGAGTGTTTCCGTGTTGCAATTAGATCCAAATAAATGGAATATTTCTAAATGTATCCGAAAACTGTTTTTAAAACGCGACGAAACACGCTTTCAAATATTATCAAAAGAAATAAATATATATTTTTTGAAAAATTAACAAAACACTTATTTTATTAGAAAAATATATAACAAAAGTTAATTTTACCTCACTTTTTTGTGTGTTCATATAAAAAATAATTAATTAAAAATTATTTTTTTTCTACTTTTTTCAGATTCCGGTCTGAACCTTGAGGTTCATGAACGTAACATTTTAATTCTTCAGTGGTTAACTTCTACATTCGGAGTGCTACATGGTGTTTTCTCTTTCTAACACCGATCTTATTTCTCACCACAACATCAAGTGAGGGAGACAACGATTTTCTGTGAGACAACATGAGTTGTTCCAACAAGCGAACAAATTAGCCTGAATGGTTAAAATTTTACTTCATAATAATAATTGGATGATTTTTATAGCGCCGTTTTAGTGAAAAATCACTTCAAGATAATTTATGTACATTTGAGCATTTTAGGTATGAAAATATCAAAGGTAATTTTCATCTATCAAGAAATGACAAAATCGGGTAACAGGTTTCAGTTATTTTTTAAAGATAAACTAATGTTTATAAGACAAGGTTTTATGCATAGCACAAAGGATAACAAATAATTATAAGCAATAATTAATTAGTCGTCTGAAATATTAATACAAATTGAAAATATCTCCCGAGTAAAAATAAATGCCGCCGACGGGAATTGAACCCGCACCTTCTGATGACCGGTCAGGTTCTCTGGATCACTGAGCTAAGTCGGCTTATTTCCAACACGCTAAATAATTCAATATGTACTAGTACTTCAATCAACAATTACTGCTCATTATATTTTTTCACCTGTAAACCACAAATTTTATTTTTGTAGGAAAGGCTTTGTTAGTGCTAAATTTCCCAGTAGATGGTGTCGAAACAAATTATATTTACATTTGATTTGCTAACAGGTTTCAGTTTTACAACAAGTAAGAGAAAAATCACGATTACAAGAATCAATGTTGAAATCTTTTTCCGTCCATCACAAAACGAATTTTCGCAACGTCATTTAAAAGCCACTGTATCTCTGTTGTATGTTAGCACACTTGTAGTCAAATCCGGGCAATGGTTCCAAAAAGTACATTTATTTCAGAAATGGAATTCTCTCATGTGGGATGATGCGAGAGAGACTTGGCACGCGGCCAAACTGCCTAGATTCGTGACACTATCCGACTAGTCCTGCCTGGTGCCTAGTGCCGGTGAGGGGTTTAGGCAGTATTACCAATACCATTCCACCCAAGAGGGCTGCTAAACGAACTCCCCCGAGAGTTTTTTTAATTATTTTATTTTACACACTTTACAAATATAAGGCAAAAAAGTACCGATAAACTACTTTTCACTAGTTTGTCTAAAGGGTTATTTACATTATAAATCATATAGTGAAATATAGTGAATATTATAGTGAGTTTACAGTTACATTTTTATAATTATTTAAAAATAAAAAAAGAACAAAATTTACAGAAATATAGCAAAAGAAAATTATGAAAACATAAATAACAATTTTAAAAGTCTTTAGAATAATATATCACTGTAAGCTAATACAAATTAATTCTTTCAGTAAGCAAAGTCTTCAGTAAGTTCATCAATTGTTTGATTTGGGCACAGTTTTTAATTTCGGCAGGTAACATATTAAAACAACTGGGAATCATATAGTTTTACGTTCTTTGTCCATATCTATTTGAATTCTTAGCTACAATAAGTCCTTCATTAAAGTTAAAACGAGTATTATGATTGTGTTCTAGCCTGTTTACATATAAAGGGTTATTTATGTGCTGAAATATAATTTTGTATTACAGAATTGTTTTCACTGAAAGTATTTTGAGACTCTGATAGAAGTATGTGATCTCTGATAAGCATGAGAAGTGATTCCTTTTATTTCATTTGGGAGTATTACATATTACCAAGGCTGCATGCTAAACCTTCTCGCGACCAATGCAGTAGAGCAACAGCAGTGACCCCAAAGCAGAGATGGCACTATTCATTTTAGCGAATAAAGAAGCACGGAAAAATGTAATACAACTACAGATTTACAAACTTATAAATCCATTATTTCAAAGGTTTCTCGTGCTGTTAGGAGACCTAAACGTGCATGAGCGTAAAGTTAACCTCCATTACCGCTAAAAAAAATTACGTTTCGTCAGTTGTCGGTGTAGATTTTGGTAAATTTAAAAATAGAAAAACCTGTTGCATATTTTTTAAAGCAATTTTGATTTTTTTTTTTAATTTATATCAAATTAATACGGTTGCTTTAAACATATGGCACTAACTTCAATTTAATAATAAATATTTAAAACAAAAATTTAACTGGAAAGTCCAGATGAGATGTTATTTAGCCTGGTGGTGTTCACCCTAAGACTCTTGGAAGCTAAAACGGTAAAAAATAACAACATTAAATATTACTATCGTAGAATATTTAAGGATTCCTATTAAATCTCCTTGATTTTGAAAACAAATTCCACACCAGGGTATTTAATTTTACAGTTAACCTGAATGTGAATTATTAGATCTAGTCTTCAACTACATTACTACGAAAGTTGAAGGAGTAGCTAAGCTAATCTTGGAGAAAATGAAGCAGAACAAGCCCTATGTCAATGCGATATTGATGAAATCCGTAATCTTTGATCAGTTAGCGATATTTGCGAGCACGGTAAGAATATGATTCCAACAGTCGGTAGACAAAAGCCGCTGCTTTTAGTGCGGCCTACGTGTCGTGTCCTACGGCCGTGTCAGATAAGCTGTCATTATGCATAACTTTTTTGGATCGTTCGCTATGCAAAATAACTGTTTTTTTTTTTTATAAATGGAGGCGAATAAACTAAGCTCTTAAAATTGAAAGAAATCGTGTACATAATACATAGACTTCATTAATTCATTTAAGACGCGATCAATTGATTCGCTTCTAGCCTGGAAAAAAAAGTTTTTAGTTATATTACTAAAGACCTCACGAACAAATTATCTCCCCTTTTAGTGTCAAAAGTACATGCGGACTGCCAGTGTAAATTAACGTTATTATTTTCAATTCATTAGTATTTTTCAGCTTTTACGTAGCCGTCTGACGTTTAGGAATGTTAATTCATAGAAAATACCTCCAATATTGCCAGCGTATGTCAATTTCTAATTTATCGTATTATCAATATCGGTCTGGCTATCAACATCGCCACCGTGCTCGGGAAATCAGTAAACAAAAAAAAATCATCCGTAGTTATCGATTTCACTTTGATAGACCCCCTGGCAACACAAGAGACATTTTGTACCATGTTGAATGTAATGATTATTAAAAAGTTTTGTTTTTTAAGTGATGTAGGAAGGGTTGTAAGAATTTGTTGAAAAGTTTCGTGAATGCCAGAACGTAATTTTTACTTTGGGAATAAATATAAAATTTCAACCCCTCTCGCGTCACAATAAATGTCCTTTCATTAAAAAAATAAGATTAAGTGGTTTAATGAAGTTAATTAATTTTATTTTCAATACGTGCCTCGAGATATAAAAAAAACTGAAATATTTCTAATTTCCAACAAAGAGCCTTGCCTGTGTAACTGGAGAAGAAAATTTGTAATAAAATCTTTAATTTCAAACTAAGTTAGCTGTTTCGTGAGGGTGAGTTGGAAATGTGAATCCCTAAAATGTATTTCAGCAAAAGCCTCCTGAAAAAGCTTTATGACTGTTAGGGAGGCTGGAAATACAAAGTTCGGCTGAGAATGTGTGATGTATGGCTTCGTTTTACAAAAGACGGCTTTGTTTCACCTAATATTCTGCTAAGGGTGTGTGAATTGCCAAATTTACAGTGTCACTTACAAATATTTCATCTGGAATATTTCCACTGGGAACAAAGAACTAGAGAACAAACATTCCCGTCAACTTATTATTTAATCTTCCGATTAACAATCCTTTCTCTTCTAAAGAAAAACTTGTAATTTATAGCGTTCATTCTCAAATTGCCTCGTTCCTCAAATTAAATTTAAGAAGTTAATTATTTTCGGAAATGAAACACAGCTTATTGTGTCCGTTCAGTCAAAACTCAGAAACCTCAAATGCAAAGTTTGGAGAAAAGGGTAACATCAAATGAGCGCGTTTTAAAGGTAATCTTAAATATAACATCAAATTTAGATTCCATAAAAGCACAACAATATTATTCCTTCAAATTCAAAGCTTAAAATAGCGCTATCTTATCTTTGGCCCTAAGATCGGGGAAATTCGTGTTATTTTTAGGAAACTCGAGACATCTTTTGGGTAATTTTTGTACAAAACAAGTAGTTTAATTGTGTAAAATGGTATTTTGCAGCAATTCTTTTTTTTAAATTTTAAAATTAATAACTCTACCCTACTTGTTTTCAACGGAATTCCCTTCCATTTTATGACTGTTCGAGCTTGTCAAAAGATAAAAAATTGTTTAGAATGTATGAATATAACTTTTTTATGTTGAAATGCGCGTTATTTGCCCGAAAATTACAAAATGCATGTTTTATTATGCAAAGAGTAGGCCTATAAAAATATATGCGATATTAGCTGTCGCTGTAGGTAGCGAAAAGCATCAAGCCTTTGAAAGACCACGCTGAAAATGCGCTATATTCTCGTGGTTTGGCCTATTCCAGCATATCGCTCGCCATACATTCCCATTGGGATTGTATTGCGAGCGATATGCTGAAATAGGCCAAGCCATGATGCGTTCAGTGTAATCTGTCAGCCCCATCAAACGGGATTCGGCCGGGTAGCGGCTATCGCGAAACTAGAACCCCGCCAATTCCACCACGCCGCCTGGGCAAATGGCGACTTTTCGCTCGGTTTGCAAATCAGGCGTTATCGCTATCCATTTAAAATAAAATGCATTTTTCACTGGTCACGCACGATCACAGTGTATATTTTTAATGTTTCGCTACCCATAGCAGAAGCGAAATCCACCTAGGTTTGAACAGTGAGAATACCACCGCATACCCACTCTGTTTTCGCTACCGACGGCAGCAGCGAATATCGTATATATTTGAATAGGCAATTATTTCTAACTTTCAGATCTGATAATTATAGTTATATAATTTTATAATATTAATTTTTAAATGAAGGTTTAACATTTGGCAACAGGTTCAATTTATAACATCGCAAATGGTAACACAAAAATATATCCACCTAGATATTGGCAAAGACTCGGCCACATATATAATAAGGTACTAGGAGTTTGTGCCAAATAAACCAGTGGGCCGCTTGGCTTATAAATTATCTGATTCATTCATAATTATTGCACATTAATAATCAAAAGAAATAAGCACATTTAAAAATGTCAGTGTAACGATTAAGGAACAAGTTTTGATAGCCAGTACAATTAATTTGCAAGCAGAATGTTTTTTTTTATGATGATTTGTTGAAACAGTATTTTAAAAGTCATAGCAATATTATTTCCAAGCGAGGGAAATCTGATATTTTGAGAAGAAAAACATTACAATTGAATTGATTTAATCGACTGCCATAATTTTTTTTAATAAGAATTCCAGGAAAATTCCAATCAAGTCGAGATATTATTGTTATTAATAACATTTTCCAAGTGAGTGGCAGCACCTTTGTTGGACAGTGGGGGTGCAAGAGGCTACCCCTCAAAAAAGGAGGGGGGTAAGTTTAGACGGAATTGACAGCATTACGGAAAGGAATATTTTTAAACAATCGTTGTACAACCCGCACCTTCCCCGGGGAAACTTTTAATAATAAGGCGTTTTCTTGACGCCGGGAAAATCTCAGGTTTACAGGATGAAGGAATGAGCGAGTTTCTTTCAAAAATGTCGGAAATTTAAACCATTGTCATCGCCTGCCACGAGAGGAGTGTCCATTTGGTAAATTCAGCAGTGAAAAGATATTTGTTGAATAGGGGGATGCTTTTAAAAACCCGCACAAATTCAGATTACCCAACTACAGTATCGGGAATGTGCCCTCAAAATTTTATAGTAAAAAAAGTAAAGGGGAGAAGATATTAAGGTTTTACATTTGTTAACTTTTGAAAAGTGACTTAATTATGAAATAAGCATCCTTAATAAGGTAATAATTTTTAATTCCGTAAAGGGAACTCCGCCGAAGAGTTTTACTGCCAGCGGCGTTAACATTTGAAGAACAATGCCACATTAGGCTATTAATATAGTCATAAATAAACTTTTATTAATTGTTTACGGTAACAGCTACCAACGAATAATTAAATATAGGCATAAATTGTGCTTTCAAAGGGAAATATACAGTCTCAAGCACGCAGTGGTCTTATTTAGATAAAAACAAAAATACAACTTTCTGCACGGGGCAAGCTGCCGGACAAACTTTAAAGAGCCATCATCCTAGTCCTAGGGGCTAAATAAAAACGAACATAATGAAAAATTTCATTAATAACGTTGGCAAAAGTTTTGTCAAAACGAAGCCCCTGGCTCTGAGGTAACATTTATGCTATTGTTCGGTAAGCGAATGATGAGAAAAGTGCCTCGGGTAACGTAGGGCTTTTTAATCACGATATTCAGAAACATTGTTCCCAAACTTGTTTATTATGAACAAAAGATTCAACAATGGAAATGTGTTGCGGACTTGTTTCGTACAATTCTGTGTATTTAGGACTCGAGATGATTCGAGCCTGACTTGCGTTGGGAAGTGAGATATCAAAGATATTAGGCGAACATGAAGGCGAAGGATAATTATTCTATTTTCTTTATCCGTACATTAATATACTTGCGTTAATTTGCTACCACAGCGCCCTTCGTTTAAGATAACTAAATGAATTTATTGAATGATTAATTAAATGTGATTGGGTATTTGTTTATACATGGCTCGAGTTAGTTATTAATGCATATTTTGCGGGAATTTCGAACACTCAATCAATTTGTACATATATTTGCCGCGAGATTGGGATATGATGCATACTAGAAACGTCATGAGTCACTGCGTATCAAGACACCGAAGGCGTTAGGCGTAAAGAATAGACTCATTACTCGAAGAGAGTAACTTACTTAGGGCCGGTATTTCAGAATGTATACTCAGGAATGTTATCAGTTATCCAGATGGCTTATTTTGTCAGGGTTCCGACCAGAGAGCAACTTGACTGACGCAAATATATCTGAACGCCAACTTAAAAGAAACTGAAATACCGACCCTTAGAAAATGTTGATAGTAGGTAAGGCGTACGATGGGTTTATCGCCTCGAGGGTGGATGTTCAATGTTCATATTCATACCGTACCAGGTACATGGTAAGTATTACATGGGTTGATACTCCATGGTCAATGTGTTCTCTGGATATTGTTCTCTGTTCTATACAAGGGCGTAATTGTCTTAGTTCGTCAAAATGGAAAATTCGTATCTATGCTGAAAGGTCTGATGAGAACTTTTCATATGAAAAGGACAAAATCAAAATTCTGTCCAAAGATTCAAACATTGACGACAATAAGTACATAAATTAAGGGAAATTAATATATGGAGTACCTAAGCAAAATCTTCACGTAAGCAAAGTTTCAACGGAAAAATTTTGAGTAGGTACAACGTACTAAAACGTATATTTATTAATGTTCATTGTGACCACCAACATAAAGGTGTAACTTTCAGAATCGGACGAAATCAGGCGCTCCTTTCGCATATGGCGATAAGGTCGAAATTCCCGCAACACCGGCCGTCTGTTGTGATTTATACATAAAACACATCATGTTTTATTTAATTTTATGAAGTTTAGGCACAAACATTAAAATGTTTTCCGACCATAATCTAAAGAACTTAATTTGCTACATTATACAATAAAATCATATCTGTAAGTGGATTTCGTTGCACTTTAAAGCATTATTTGTAGGCCCGATACTTTATTTTTTATAGGCTTATAAAATAATCGATTATAGCTAAGGCCAAAATGTGGTTTACTGGCAGTATTTCATTAAAGCATCTAGGTATAATATATTTCTAAGATATAAAATTTAAAAAAAAAAGATTTTGTATTACTTCGCATCGAATCGTCTTAACTTGAAACTTCAATTACTGGTTAAAGATAATACAGATTTGAAAATGAAATACAAAAGATTTTATTCCTATGTGATCTCAAGATTTTAACAATTGAATTCTTGAAATATGCACTCGTTAATAGACCAAAAGAAGCGGCTTTTTTCAAACGAAAAGGTACCTACTAATGGATGACACAATATGGCCTTTCACTTAGATTCGTTCTTAACAAAGAATATCGCAATATCTAGGAAGTAATTGCTGCGAAATCATTCAATAATGCTTTAGGCTGACGAAGTACTGAACTGGCTTAAATAAATAATACTAATTGTGGAGAAGTTAAAAAGAGACTTCCGAATAAGATCTGACGCAGGAGGAATATACGGGATTTTCCAATAAGAGGTGTTATTTTAATATTCAATCGTAAAAGATCAATGGTTTCGTTGCTTGTGTGGCACGTAGCGCCGTCTTGTTGAAAGTAAACGTTGTCCAGATCAATACTATCCAATTCCGGCCATAAAAAATCATTAATCATCTCTCAATAGCGCAATCCATTCACCGTAACTGTTGCTCCAGCCTCATTTTCGATAAAGTAAGGTCCAATGACTCCGCCGGACCATAAATCGCACCAAACAGTCACACGTTGAGGATAGAGAGGCTTTTCAACAATAACTCTTGGGTTTTCCGAGCCCCAGAAGCGACAATTTTGCTTGTTGACGAAGCCACCGAGGTGGAAATGGGCCTCATCACTCAAGATGATTTGCATTTGATTCACTCAAGTAAATTTTAATAATTTCAATGCGTTGTTGAAGCGTGTATCGTTCCACTTTTATTAATGGAGTAGTTTCTACTTGTCAAATGTCAAACAATGACAGCTTCAAAAGTAACACCTACCGAAATAGCGGGCTATTCAAAATAACACCTCTTATTGGAAAACCCTGTATTTACAATTAGAGAAAACCAATATGCATAAACGAAAGAAGACATTATACAAATAATGAGCGAGTACCTATTATCCTGGTAACGTGTAACATTGACTAATGTTTAGTTCACTGAGGCGGAGGGAGGACTGAAATTTTCGAGAAAATTAATAAACCATACCTACATATTTATTTTTACATTTCAAAATTTTATACCTGAGAAAATGGTCGCTTGCCAATGACATTACGTCACGTCATTGACGCTTACGAATTGTACATTGTGTCGGTAGACACAACTATGTGTTTGTCTATTTTAATGTAGGTGCCGCCTAGGTAGAATTACAACCATGTATTTACATAAAAATATGTATTTTTAATTTAACTAAGGTTTTTTTTGTTACAAATAAATATGTAATAAATGTTACATTTCTAATCTAAGTTATGTTTAGTTTTTACAATGCAGCTGCGATAAATACGACGCAGTTGTGTAAATTACTTATAGTAATACATATAGGTAAGTAAGAAAGCAGAAAAAAACAATTAAGGAATTATAGTAGTTTGAGGTAATAATTTAATTTAAGCTGAAAATCGTGAATATTTTAGATTTAAAGAAAGGCAAATTATTCCAAGGTAAGTAAGTATGTTGAACATGCTATGTAAGTGATCAATTTTGGAATTTTAATGTTATTCTGAAATCTTTCAGATATATTAACTTAAATAAGTTATACTTATTAACCTTAAACAAATGTTTACTTAGTGGCAAGCGAACAATAAATTCAACATTTGCTACACGATGGTTACACATTTTTAGCCTTACTAAAAACGTGGTGAAAAGTTTATTCAATTGATAAACGACAGTGTATGTGAAAAACTTACTATTAGATTAAAATAGAAACTAACATAGTGGAAATATGTATATAATATATCTTTCCATGACGAATGCATGGAAAGATATATACGATATTGTTAATTGCTTATCCAGCCAAAGAGGTTTATTTATCTGTTATACAAACTTGAAATAATAATAGTTTATTCATCGACTTTATAATTATTCACAATTCCCTTAGGGCCTATGTCATCTTTGGGGATGCCGTGTGGAGGATCTTTTTAAGGTAAGGAAGGAGAGAAATTTTTGGGAAGGAAGAAGATAGGAGGGGTGGATAGGAATCTGGGGAACAATGTGTCCAAGAGTGACGGAAGTATGAATTCATCCATCCAACTGCGATGCAAGGCGATGAGTCGAGAGAGAGTCCGGATGCAGAGGTTAAAAGGTCTCCCTCAACCAGTCTCTCAAGATCCGACCCGCCACGAAGTAGGTGAACAAATTCATCCATCGCCAAGACCAAGACAAACGTCACCCCATGAACCTGGGCACCCCTGCTAAGTCACCAAACGTAGCGATCCGTTTGGGGTGATCTATGGCAGGGGCGTTGGTTATCCAATAAATGGTTACCTATATCGCCTCCCAAAATGTCCTATGTCGGACGTGGTTCTCAGTACTGAAAAACAAATGCGTCGTTTAGCAAGAAGAATGGGGACAAAAATATTTTGAAATGATTATCACGTGGTCTTCTTATTAGTCTAAAGGAGATTTAATTTCGAGGACATTACATTATTTTACCTAAAACGACTCCTGCATACTTTTGATTAGTTTATTTACAATTAACTCAGTACATACATAGGTATATTTGCATCTAATTAATTATTGAAGAAGAGACTAATTTGTGCGGAACTCCTTAGATTAACATATGCAGGTATTTGCAATAAAATATCACACATGTGTTTGTAAATGTAAATGACTAGTCGATTAATTTTCTTAATTATGCCACTAAACACACATTGCCTAAGTATAAAATAATTAACGATAGAAATATCGTTTTTTCTCGCCGAAATCAGCAACAGTTTATGAGATATTTATAATTGGATACTTTCTCTTCGAATACAAACATAAAATTAATATAAAAATAAACGTTCTCCAAAACGAGTATATAATTTACCAATTTCAACCGCCACGAAAATCGACGACGGAAAAATTATTTTACTAATATTTATATACCAGATTACGATATAAATTCTTATTTTTAATAACTTGTGTTAGTATGTTTCCTATATATATATATAAACTATTTAACAAGTCTTTATCTTATGGGTCTTTTCCTGCCCAGTGGAAAAAGAGTTAACGCCTATTCGTAAAAAGGCGATAAAAGTGATATATCAAACTACAGACCTTCTAGATATCATTGTAAAACCTATAACAAAATTATTGTTCCTAACCAACATAGCTTCACCACAGGTCGCTCTACCTAAATTATTTATGAAAATTAAGTATCTGAATCCCTTGGTCTCAAACAAAAAGTGTACAGTATATATCGTTACCGGAAAGGCAAAAGGGAGTAAGCGACAATTTAGTAAAAAATGAGTTAATCATACAGTTTTGATTAAACGAAAATTCTAATCAAAACAGTATAATTAACTAAATTTTGGTAAATTTGTCGCTTACGCCATTTTGCCTTTCCGGCGTCGATATGTTAACGGAAATGTATGTAATCCGTCATTGTATTCAATTCCTAGGAAATGTATGGAGTTCCTAAAATCGCCCGGAAAAGTGTGAAATAAATTATATTAGACACATTTCCTGGGAAATCTATAAATTTCCTAAATACCAATCGGAAATGTAAAACATTTAAGATATCAATGGGTATCGATCAGGCGATCGAGCTAGTGCCGCGTAAACCTAACCTAACCTAACAGGCTGAAAAAATGTTGAAATCGAGTGAAAAGAAGTTTGCCCCTGTACCTATTGGCACTTCTGTACGAATTGCAGTTCCAGAGGTTGACAGAGGACGTGGAAATATTATAGGTGTAGTTTTGGCTAAAACCGATGATGAGCTCTATCAAATTGGTACCAAGAACGGAATCATAAAACAATTATACTCTCGATCTCAGATGAATGTGTGTCCAAGAGTTCTTCTTGATGCAGAGGATGTACCGAGTACGGAGATTACACTACGGTCAGTTGCTAACCTACAATCCACTGGAACCGGCCAAGGATTTAAAAAGTGCCTTTGCAAGAAGAACTGTATTACAGCAAGATGTCTGCTATAACAAATAAACTATTGTGTTCTTCCAAGTGCCATTTCAGCTTACCCTGCAAAAATAAATAGCCATATGGACTGCCTTGTTTACATTAAACTTATTATAAGAATATAAAGACTTTTACTTTAATATTGTGACATTTATAATTACTTACATAACAGACTGATTACTTACCAAATGAAAGTTTAACTTTATAAGAATATAACAAATAAAACAACGTGTTTTATTTACTTTTTTCCCTTTATTTTTTCCCAATTTTTAAATTAATAAGATACAATATAATATAAATCAATACGAATAATGGGAACCCACTGAGGCGCAGCCTGTGCGTGGGTAATGTATATAAGTTATTATATTATTGTACCTAGAAATAAACAAACTACGGGCATATAAAACAAAAACAAGATTACATTTTGTCTAAGCGGTTTGTATAAAAAGTGTTTACAATAGTGTATAGTGAAGTTATAAGTGTAATTATATGGTGATTATATTATGAGAAACATAAATTAATACAATTTAAATAAAAAAAAAATAATTGCCGTATCGAAAAGCCATAATTTTAACTCTTTTAAAAATTGAGGAAGTTTAGTAATCACTTGAATATTTTTCGGTAAAAGATTGAAAGTACGAGGTCCAATGAAACTGCAGTGTGTTTGCATTTGTTTTGTGTTCGTTTGGGGAGTATAAAATACATTATTATTTCTAATGTTGATACTGTTTTCATTTATTTCGAATTTATTTTTGTTTTTAAAGATGTATTTCATAGTTTGCAAAATAAATAGTTTACGGAGACAGAATAGTTCAGATTCTTTGTATAACTCATCTGTTGAAAATGTTCTTATCCGATTATACGTAATTTTCATATATTACAGAAAGCATTATTTTTATACATTTCCTAATACGATATTGGAATTATATACAATTTCTAGGAAATGTATACATTTCCCAGGATATGTATGTATTAAATAATTTTTAAAACAATATTTTATACATTTCCTAAATAGCTTCGGAATTGAATACATTTCCTAGGAGTTGTATACAACTCCTAGATATCATGCATTTCCAGTAACATACACACTGATTTTAGTAAAACTTTTAATAAGGTTCATCAAATACATATATATAAACTCCGATTGTTGGGCATCAAAGGTTAATTATTGAGTTGGATTGTTAGTTACCTTAGTAATAGGGTGTTTAGCGTGAAGATTATTTCTGTACAATCTTATATATTTGAGGCCACCAGTGGGGTTCCTCAAGGATCCCACCTCGGCCCAATATTTTTTTTACTAGTCATCAATGACATTGCTGACCAATTTAAAGATGTAAAAGTCCTACTATTTGCTGACGACTTAAAAATATATAAAATAATATGAAATGTATACGATTGCCAAATTTTACAGACTAACTTAGATGAACTTCAACAATGGTGTGAACAAAATGCTTTATTTTCGAACATTCGGAAATGTCAACTAATACGATTTTACAAAACTCGTTATAATATCTTACATGAATATACATTAAATTAATACCAGTGTCACAAATTCGTGATTTGGGTGTAATATTCGACGAAAACTTGACATTCAATGCACACATTAACGATATAACTAATAAGGCTTTAAAGATGCTTGGCTTTCTTTGCAACTTTAACTGATTTTAAGTCCTTGGATTATATGAGAACCCTCTATATTTCATTAGTTAGAAGTCAAGTAGAATATAATGCACCTATTTGGTCCCCTTTGTATAAAGTTAACTCTAACAATATAGAAAGAATTTAACACAAATTTCTTGGGTACGTAAATTTTTAAGCTCTAAATTCCATTAATTATGTCAGTTTGATGAATCAATCACATCTAACAATGCTGTATGACAGGAGAATTATGTCGGACCTAGTTGTGTTACACAGAGTCATTAACAACTTAATTGACAACCCTGCCATCGTTGCCACTATTAAATTCCATGTGCCGACTAGGAACACAATACTAAAGGTGACATTTTCCTGCAATACATACACAATCAACTATCAGCCACACTCACTAACCAATAGGATGCATGATCTGGGCAACCAGTTTGGGGGCTACTATTGACATATTTACTGACTCCATTTACGGAATTAAGTGTAATCTATAGCAGCACTTTGTTGAATCCTACAAATTAAAATAGCGTTGGTAATATAGTTTTAGTGATTTGTCTTATATATCGAATTGTTCTAGTTTGTATATTATTTTATGTTACTGTTACATGTTTTACTAACATTGTTTCATATTCAGTTTATCAGTTCAACGTTATTTCGTGCCTTAAAAACTTGTGTATAATATTCGATAGCTCACTAGTTATATTCTGTTCTTAAAATTTATGTAAAAGCCTGACTGGGCCTAAAACTAAAAAATAAATCGTTAAATATGGACCGATATATTATTACAATACATTTATCCGGAGAATTAAGAGATAAATTAAACAGATTATTAACTCATTATTGCAATACAAAAAAACTATTTTTTTTAAATAAACGAACAGAATTATTTTTACTTACCACTGAGATATTACTTATTAGGTCAAATTAGAGATTTAATAAAATCAGCAAACAATTGGATCTACTTATTAAGTTTTTTTTAAGTAATTTAAATGTAATGAGTGTTGCGCGGTCATGTTTAGGTTATCTGTGAAATGACGACAAGACTTACACTATTTCTTCCGTATAAAATTAGCAGAGGTTTGTTAAGCGCAAAACGTTATCAAAAATGACATGCAAACCAGCAAAAATAATACATTCTTAAATTAGAATATGAAATTATCTCATAGCAAGCTTAAAAATTGGTCTCTGCACGCCAATGTCAAACCCATACCAAAACCGCGAGGTAGTACGCATATAGAACATGACGTAACTACAAATCCGGAGGAGAATTTTAAATAGTACCTAGATGAAATTCGAAATTTAATTATGAATCAATGTTCAGTTTTTCAGACTACACCCTACACCCGCCGATACTAAGCTTGCTGATAGTGCTGACGCCGAGAATATAATAGCGAGCCTACGCTACCCACACGCCAACTTGCCGCACAGCTCACATGTGCGCACTACTTCACTATTATTACGTGAGTCTACTTGCGCAGAATTTTGATTAATAGTTCGGCCAACAATGAACAATACGACACGAACAATACCGGCCAACTTATCCCACTGAATCCGCATTTAGACGTAACGGTGCTGTAATTAGCAGTCTCGGCAGAGTGACCCTTACATGCCTCCCGCGTACACAGTACATGACGAACATTGCTTGTCAGGGGATGCTCATAGAACGAGTGGGATATTATTTATTTTTCATTACAAAATTTCATTTTTTACAATGCAATTGAAGTGGACGTCACGCAAGATTTTCTAGGTTAGAATCAGTTCTGGAGATGCTAGACAACAAATTATAATTAAATTACATTGTTTTTGTACTTGTGTCAAGTCACGTCACGCAAGATTTTCGATTAGATTAATTTTAGACAAATTATTGAAATTACATTATTTTTGTACTTGTGTCAAATCACGTCACGTAAGATTTTCGATTAGATTAATTTTAGACAACTGATTGAAATTACATTGTTTTTGTACTTGTGTTAAGTCACGTCACGAAAGATTTTCTAGGTTAGAATTAGTTCTGGAGATGCTAGACAACTGATTGAAAGTACATTGTTTTTGTATTTTTGTCAAGTTTGTCACACTATTTTATAAAATTGAAATATTTAATTGAAAATTTCTACAGTATGTATATTAAAAATTATTTTTTTAAATATCTTCACGACTCATAAAACGGAGATCATTAGAATAAATTAGAAAAAAAAATACCAAATTTTTATTGAAAGCATAGAGTTATGAACCTACCTATTTCATGAAACATAAAATATTACGTTGGTATAGAGACGATAAAATTCGTTTTTACATTCGTTTCAACAATAAAGAGGTATATACATACTGTTATGGCACGGCATGATTAGAATCAGTGAAGCTACCTTCAAAAGGCAAGCTCTATTATTTATTTATTTATTTATGTCTATTCTTGAATACACATTATTATTAATTATTTTAATTATTACTACTATAGTTGAGATACCCACTGTTTATATTTATGTAAGAATTTTTATTTTACCAAATGTATTTTAAAAACGTATTAAAATGAACAATTTTGTAATGTTTTTAAATTTACAAATTGAATTAACTTTAATTGAATGGTAGCTAAAAATACAGCGTCTCCCCTGAGAGACACAAAAATTTTAGTTACCACGGCAGTACCCACCCATAGCAAGCCACAAAAAAGATGAATATCACGTAAATTCCAATTAGGACGTTTTAACTACTCAAAATAGGTACTGTTCACTTTTGATTATATCTATTTTCCACTCTCTTCGAAGCTGCCCATTAAAATGCCTCATAATAAGTATTTTATTAACACCTTCCCCATTTCAAGAATACATCTACATACACGTGAAATATTTCTTCATTCTTGTTAATAGATTCAGTATAGATAATACCAATGCTTCGATTATATGTGCTCATGCATTTAGATACTTTGGTTACGATCTCAGTTGATGGGTTTTTGTAGGTATCTACAAAAAATGTATACGTTCACACTGGAGGTACCTAAAGAGCGCATAATGATTTAGTGTTCAAGAAGGTGGAATCCCGTTCTTTATCCTTAGCTAGGGAATATACCCATCCTCCACATTTCAGCTTTGGAATAAACTAGAACGAGTTAGAATACTTTTTGTTAGCACTTTAATCAACCAATCTACAGAAATACATAATGCAAGTGAATGTTACCATTGTCGGGGGGCACTGACCGACAAAATCGACAGTCGAGCCACGCAACATGGTTAAAAGTTGAGCGTGAATTTTAAATAGTAGCTGTACAATTATTACGATTTGAAGTGCCTTGGAGATTCCCAGAAACAAAAGAGGCAAGTTAACAAAAACTTGTACCGAAAGAAATGGTCGTAACACGTTTGTCTAGAATCTAGACATTTAAGTGGCAGAACAATCTGGATACTTCAAGGCCACAATCGAACACGTAACTCATAGAGCAGGTAACATAAACATCAGGCAATTGCATGTACGTAATATTCATTTAATTATATTTATTAACTCGGTAGACACTCTTTCCTAGATTTTTTTCTTTTTTATGTGTTTTTGTATGTACCAAACAAAAGTCCCAAATGCTCCCAACCGTCTGGAGCCTGTGAGACTATGGCATCCCTAATTGTGGTATGTCGTGAGGTTGGAGGTAGTGGGGAGAGGAAGCAAATGGGAAAGATGAAGGTGGGGAAGCACATGGCTATTCAGATTTGGTCACAAACACGGCTAAGGCAATTTCAAGCAACGTTTCAATACTGAATGGTGGTCTTAAATCAGAGCGATACTGGCACTCTGAAACGTGCCGCAAATATACCTAATATCATTTAAATGATTTAATCGTGTGACATCAATAAAATAAAATTTAATTGCGCACGCCGGGATTTGAACGGTCCTAAATAAAGTACAAACAATAGTAAAAAAACTGCTAATTTTGATTTTGAATTATGTATGGCGAATTTTAAGCGCTCATCAAGAGTGCTTATAGACGTTTTAAAATGGCAAAACGAATAAAACATTAATGTACCAGCATTTGAAATAAGTTTGTAAAAATATACGGGGAATACGCAACGAACAAAACCATATAATTACATGAATAATTTAAAATGCGCGAAATAACTTACATACGAGTAGTAAGCTCAACACGATATCCAATGAGTCGAGAATGTCGCCAACCTCATTTTTCAAGAATAGATACAATAATATACTCGTACTTTGATGTAAGCCAGTTGCGTGAACCACTACGCTACAGAGGTATTCCAGTTTTTGTACACAATTGCAATTTGGTCCCATCATATACAGACGCTGTCTTAGGAACCCGGCTTGCGAAAAAGTATCCACGGTTGGTATGAAGTATCAAGTACAAAATGTGTTTCACTTCAAGTTTCAAATTTATTGAATCTGTTGCGAGCAGATTTGCAGGCCGCTGGGAGAACGAAAGGTGGTTTGCATAATCACCCACCATTAGGCCAGATTATTTGTTGTGGAAAGTGTTATTATTATCTAAATAAACTGTCTTTTCGAGTTTTTTTTCTCTTCTAAGATAGGATACAAATGCTTAATGATTTGTTAAATGGAGTATGCTTTTGAATCTTCTGGGTTCCCATTTAAATGCTTTAATTTAATTTACTATGCTTTCGGCAGAAATATTTTGGAAGACATCTAAAATGAAAACACAAGACAAATAAATAACAGGTAAAAAAACACGATAAAAGAAAACCGCTAGTAAAGTAACGATTGTATAAATAACATAAAAATCATTATAGACAAAGAAATATGGATAAAGTTTTTTGACGTCATAGACGTGTAACCCTTCCCTTTTTTGCATTTTGTCTCTGAGACATCTCGATTGGATACCTACATAATTGCATTACTTGCATATTGGTATATATCTACAAAGGGTACGTCCTACCTGTTTTGTAGGGAATTAAAAGAACAGTATTCGTTTTTACATTACAAGTTTACGATTTTAAATACACACTTTGATAGCAACAATTATTATTATTTAAACTTTAAATTATGTGAACACCGCACAAAAGTCCCAACTACTCCCAACCGTCTGGAGCCAGTGAGACTGTGAAATCCTCAATTGGGTTCCATGATAACTAAACACAGTGACAATTCAACACACTTTTAAAAAGTGATTTAAAGTCATTAGAAACGATGAAAATTTTTTTTTTAACCTAACCTACTTAACCCAGTTAATAAAGTTTTTGTTTCATCACTTTCCATGACTTTATATAACTTTTTAAAGATGTGATGATTTATAAGATATGATGGAGATGAAGAGGAGGAAGGTGGGGAAGTACCTGGCTGTTCAGATCTGGTCACCAAACACGGCCAAAGCCATTTCACGCAACGTTTAAATTCTGAAAGGTGGTCTTACACCACGGTGATACAGTGAGTTTCTTTCACTCCGGAACGTGGCGCAAATATGGCGCTCACATGGCATGGCGCTCACACTCACATTTATTCATTGTTATTGGCAGTTAAATAAAAAATTCCTACCATGCATCTGATTGATACAATGCGATTGAAAATTTTTGTGATTGATAATGTTTATACAATATGTTTTCATGTACCTTGTTTACATTTTTCTTGATTATGTATATTATATTATATGTACCTTGATTATGTAAATTAATACACAGCATAGTAACAGCGAACAAATTAAGAAACACACCTAATATTTTTCTTATTTTGTAACCATAAATTGAATTAATCCAATATGTTATCATGTACCCTGATACAGTGTTCCTTAATTATGCATATTATTACATGTACCTTGATAACATTTATCAGGTGTTTTCATAAAAAAAAACTAATATTCGGGTGTACAAATATGTCTGAAAAAGTTTTTATTTTGATTACTTTGAAAAATATATATGTATATAGACTATATATTACTAGCTTAACTATTAATGTAAAGTATGGAAATATAATTCATAACAGCAGCGTGTACAAATGTTAACTAAACCAGGCAATTTGGCTGTCCTAAAACGGGAAAATTTCCTAGTTGGACAGCCAAAGCTTCCTTAATATGTATGTAATTATTTGTATCTAATAAATAAATATACTATATTTTATTTGAAATGAGTAAATTGTTAAACGATACAAATTGATCAAATAAAATTTCGCGACATCCAGCTTGCTAGTCGAGAGCACAACCCCTAGACCACGGAGGTCGTCGATTAATTTCGACACCTCTTTTGCTGTATGATTATTATTTGAAATGAACTGAAAATATTCTTAATAATTTTGTTACATATTTTACAAGATTTTTTACAATGATCGGGAGTGATATAAGAGTTTCATATGAGAACTTACAAGCATTCACAAAAAAAAACAGAACCAAATCCCTAGATTTTATAATTAGATGCACAAGTTTACGGGATTCAAATCATGGTAAATATTTACTGTTGATACACACTCTTTTCACGCATAGTTACCAAAAACAATACATCGTTTCAACTTAATTACTGGGAGAAAAAAAATATAGGAAACTATCCATTACTATCAATTATTTTGGGATATTCGATTCAATCTCATTCTATTTGGCAGTACCTATCGTCAAATGTAACATTGTTAGTAGGCAATGATAGTTCTATGAACATGTAAATTCTTATAAGCAGAAAATTATCCGTATAAATTTGAACGAAATTTGCTATGCATTATTTTCAATTCCCGGTCTTTTTAACAATTTTTTCGCACAGCCATTTAGTTGAAACTAGGTATTATTTTGTTAATGATGAGTATTGAGAGTGCACCGAGAAAACTTAGTGATTTAAAATATAGAAATTTTTTTTAAAATCTTTTCAAATTATTCGAATAAATTAACACGTTTCCTAATAAACTAGGTGACGGAGCTTGTTCATAAAAAATCAATTATTTTCGCATTTTGTCATTATGCAAGTACCAGGACAAACGGAGATGCATGAACACGTGTTCACATGTATTATTAAAGTAATAAACGTTTATTAGGAAACGGTATGCTATCCCGTCTTTAACAGGATTTTAATAAATAATACTTATTTTTCTCCCTTGTGTCTGAATATAGCAAATATTAACCAAAATCATAACTGGTGAATTTAATCTGATCTGCAAGGTCATTTATAGTATACTTCGTATATATTCGTACTGTAAAGTAATCCCATCGAGAGCTCGTACGGAAGTCATTGACATTCGTCCTCTTCCTTCGCACAACTCTTGTTTGAAAACGAAAAATACAAGATACTAGAACGATCTCTCGATGGGACTAGTATACAGAATCAGCGCGCACCGCCATTGTGTTGTGACCAGACTATATATTGATACAAGATCGGCAGCGATGATTGAAATCGAAACCATTACAGAAGAGCACCGTTTTGTTGTTCAATATCAATTCAAATCGAAATGGCGGTAGAATTACGTTGTATCGAACCATTGGAAGTCGAACGGAAGGAATAATGAAGTTGGTAAGAATGTACCAACCAGTAGGATTCTAGAACAATCTTAAGTTGGTTCAAGATAATCTGGTAATTTTGAAATGGAAAACGGATTTCTCACACAAACACAACCAAACTTCACGGGTAGGATTTCAATAATACGCGATAATCCAATATTGGTATTGGCTTATGGTAACATTATTTTGACAATAATAGAAACGGTTGCAATCACCAATCAAAATAGAGTGAAGTTATAAATTAACTAAGATATAAATTGTTGACCCTAGCATTTATTTTAATTAACAGTAATAACCGTAATAGGTATTATAGTTTCGCCAGTCTGTACATTGCGTTTACGTTGTCATGTGGCACGATTTTTATTGGTTTGTTCGTAGTTGCAAAGGTTAATCAAAAGGGAGAAAGAGCTGAATTGGATTCCATTAAAAACGAGACTGCTGTATAGTGTATTAATTTTAATACATAAAATTATGAAAAGTCAAATGCCTAATACTTTAAGAGTGAAATAGTATTTAGTATAAGTATTCATAATTATGATACCAGAAATATTAATAGAATTAGATTGCCGCATATGAGAAAAATAGAATCACAGAATTGTATAAAGGATTAAAGATGCAAGATAAAATGCCTGAAAGTCTGAAGAATGAATGAAAGTATTTATGAATAACGAAATTTAACCAAGAAAACTTATATTGCCAATTTATTGAGAATCTCTTAAAATTATTTTTAGTAATCTAGCTATATGCGGGATTCCACATAAAGTCATAATATTTTCGCATTTCGTCATTTTATATTATCAAGGCAAGTGCAGGTGCACCAACACGTGTTCTGATTTATGAGGAAGTTATTAAAAGTTTATCAGGAAACGGCCTACAATCCCGTTTTTAATCGTATTACGATTAATTTGTAGAGATTTTCAATAAATTGGGGTTATATTTTGTAATTAATTTTAGGTGTGTAAGATTTGTGGTGTCTAAAATAGCTGACATTATATATTTTTAGAAAATATATGTACAGCCTTTACGTAAATTTAACCAACATTGAAAAAACACGTTTAACTAATATAGAATCCATTAATTCCTTTCTGAAACTACGGAATAATTATTGTATAGAATTCTATTACTATTAAACAGTTTTTATGCAAACTTGAACTGCCCCAGCAACAGAAGGTATGCACTGACTAGGCATTATTAATATCCTCTATTAGTATTCTAGTCAGTGAGGTGAGGAGTACATGTATATATTATTATGGTAATTTGTCCCAGAATTTCTGCACTGAAAAAAATCTCGACTTCTAGTAATCTGATATTGGTGGAAACTTATAAGTGGACCGTAAAATCAACGGAACGCATAAAACATGTACAAACATTGAAGAATATGTCCACTTACAAAATATTACTATTTTATTTTACAACCTGTAAGGCTGCGTATAAACTAGAGAAAATTACTGCGAGCCTAGCCACGATTATGGGTAAGGAACGAAGCAACCGCAAACGGCGCGAAACGCCGCTTCGGGCTGATTCGTTCCTTTCCCATAATTGTGGCTCGATTCGCGGAAAATTTCTCTAGTTTATTCGCAGCATAACGTAACAAAATTGATTAGAACGAAATCAATGATTTGGTCGATGAATGGAATAATTATTTTTTTTATAGCACACTTAAATAAACTAAAAATCTATACATTATTAGACTAGTGAAGAATTGGGTGGACGCGTAGAGAAGGTTAATTTGTGAAACCGAGATCTTGCGTTTGGGCCAAATTTTAACAAGCCACTTGCTAGAAAATGAACAGCAGCTGAGTTTTCGCATACCAGCCTGAATGCGTCACCACTGCAAATTATTATGCAAAATGTAATATATTGCTAAGATTGTGTGAAATTATTCTATTTCAAATAAGATAATATGAAAATAAATTTACTATTAAAAACACATAAATTTGTTTTTGACCACTTTAATTTTATTTGAACTCTACCGGTTTTGGAAGAATCCTTCCTTCATCAGGAAAGTATTAAAAACTGTTTTTAATATTCTCCTGATGAAGGAGGGGTTCTTCCGAAACCGGTAGAGTTTAAATAAAATTAAAGTGATAAAAAAAATTTATGTGTTTTTTATTGTAAATTATGATGAGCCACAAAGTTTTTTTACAAATACGAAAATAATTTCATCCAAAAGTGCATACACATTTTTAGAAATAATTCCAAAAAAACTAAGTTGTTGTTCTTCAGTACAATAACTTACGTATTTGTTTATTTCTTGCCAATGTATTCACCGCAAAAAAAACTACTGATTTATTTCACCGACTCCTATAAATAGAAGGAAAACGTTCCCATTTAGATGCACGCAAATGTGGTTTCCGTGCACTCTGCGCAAAGACGTTTAATTCCATGACTTGTGATATCTTGTATCTCAACACAATTCCCGCAGTATTTGTTCACAGTTTACATTGTCTGGTTTCATGGACACCGCTGATTGTCCGTGCGATAAGCGACCGAACGAATTAAAAAAAACCGCCTGACGTCAAACAGTCTACGAGAATCGGAACGGTACGCAGTTTTAATACAATGGTCTGCTGCAGACATGATATCGAACAAAAGAAACATTTTTTCTCACCCGAGTCAGAATCGCCATGGAAAGTGAAAAAGAAACACGACAGATTACATTAGGAAATAATATTAACATACGATTAATGCGGCCATTGAACCATAAGACAAAAAAAATAAAAAAAAATCAAAAGAACGGTCTAAATACAATTAAACAAAAAATCATGTAAGTATCGCGTGAAAATCTGTAAAAAAAGCAACCAAAATTCTCGAACTGGCTAATTCTAGAACTTTTTCGTTCTTGAAATTCTAAGTTTACTCAACAAGTTTTTCGCAGCGTCATTTTGAAATGTCCACGAAACTATCATTCAAATAAGATATAGCGCTATATTGTTTGATGAGTATTTTTCAAATTATTCAATAAATTATCTGCGCCATCCGTTTTTTAAAACAAAGGTGAAGTGAATTTTTTCAAACGTTACAAATTATTTTTATTGTTAATGTGTTTAATTCGTAGAACTCAATTTATTCATTTTTATATTTAAAGTAAACCAAATTATTTATTGGCAGGTTTAACGTAATTTTTTACGACTTATAGTATCAGGAATCATATCAAGGAATTATATTGTTTTGGTTTCTTGAAATATGAGAGAGCTTAGAAAATGCATTATTCTTGGATTATTTATGGTTTTTTTTTAATTCGGTAGTATTTTTAGAATGGAATAAAATATTACGTTCACTGTTTCCCGAAAGGAGCGACAACCCTGCGTGAACAAAAAAAAAGTATGACAGAATTATATGGCGAGAAACGAGAAGATCGGCAACCAAATCTTTGTAATCTGGAGAACGAATCGTTCTAACTTGAATATTGCTAATAGATTCCTATAATAAGTAACCGCTGAATGATAAAATTATAAATACACTATGGAAGAAAACTGCCGATAGATTGCTGCTTACCACCAACGCCTCCGCGGTTAAATAAATAAGGAGTTCAAAATGGAAGCAAGGTAAAGATTAGAGTTATTTTCTGCATTGTCCATACATTGCACATTCTGGTGCAGAGCAGCTGAAACAACACGGGTACTATGTAAATTCTAAGCCCACACAGTAACTTTAATGTTTACCTTTGCAGTTTATCATAATTTGCACAGACTCGGCGCAAACAGCAAAAATACAAAACAAATTTGCAGAGCAGAGGAATGACTACAAATGCAGCGCATGTTCAAGATGGACAACCATAAGGCGGGATTACACCTGCCGAGTGCCCGGCCGAGCCACTCGCTTTGTTACTCGGCAGAAGAAACAGTGGGCGAATCAGTTCATTAAGATTAGTTTAAAGCGCTGTTAACATGGTTTTACGATGGAGGTAAAAGAGTAAAATATAATAGAGTTTTAAAACAACAAACTTCATACTCTGCTAAAAAAATTTTTTTTTTCGCTGGCTGACTCGGCTGATTGCACCACCCGGACGGAGAGCCGAATTGATTATGCAGATGGAGAGGTCATTAGGCCTTGCTTCTATCCACTGTCTCGCCCGAATCATTCGCTCGCTACTAGGCCGTTCTAAACTGTACTAATCACATCAGCCGAGCACTCGGCCGAGTACACTATCTCGGCCCAGCACTCGGTACATATAATTCAGGCATTACAGTCAATATGAACAAATTAAAATAAATGAATTATGAAAAAATCAAAACGTGAAACCACGTCAAAAACTGAAGGAATTTTTATCACCAAATTAAATGTGTATTAAAAAATACAAATTTCGGTTGTGTAACTTCTGTGTGTAACTCTGGTTCAAAGAATTCTAGAACACGGATATGTTTTTGAATTTGAAGTGTCACTTTCAAAATTTAACTGATTGTGTGAAAAATTAATATAAGCGATAAAGTACCTACCTATAATCTAATATTTTGAATAGAAAAATATTTTAATTCTTATTTTCGAAATTGTAATTATAAGATCTCGTGATTTTGACGGGTCTGCGCTAGTAAATTAATATTATCAAGCACATACCTAAAGCAAAAGCCTTGTTCGAAAGACTGGTTGACAAATTGTAGGCTTTTGAATAGGCACCTAGTTCCTGCAAAATAGGCACCTTTTAGAGGATCCAGATAACTTCCACAGATACTATTATACTAGCGCAAATCAGTGAAAAATCACGGGATATTATAATTACAATTTAGTTAATTTGGAATAATAAATTTTCCTTTTTAATGCTGTATTATAGGTAGGTACATCTTTATCACTTGACTGAATTATTCTTCACACAATTCAAATTTTAAAAATGACACTTAAAATCAAACAAATTTGAGTTCATCGAACGTGAATAATTTCACCCAGGAATAACGCACATCACAAACAATCGAAATTAGTATGTTTGAGGATGATATACGCAATTTTTAAATTTATTTTTACTATAGATTAGAATTTACTATGTACCTACTTATTTACTATCCAATTCTCAAATCACTTAATTTCTTAAATAAATAAATCTGCCAGTTAATTACAATAAAATTTGCCGCCCTACTTTAATTACAGCTCAAGATTTTTTATTGGCAATTAAGAGAGAGTGCAAAAATGCAATGAAACCATAAACCAAGGTAAGATAACGGAAATGAGACACTTTAAGCTCCATCGTCATAAAATTTATTTCTATTAACGGATGATTAAGCAAAAATTTAAGACGGTGAAACAAACTATACATAAAAAAAGACGGTGAAACAAACTATACATCAAAAATTTAAGACGGTGAAACAAACTATACATCAAAAAAAAGACGGGGAAACAAACTATACATCAAAAAAAGACGGTGAAACAAACTATACATCAAAAATTTAAGACGGTGAAACAAACTATACATCAAAAATTTAAGACGGTGAAACAAACTATACACCAAAAATTTAAGACGGTGAAACAAACTATACATCCAAAAAAAATTATGTGAACATCGCACAAGAGTCCCAACTGGTCCCAACCAAACAAGACCGTGGCATTCCCAATTGGGGTATGTTGTAAGGCTGAAGGTAGTGGGGAGAGGAAGGAGTTGGTAAAGAAGAAGGCGAGAAAGTACCTGTACCTAGCTATTCAAAACTGGTCACCTAACATGACTAAAGCCATTTCACAAAAGGAAGATGAAATATTTTTCGCTTTTCAGATAGTTTCGATAAATTGAGTTTACTTCGTAAATTACACATAATTGATTTAATTTATAGGAATATCAATTTATAAATTAGTAAAGCGTAAAAAATATTTGTAATTTTTTCAATTTATAAGCAATGAGATTTAAAATTAGGACACCAAATGCATGAATTATATTCTACATGTCTTCTAACTAAAGATGTGTACAATAATTTTATGGATTTTAGGTTCTTAAAGACTTTTGTGATTCTGAGAATAAATCTAACCATTGTAATCCTTTACTGGTGCTAGTTATGATTCGAGAAGCTCAATTTCCAGTCAAAGATAAATCCAAGGAAATTGGACTCTTTTAAGATTGACATTATTAATTTAACTGATCGTTTGGCATTTGTCTATATTTAGGTTTAATTTATTTATAAAGTTTATTGAAGTTAATTTGCAGAGTCAAACAATGAGGAGAATTTCGGATAGATTTAAATATCTTTATATTTTAAATCAAATAAAACACTTTGTTTATTAACCACGACTTTTTTTATTATTACATCTACCGGTTTCGCTACGTTCGAGCTTCATCAGGATGTGAAATATAACTAAAAACTAAGACAGAGGTGATGCATATTTATAGGAAAACAGAGGGAGACAGAATATAATACATTATAAAAGTGGGAGGAGTCAAATATTGCATAGTCATAGTGAATTGAAGATATATAATAACAAATTACAAAAAAAACACATTTTTACATGAATTATACATATAATAATACATTTTAAAGACATAAGAAAAAACATAAACATATTATTAAGGAGTGGAATGGATTGTGGGAAACAAGTTAAATATAGGACTATAGAATGTGTTTTTTTGATTGGATAAATTAATTTGTGTATTTAATAAATGGTCTGATAAGTTACTGTTTATAGATTTCCTTATTTCTAATGATTCTAAATTGTCTAACCTAATGCCTATACTATTTTTATGTAAGAGGCTAGTACCTGTTATTTTATCAAATTTATGGTCTACTGATATTAAATGGTTGGCGAGTTCCGAAAAACCATTACCATTTAAACACCATATATGTGATACCGAAAACCGACCTACACAGACATAACTATCCACAATACTTCTAATCATCCCATCTCCCATAAACATGCAGCGTTCCATTCAATGATACACAGGTTAATTTCCGTCCCTTTATCTACCAATAATTTCGCAAATGAATTATCAATAATAAAACAAATAGCATCAAATAATGGCTATGATGCGGCCTTAATTGATAAAAATCTTAATAAAAAACAAAAACATATTTCCACAAACAAATTTTTATATAGCAGTATTCCGTCAATTAATACCAACACCCCTATTCACCATTGGCGTAGGATTTTATTTATAAATAATTTTTCAAATCAAAGCGTTAGGAACCTTCCTTTAGATATTAAACCTGCCTTTTATACAAACAATACCCTAGGAAAATTTTTGATTAATACTAAGGACAAGGATGACATACTAAGCCATTCGGGTATTTATAAACTCAACTGTAGTGATTGTCCCGCCTTTTACATAGGTAAAACATCGCGCAATGTAAACACCAGAGTGAAGGAACATGGTGGTTTTTCGGAACTCGCCAACCATTTAATATTAGCAGACCATAAATTTGATAAAATAACAGGTACTAGCCTCTTACATAAAAATAGTATAGGCATTAGGTTAGACAATTTAGAATCATTAGAAATAAGGAAATCTATAAACAGAAACTTATCAGACCATTTATTAAATACACAAATTAATTTATCCAATCAAAAAAACACATTCTATAGTCCTATATTTAACTTGTTTCCCACAATCCATTCCACTCCTTAATAATATGTTTATGTTTTTTCTTATGTCTTTAAAATGTATTATTATATGTATAATTCATGTAAAATGTGTTTTTTTGTAATTTGTTATTATATATCTTCAATTCACTATGACTATGTAATATTTGACTCCTCCCACTTTTATAATGTATTATATTCTGTCTCCCTCTGTTTTCCTATAAATATGCATCACCTCTGTCTTAGTTTTTAGTTATATTTCACATCCTGATGAAGCTCGAACGTAGCGAAACCGGTAGATGTAATAATAAAAAAAGTCGTGGTTAATAAACAAAGTGTTTTATTTGATTTAATATATAAATGTCAAACCACAAAGTGATTGCTTCCTACGAAAAAATAAATATCTTTAGATCATCGGCGAATAGGAGAAACATTAGTAGGAGATGTGATTAATAAATAGTAGAAATGGAATTGGTTCTAGGTGGAAACCTTGGGGAACCTCATTAAAGGCAAAAAAAGTGTAGGAAGATGTGGACGTAATTTTTACAGATAGTTTCGTGTATGATAAATAATTTCTAAGCCATTCGACAAAGTTACCACTTATTCCCAAACATTCTAACTTTTCCATTAAGATGCGATGAGAAACAGTATCCAAGGCTAACAAAAATCAGTATAGATGAGATTCAACTTCGTGACCCTTTGAAAGAGCATTGGAAATAAAATTTTTGTAATGCAATAAGTTAGATGACGTAGATCTACCTAGCATTAAACAATATTTGAATAACATAGAAGTAACGGAAGTGAGTTTGATATTTCTTCTTTAATACTAGCTGTACCCTGCCACGCGTTGCTGTGTCTCAATCTGTGTGTGCTGACAGAGAAACGATAGCGCTTTTTGTTTTTACGTCCAATAGATGGCGTTTTTTTTAAACATGCTTTTACTTGTCACATATGAAACCTACATGAAAAAGAACAAGCGTATCCGAATGCAACGTTGTGTCAAAATATCACAGCAAAAATTAACAAACGAACATTATTTTTTATTTATTTATATGGATAAATCGTTCCAATCGGGTGCCATATTCTTTCCGTCTTACTAATTAGATTCTTACACGCCGGCATTGAGCCTGATTTAAGACCATTTTAATCCAACAAATGCCATGGTGATGACAATGACTCAAGTTTTTCATTGTTCTGATGACAGATAATATTCACAACGCGTTTTTAAGTAAGGAAGGAAATATTAAACTGTTTCCGTATTATTTAAAACACACGAAAGGCTGTCTCGACAAACTTGTCTGTCTTCAATATATTGAATCAGCCGCTCAAAATTAACCGTGATTTAAAAATTCAGATAGTTGAAAAATGACCTAAAACTCTTTCAGTAGTTTTAGGACTGCTTAATTAAATGGATACCGTTTTACAAAATCCAAAAAGGTTACACAACCAATTTTTTGTTCAAAAATCGGGAATAAAACTTCACGCTACTACGATTCAGGCTTGCTAATTATAGCAATATAAGTGGCATAATTTTTTTTTAATGAACCAGGCCCCTTATTCCAGTTTATTTTGGGCTCACTAATTTATATTTTTCAACCGTCCATCAATAAAATATAGCAATAAAATCTGAGCGAAGCCGGATAGTCCCGCTAGTAATAAATAAAAGTTGTAAAAATCCTGCATCCTGTTTATTTCCAGTTGGTAACTAAATTATAAATACACTTAAATTTTGATTAACACATGCAATAAAAGCATTCAACTATCACTCGATACAAAAAATGATAGAAACAAAAAACATTCCAATATAAAATTAAAAGATTTAGATGAAAAAAAGACAATATTACAAAATTTTATTAATTATATTACGTTAAATAATAAAACATATATACGTAATACACACCTCATAATATTTGCCGATTATTTTTATTCATTTGTTTTTCCATTATCGCCTTTATTGTTGTATTTTAATTTGTTTCATCACAGTTTTATTTTATTTATTCCATATAACCTTTTAATTGAATTGTAAAATGGAAGCCTCATCACGGTCAATGTACTCAGTGAGGCCTACACTATCAAATATAAGAAAATACATACATTAATGTATCAATAAAATAATAAATAATACAAAATACAAACAAAGGGGTGAAATATAATGCGCTGCCCTAAAGCATAAAACTACACCAATTATTAAATTCAAAATAGATCATAAGAACGGCACTAAGCAAAATAAAATATAGTGGTACATTAGTTATTTTTTATGTGAATACGGCGCAAGAGTCTTAACTGCTCCCAACCGTATGGAGCCAGTGAGACTATGGCATCCCAGATTGGGGCATGTTGTAAGGCTGAAGTTAGTGGGAGGGGGAGGAGATGGGTAACGGGAAGGTGGGGAAGTACCTAGCTATTCAGATCTGGTCCCCAAAGTCATCTAAAGACATTTCAAGCAACGTTTCAATTCTATATGGTAGTCTTACACCAGGGCGATACTGAGAGTATCTTCCATTCTGGAAAGCGCCGCAAATATACCTTATATTATTTGAAACATATCAAATAAATAAAATTTACTTGCGCACACCGGGATTTGAACTTGCAACCTCCAGATTGCCAATCGAGAGCTGTACTCCTCGACCACGGAGCCCGTCGAAATTAGTAACTTATAAACATAAATGTACAAGTAAAATAAAGCAAATAAATAAAATATAGTGAGTACGTACTTACTGTATTTTTCGGCTACAATATTTTAGCGAATGAACTTTGACATAAAGAAACTAAACCAAGTGAGAGGCTTCCAGAGTGAAAGGTCGCAGCTTGGTATTCCGCACGACCTCGGCTGATTTAATCAGATCAACAAGAAAAGTTCTTATAAATTGCCCCCCACAAAACGATCAGTCTTATAACCATTCCCTTAAACTTCGAGTTAGAGGAATTACCGTTCGTATTGATTAGGTGGCTTCGCTTCCCCAGTGTGTTGGTTAGTGTAGTACTGCACGCGCACGAGGTACGGACATTGTACAATCGGAGATGTATGGAGGACGGGCCACCGGGCAAGCCATTCCATCTTCAGTGACAGGCCATACTTCAGCGGTTCGAAGGTACTACCTACATAGTAGCTTTGTATAACACACGTCTATACCCAAATCTTTAAGAAAGCAAAGTTAAACACCAACATTACTTGGCCGACAAAAATATTTACTCTCGACTTATAAAAAGAGAACGGATGCATTAATAAACCTTGAAATACGCATGCAAATATTATGATCAAAGGAAAGGAAAAATATGATTCGAAAACCTTGATAAACCTATGCAAGAAAAGTAAAGCCAGAATTAATATATTTTTTAATTCAAATATAATTGCACTTTCGTTTTCTTGAATGAATTTTTAGTTCTCAAACAGTGAGGGTAAGCTTGTGTTTTTTCTGATATTATTTTTCGTGACCAAAATATTATACCTATCAATGAAGTGGATTCTTGGAAGTGGAAATTAACCCGCTTCCCGATATTCGATCGAGGTGAAACTCGGCAGATAGATTCTTTGTCGATGACAATGCATTCGTACAATACACGCATTTCTCTGAAATCGGATGACATTACAGTCGGTCCTATCCTACTGGCATTTGGCGAGGTTGGTAGAATTGGTCTCAGTCAAATAACATTTCTGAAAAGACCCTCAGAAAAATAATTTCCTTCGTGACCTATGTCATCTTTGGGTATGTTGTGTGGAGGGACTATCTGCCACGGAAGATAGAAGATGTTAAAGGATGTACTTGCCTTATTTTAACCAAACCAGTGATTGCTGATATTATGTGAAGTAAAAAATGTAAATGAAATTATGGTGACCGGTAACATTGTCGGTGTTTTTTTTTCAACATGAAATGGACATGGAATTTATATATTATTGTTTTGAAAAAAAATAAAACATCAAAAAGTCAACGAAAAGCAAATTTTTTTACACTGATAATACACGCTGCGTACATATGTACCTAAATAGAATATAAATATATGGACAGTGGGCACATGTGCTAGCAACCAGTCCACTGCCTTATTAATATGAATAGACGTTGATTTCGTATTCAAAGAATTTAATACTTGGGTACGATGCAATAATTATTGCTGTTCACTTTTCCACCATCAGTTCGGCAATTTGCATTAAAAATACACACTAAAAATGCAAACGGTAATCTTTGGATTATTCAGCTCACGTGAGGCCATTGCCGTTGTGGCGAAATGTGAACCGATTGTTCTCGGTGTTCTTGACATTTATGACGGACGTATAAGTTATATTATCATCTAAAAAGCAGTAGCGTAGCGACGAACAACCGGATCCCAGTAAGGCATTTAACTCATTCTTGTCAGAGTTTTTAAAAAACTTGTCCATTTTTTCACATTAACAAAATTGACTTTTCCGATAAAATAAATGCAACTAAAAAGTCTCTGGAAAAATCTAGAAAATAGGTACGAGCCGCTGAACAACAAATTAGAGAATTTATTCATAAATATTTCTTAAAAGACTGTTTATATTTTATATCTTGCTACATAGCAATTCAGAGGAGTTAAGGAAAAACTTATTGCATAGTATAGAATACATATTTGAAATTGAAACTAATGAACATTCTAGATATTGACGGAGAAAGCTTTTAAACAATTAATACCGGAGATACACAAGAAAGAAAAAAATGTTTTTTCGCGTGTTCACAATTCCCGCATTATCTACACTCTACACAATAAAGTTCAACATACCTAGGTAGTCACGGTAATAATAAATGTGTCTATACGCAGAACCCAAAGTTACCCTAGAAACTTCTGCCACCGAAGATCAATATTAAATCACTCCATATGTACCAGTAATTAGGTCGAGAATACAAACCAGTGTTGTAATAACGTAATAATTTGACAAGTTAGTTTGATTAACTAATAAATAATTAATTCATTGAGAAATTATGTGCTTTGAAACTGTTTTGCTACATTTGTAGAAGTAATGAAATTCGGTTTCCGCTGATAATTTTCGTTAATTTTTTTTCTTTTTTTTTTTGGTTCAAAAACATTTTTTTCTTTCTCATGTCACTGGTCACTCAGCCGAGTAACCGCCCAACCCCCATTCCGACCCTAACTGTCCAATATCTACTGATTTAAATGTTTTTAGTTGGAAAAAGAAATAAAGTCACCGGAGACAAAAATGTCACCTACACTTTTTTATACTCCAAATAACACCAGCGATAGCCGGATAATGTATGTCCGTTGCGTCTTTTAACACCATGATTGTATAATATATTAGCAAAGAATTAACAACGCCGATTATAATCGTAATAATAATTATTACTATTCCATTTATAAAAAACGTATTCGTCATTTTACGTAATATTATTTATTACCTTTATATTAATAAGCATGATGAGCGGAATAAGTTTTGGTGCTAGACCCACTTTTTGTGGATAGACAATAATTTATTGACGAACGAACGTTGCAAGGGCGGAGAGAAGAGATCTCCAAGCAAACTTAAAAGTTTACAGGACGTAACACAACAAAGATAAGGAAGTCGTCAGTAAACAGAAAGAAAAAAACCAACAGGAATAAAGTGTCGCTCGAACCAAAGGTGTTTGGGAAACAAGGCGCCTTTATAAAAGTGCAATTACGCGAACTAAGTGGACAAGTTTCCGGAAATGACGTCGAAGGTACGAAGTTAGGGAACAATATAGAATTCAAGGAGCTTTTCTATTACATATTGATGCCCCCCGAGTCAGGTCGGGAAAGTTCACTTAAACTCTGCGACAGGACAAAATTTATTACCCTCTTCCGAAACGGGAATCGAAAAACAAGAGAATAAAATTTCGGTAGTCTCTTTATTGATTCAAAAAGGCATAGAACTATATTTTATTGGAAAATTATTCCGCTGTTGGCAATAAACCATTATATTGTTAAAGTAGTGAGAAAATCATATGTTCACACAGACCATGGTTTTCTAGGTCTGTGTATTTCATATACAGGGTGTTAAGGGACGTACTTGACTAACTTTAACCAATGATTCCTTTGATTGATTTGATATTTTTTTTGTTGAAAAACAATTTTAAAAAAATTCTTCCATATTTCGACACTGTTAACTCAGCGGAGTAACCGCCGAACACCTCACATCGACTAGCTATTCCCTGATCCCAATGATTTTCTATGTTATTGTTTTAAAATTTCAATTAGGTACATTTTTTACTTCAAATAATGTCAAGAATTACTGGTTAAAGTAAGTCAAGAACGTCCATTAACACCCTGTACACATTGCGAAAACAGGTTTGGTTATTTTTAAAGCCCTTGAATAGATTTTTCAAAAACGGATCAGCATAAAATATCATAATATATTTTCTTTAATACTTCTTTTCTTTAATTCACTTTATGGCGTCAATTTAATTACACAATAATTTTGTAATAAAAAAAAATGTATTCAAAAAGTTTGTGTACAAAGTATTTTATTTCCATATAATCATAATATATTATTACTAAAAAGATCAATTAATTTATTTTATTCTACGTGTTTTGTATCGAATTATGCAAGAAGTTTAATTTAATAACTTCAAATACCTAAGCTACGAAAAAATGATTTTAGGTACCTATATACTAACATACTAAACATACTCAGTCCGAGAACTCCCATTAAGATATGGAACAAAAAAGATCTTGGAAGTATCCTTCCAATCACAGTCCTTCCCAAAAAGTAAAAGAATTTAATCTTTGAGGAATAAGATACATTTATGTAAGTATATGTATGTTGTGTATATAGATGTGTATGTATATGCATATATGCATGTATGTATGTATATATACTTGGGTGTGCATGAAAATCAATCAGGAGATGCCTTCCCTCTGATGGAGCAAAGTCACTCATAAATTCGTTCGTCGTCTCACGTATGGACTATTGTAATAGTGCATATGCCGGCCTACCTCAGAAACAAATCAATAGAATCCAGTCAGTTTTTAATGCTGCGGCAAGAATGATTTTTGGTGAATCTAAGTATTGCCGTATAACCCCACTTCTAAGGGATCGCCTTCACTGGCTTCGATGCCCTGAAAGAATAGAGTTTAAGATCTGCTTAATGACCTTCAAAGCATTGCAAGGAATGGCGCCAGCATATATATCGGAACTATGTATCCGACAAAACTTAAGCAATAGACAGCTTACTCTAAGGTCAGCAGATCTAGATGTTAGTAATCGTCTAATCGAACTTTCTAGGTCAAATCGAGCTGTTTACTATGATCGTTCTTTTAGTGTAACAGGCCCTCTCATCTGGAATAGACTTCCCTCAGCTCTTACTAATCTCCAGAATTTGGCTGAATTTAAACGAGCTTTAAAAACAAAATTATTTAAAAAATCTTACCATTTATAAATTTTAACTTCTTTTCAATATTTTATAATAAGCCATATTCTAAAACTTCCGGTAATTGTTTGGTTTCGGTTGTCTCCTTATTGTACCTTTTTAAAGTGTCTGCTCAAAACATTCTCATTTCTGAGCACAAACTGCCTCCTGTTTTATGTTATGTTTTAGTTTTAATATTCGTGTTTTGTCCTGTCCTACTGTTATTGTTATTCTAAGTTTTGTCATCACTTTGTATAAACAGTGTATTAAGTGTTATAATATTAGATCTGTATTGGGTAAGGCACACTGTAGGAATAAGTTTGTTAAACGAGTAGTTAAGCGCACTTGAAGTGAAATGACACTAAACTGCGCTATATAAATTCCATGTTATTATTATTATTATTATTATTATGTATGTACGAAGGTGTACTACTTGTGTATTTGTGTTTATTTTATAGAAAACTTTGTGAGTTATTGAAAACATTTTTTTACAATTTTCAAGTTTTTTTATAATTCTACCAAAATATGTTTACACTAGACTTAAATTCAAACTAACCATTCCTCCATTGGGCACCATGAAACAGGCAGCTGCCTAGTATGGTGCTCTAATGTATCTTCTCTAAATAAATGTATTAATCATGTAACATGTACTTATAAATAAAATAAACATGAAATCACGAGCACCATCTTACAAATCTCTTCACATATTGCCTACACACTCTATAACTCTCTTCCAGATATGTAAAAAAACAACCAGCATAAACAAAAAATTAAAATAAGGCTTTAAAAGATTATTTTTTACAACATATAAAAACGAAAAAAATACGTAATTCATGTCGTGTTTTATTTTGTCTTGTTTCTTTCTCTCTCCTTTCCTATCCCCTGTATTTGTAATCGAGCATAATATATTTTTACCAATGTATTAGTGGTTGTAAGTACCTTATTGTAAATTCCTACCTTGGCTTTGTGTTAATGTGTCTGTTTCCATTTTTGTTTATTCTTGTTTATTCTACTTAACCTCCCATTTACTATTTTTGTACTGTTTTGTACGTGAAACATATAATTTTGATTATTTTTTCTATGTTTGTACTGAAACTTATAATTTTGGTATCAAAATACCAATGTAAAATTGTACCTATTAACTCCCACCTCTGTATTGTAAGTACCTCTCGTCCTACAATGAGTTTTGTAACTCATCGGGATTGCTCTAGCAAGATATAAAAATAAAGTAGTAGGTAACTGACATGACTTAAGTTTTTCTCGCCCAAAAGTATTATCGTGATTTATTTTTGGGGTATTATGCCGTGTTGCACTTCCTCCTTCTTTAACCACCGTTTCAGACAACATTACAGTGTTCATCATCAGGGCAGATGTTTAACTATAGTTAACTTTTATAATAAATAAATAAAATAAAATAAAGATCACTGTATTGCATAATATATCTAGCGCAGAGCAGTGAAAGATCGCGGGTAGTCTGAATTCTCGACAAATCAGTTCCAATTTTGAAAATGGCAATTAAAATAATTTTGTGTTAAAAATATTATATTATAGAGCACTTAATTGCTTGTCCGAATTCTCCAATCCCTATTGTGAAAAGCAAAACTCAATACTTTTTCATTAATATTATCCTGTTGGGAATCTCCAAAATTAAACGTTTATAATACAGTGGTTCTCTAAAGAGGTCGAAAACGAGAATCATTTTTAGATTAAGATCCGAACATGCACTAATGGGAAGAATATTATGTTTGATAGACTTAGTTCATTTTTCAGTGTGATTCATATGTGAAGAAAATGATGAACAGAGAATGATAATAAAAATACATGATTTTGTTTTAAACCAATTTATTTGAGTTATAGGTTGACCGGTTTCGGTTGCACTCAACCTTCTTCAGGACAATGGGCAAATCAAAATTCTTCAAAAAACCCGTCCTAAGAGTTGTGTACGTTTACTTAATCTATAACCTTTACTTTAGCTATTGTTATTTTCTTCCTAAAAATAATTCTCTAAAATTGTGTATATTGAATTACATTTGTAGTTAATTTGAATATTAAATCATGCTAATTTTTCTGTTGAATTGCGTTTGTAGTTATTTAATATTGTTTTTTTTTAAGTCGTTTTTTAAGTATTATTTTCTTTTTGTATGTAAATACTTCTCCCATAAACACGAGCTACTGGAGCTCACCTTATCGAATAGTAGAATAATTAGAAAAAAACACGATACAATTTAGCGTACTGTTATAATTTGAAATGTTAAAATAGCAGTTAGAAGAAGTTTTCTTCGAAAAAAAAAAATAAATTAAATAAAAATAAATTGAATGTATATTGTAATAATTGCAATACAGATGTGGCAAAAAAATGAATTGGCGCGGCGAATTGTTAGGTGTTGTGTTAGATGTATCACGGTGCACAAAGAATGAGACAAAAATAACACCATCACGTGAGTCTTGATAAAAGTTAATATCCTCCTGGCGCGGCGTATTGTTAGGTGTTGCGTTAGTATCACCGCGTATAAAGTCCCATCAGAAGGCAAAGCAGTACACCAATAGTAAGCTGCAGCATTCATCGCCAACAATGGTGAAGCGGCAGTTGAGAGCAGAGATAGGTACCTGGTATTTGGTATAAGTATGTATTGGAACCGACTAGCCGCAATGTTGGAACTGTATTTGAATAATGCTCGCTGCACAAGATTTAAAGTACAGTTCGGCTTAGGAAGAATGCTCATTTTTCATTCATACTCCAAGAAAAGTATACGAAAATCCCTGAGCCAGACGCCTGAATATTCTGTATTATTCCGAATTACCATATGCGAAAAGAGAGCTAGTCTAGTTTAACCGGTATATTGTTTATTTACGAGTGGCTTTTCGCCAGTCTTTATTATTCCTTCCGAATTTCCGAGGAGGTATTTATTTAAGTGGATCAATTTTGAAAAAAAAAAAAAATTTTCCGATTAATTATCCAAACTGATAAGATCTAAATTTTTTTGACGTAAAAATATAATTAATTTCCATTGACAAAAGTTTACAAAACCATGAATCGCTATATTTACTGGAAGTAAAATATTACATCATCTTCCTAAAATTAAATACATCATTATAAACTAGCGTAGACCCGTGAAAAATTACGGGATATGATATTATTCTGTGATTTTACAAATGTTTTTATTATTATTATTGCATGTTAGCTCAAAAAAGCTCATACCCAAAAGTCGATTTGGGAAGATTAACCAAAAGAAATATACATTTCAAATACAGAATTGAATTGCTAAGATAATTTCTGGTAAAAAATATTATATTATTGTAGGAAGATACTTCAAGTACTAAATAAATGTATGCAAAAAATATAGTAAAAAAATATGATATTTTGTACAGGTAGGAAAGTTATCGCTTTATTAGAATCAGTTCCAATTTTTGAAAACGACACTTATTCAAAGAACATCCGAGTTCCAGAGTTCATTGAACCAGAGATACAGAAAGACACATAACCGAATTAGCTGAAAGAAAAAGTTTTTATTAGACTATTGTCTCTAATACAAACAATGTCTAACTGCATATTTATTTGTATAGTTTCTATATTATGTTACATATTTTCTAGGCTATACCTTTAATGCATTTTATCATACATATAGACAATTTTTATTGTTGTTACATACTACCAATGTTGACCTACCCATCGTTGATATTTTATTGTTCATCACTGTTGACCTATACATGGTCGATATTTTATTGTTCATCACTGTAGACCTGTACATGGTTGATATTTTATTGTTCATCACTGTTGACCTATACATGGTTGATATTCTATCGTTTATCACTGTTGACCTACACATGGTTGATATTTAAAAATTTTCATTTTTGATATCTCGGTGTTAATATTAATATTATTTAATAATGTACATGTATGTGTACGTGTATTTGAATAAATTGCATTATGTGTATGTACATTTCCATGTAAGTAATATATACATACATGTACACATCTCCTTTAAACTAAGTAAATAAAAATTCTTCTTATCAACGTTAAAATAACACATTAAAAAACTACTAAAAAGTAGTTTATTGGGACTTTTTTTCTTTCTCTTTTCCTCTATTATATTTCTTATAAAAATAAATATAATATTGAATTATAACGTTGCGCTGTTCTGCCGTAACCGATTAATCTGAATTATTTAATTCCATCGAAATTTTTTCTACGACTTACAATGGTGGGTAAACAAGCGTTTACGCAAAGTGTGTGACAGACAGTGGGTTTGATTATTTCGCGAAAAAGAAGAAAAAAAAATAGGAATTCTTGTCAAATATCAGTTATCTTTAAGCGACATCCGGTAAAAAAATCACGAAATAAGTCCCAGTCATGTTTAGAATATTAAATCACCAAATAAAATCAAAGCGTAGCCCTTACCGCGACAAAGATTATTTTGATGGGTTTTGGACAGCATTGGCTTAACTTCATCAACACTGTGTTATTTAAAAAATCAATAATCTTCATCATAATAATACGATTTTTATCCTGATAATGTCAGGGACCATTACTACATTCTCACAAAGTTTAACGTTGTTTTTATGTCAATCAAATATTTTATTATACTGGACCGGTTTCAAAGAAGCACGTTCATCTTCTCCATCATTTAAGCCTTGTACGCACATACGTTCTTACTTGATCGAGTAAAAACGAAGGCTCGACGCGATGTTCACACATTCGGTTTTACTCGACAAGAATCGCTCGAAGTTTAGTGTGCGCCGAAAAGTTTGAGCCTCGGCGTCTCTACAACGCGGAAGAAACAGTGGCTTAGTTTAGCGAGTCTCCTAGCCACACACTAACCAACTTAACTAACTTATTAACGTACACACTATATAGCCCGGCACGATGGCTCGAAGCGAGTAAGTATGAAATAAATTATTAGGGGTTCCAAATCGCTGCGAGCCATCGTTCCATGAGTTTTCCCGTCAACGCGGTGATACTCGATTTCAAATAAAGCCGTCGAGTAAGAATGAATGTGCGACTACGCTTTTCTATGACAATGTTGACATATTTTTTATTGTTCCGAACAACTATCGAAATCGCGGACGTATGGCAAGCCCATCATCTCGAGTGCCAAGTTATTGATCTCATTTTGATAGCACTATCATTCTATCAATGTTTGGTAATAGCGAATAGATTGTACGCTGATGAATTAACACACATGTTACAGTATAGATATATTACATGATAAATGAGGTATATAGACAGAGTCAGCTTTGGCGTTCGAAGTATGGGACACGCATATCGGATAATTGTGTGCTCGCCGGGCACAGGTCTCCCCGGCGATAACATCAAAATGCCGACATGCACGCTGAGATATTGTACAAGTCGTACTGGAAATATAGGGATACCTTTCATCTGTAAGTATGGTTTTACCATAATCTGTAGTCGTGTAATTTAGACTTATTAATGTAGACTTATTAATGCTAAAAACTCGTGGAGCATTTGGGTGGCGGTATGCGACCGCCGGTCACCTTCGACACGGTCGGAAGGATTCGGGCGACATCAACAGTCGTCACACCCCCTTCTTACTTCTTGCACGGAAACGATATTTCACCCTTATATTGCAAGATACACTTTATTTATATATAACACGATGTAAATTATCACAATACATCACATTGGTAAGTATATATGAATCTACGTGTGTTGGGAGATATTATGTACATAGGTAGTAGAGATGTACATACTACATCAGAGCACTTTGAGTAGGTGCTCACAGTTTGTAGTTACATTATAATGAGAATCGATCAAGATGACAGAAACTTTTAATTGCTGCACACTCGTCACTATCGTCAGCTTAATGGAATTCCCCTTGCTCGAACGATTCACACGAACTGTATTATGTACTTACATAAATTATCAAATGATGAACTCGAGGAAACACGAAGAGTGAACTTAAAGGGGTGGTAAACAAACTTTTTTATTTCCAGGAAACTTCAGAAATCGCGTACCTTTACGCTCACTCATCAATAATAAGAGGTAATATATTATTTAATAGTTTGTGTCCGGAGTTGACGGAATTGGGACCATTAGAAGTTATTTAAAAAAAATTGACAGTAAGTTGATTTTTAAAGGAGGCATTTACGAGTAATAGTATTATTTCCGAAACAGTTTCATAACTTATTTAAAGTTACTAGAAAATCAGAAATTCCAGAAAAAAGACATTAAGTAATAATATTTTTAATTTATCACATAACGTACCCAAAATTATTTTACGGTCATCTTTTGTAAGTAAGATATATATTTTTTTAAAACTCACGAAGAAAAGGCCGTACATTTATCCCCATTTATTTAAAGTCTTATAAAGTATAATTTTTGGCAGAAAATAATTCTTGCTGGGGGCGGGATGACTATAATTTTCATCAGCGTAGTCCTAGAGAGCCATACTATAATATTAGGGGGGAAGTGATAGGAGGGTGCCTACTAAGTAGTATTAGAGTGTAATTGCGTATATGTATTAGCGAACACGGAGAAAACTTACCAATATAAAAATATTTCAAATTTATTAAAGACCTCCTCAAATTCTATTCGTGATCCTGTTGGAAGCGGGACGGGACGGGAAACGCAGGTAGATGAAAACGATTTTTTTACATTAGCTTCACGCAGGAGGCCCTGTGGAAAAAAATCCTTCAAGACCTTCGTCATCTTTGAGGATGCTGTGCGGTAGGTCTTTTTAGGGAAAGGAAGAAGAGAAATTTCTGGGAAGTAAAAAGATAAAAGGGGTGGGTAGGAATCTGGCGGTCAATGTGTCCAGGAGTGACGGACGTATGAATCCATCTCGCCCAGTGCGGTGCAAGGCGATGGGTTGAGACGGAGTCAGGCTGGAGAGGTCGAAAGGTTTCCCTCAACCAGTCTCTCCCAATTTGACTACTTCTGGTATTTTTATTATATATATATATATAATAAAAATAATCTAAGATCAAAAGCGAAGGATAAAATTTAATAAATATAATGGAGAAAAAATATTATCTATTGAAGTTTTGCAACAAGAGCCATCAGGCGATAAACATTGCAGTTAGTTTGAAACTTGTGCCGTGGTAAAAACGTGAGAAAATAAATTGTTCAATAAAACGGCATTTCGTTTTGTGTTGTTTTACATTCTTGTTTTCATCGGATTTTAGCAATATCAACAACACTCAACCGATACCTTCAGGGGCCAGCAATCAGCAAGCACTTATCGAATGATTGAATAAATTTAATTGATTCCTGGTATTGCTTTTCAATTACTATTATACAAGGTGTCCGGAAACACGCAGTGCAAGCGGTAAAATTGTGAATCTACATCAAATAAATAACCCATGTTAAAAAAGAAATCGATCCGATTTATTCAATTTTTATTTAAAAAACTTTTGGAGACTTCTACGCTTCGAACCATTTTAAAAGACAGTAAACATTTGATAATATTAACCCCCTAGCGACCGATTTTTTTTTTCAAATTTGACGCAGAGAATTCAAACTTTTTGTTTAATTTACTGGGAAAAGGAAAGCTCAAATCAAAAAGTTATACTACAAATTTGATATAGATTCACCAGCTTCTAGCTTGTACTAACCAGTGTCCGGATATCATATATTAATACTGTTATTCGTTCTGACCAAAACTACTTTAAATAGTAATACGAACAAAAAACGCCTTATTCATCCACTATAACAATCGTATAAAATCAACAGAAGTGTAATCAATTGGTAACCGATCTGAAAAGAAACTGATGTCAATAATTTTGACTTCTGATTTTGACCCTGACAGGCCAATGAAATTGATTATTACAAGAAAGAATTTCGATCGCGTACCCTATTGAAAATCAGGGGAAACTTATAATCATTGAAATAAAACACAATGCGCTAACGTAACCATTGTATTATAATGTAAACATTAATAATTAATCCAAGATGCTAATTTTTGTTTATATTTATTACCCATAGTGATGGGTAAATTCCCGAGAATTTATTTTTGGGAAATATTTCCGAAATGGGGAATATTACGGGAATTTTCATCTGAATGGTAAAATCTCAATGAGGTTGTCTTCTAAAACGAAATTTCATGTTAGTTAAAAATGTATCATGATAAAGCATGCTGAGGAATGAAGAATTTTTTTTTGGAAAACACCGAACCTGCCGAAGATATAAGTCGTCAAAATGTTGATATTTGTGGCCGGCCGATAAGCGAGTGATGTCAAGGTAAATACAATGACTTGCGAAGCACTACTGCAGCACTGCCATCCAAATTATGAATTGTCACAAAAAAGAATCCTTATTCAGAATAACTTGCTTAGTAAAAAAAATCAGAAATTAAAGAATTTCCGGGGAATATTCCTGAGTGCACATCACTAACTACCGACAGGCAGCGCCTTAGTGGGTTCCCACTACTTGCTTTTATTTGATAATTACATACTAAATTTTTATACTTATGTAAAGAAATGAATAAACGATGCATATTCTTACCTATGCAAAAATAATGGGGAAAAAGTTAAAAAAAATAAGTGATGCAGTAATGCTCTTGTAACCTACAGTTGTTTCCAGTTGTTTCCAGTTGGTTCCAGTTGGTTCCAGTTGGTTCCAGTTGGTTCCAGTTGGCTCCTGTTGCTGATCCGCGGTCGACTGACCAAAGTGTGAAAATTTTCGAAAGCGGCGATAATTACAAAATATCAAGCTCTTAAAACTGTGGCTACCTTTAACTCTTCCGGGCAATCTCCATATCTAATGTAATATTTTCTTTACTTCTTGTCAAAATATACAAAATTCACTTTTAATTACAGACCAAATATTCAATATGTTTTAAGTACTAGATTTATTTTTATGTTTTATTATTCTTTATTGCTTTAAAGAGATACAGTTATAATTTATACATATTACAAAGTTTCTTTTTTTATTTCAAAAAACATTATCGTAACCAAAGATATTAGAAGAACGAGATATGCTATGTTGGCCGCAGGACCGTAGGCGGAGTACTACCTAATTAGGGTACTTTGAATACTATCGGGACGTGTACGCACAGAAATCTGTTCTATGTATTAGTGCGGATACCTTAGCGTAAGCGAAGGTGTGCAGTAGTATTGGTGAACAAAACCGGCGACACTGGGCAAAACAATTCCACACAGTATGAACTGCTCATAGCACATCTCGTTCTTCTATTATCTTTGATCGTAACGCACCTTTTTTTGAGCAAACGCTCGTGTTAAAAAGGTGGAGAAACGTAATTAATTACTATTTTACGTATTTATTTTACTATATTTTCATTTTAAAAATAGAATTAATAGAGATAAATTTTATGACGATGGAGCTAAAAGTGTCTCATTTCCGTTATCTTACCTTTGTTGATGGTTTCATTGCATTTTTGCGAAATACTTGAACTGTAATTAAAGTACGGCGGCAAATTTTATTGTAATTATCTGGAAGGTTTATTTATTCAATGAACTCAAATTTGCTTTGATTTCAAGTATAATTTTTAAAATTGGCATTGTGTGAATAATAATTCAGTCAAGCGATAAAGTATGTATTTACCTATAGTACAATATTAATACGGAAAGTTCATTTGGAAAATTAACAAAATTGTAATTATAATATCCCATGATTTTTCATGGGTCTGCGCTATAATAGTATCTGTGGGATTTATCTGGATCCTAAAAATGGTGCCTATTTTGCAGGAATTAGGTGCCTATTCAAAAGATAATATTAATTTACTAGCGCAGACGCAGACTTATAATTAATCTTATAATTACAATTTCGAAAATAACGATTAAAATATATATTTTTTTTAAATATAAAATTATAGGTACTTTATCGCTTATACGAATTTTTCACACAGTCAGTTTAATTTTCAAAGTGAAACTTAAATTCAAAAACATATCCGAGTTGTAGAATTCATCGAACTAGAATTACAGATCGAAGATACACAACCGAAATTGGTATTTTTGAATACACATTTAAATTTGTGACAAAAATTCCCTCAGTTTTGACGTGTTTTCACGTTTAGATTTTTAGTTTAGTCTTGCTTTACGGTTAGCATCAGACCCCGTGTATATATATTTCGTAATTCATTTATTTAAATTTGTTTATATTGTCTGTAATACCTGAATTACACCTACCGAGTGCTGGGCCGAGACAGTGCGAGATAGTGGACAGAAGCAAGGCCCAATGGCTCAAGGCACTCGGCAGGTGTAATCCGGCCTTAAGGTTGTCCATCTCGAACATGCGCAGCAGCATTTGTAGTCATTCCTCTGCTCTGCAAACTTGATTTGTATTTTTGCTGTTTGCGCCGCGTCTGTGCAAATTATGATAAACTGCAAAGGTAAATATTAAAGTTACTGTGTGGGCTTAGAATTTACATAGTACCCGTGTTGTTTCAGCTGCTCTGCACCAGAATGTGCAATGTATGGACAATGCAGAAAATAACTCTAATCTTTATCTTGCAGCCATTTTGAACTCCTTGTTTATTTAACCACGGAGGCGTTGGTGTTTAGCAGCAAACTGTCGGCAGTTTCCTTCCATCCACTGGCATGTAGTTTCTTTACTCCGTAGCAACAATATTTAAAATCCAATCATAAATAAGAATTTTATACAGGATGTCCGGGGGTAAAGTGCGCCAACTTCGGGAAGTGATTCTTCATGATGGTAGAAGCAAAAAAGATAAATAACTTTTTTCGCAATTCCAATGTTTATTTTCCAATACAAAAATATATTTCGATAGAAGAATATTTATTTTCCCATACAAAAAGTTCATCTTTTTTACCTAAAAAGTAGGCACCTTAAAACTTGGAATTTCGAAAAAAGTTATCTTTTTTACTTGTACTATCATGTAGAACCACTTTACCCCCGGTATTTGGTCACCCGATACTCACATGTATACTACTTCCTCTTTCTACAACAAGTATATGCAACTATTCTAATATCTCGCATGCTAATATTGTATAAAAACCAGTGGCATTCATGACGTCACAGAGTGCACATGGTGATCTTTATAGCAGAGAGAATGAATCACAACTAGCTGTCCGCTACAAGCTGATGCCATACGCCAGGGGTCGGAAGACTTTCATGTGAGCAGAGCCAAGTTGTCATGGAAACAGGATAACAAATGTATCAGAGAGGCAAATAATCCGAGGGTCGGGGGTGGCTTGAGTTTTTTCAGAGAAAATCGGTTTCTCTGAATATTTTCATATCCTAGGGGAAGGGGGTGGCTAGATGAATTCTAAGATAAAAACATAGATTTCAATAGAAATAACCGGTGACTTATAGAGATCATTTTTAATTTATCATTTTACGTGAATGAGTTCTGTATAAAATAAAGAGCTAGAATGTCTAAAAAATGAGCTAAGAAGCTAAACAATTTTTTTTCTAAGGGGTGACCGCCAAGATTATGGGCTGCACCATGCTCTAGAAGAGCTGCGTTGGCAACACTGATACTGTTTTTCAAAGTTCGTTTGGCAGCTCCACCTCGTAAGGCTGGTTGAGAGAAGGTGAAAGTGGAGTTGATTTCTGAAGAGCCGCAAACTCCTGTGCTAGCCGCACGCGGATCGCGGACCGTGGTCTGACGACCCCTGCCATATGCGACCTCCGTTTGATTTCAAATTTAGAACGACCGATCGGAGTTCGGAGTCATGCACAAAATAGCGTTATTCGAATCGCGCGTACACTCCCGATAATACATTATTATTATATTTCTGTTTTGAATCATGATTATTCTAGACCTTCTCATATGAACACCATATTCTTGGGAGTATTTAAAGTCAATTTATTTAATGTAAAGTAGCAATTGTTTCGTTTGATAATAATAAACGTTTACATTAGCTCCTAAACAAACCTCACCCCATGAATCCGGGCACTCCTGCTAAGTCACCAAACGTAGCGAACCTCTTTGGGTGACCCAAAACAGGGGTGTGGGCTATCCAATAAATGGTTCCCGGGGCGGCGGTACCTATACCCGCCTCCCAAAGAGAATGTCAGAAATATATACCTACATATAAATGTATGTTTTGAAATTAGATGAGATGATTACTATATTTTCTGTAAATTATATAACATTATTTTTTGTTAGTAAATATTTAAAAAATATATATTATTCTATTTTTAACGAATTATGTATTGAAAATATTTTCGGAGTGGGAAGTAATAACAAAGTCGTAGGTTCATAAAGTCTGCAAGTTTTTTAAACGAAGAACTTTGAAAATTCCTAAAGTGCCACTGAGAAACTTTTACCAGTTTGTATAATATACAAGTTGTAATATTATAATTTGTTTCTGGAGCCTTGTTTGTCAATGTTTTAGGTTATTCAGGGTTTGTTACCAAAACACTTGCTCGGCATATTCTACGTGTTTATAGATGTTAATTAATTTATTTTATAAATACGCTTTTTGCAAGGTATTTCTTTACAGTATTAAGACATTATTATTTGTTTGCGCCCGTACGTACTATATGTTATATTTTTGCCTATGTTTATTTTTTCATCCTAAAATGTATTAAAATTCAGTATGCTTTTTATCCTGATAAAGGAATCTTTGGTTTTGAAACACGTAGATTTTTTTTATTAAAATAGTATTATTGACAAAGTTTTTCAATTAACAAAGTTAATTATTTTTATTCATTTGTCTATTTACGCTGCCAAGGCTTTTTACATAAAACAAGTTTTAGTAAATTACATTAGTGCATTAAAATTTACATAGTAATAATAGTTTAATTCCCAGCTACTTGAATGGACGTGCAATTTAACATAAATAATAGTTTCTCAGATATTCGCGCTAGTCGGTGTAGGCCTATGTTTGACATAATGATGTCACCATGAGTATCAACGTTACTGTCACTTACTTATAACGGGCATTCGTTGAGGGAATCAGAGATCAAAACAAAAAAATACATTAATGATAAAAATAGCCCAAAAAAAAAAATTTTAAACACGAGGAAATTACATCTTCTACGATTAATTCTTAGCTCTAGTTTCTTGTAAATCTCGTTAGAATTTTCGGGATGTATCAAATTTATTCTTTAGGCAGGGAGTAAGGATGGAAAATTATTCCAGAACAATGATGAAATGATCACTATTTTGATAGCAGCTGCTGAAGAATGATGGCGATATAAATCTAACTAATCTAATATATATTAAAAAAAAAAAAAAAGTTGAAATGCCAGAAGAAACCCAGTTGTTGATGAGCTTGCTTAGAAGTTACTGTAGATGTTGTCGTTAAAACTGCATCTTATGGACTTCATCATGGATGCAGCGAGATGGTGAGGAAATATAGTTCTTAGTCTATTTGGACCTTGCACGCATCTTCCTGCGTTTACGCTTCAACCTCCGCATACGCTTCTTACGCCACTTAGCCCTCATATTCTTCTAGCTCCAAGTTATTAGCTTGAAGTCAAAAGAAACCTGCAGTCGAGCTGATGGCGAGAATATAAGTGGAATATTATACAAAGAAACTCGTGTTTCCCTACCCGCCTTGGTAGATAGACGGTAGAAAGTGGTAGAGAGTGATAGCCCTTGGTGTCACATCGAAAGTAAGAGAATTTAGTGGCTGAGCGTGGGTGGGAGTGGGTGACGAAAATGTGCCTTGTTATGGGAAGGCCGCGAATGCTTCAGATTATTTAAGAATGGGCCCGCCGACCGTGTCGGTGAGTATGGAAGGTTCCGGAAAGTTCATGAAAGTTCTCGAATGCTCTAGAAGGTACTCGAACGAGAAAGTTCAAGAAGGTTCTACAAGGTTCTTAACTGAGTGGAGGAGTGTGTCGGTGAGTCTAGGTCTAGAAGGTTCAGGAAAGTTCGAGAACGTTCTTGAAAGTTTTGGAAGGAGCCACAACAACGTGTGGCGGGGTGCAGCTAGTTATAATAAACTAGCTCAAGTCCCCGGCGTTGCCCGGACCTTTGCTCAGAGTTGTTTTTTAATCGGATATAGACAGAAACATTCCTCTTATTTTTAAGGTCAAGTGTGCAAAATTGTATCCATATAGGAATAAAACTGCTGTATAAAAAACAAGTACACGCGTCCGCCCGCAAAAAATACATAGATAATCTCCTTTACATAAATTTAGTATTTTGTGTTACCATACAAAATGAAGGAAAAACAATAGTACCTACATAAATTTCATGGTGACCGGATAAATCATCACAGTGATAATTCATCACATCTTTAAAAAGTTATATAAAGTCATGGAAAGTGATGAAAAAAAAACTTTATTAACTGGGTTGAGTAGGTTATGTTAAATTTTTTTTATCGTTTCTGATGACTTTATATCACTTTTTAAAAGTGTGTTGAACTGTCACTGTGTTGAGTTATCATGGAACCAAATTTCATAACTCAATTTTTTTAAACTCATTTTAAAAATGAACCTATATAGCATACATACCTTGAACACACGATACAAATCAATATCTTATAATATATACTAATAATAAAAACTCAATGGTTTTCATTTTTCAAAAGAACTGAATGGAACCGGAATAAACAGAGAAAGGCTAAATTTGATAGTTTTTTTTAATCTACAGACGAAATGTTTGATTAGAAAAAAATAGAAATAATGTATTAAAGATCGGTTGAAGACGGATAGTACTCATTAGCTTTGTACAATTTGTATCAAAAGCAACGCGAAAGGGTTCTACGATTGAAATGTCTATCGGCCGAGGAAAGGGTAACTTCGTGACAAGGTAGATAGTGTATGTGCCACACAAACTTTCCATTTCATAAAATATTAAAATACTCAAAACATATAAACCTTTATAATTCGGGGTACTTATTTTATTCAGTAGAGCATATTCTGAACCTACAGCGCAGTTTAAAAATTATTGTTGATTTGAAAATCAAAATTTGAAAAAAAAAAAAAAAATAAACTACACAATTTTGGTCTAGAAATAGCCACACAATTGACTACAATAGCAGCCAGGAATGCGGTTTGGTTCGTCTTCTTGATTAACTCCGCCCGAGCCCCGAAAAGTAAATGGCAGTAATATTATGTAACGTCTTCTATTGGAAGTGTGAGTAAGTCTGTGTCAAGATCAAAAACAATAACGCTATCGCAACACTTGAGCAAACAAGAACGTGATCAAATATCTCCCAAACGAAACAATCAGATTTTTTTCAAGCCGAAAATAACCGTCATTTGATGTTAATGAAAATAATCGCAATTATATTACAAGGGAGCCATGGCTGAATCATTGAATTAAAAAATATATTGCAATTATATAAGCAGTATTTTAAAATGTTAAGATTTCATCATCAGAATAGTTGTTTGCAATGAATACAAATAATGTGAAGGTTAGAATCGCATAAACTTGAACAAATATAAGAGCATAATATTAAGTGTTATTTTTCTCCTTTTATTTCATTTGATATGAATTTTCGCAAAGCTGTGCTAAGTTAAGTCAATGTAATACAAATAAACTGAAACAATACTATAAGACAAATCACTAAAACCACTACCTGTGATACTATAATTTGTAAGATTCAGAAAAGAAATTGCTGGTATAAATTGTAATTCTATAAATGAAGTCAGTAAATATATCACCCCAAACTTGTTGCCCAGATCATGCATCCTATTGGTTGAGTGTGAGTGTGTCTGATAGCTGGTTGTGTGGGTGGCAGAAAAATGTTACATTTTGTATTGCGATCCTATTCGGTACATGGAATTTAATAGTGGCGACGATGGCGGGACTGTCAATTAAGTTATTCAATAATGCGATAAATTAAACAATAAGACTGTTTCAAGTGTTGGACTAATCCCGCAATACAGGAAAAAGCACTATGTAGTCAATATTGAGAATATGTTCTTCATCACCACGGAGCTACATTCCGAGGCCCAATATCCCCACAAGTAATCTCATTCCTCTCCAATTCTCGGGTTATTACATCCTGCTCCAGCCCACCTCTCCATTTAAATACCCAATTGTTCATGATCTTTGATGACCCAATAGCCATATTTCAACATGGTCAACCCATCGAAGCTTTCGAGACCTACATAATCTAAGAATGGTCTCACGCTTGCTAAATGAATGTTAGTTCATTTTTATTTAGTACATATAAGAATATGATCAAGGTTAACATTGGCGAGTATTAAGGTTAATAAAGTAACTAAAATTACACAATTAATAAAAATTCAGCAAACGGAATATTATTTTCCTACTTTGGTCTTCATTTCCCATTCTCATAAGGTTAGTATTAATACAAACCCCGTGGAGGTATTTCTTTGCATTATTTTGTATACATAAATAACCAACAAAACTTAAGAAAGGACTTTGTAAACTTATTTTCTATCGTGTTCTACAATAAAGATACAATACGCTGTCCAATATTAATCGTGTTATAAACTCTATTCCCCCGGAGAACGCTAATTTATAACAAGTTAAGTTTTCAAAGAGAAGCTTAACGGTTTGCCCCACGTTCGAGAATTAGAATCTCTGTCTTCTCTACACAAGAAAAAGCTTCAAATAGAAAAGAAGGAGTAACCAGTAGATACGCAATTAAATCAACGTTCGTCTGATGTAGGTATACTACATACAATCCGAAATCTTAATAAAAAAAGACGTAGCTATACTGGAAAGATCACTAGTAAAAGGTCAGAGTTTATCGACGTAACGTTTTTAACATAAATATTCCGCCACAATACTTTAATACTAACTAATATGCATGTTACCATACGAAAAATAAAATAAAAATATCTTAGATACACATTATTATTATTAGTATTTGTGATAAAATTATTCATAATTTTCTGATTGGGGCGTAGCGAAAACTTCCTGGATGGTCATGAATTTTCTGTGCGCCGCGTGAATTATTTCACCGTCACGCTAAGATAATTCCATAACTACTTCGGTATCCATCGAAATTTCGAGGTTCCACCTAAGAGTCAAATTGCCACAGGTTGTCGACATCTTTTATCAAAAATTTATTACTAATTTGAAAATGTTCTTGGTTTATTTTTACTGCCCATCATAAACGAGCGGCTTTTAAATGGGTCAGGCAGATATTCATCGGAGATTTACACACGTAATAAACAATCGAGCCGAACTTGAGTGCAACAAAATTTGGTATCCATGTTTGTAGGTATAATCTATTAAAACCGTAAAGAGATCTGTCATTCTTTATAAAAGTAAATAAATAACATTCTAGGCGCACGTGTTTTTCAGTGTTCATTAAAACTTGACATAGCGTCGATCGTCTAGCAAAATAACAATGTCTACGATATTAAATAAAATTATCATACGAAACTAATTTGCGTAATTTATAACATGTTGTCAATATTATCGACAGCCGAAATAAAAGGACCACCAAGAACCAAATAATGAAACAACAGGATTTTTAACTCTGAATTAATTTTTTTTTTAATTTAGGAAATTGAATTCAAATTCGTGGTTAATATTAGCCTACCTATAAAAGATTTTTTCAATTTTTATTTCTCGTGCGTATATTTTACAGATTATAACAGTTACATAGCTAATAAGTTACAGTAATACAGCAGATGTTAATAATCGACTTAATCATTATTTGGGTAAAATCTTTTTTTATATCAATCGGGTATAATAATATCTGTATCCGACAAGCATACGGATGCAACTCCAAAACACGAAAAGTTCAGGAGAGCCGAAAAACATATTTCCACAAATATTTTGATAGTAATGTAAATATATATTTTAATTATATATCTTAATAGTTGTGAGAGATTTAGAAGTTACGATAGATTTGATTAAAAAAATGGTTTTTCGGCTATCCTGAACATTTTGTGTCTTTGGACTTGTACCCGTATGCTTCTTGGGTACAAGTCTATTTAAATACAATAATTTATATGAATATAATAAAATTAAAATATTTTTGTAAGAAAGTGATCAAAAAAAGTTTAATACCTATTATTTATTTCTCTTTTGAAATATCTGTTTATTAGTTGGAAGTACTTCAATCATGGCGGCTAAATTAGAATTTTATTCACGTTACAAAAAATCTCGGCAACCTCAAAAAATCTTTATTCGAAATTTTAATAAAAAGTTCTTCAAATTTATTCACACGAAAATCGTAAATTATTTCCATATCATTCCAATTCCGGTTAAATTTCCGTCTAAAATTTAAACTTCCAACCAGAAAACTTCACTTTCATGCTTTTGGATTTAAATAATAAGCGTCAATCCCTGAGAACCAAGCGATACGTACGGTATTGAGCTCATCGGCAAAATATTTTTTGCATTATAATTTTTATTATTATACTTAAAAATTCTAAATAGTGTTTGTTAAATATAATATATTTTCCAAGATTTTAATACAAGCGGGAACATTCAAATTAAGTGAGGTACTTGTCTAACGTGTCTAGTACCTACCGCTTTAGGCCCTGTTGTTTCGCAGAAATTCAAATGTGTCATCAAATAGCCATTCAGCGCCATTTTATACCATTAATAATCTGACAAGCTTAACAATATGATAGTTGTCCTCTTCTAATGATCGCAATTCAAAAGCTGAAACGGTCTTGGCAAAAAACAAAATGGCGCTGAATTGCCATTTGATGACTTTGTCGCAAGTGAATTTCTGCGAAACAACTGAGCTTTAGTTGTGTACCCAGTCATTGATGAAACGCGAATGTTATGGGGTCCGGAGACGATCAATGTCAATAAATTAATGTCAATGAGTTTCCGTCATTGACAATGTACATTGAATTGCGATTGGCGGAACTTCAACGGACCCGTCAGTACTTTGGCCCCAGATGCTGTTATCGCGGACGGGTTAAGGCGAATAAAAAAAAACTTACTGCTAAGAACGCGTTTTAATTGAAGCGATATATTTTTAATGAGATTAACTTTATTCAACACACAAAATTTATCAAATGTTTTGGGAAATGCCAGTGGTTTTTATGTAGGAATTACGTGTTTTAGTCCAAGTCGCTCGAGACAGAATAAAGTTCCTAGAAGAAATTTCAAAATTCACTGGCTGGTAAGCTGGAACGCGCATGCATCCCAGTGTGGCGATTGACAAGATCTTGCCAGTGTCTAAAACTAATAATTACTTCCCTGTGTTAATGTCTGCGGAAACACAACCTAAAATGTGCGTATACATTGATAATCTTTGGATTTTCCCTTCCATAGCCCCGGGAAATCGCGATTTAATGCAATATATGCTCCCTCAAAATACAAATTATTCCCCCCGCCAACGTGAATTGACCCGATAAATTATTAGCAATAATTTTCAATCGCATCAAAAACGTAACTACATTTTGACAATTGATATAGATCGTCTCCGGAGCACTTAACGCGAGTAGAGAAAACGTAAAGACTTAGTATTATTTTGTAATAAATTGCAAGCATTTGGAAGCAAAAATGACATCTCTTATTTTGTTACCTAACGAGAGGTTATCAGTACAAAAGATAAATAAGTATACGTTCAGAGGCGACTCTAGAAGTCCAGAAGTGGAATGTCAATCGAAAAAAATTAATATGAAATGATAATAATCTATTTTTACCAATGTATTAGCGGGTAAGTACCTTTTTGTAAATTCCTACCCTGGCTTTGTGCTTGTGTGTATATTACTGTCTTTTTCCTTTTTTGGTTGTTCTTCTTAAGGCGATGCACTACGTAGTGTAATATTTTAAATCGAGCCGCTATCAATAACATCCCTTACGTAGATGGCGATAAGGTTTAAATTCCCGCTTAACACCATCCGCCTATTTTGATTTATGCCAGAAAAAAACATGGCCAAAAAGTGCCTTTTATTTTATTTTTTGGCTGTTCAGGCATAAATAATTAATTTTTTTCCGATCATTTTATAAAAAACTTAATTTGCCACATTATACAATAAAATCATAACCGAAAATGGGTTCGTAAGAAGGAGATTTTGAACTTTAAAGCAGTTTTCATAGGCCTTATATATTTTTTTTTCTGAACTTATAAAAAGACTTATCTAAAAAATACTCGATTATTTCAAAGGCCAAGATGTATTCTACTCGCAGTATTTAATTAAAGCATCTGAAACATTTCTAGGCGACCAAATTTTCAAACCAAAAACACATGATTTTGAATTACTACGTAGTGCATCGCCTTAACTTCCCCTTTTCTATTTTTGTACTGTTTCGTATGTGAAATTTATAATTTTGATAATAAAATAACAATGTAAAATTGTACTTATTAACTCCCACGTATGTATTGTAAATTCCTTTCGTCCTACAATGAGGTTTGTAACTCATCGGGATTGCTCTACCAAGAAATAAAAATAAAGTAGTAGGTAACTGACATGTAATGTCAATAATAATTCATATGTAATATATGTAATTAATTTGCCGGTACTCACATATTCTGAAGACGGTAGTACAATATTTTTTTTCTTTATTCAGTGTTTTTATTGGTTTTCACAGTTTTTAGGTGTGTTAAAACCACCAAGCTAGACACATGCCCGTGTTGTGGTATTGTTTAATAAAAGATTATTTATCTAATTATTTACACATATGACTAATTAATGTTTATTTTTCTTTTGAAAGATCTTTTCCTATAAATTTTATTATATCACTAATTCCATCCTCAGTCCATTGTTTATAAGTAGATTTAAAAAGTAAACAAAAAAAGCAAAAGCACCTATACGTTCAGTTTATTGAACCCGCAAAATCTTTATTTTTCTCTCTTGTAACATAAACTAATTGTCACTTTATTTGAATATGTTTGTCATGGATTCAATGAATTGTTTGCGATTTCTTTCAATACGATATCCACAGAATTAGACATTCAAAATTATTTCAAGTAAATTACGTCAACAATGATCAACATAATTTGGCGGACTAATATGAAAGTTCAAGATGGCTGTCGTTTATCACACAACAAACTTTCGACTGGCATTTTTTCACATCTCCCTTTAATACCTTAATAATCCTAGGTCGTAGATATCTGAGTCCATGTCCGAAAACCAGTTAAAAATAAATTTTGTATGATACTAAGCATACGTCAGACATGATAGTGTTTACCTCCTTTGTCTGTATAGCAAAGAGAAAGAAAGGAGATGATTTTGGGACAAAATTTAAAGTGACCCACGATAGGTATATACAATAATTTATAATTTGGACGCTAGATGGCACTGGAATGAATCGAAAAACGTACGAATTCACACGAATATTAAAAATAAATCAATAATCGGGTAGTTTATTAATTTTTTTTTTTAATATTAATACTATTGCAGCATATTTTTGGGAGGTCATTAACCAAATAACCCCCTTAGAAGAGCCGCCACTGTATACGTTCACAATATTTATCATACAATAATAATAATAATAGTAAAGGGAAATATTTTCAGCTCGCAACGTCGTTGCCATATGATATCAGACGAGAGATATAAACTCAATCTGATATATGGGATTGGCATATATCAGCATATAGCTCGCCATACATTCTCATTGGGAATGTATAGCGAGCTATATACTGATATAGGTCAAACCAACATTTTGAATTATGAGGTTATATCTCTCGTCTGACTAGCTTTAAAAATGAAACCAACTATGAAAAACAAAGTTAAGACGCAATATAGGTACCAACCTAATTGTGTGCTATTTTTTACATTGGGAAAATGATTTCGTAAAGAGTGTTGAAATCTCGAGCGTCTAGTATTGAATAAAAATAAATTCACGAAGTTTGACCCGAGTAAACGATAGCGACTGAAGATTGCTTCTTCAGCTATTTGAGCATTATAAAGTCAAGGATTTTTGGTTAAACACGCGTAGTCAGACTGTAGATACCGTGCCAGAATTAGCATACAATATTGCCTTCGAGCATTGAATGATAATAATTATTATGTAGAATTTGAGCATCGAATGATAATTTATATTCCGTAGGTGCTTACTGTCAACTGATAACCAAATGGTAATGAAATATAGTACGATGTTCCACGTGGATCAATCTCGCACGGAATCTGATTTATATATGGATGTATATCTTGGGAGGCAATTGTTATTGTCATTATAATTAATTTTTCCGACTTTATGTCAGGGTTAAATCTTCCCCACAGGAAAAACTAATTACTATACTATCATTTTGATTTCGAGAAACTTCTCATTGGAAAACAATATGAAAAACCTGGGTCATAGAGCAATACAATATTGGGTAGGTACTAAGCTTAACGAATTTCCGCAATACTTGAATGTGTTCTATTTTTAAAGATTTACACATTAACTAAATAAAAGCGAGGAATTTTGTTTATTGACAGAGGAGGGAAATAAGAGGTTCAGAGTTCAGAGAAAAGGATCAGGATGAAGATTGGTTAAAGGTTAGGATAGGTAGGTATCTTAATTAAAATGTGTTCTGTACATTGTAAATAATGTGTTGATCTAATTTGACAAGAGAAAAGCAAAATTATTGGTAAAATTTGAGTACCTACTCCGGTTACTTCCAAAAGATTTAAAGAACTCTTCGTTTCAACTTAATTACTACAAGAAACAACTATTTACGGGGAGGGCACATGGTAAAACATGCATTTTCATCAAATTTCAATTTTTTTCCTGATTTTAGCAGTTTTGACGCCATGTCTGGATCTTGTAAATAGTTTTTTTGGTACTGTAATGCAAATGAAAGTGTGATTTCAATAATTTGGACGTATTTAGAAGAAAGCCGAGTACGGAAATTTTACCAAAATATTACTGTGTACTGTAGACACGCAACAACAATTTACTTTATAATAATAATTACACGGGCATTAGCCTAGTTGGTAGTTGAACATTTTAATGTTTAAAAATCTATAAAATAAAAGAAAAATAAATAAAAAAAATACAATAATAACAATATTTGGATGATTTGTAAAGCGCCGTTTTTGTTTATCTTATCACTAGCTTTTACCAGCGGCTTCGTTCGTATTAGGAAAAAATTACTATTCGAAGAATTTTCCCACGGGAATATTTTTTTTTCCTGGATATAAATACCCTATGTCATTTCCTTATGCAAAAATCACGTCGATCGGTTGCTCCGTTGTGACGTGAAAGAAGGACAAACAAACAAAAACTTCCGTATTTATAATGTTAGTTAGGATATCAAGAAAGAAAATAAAGGTTAATAATCCTCACATTTGATTTTTTAAATACTTTGTAGTAGATAATAATGAGAAGTAAGCATTGCCGTTTCCGGAAATGGAAAATAACGCATTTTATTAAAATTAAAACCGATCTTGGCGGCCATCATTATTTTAAAGTTTTAATATTGGTTTTTTCTTCTCTTGTTTAAACTAAGATATGAACCTATGACCATAACATAAGTTCTTAGGTTGGCAGTTTAGGTTTTTAAAACATAAATAAAAAACTAGCTTAAAAATAATGTCAAAACATGGCTTGAAGAAAATAGTCAAATTATCAGTTTTTTACGAAATAGCTACTAAAATACATTTTTTTTTAAAGAAAGACAAACATTCCCGGGTTACGAATAACCTGACAATATTTGAAAATATCCTACTACCACCACAGTAAGCTGAAAATGTTGCTTGAGTTGTGATGGAGGACTTAGCCAGCCGAGGAATTGAACACACTACGCCTGAGTGGGACCCAAGCGCGATGTCAACTCGGCCACCGACCGGTCTTCGATTTTCCATTTTCGGAAACTGAAATACTTACTTCTCATTTTTATCTAACTGATACACAGCGGTATTTCTATTAAAAGTGCGTATTAAGCGTGTCCGTATTTTCTGTGTATTTACCAAAATAAATTATACAAGAACAAAACGAGCATACACATAACGTTATAATCCCCGAATAGCAAAAACTATCAACAGTTGTTTTGTCTCCGAATAAACTGATTTTAAAGAAAACATATTTTGGGATGGGACAAATTAATGCTTGTTAGTGGTTTACCTAAGTGAGCTAAACTTCACATTATTTGAAGACTTTCCGGTTTTCTCGATTCCTGGACAAAACCGTTAAAAAATTAATAATGTTTACTCGTCACAAACTGGTTTCAATGAACACGCAAAGAATACCGCAGGTGCGTCTCGTACCAATATGTATTTGTATAAACTCAATAATCCAATACTATTTGACATCAATGTATTAAACAATGATTAATAATAACATTATTATTGACAACTTTTTAGCGATCCACCGCACGATAAACATCTTATACTTATAAACATCTTAGACTAATTGCAAACGATGGACTTGTAGTTCCCAGATACCTGAATAAATATGGTCAAAGAACTCTAGAATACCTCGTTCCAATAATTTACAACATGTTACCAAACTCAATAAAAAGCTGTGAATTGACTCACAGAAGGAAATGTATGTTAAAAAATGGTTATGTGAAAGAATTTTTTTGTACTAATGTAATTATGTGTATATTTTATGTACTTGTAAAAATTGTATATGTATTTAAAAAGTAATTGTTAAAAGAACCCGTTGACAAACTGATATCAATCAGTTTAACGGGACTTAATTGTAAAAAATGTATTTTTGAAAGTTAATAAATAAAAAAAAAAATAAAAAAATAAAAAAATACAAAGTATCGATAATAATTAGTACTACAACCACAGACATATGAATATTATGTCTATGACTACAACCTTTAAACTTTGAAAATGTCTTGAACCAAATTTTATAAGACACGAATCGAGTGTAAGGTCACCGTTTTGCAACCCGAATAAAATATTGACACCCGGTATTGTTGTTGGGATGTAGAGAACTGTAGATAATACTAACTGTATCATAATTGAAATAAGTACTCTGTTACTTTGCATAATAAACATTATGTATGTACATACTTAGCTGGCACAACACTTAATAATAGTTACAAATTATAATGTAAATGATGTTCAAATTTTATAATCAGATAACGAGTAGGTACTTAATCATCTGATTGTAAATTACGTCCAAAATGCTGTCAAAATATCTTCCGAATCCGAGGATTCTCACAACCATGTGCACCTGATAATATGTAAACAAAATTACGTCAAACCTTGTAAAAGGCTTACAGCATGACAATTGTTATATTGATACAATTGGACATTCTACTAGGCAGCTACGGTCAATTTTGGGGAGAGAAATTGTAATTAAACATATTCTAGGCGATATTTACTGTTATAAACCGAATGACATGTTACAAGTTCGTCTTGGAACCAGCTGAGTATGTGGTAAAATAACAGAAACAACCTCAAAATTGTCACTCACCGGTCATATAATCTGCGGGGAAAAACACGCACAAGAACAACACTTTCATTAGATGACACAATTCAGTCCCGAGTTATTCACAATATCACGAAATGAGAACTTATTTACTCGAATAGGTTATAACAGCTAAGAAACATAGGACGGCAACTGTCAAACGCGGCCGACAAATGACTGAAGAGCGAGCGCCTTCATCTGGCGGCCGATATCGGAACTAACCAACTGCGCGCGCATATTTCTACGATTCAAATGTCAGTACTGTTTTTATAATTATTTTTCACATTTTTGTACTGAAAACGATAAATTTCATTTAAATTTGATAATCAGTATCAATAAAGAGGGGTGTATTTATATTAGTAATTATACGAATATGATTGCCGTCTCTTTAATGAAGCTGGAATGGTTACTAAAAAAATAACCAATAAAAAATGCTTCTCTCAGGTCAACTGAATGTTGTCCCGGTGATCATTTTGACGCATGCTTAATAGTTTAATTTCGGTGGTCTAATAAATGCTCGCTACAAATTAACCTATGTTGTATTTAAAGTTTGTTTACACTTTGGTGATTCAACCGCACTTTTTTTTTAATTTCATGATACTTTATAGAATTTTTCCTTAGCGGTACCTATTTTGTTAGAATTATTGTTATCATTTATACATAATATGCATATTAAATAATAAATAACTGTCACCATCGATCAATTGTACATCAATGCCTGTCACTATCATTAATTTCCTAAAATATTAATTATTATAGGCGCCTGTATAATGTTTCAATTCCATCAACACTGAAACAACAACGACATAAATAAAAACAATATTTTCATCGGTTCAGATGTGGACTGTAGTCCACAGATATATTACTCAGGTAGACTGGTTGTCATGTCAGAACGGCATATTCAGTCGTACCAACCAAACAGTGTGTTTTAATGTGATGGTGTTCAATTAGTTTTTAAATGACGATTTATTAATTCCACCTATAATAATACTTAATAAAAGTGAAGTATTAAGAATCATCGTTCATTTATCTATACGAATATGTTTTTTTTTAACTATACTTATTTTCACTGATGTTCCTTACTGTACATAATAAAATATATATTCAGAATCAGGGTTTGTTGACCTACATTTTCTATATAAATAAAAATGTTCGTTTGGCCCTAATCTTAAATCTCCGAAAGTTCTTCACCGATTGTTTTGAAATTTCGACACAACGTTGCATTCGACTACGCGTGCTTTTATATAAATGTTTTATATAGATGTCACCTGTGACAGGTAATAAAAACAGCGCCATCTGTTGGACGTTAAAGCAACACGCGCCATTGTTTCTCGGCGCCATTGTTGAGGAACAGTTAGTGAATATATACATATTTTTAAGCCATAATATTTTTATTGGATGCCCTTATTATGTTGATGGTAGTGAGTACTAATTGATTGCCAATTTTAGGGCTGGAGGAACATACGATACGTAAGTGGGGGAGGTGGGAAGTAAAAGGTACAGTTTCACATAAAATGCACTCCAAACTTAAAAAAATAAAGGTTGAGTAGAACAAACAGCAAGGGAAAACAAAAAGGGACAAAAAGTGAAACTAAAAATAATAATATATTATTTTATGTACCTACCCATCTTTCAGCATCATCAATGTCTTTCAATGGCTTTTTTTAATTAGTATTAAAATTTTAATAATTTGTTAGTAGAAATGGTCCTGTACATAAATAAACCAGTCACTACTACTTAACCACTCGATTACTTCGTCCAGGTCACATTGTCCCTGTGACTTTGCTGTCACTGGAACCACCGAAGTATTTTTTTCCAGAAATCGGTTATTTTTGGAACCGATTCATTTTTGTTTTTTTTAGCATGAATCTTGCTATTATAAACATAAAATCCAAAATATAAATTACAGATGAAAGAAGGTGGAAATTTCAAATTTCACCGTTTATTTTAGAGTGTAATAAATAAATAAAAAAATATTAATTAAAACTTAACTAACTATTAATTTTTAAATAGAGGGCCTTACTTATACTTACGATAAATGATTATTTAAGAAACAATCAGATTACACTGTTTCAGTACTTAAAAAACAGTGGCGGTCCGTGACTTTTGTGAGCTAGTGCGGTAAGATTGAAAAAATCGACATTATTGATGTTATTTTGTAGTTGAAAATGTTTGAATATAAAATACATATATATTTTCAATCTTATCACTCTAGCCCAAAACCGTCGCTGTTAAATACGGTTAGTATTATATTAATGGTTTTTTGACCCGGTTTAAAAATTTTCTAAAACGGTTTTGAGCAGTGGAAAACATGTATCTCCCGGATTGCTTGAACACTTCTGCCGAAGCGTTGGAGTTACCTTGGAGCTTCTAATTGAGTCAAGGGTTCTATATAGCATATCTGTATTGGCGGGATCGCTGCCAAAGGCACACATCTACCTTTATCTTGGGAAGACTAATAATGCTATTTATGAAGATAAAAATTAATATTGGCCCAGAGATAACTCGCGTACCGCAATTAGTTCATTGGAAAAGGCTTATTAGTTTGTTTGACAAACACGTGTAAAGGTATCTACTTACCTAATAATAAAACTACTGTTCTTCCCAGTTGTGTAATAGGCGTGAATTTATTTATTTTTAAAATTTCAAAATCCCTATATGTTTAATCAATGATCCAATACTACATGAGAAAACTTTCAAAATTTTATTGACCTGCGATGACATCTTCATGTGCAGCGGTTATACCTTAAATTACAAACAAACTATTTTTTACATGTTACTAGAACTCATCACGTAGCGCATTTTAAGTAATTTTTATTATAATTATTTATGGTAGCATGTGTTGGACTATTGTTTCTCACTCTTGCAACTCTTTCTACTGGCTTCCGTTAAAACAAACGGTCGCAAATTTGTCATGAAACACTAAATCACTCCCGCGCATCGATATCTTGATGCCACAGTAAATTCCCATCACAAGAAAAGATTTTTCGTGTCCTGTGTTTGGTAAACCAATATAATGTAAATACAGCATGTTACCGACTTATTGTGATGTTGTAAAGTAACAGTTGTGAGAATTACACTAAAATCAAGATGCGTCAAATGATTTTCGATAATCAATGAAAATATCGACAAAATGCTCCTATTCATTTTTTTTCATCTTAGCATATATTAATATATAACAAATATCCAGAAGGTGAATAAGGAAAACTAAAGCGAACTTAGAAAAGGTAAATTCATTTAAATAATTATTGATTATTATCACATTTTGTCGACGGATGTAGAGGCATGCCATTGCAACACCAAAAATTCGTAGAAGTCGGTGATTGGACAGCTCGCTTGAATATATAATTATTCCTGATCGTAATAATAATAATAATAATAATTGGATGACTTGTACAGCGCCGTTTTTGTGCAAAATCACCTCAAGGGCGCTGTACAAACTTATAATACATTTCTACAGTGATCTATGTTATTACTTAACTATTTATGGAGAAAATATACAGTACAATACTTACCTGGTAGGTCACTTGAGATTAACACTTAATTAACATTATCTAATAACATTATGTAATGACTGCTTTTAAATGGTAGTTGTAGGGTAGTAGGGTTGAAGAATTTTCTAACACCGCCCTATTAACCTACCTTGAACTACTTTTTTTATTTTACTTTTTTTTTATTCTACATAAAAGAAAATTATATTTTCACTTATTTAACTAGAAATAACTAATACATTACACATAAGTACATACACTTTCATTGTTTTGTTGATTGAGCATAAAAGTGAACAACTTTTTTTTAATGTTCGTACACTTTTATCATTTTTAATTTTGTCTAGAAGGTAATTATATATGTTGCTCCCCTCGTAACCAATGGATTGCTTGCCATAATGAGTATGTATGGTGTTTAAGTGTATCTTATCGTTTTGCCGTGTAAAGTGTGTGTGCACTTGGGACGTTTTGATGAGTTCTGTATTTGTATGTAATAGTTTATTATTTATTTTTTATATAAGGAGACATGTATTATATTCATATAATTTTCATAATGTTAATAGTTTTATTTTCATATATAATTTTTTTTTGGATGTTCTAGGTTTGAAGTGAAATACCTTTTTGATTACTTTGTTTTGTGTTACTTGTAGTTCATTTATATATGTTTCATATGCATTTCCTCAGATTTCAATCAAGTAGTTTAAATGTGTACGAGGCTATAATAAAGACCTTTTTTAATTTTATTCGGTAACAGATATGATATCCGGCTAAATACGCTAATTAAGGGTGTGATTTTTTCTTTCATTTCTTGAATATGCTGTTTAAAAGTTGGGTGTTTATCAATGCACAGCCCAAGATATTTCTTCTGTTACAGGATTTGCAGGTTGTTATATTCAATTTTTAATGATTCATGAGGAGGAATGATTTTACGGGTTAAGCTTAAAATCATGTATCCTGTTTTATAAATAAAATGTTAGGATATTTGATTGGAGCCAACTGTTAATTTTTACTATTACTATTGCACTATAGGTACAGTTTGGTTTTAACATTGTTTATGATCAGAATACGGAATAAATTGAAACACCTGTAGGCCAGTGCAATTAGCGCCAAAAAGGGGGTTGCGATCGAAGTAATTCCGGTAGTCCCAATTTTTTTATATGTTATATAAACTGATCCCCTGATGTAAAATCTGAGTTTCCGACCTTGGCGCACCTGTGCTCGCGCCACCATTTTGAAAAAACTGGCCGAAATCGGGCCAAAATCTAGTTTTTCCCAAATATCTCATTTCCAATGCAAATTTTGGCTAAAATATATTAACAAGTATAATAGAACATAAAATAACCTACAACTTTTCTAAAAACAAATTTCTTCTATCTCTAATAGGTACCGAGGTAGAAAGTCGTAAAGGTGCGTATATTTTTGAAAAAACAAGTTTTTTGCGCGACTAGGTTTGGTTTTTTATAAATACCTCGTTTCCAGTACAATTTTGTGAAAAATTTATTTGTGCTCGCAGCTTGGTCTGACATGCCTATCAACGTAATCGTTTATTCTTTATATCGGTAAAAAAACTATATAAACATAACTGCACAGCTTTTTTTGAAATTTTATGTTCTACATAATTGGTATCAATAAATTTTTCACAAAATTGTACTGGAAACGAGGTATTTATAAAAAACCAAACCTAGTCGCGCAAAAAACTTGTTATTTCAAAAATATACGCACCTTTACGACTTTCTACCTCGGTACCTATTAGAGATTGAAGAAATTTGTCTTCAAAAAAGTTGTAGGTTATTTTATGTTCTATTATACTTGTTAAGATACTTTAGCCGAAATTTGCATTGGAAATGAGATATTTGGGATAAACTAGATTTTGGCCCGATTTCGGCCAGTTTTTTCAAAATGGCGGCGCGAGCACATGTGCGCCAAGGTCGGAATCTCAGATTTTACATCAGGGGATCAGTTTATATAACATATATAAAAATTGGGACTACCGGAATTACTTCGATCGCGAATCGCTAATTGCACTGGCCTACTGGGGGTCTAGCAAACGGAGAAAACTTACTGATATGAAATACTGTTTTTATAAAAAGTAAAATTATTCGTTTTCCTGTTAAAAATGGGACTGCAGGTTTATAACGAATGAATTGAAAGAGTTCCTAACGAAGTATCAGTAATGCACTGTAACATAAGAAACTTCTGTGGCTTGACTTTAGTTAACTTGTATATTTATATCTATCACTGCATATTATATAAAAGCTGTTTGTTTCTTACAAATAAATAAATAAATAAAACCAAATGTTTTATGAGGACGGCGGAACAATACTAATCATACAAATATTAGTATTGTGTCAGTTCAGCATGTTCAAAATATGATTCCGACAGTCGGTGGAGAAAAGCCGCTGCTTTTAGCGAGGCCTCCAAGGTGTCGGATAAGCTGTCAATATGCACGACTTTTGAATAATGTCGTTCGTTATGCAAAATAACTGGCTAATTAATGAATGGAGGTGAACTACCTAAGCTCTTAGAATTGAAAGAAATCCTATACACGATCGATGGACGATCGAGACGCGATCAATTGATCAAAAGTTGTTGTCATAACTAAACAGCTCCTGAACTAATTAAATATTTTTTAGTGTCAAAAATTACATGCGGACTGCCAACGAAGATTAATGTTATTATTTCCATTCGACATAGTCAATTTATTCGTATTTTTAACATTCACGTAGCCACATTAATTTACCGACAGATACGCCAGTTTTACCAGTGAAGGTCGATTTGCATTACCAATATCGGTCTGCTTATCAATAGTGCGTCCGTGCTAGGTAAAATCATCGGTAGTTCCGCCTATCGATCCGATATTGTAAAGTTATCGATATATACTGGTAACCCTGGAGGTATTTGACATTCCGCAATCTCAAAACGTAAAAATATTAACAAATTGGAATTGTTGAATTGAAATATTAAATTAAATATGCATTGTTTTTGTTAATGTATGTGTATGGAGTTGATTAGTTAATGAGGTCTTTATTCACAACTTGTTACGTGAACAAATTTCGTTGTGCGAGCCCGAACAAATGTGGCGTATGTGTGGCGTCATTAGTCCGAACGGATTAAGCTCGCCGCGTAAACGAATTCTGTCAATTCTACGAGCTCCGTGCGTTAATAAGGCAGTATTTGTGTAATTTTTGTGATGTTAAATATTTACCACATCATTCCGTTCATTAATAAACCAGTAATTTTGCATAAAGAACGACATTAATAAAAAAGTTACGTATTTCAACAGTCAACCTAAATATAACTGACAGTCAAGAGCCGCGTTAGATTTGGCGTTTTTTTGTCTATCGTTTTTTCACCGTGCTCGCGAATATTGCTAACTGACCATAGATCACGAATTCAGTCAATGTCGTATTAACATAGGGCTTTATCGATCATCCATGTTAGACCTCCAGGATACAAAAAAATGGAAAAACCTCTCAGTAGTTTTTTAAAAATAAATTTAAAATAAATTAAATTTAATAATGTTATAATAATTATTAAGTTCTGCAAGTATTTCTGTTATTTTTACAGTTTTAATGTGACAGCTGTTTCGGCTTTTGAGGCCATTATCAAACTGTGGATATGTCCACACGGCGACGACTTATATATATGATTTTATTTATCCCCACCCATTTAAATTTCTATAATGGTCAAAAAAGATTCATTCATTCAAAGATTCAGCCGAAACAGCTGTCACATTAAAACTGTAAAAATAACAGAAATACTTGAAGAACTTAATAATTATTATAACATTATTAAATTTTATTTATTTTAAATTTATTTAAAAAATTAAATGGAGTTCTACGAATTAAACACCAAAACAATAAATAAATACTCTCTGTAGTGTCTATAAATAGTTGTAGTTTCATTAACGCTCTACAGATGTCGGTAGAGTGTGTAGATCTAAGTTATGGATATTTAGTTTATATAGTTTTAAGATATTTCCATATGTTGCTTACCGATGGCGGTAGTAACGCTCCATGACATTAGACAACATGTAAGCTATACCCGATTGGTTACGAGTACAGCCGATGCCAATTTGCTGTATTTGCTTATAAGCTTGTGAATTTTATAGTTCTGTTTAAAAAAACGCTCCTAATTTTGGAAAAATATCATTGGTAAAATAACGAAAAAACTCCTAATTTTGGAAAAATATCATTGGTAAAATAACGAAAAAACTCCTAATTTTGGAAAAATATCATTGGTAAAATAACGAAAAAACTCCTATTTTTGGAAAAATATCATTGGTAAAATAACGAAAAAACTCCTAATTTTGGAAAAATATCATTGGTAAAATAACGAAAAAACTCCTAATTTTGGAAAAATATCATTGGTAAAATAACGAAAAAACGCCCAGTATTATTGCACACAGGTTCCTATTTTTATAATTTTGTAATTACCTACTGTTATCAGCTCTGTACCGTTTACGTTAAGTATGTTATGTTAGGTTTATTTATGTTGCGTTATGTTAGGTTTATTTATGGTACGTTATGCTATATTTATGATGTATAATCATCTGTATATTTATATTCTGTCATTTGTTGTATTTGTTTATAAAAAATATCTTATTTGTGTATGGCCAAGATCACCCCTAATGGGTGGAAGCCAAAATAAAGAATAATAAAAAACTGCAATTTTTTAAAATATTTTCCTCCAATTTCAGAGATATGCGCGTGTGTGTGCGTGAGTGCCACAAAAAGTTGATATTGTAGTCATTTGAAATCTTATTCTTCTGTATACTTTTTCTATACTGTCGCGTCTCGTTGCATGTTTGCTTTAGTGTTATAATTCATTTTGTGAACATGACCCGCTGACAAACTGCTTTGGCAGTTTAGCGGATACTTGTTTTTTTTTTTTTTTTGCTAAGTTATTTAAATACATATATGTCTGTGGGGAGCATGGAATGAGGACAGTTTTTCGAGCGCGCCTGTACTTCGGGGACATTTGATGTATATATATATATATGTATATTTACGGATACAATAAATTTAAAAAAAAACTGAATACCACTGTCATCGACAACGAGTCTATCTGCCGGGTATCAACTCGATCGGATATCGGGAAGCGGTTTCATTTCTACTTCCTAGATTCCACTGAATAAATTGATTAATTTATTTATTGATTATTTCAAGAAAAAAAAATGAAATTCAAATAGATGTATTTTATAGTAGAAGTGGCAAGTCAAATCAAGATATGGCTAGAAGTCATAATAATAAATTATTTTAATATTTGTTCACTTGCTTAGTGAGAGACAATTAATTTAAACTAATTCCTAAAAAATCAAGGTTTCGAACTCATCTTAATTTTGGACAATAGTGAATAATATCCACGGTGCGATATTTTTTAAAAACTATGAATACCGTTAAAAAGTGTGGAGAACTTTAAGTTTATTTTTCTGTTTCCGATCTTTGTAATAAAAAGGATTAATTTTAATATTTTGATTTTTAAAACGTTCTAAAGCTGCACAATCTGAAATGGCCTCAACTTCATTATGACATAGAAAACGGCACTGGCTGGTAAGACGGATGTCACCAACGTCGCCCAGCATGACGTCAACGCCGCCAAATTCACGAATAAAAATTAACATGTATTGATAGCAAATCGAAAATGACAGATTTTGTATAGAAACAAAATTTAAAATACCCTCATAATTTTTGTCGTGGTTATTTTCGAGAATTTAAACAAAAAACAGTAAAAAAACACTTTTTCTCATTCGGTTAAGTATTTATTGATTGAGGAAGAATATTTAATTCATCAAGCGTCTACTAGACCTCTCCCGTAACTTGGCTCTACATTGAAAGGGATGAGTTGTAGTAAAGTAGGTTAATCAATCTAATGGGATTGACATTTCAAAATGAATCACATTGAATAGCCAATGAAATTAAATTAACATATTTCATGTTTAATCCGATTAGGTGGAAGTACCAAACGTTTTCAAGAATAAATTATAAGTACCTAAGACTTCTAAGATGAACAATGTGATTTCAAGCTTGCTGAAATTTAGAAAGTTTCCTTCAAGTTTTCCACCACGTGAGATGCACAAGACATTCATAATACGGTAAAAGTAAAGTTGGACAATGCGAATTGCTCGAGCAAAAGCGAACTTGTGATGCATTAATTTCCTGAACTTTGTTACAATGTTTACTGGAGTGTTCACGTGATTATGATTGCAAAATTTAAGAAAATCGTTTTAGTGGTTTTAAAAATGTTTTATTACTTTTCTGGGATTTGAGAAATATAATAAAGTTTATGTTTGCTGATGTTGCAAATGCACCATTTGACGGGCTCATGTGTCAGAATTTTGGTGCTTTGATCGCTGAGGTATATAGATAACATGGATATGTTTGCGGAAGCGTGCAGTGATACAAATTAATTTCCAGGGCGTAGGAGTAGCTAGCAAGTTTGTTGGGGTATCATGATTGCTAATTAGAACAAGTCGTGCGCATGATTACTGACACTGGTCTCGGGGGGTCGGTTGCACGCGGGGATGGAGATGGGGATGTTTGGTGGCTGCAATTTAATCACTGTTTTGCGAAAGCAGCCGACAACTTTCCGTCGCACCCTGTGATAAGCAATATTGGCCTGCCCAAGTTTAAGGACCATGTAATTTGAAAACTATCCCATTCCGAGTACCAACCTACAAATATTATCTATGTTCCTATTAAATCCCAAATCCCGCGTTCCTTCTGGTAATTTGTGTCTTTGGAAAGTTAGTACGACTGCGGACTTTCAAGAAGTATTAATTAAGTTGTGTTTCTAATGTTGTTCTCGTATAACTTGAACTAATTTCCCGATGATATGCCTAGGGAAACAAATTAGTCAAGTTTTAATAACAAGCGGGACAGGTCCAATATGTTCATTAATTAATACAATTTTTGTATCTATGATAAAGGTCGACTAGAAGGTTATTTAACAAGCACACATACTTTTTTAGGAAAATTAACTTGTAGAGGCTTATAAAGAATTGAATTCTATTGACAGTAAGTGGTTGTTAACATTATTAATTTTCTAAAATTAAATTTTAAGTAAGTACACTTTTCCCACTCGGTGTCGCATTTTAAATTTGTTTTGCCAATAATGATAATTATTCGTACAAGTATCATTGTATATAGAATAACGGAGGAAAAAGTTAATACCTAATTAGCATACATTTGCATTGCATGCTTGCACCCTTCTTTTAAATGCGCTTGCCCAAGCAAGCACATTGAAACTTTCCGATTTGTTTTTAATGATCTAAGTTTATTTAGAAATACTTTAGCACTTTCACTGAAAATTAAACGATTTGATTTTTTACTACAATATTAGGAAAATTACATAAAATTGCAGAAAGATCCTATCCAAGTTTCGTTACATTTTATTGGCGTACTCCTTACAATTATTATCGGTCTGATAAACGTTTTGCCGGCCTCTGTGTTTCCTCCCTCCTATAACATGGGTCTTGAAGAGACCTTCCTTTCCACACAAAGATTCTTCACACAGCATCCCCAAAGATGACATAGTTCTGAAGGAAATTATTTTCCATAGGGCCTCCTGTATGGAGTTAATGTTTAAAATGGTCATTGTGTCAAGAACATGTTTGCGATATGCATTTATCAGGTTTCCATGTGGTAGACGTGGCAGTCTACAAAGAGAATCGTGGATTAAGGCTATGCGGGTTGATTATTTAAAGTTACATTTTGAAGAACGTTTCATCAACTGGACCTTAAGGTTTTCTATTTTCATGAGTGGTATTGCGGTGTTTACTAATAATAATGATAATGCAAAGTGTGTTTTTTTGCAGGAACTTAGGATTTAATATAATGAAAAATTTCCGCCTTTATTATTATTTCCTTTGCGTTTATTTTTTATGTACATCGGTTTTTACCGAAATTACAAATTCGACTTTAAAGATTACAAAAATAAAAACGGTGGTGGTTACCAAGTTGTCTCCATGTGACCTAACAACAATTTTATAATGATTTTTAATTCCAGAACAGCTGGAACTAAAAATTGAATTATATATATGTACCATGTATTATGTTCCCATTTTTGTGTTTTTGGTTATTTTTTTTTTGTTGTTGTTGTTTTAAAAATAAAAAAAAACCTTCTGTTGACACTGTCTATGCAGTATGCCCACCAGTGCGTTTAAAGTAATAATTAAATAAATTATATATATGAATACGTAATTATTTATAAGAGTTAAATAAATAATTGTTGTCTTCAAATGCCCATTCAATGTCAAGACACTGAATATCATCTACACATCTATCTGGAAATATTGTCCGTGATTTTTTGTGCTTGTTTGGCAGAATGTTTTATTGATATGCCAAGTCCTCTCTTAGGGTATTTTATTTCGTCATTGACAGGTACCAACGACAAAATATATAATTTATCTTTATATATCCCGATCATCCCCGAAAATACCTACGTAAGACGTTGAAGAATAACATAATCGAAGTGCGGAATATCTTGATTACCAAAATATTTGGCCTCCAAAACGGCAACAATTAATTTGGTAAAATTTGGTGAAAAGTGTTGTCTATTTCAGTGTGACAAGTAACCGAACCGAGACATCGCAACTTTCGTAATTTCATAACGTTCATAATTCCTTACTCACTTTTGATAGTTTAATTAAAATGTTGCGAAGAAGAACAGGTGTAACCAGAGGAGAGAAGGGAGACGAAGGAATGAGAAGGAAGAGCAGATGGTTTTATTTCACTGTAGGGCATCAGACCTTGCCTTGGTTTCACAGAGAAAAAGCAGAACATTTTTCTTAGAAGGCAGAACACAGGCCTTACATTTATTTTCAGAATTGTTGAAATACTTTTTAGCTGATTTTACCTCGTAGATAATCTAATTGTTCATGACAACCTTGCAACATAAAAAGGGGTAGTATTTATGGATGTTTTTTATTTATATTATTATTAAACTGTCAAATAATATTCGATTCAATAAATTGTGTTCTTCCATATTATTACACTTTAAAAAAAACTCATTTTCAGTGTATTAAATTCTTTTGGACAGTAAACATTTTCGATGGGATGTCTTATAAACGTATCTCTAACCTTACATTTGAAGGTAAAAACCATTTATTTTAGCTCAGATTTTCAAAATTATTATAGACGTAATTTATTTAGTTTCTTTTTATTAAACATGCCATAACTTATTTTAATGTTTATTTGAAAACAGTATCGGGGAAGATAACTCCCTTTCATTCGTCAAATGTGGGTAATCTTTTTTACCCGATAAGCGGGCTGCTTCTTGCTACTGTGGGCCGATATAAAATGTCCCCATAAAACTGAAATGCACATAATATCTATATCTTGACCTCTCGATAAAACGCAAAAAAAAACAAATTAAAATCTTTTAGATTTGCGACAGTACAGTTATTTAAGGACTGCTGTACTGAACATTCAGCAACGACCTACTATAATATCAAAATGATCTCAATTCCTTTTTTTTTCTAAAGAGAAATACAAACATTCCCGGGTTACGAATAACCTGACCATATATGAGAATCTCCTTCTACCACCACAGTAAGCGGAAAATATTGCTTGTGTTGTGATGGACTACTAGCCGGCCGAGGAATTGAACACACGACGCCTGGGTGGGGCCCAAACGCGGTGTCAACTCGGCCACTGACCGTGATTTATTAATTGACCGTGGTAATTGATTATCAAAAATACAAAGTAAATCATCACTATGCACAACACAGTTACGAAAGAAGTCATAGACATAAATAAATCTCAAACACCAAATTCGTACATGGATAGCCAACAAAGGCATTATCTACTGCAGACAGATACTCTATCTACGATTTGACAAAAAACTTCACGTCTGTATTTTCACTTTTTTCTTATTTCTTTTTATCTCACCTCCTTACATTTTAGGACATTAAAATTCAATTTAATTTCTACTGCCCAAGAACTTGGTGAGATGGTTCCAAAAAAAAGTGTGTTTTCTATACAGTTACTGTAAAATTTACCATATTTCTATGTAGTTTATATGCGTTTTTTCTTTTCATGTAACGTTTACTTAAATTGTGTGTTAAAAAAACAAATGATAATAAAACAAAAATATTTGCGAAGGGTTTCGAAAATGCAACCAGAATTGGTTGGCAGGCAACATCTTGGTTCAGAGTCAAGGAGCATACTGCTCTGTCATACAAACTACGGTCGTCACTGCTTTCTGAGTTGTGTTAGTTGTGGTCGTCACTGCTTTCTGAGTGTTTTCAAGAAGCTGTGTGCCGAAAAAATTTTTTATTTTTTTTTTATTTTGATTAAAGATCCAGAAAAATGATAAATTCTAGTTCTCGCGTATACTGCGCATTTATGTGGTAAGATAGTAACAGTGGCTGTGTGAGTTAAGGGTTGAGGGTTTAGGGGATGTCCTGTGATGAAAGGCTTAAATCACAGTGAAAAACAGATAAACCATAGCTGCTAAAAATATACAAATTATTAATGAAAACCGTCATTCTAGCGACATCTGTTGAGGTTAAAATTGATTCAGTTTGTTTTTCAGTAGGCCCCTGTAATAGTTGGAATTATGTTGAGATTCTATAGTATAAACACAGAGGTCATTAAAATCGTCTAGGAACGACTAGGAACCCCCTTTTGAGGCTTCAAAATAAACATTGAATTTTGTCAACCAATAGATCTGAACAAAGAGCTATAAAATTTTGAGTAACCAATCAGTGAACGAAGAGGCGTACATCAAATGCAGACAAAGGAATGAACTGTGGATCGGGCAATAAAAAAGATAATTAACGACATTTCGATTCTCACAGAAATTGGAGGTGAACGCACTTTAGGGTCAACATCGACTTTCAAGGTGACAAACTCCTGGGAATGTTTACAATAACTGAGACATTTATGGGGTATCGAACCATTGAAATCGGGTGCTTGGAAGTTTTACAGGTTGTAAAGCGCACACACAAAAATGCAATGAAAAAAATTATAAACGTGATAGTATAAAAAAAGGACGGGAAAAGCAAAGGAAAGTTACTGGCGGAATTTCAACTGTAGTGCAATTATTTATGATAGAAGGAGGGTGTCATGTTCGATAAAAATCGTACTAAAGAGAGGAGTGAGTGTTGGAAACAATGGAAATTAATCGTTATCAATTTAAGATGAAACGGACATATTGGTAAATCAATCTTGAATGAAAATCTCGCAAAAAAAAATAGACATTTTAGAAAAGTGCGGCGACCGGATGGAAGGATAATATAGAGATTTTGGACTGCTACGAAGGTCCTAGGGACGTGAAAATCGAGTATCAGAAGAAGACAGAAAAACTAAAACATATAGCGATAGATTAGATTCAGGAAAAGTAGACATTTTACATAATTATTAGGTTAGATATATATTGGAGTTACCCAATATTACGGAGGGATCGAAACAAGATAAAAGGTTGGCGGTCTCATGTATATTTTGAAGGGTAAACAATCGAAATCCGAACATGGTTTTTATTTACGTTAAGGTAATAAATGATTAGAAAAGCGATTAACTTTAACGTTGGGCTTATGAAGTATTTAGATTAGGAAAAGAGATTAAAACTAATGGCTCTAAAATTAAACTAAATTTACGGCCGTAGTACATAAAATCTGAGACGTAAACATATGTCCAGACGTATAATTTATGTGAAATCTTGTAAGTGAGGGATGGAGAATGGGCGGAGATTGGGTAAAACAATAAAAATGACAGATATCCCAGAGTCTAATTAGGTATATCTCCCGTAGAAGTGTGGAAAACTATATATTAATTAATAATAAATGAAGTATGAAATTTTCCTGGAGACCACACACATCGGGAAAAGTGAAGAAAAGATAAAAGGAAGGGTAAAGAACGGAGATAGGAAATGATCCATGTGGAGAAAAGCGATACAATTCGAATTTATCCGTGAAATTAATAAATACGACTTGGAAAATGAGTAATTATAAGAGTTATGAGAAATGACATAAGAATCAAGAAGAAATTGTGCAAGAAAACGTCGCGGATAAATATAAAATTCAAAGATAAAGGAAAAACTCAAATCTGCGACAGGGAGATAGAGAGTACGGGTGGAAATGGAAAAGCTCATATAAGTAACAATAAAATTAAGTAGAATTTAAACAAATCGAAATTCAAAAATGCGTAGTAAAGATTTCGACATGGATTTAAACAATTTTCGCACGAGATGCATAAAATTGAGATGTATATATATATTATTGAGGACGGACCTATCGCAAATTGAGAAAAAAGGAACACAAAATCATGAGAATTTAACTACATTTTGTATGAACACAGGACAAAGGAAGCTTGGGCGATTAACACAGACTTACCCGATTCGGACCCTATCGATTTAGATTTGTGAGATGGAAACTGGCCACCGCCTTGAGCCGGAAAGCAGAACATCTTATGGAAGAACGATCGAAATTAGGGGAAGGGGTGTTCGGATTTACGAGTTGATAGGAAATAGAATTAAGCATCAAGAGAAATTCAGATACGTCTTTTGGGACCTGAGAGGGATATAAAAGATGGAACACATCAGTCAGGAGGCAGTCGCGCCGAGGATTCGAAAAGTTGTTACGTGGCAGTACTACGTCTTTGGTAGGATTAACAGTGAAAAATCTTTAAGTGTTAAATTTTAAATAAGCCCCTGGACTTAGGAAAATTTTGTGAAAAATACAAGTGCTAGAGTCAGTGAAATTTAATTTGGTTAAACAGTGAAAATAAATATAATTTAAACTCAGTGCTTAAAAGTGTTAAGTGAAGTGCAGAAAGTGATTACGGAATTAAGAATTTAACTAAAATTTAAAAATAATTATTTCATTCAAAGTGAAGACATTCAAATTAAACTTAAGAGTTTGTTATCGTTAAATTAAAGTGGATGTGCTCGTGAATTGATATTTAAAAATAGATTATAATTTTGTTTAAAATTATTAATAGTAAATACTTCATCTTAGGTTAAAAGAAACACAAAAACAAAAAAAAGGATTCGATAATAATAAACGTTTAAACCTTTGTTCTAAAATTAACAGTTAGAAAAAAAATTAATTTATTAAGAGTCGAGTTTAATTAAAAGTTTGCACAATTCGGAATAAATTTTCTTATCAATTTATATAAAATGAAATTTAGAATTAATAAATTGTTCAATTAAAATCCATCGTGCGTATAGCGACAGTGTTAAAAGTGTTTGTCGTTTTAACCGGAATTTTAATCATCAGTCTATCATTTCGAAAAGGAATTTGAAACAGCTATCATTCAAAAGCCTAAACTAGAAAAGTGTTATTAAATCAACGGGTTTTCTGAATTAGGATTTCGTTCGGAAGAAAAATTAAATATCAGCTAATTTATATGATTCAAGCGAGAATAAAATATTAAATAGGAATAAATAGTCGAAAAGATTTATTTTGAAATTAGTTGAAAAATACAATTAATTAGGTAGGATTTCTTCATCAAGGTTGTTGTGTACACCCGACCGGAAATACCTTGACGGGGGGTAAGTTTTCTTTTTATAAATAATTTTCAGGACCTAGGAGTGAGGAGATACAGCTGATTATGGTATATCAATTAAATTATTAAAAACAACAAAACAAAGCATTACACATTAATATATGTATATTATGTATTTATTTATATAAAATAAAGTAATATATTGTATATAAAGAATAAATATATGAGTAATGTATTTATATATATGTATTTTACTTATTAATCGAAGCATCGAAATGGTAGCGATTCTTAGATACCTACCTATGGACATATCTACTTTATTGAAAAAGAAAATATGTATTTATTAATATTCCAGACTATGTAGAATCATATATTTTATATTTATTTATTAATATATGTACTCTTTTTTTTTTAACATATTTTGACAATCGAGATATGTGTACTTATATATATATATATATATATATATATATTTATATTTAATTTTCACCTAACTTCTAGTAAATTTACTAAATTCGGAAAATGAAAAATGGTTTAACTTCAATACAGGATTTAAAAATATTTAAATTAACAATGCACAATAAAAGTAAAGAGGCACATATGACTTCTAAGGAATTTTAAAATAAACAAATCTCACATTTAGGTTAGTGTGTCAAAGAAGGTGTTTATATTATTCGATTTGTTTACAAATAGAGACACCAAAGATCTGGGTCAACCGCATGGTTTGAAAACGACCTTGGCCGTAACTAGATAATTTATCAGGGTTATAAGGATAACCATCAGGATGTCATTGTGCAATGTGCAGCGATATGGGTCATTTACAAATACCTATCATTCACAATCTACAATTGAAAAATCATGGGTTAGCCAGATTTATATCAAAAAATTACATGAAACATTTGAATACCATTGATTAGATGGTCGCATAGATTTTATTAGTTACCTGAAACAGCTAGAAGCTGCGTGCTTACAATTACCTACCATTCACAATCTACAATTGAAAAATCACGGGTTAGTAAGATTTATATAGAAATATTATACGAAACATTTGAACATTATTGATGGAGTGTTCGCATAGATCCCATCAGTTGCCAGAGACAGTTGAGAGTCGTGTACCCTCTTATGTGGCAATCAATTACTTGAAACAATTGAGAAATCACGGGATAGGATGAACAAAAATTAATGTTGAACCATGAAAATATTACAACTGCATAGCCGTGTCCAGGAGGTTCAGGTTTTATAAGATTGGAAAAAAAAAGGTTTTATTGGTCAACCTATTGCAAAAACGGAGAAAATAATAATAATAAATAGGACGTAATTAATTAAAGAATTAACAAAAAAAAAAAAAATCAGAAAAGTGCGACATTACATAAATACACAGTGAAATAAAAAAAAATAATAATAGATTAACGTAAATAAACAATAAATCCAAAAAGAATGTGTTAACGAATAAACTTATAACACAAAAAGTGTCCTTATAAATAAAAATGTGTTCATTCAAATGACCGTGAACTTAAGAGTCAATAAAAAATTCCTTTCATACGATAATGTAAACAAAAACAAAGGATATGTAGGTTAATGATGTCATTCAGTCAAAAGGAATGCGTTCTGTAAACAAAAACATTGTTTATGTTTTGGGTTCACCGAACAGATCGGAATGTTGATATGAAGCAAGTTTAATAAACAGACAAGCCCGAAAAACATCGAACTTATTGTGAAAACAAAGAACATCGAAAAAATTGATAAGATAAACATCGGGCGTAAAAACATCTATATATCTTAAAAGTCGGAAACATCGTTAAGTAATACGTATCACTCCGAGGAACAAAAAATTAAATAACAAACGTCGAGATTAAATAAACAATGACACAAAAACGAGATAGCTGGAACAAATATAACATAAACATTGCATTCGGATATCGTGGAGTATTAACGTAAACAATTATTGTTTATCTTATATTCAAAAATACAGACCAGCGGCGGGCCGTGGTACTTAACAAATTATTCACAAAGTCAGGAAAAGATATTATTATTTTTATCACTAGACATTCGACAGATTTATTAGAAGAATAGAAAGGTTTAGAGAAATTAAATTGATTAATGTATTACAACACCCAATGTACCTTACTAGATATCATTGGTTTTACAAAAATAATGATTACTTAAAATATAAAATTGATTGATAGCAATTGATTAACAAAAAAAAATATATTTTTTTTTTGATTAACATTAATATCATTATAAAACAAAAGAAAAAACAATTATTATGACATGTTGGGGTGTTATCTATTATGACCATCTGTAACATAATAAATAACGGAAATATTACACCCATATCGTGTGATAGGTAGATCTATGAAAACAATAATATCAAAATAGAAAAGTGTAATTGTATTAAATCATAGTTAATCATTAGGACCACGTGTTAAATTCAAATGATCGCTCTACGTGCCGCCAATGCACGAGTAGATAGATTTAGTCAGGATCACAAATCTCGATAATCGACAGAGTCATTAATGAGGGTGAAACATTTGATGTTTTGTTTTGTGAGGTAAGATTAATCTTACATAATATAATTTACCATATAAACGGGTAAGTTGAAATAACGTAAGATTTACTCATGATAAGTTTGTTGACATTCAGGTTAGGTTGTTGACTATTGAGGCATATTTTAAGACACAGAGAACCCAGTCAATGGATTCGATAAGGAATTCAAGTATGGGCCAAACAAATAAACGTTGTTTTGAAAAGACAAAGTGTTAGTTGAGAATTCGACTTTCAATCTCAAAGAAAAAAATACAATCCAGAGTCGGCTCGAGACTTTTAATGTCGTTGACGAATGTTTATGATGGGATTATATATATGTGTATATATACCTATTAAAAGGAAATTCATTTTAGGCATTGAAAAAATCCTAATAGATTTTGTAAATTGAAAATAGATAAACGGAACATCTTGATAGGTATTGTAAAAAAATTTAAAATAGGTCGGATATCGAACAAGGCAAGTGTATACAAGAGGATGATGTGAAAATCATAAACGAACTTGAAATTTTACAGGAACAGCCAGGTGATAAAATACAAGAAAAATCTAGAAAAACAAAAAAAAATAAGAAAAACGAGAAAAATTTGAAAAAAAAATATATAGAATAAAAAAGGCAACATATATATAAAATAATTAAGAAAATTAAAATAGGAATATTGAGGTTGTCGCTTAGTAAGAAAAAAAATAGATACATAAGCCGGTAACATTCGGAAGATCTAAGAAAATGGTGGGAAAACGTGGAATGGGGAGGCAAACAGAAGCTTTAGTGACGGCAATCGAGGAAAATGCTACAGCTGGGACGTCAACAGTGAACATCGGAGATATTACTACAATAATTCAAGCAGCTTTAGCACCGCTTGTTGATAAAATGCAGGAACTTGAGAAACAATTAGGAAGACCAACAACAGTGGCGGTGACAGGAGAGGATAGTGCGCCGAAAAACGTTCTCCAAGTAGTGGAAATGCTACCGCAGCAGGAACGACCTTCATTTTCCGGTGGAAACCAAAACCCCATAAGTTTCTTAGAAGATTTAAAAGAATACACTAGAAAAGTTAAACGTACAGATCCATTAATTGTCGTACGGGAAAATTTGAAGGGAGAAGCAAAAACGTGGGCCAAGTTATACAACAAGCGATGGGAAACAATGTTGGATTTCGAAAGAGATTTTTTAGCTACCTATTGGGGAGATATAAAGAAGAATGAGGTTCGCCGTCGTCTTGCGGAAGGGGTATATGATTCCAAGAGAGATATATCCATGCTCACTCATTTCGCAAATTATTGGGATTTAGCGAAAGCATTAAAAATTACCGAGACACCGTTGGGCGTAGTTGACGAGATTATGAGACATTACCCTAAAGATGTTCAATCGCTATGGTTTTCAGGGCAGTCAGGAGATGAGATTGTCGCTGCTGAGTTTCTTCGAAAACTAGATACAATGGTTTGCACACCGGAAGAACGGAACACAAAGAAAAGGAGTGGGGAGGAGATCAACAAGAAGGACAAATACCGTGACCGTTATCACGCTATAAAGAAGAGAATTCACGCAATAGAGAGTGTGGAAGGAGGCGCTAGCTGCAGTAAGTGTGCAGAAGCTACGACATCTTCACAGGGAGGTTCTACAAAAACTACAAGCGGCAAGGAGTTAGTAATCGCAAACAATTCGGGAAACGGCCGAGGGTTGATTCATTAGCCCTCATGAATACGACTCACACAGGGAGGGGGACGCCGGCACCAAAACACAACACTGCATTGAAGATTATGATGAAATGGGGGTGGAATCCAATGAAAGGATTGGGAAGAAATGAACAAGGGATGACTGTTCCAATAAAAGCAGAAAGGAATGTGAGAAGACGAAAGGATGGAGCGGAAGAAACGAGAACGGAAGCGGAAATAGATGTGGAAGTATGTGTCAATTCTTTACAACAAATAACGGATGAATGGAATCAATTGAAAGTGAACGAAGAGAAAACAAGAAGGGAAATTAGTGGGTTCAACAACATTTTCGAAGACAGAGATTATGAGGAAGTAGAAAAGGGTAGCACTTTACCGTTATTACCGGAAGCCAAAGCACAGATAGATAACACGGAAGTTCATTGTCTAATAGATATCGGGAGTCAAATCACGTGCGTTTCTCAAGAATTTTATGAAAGTTATTTAAATGACCAAACACTTTATCCTATTATGCCTGTAACCACTATACAAATTAAAGTAGCGATAGGACATAAAAGTCAGAGAATATCTAGGTTGGTTTTAGTACCATTGCGATTTGGAGATGTTATAATAAATACGCCGTGTTTAATAATACCAAAGTTAATTAGGCCAATTATATTGGGTATCAACTGGTTAGACGAATATACAGCTGAATTTAAATGTGGAGAAAACAGAAAGTTAAAAATAAAAACAGGAAATGGGAAGAAGGAAATAGAGTTAGTAAATTCAACCGTAATTCATAGGAAACCTAAACACGAGATTAGAAATCAAAATTGCACAAGTGGAAAAATAATTAATATTGAAGTAAACCCTGAAATAAATAATACGGCGTGCCTCGAGAGTAGAATAACGACCTTTGTGTCCGAGATAAATTTAGATTCAAAAGGAAAAGAAGGGTTAGAAAAGATTTTAATTAAACATAAGAATGTATTTATAGACAAACCGGGCCTAACTACTTTGTACACTCACGAAATAAGAATGACGGACGAGACGCCTTTCGTTAAGCGATCCTACCCAGTACCTTTTGCTTACAGGGATAAGATTGATGAAAAGATTAGAGAATTGGAGTCATTAGGAATCATCAGTAGAGAGGCCACGCAGTTTTCTAGTCCTCTAACATTTACCTTGAAAAAAGATGGGACGGTTAGGATACTCTTAGATGCTAGATTCTTAAACACCAGAATGCAGGCGGAAGTAGAAAAACCACCATTAACTTCAGAAATTATACAGCGTTTTCATGGTGTAAAATTCATAACCACAATAGATCTAAATTCAGCTTACTTTCAAATACCTATCAGTCCAGAAAGTCGCAAGTATACTGGGTTTGTATACAATGGAAAATCTTACGTATACAAGGTATTACCGCAGGGGTTAAAAACATCAGTAGGGAGTTTTTCAAGAGGAATGGACAAAATTCTAGGACCAGGGGTGAGGGAATTCTGCGCTAATTACTTAGATGATTTAATAATATATACGTGTGGTAGTCAAGAAGATCATTTTGAACATGTAAACGCGGTACTTGAGAGGTTAAAGGAAGCAAACATGACTTGTAAACTTGAAAAATGTCAATTTTTATTCACAGAAGTACGTATGTTAGGACATATTATAACGCCTTTGGGAGTTCAAATGGATCCGGAAAAGATTGATGCTATAAAAAATTTTCCGGTACCCAAGAAAATAAAACAAGTTAGAGCTTTTCTAGGACTTTGTAATTATTACCGTAGATTCGCGAATAAATATGGGGAAACAACACGGGTTTTGTGCGATTTACTTCAGAAAAATAGAACCTGGCGATGGGGTGACTCAGAACAGCGCGCATTCGAGAGGGTGAAAACATTATTTTTAGAGACAGTTATTTTACATCATCATGACCCAAATAGTACTTATTATTTACAGACAGATAGTTCGGGGTTCGCCATAGGAGGAGAATTATATCAGTTGGATGAGGAAGGAAATCACCACGTTATTGGATTTATTAGCAAAGCTTTAAGAGGACCGGAGTTGAAATGGACCACGTCAGAACAAGAGTTATGGGCGATAATATATGCTTTACACAAATTTGAGACATACTTAAGAGGAGTACACTTAATAATTAGGACGGATCATCAAGCATTGACATTTTTAAAGAGCTGGAAGATGTACAGTGGCCGACTAACACGGTGGATTTTATATTTAAATCAATTTAACTTCACTGTAGAGTACGTCAAAGGGAAGGAAAATATAGGGCCTGATATTTTATCTCGTTATTCTTGTGATGCAAAAAATGTACAGGAGGAGAAAAACACGTGCCCAGAGATAGCAGCTTTTGCAGTTAAAGGTAGACAACAGATTCGGAAACACTTAGAAAATATAACTGAACTACAGAAACAAGACACATTTTTGGGAGAAATTTTCGGATATTTGCGCAAGGGAAAATTTGGGCCGCCGACAAAAAATGTTAATAGGTATTTAAAAAATTATAAAAAAATAGGCAAGACTTTATATTACACAACAGGGCTAAACAAAACGGTGTTAGCAGTACCACAAGAGTTGACTGAAGAACTAATAAAAATGATACATTTAGAAATCGGACACGGAGGAGTTTTTAAAACAGGGATAGCTTTGGGAGATAGGTATTATTGGCCAGGCATGCACCGAGAGATAAAACGCATAGTGAGAGGGTGTCACCTTTGTCAGCTGGCGAAGCGCGAAATTCGACCAACTGTAGGGCCGAGTAAATCCATAATTACCAAAGAAGTAGGACAATTAGCTATGGCAGATTTATACGGACCTTTACCGAGAGGAATAGGAGGGGTTAGATTCATTTTCGTGATCCAAGATTCATTCAGTAGATTTGTAAAATTATATAAATTGAGGATAGCAAGTACTAAGACCGTGTTAAATTGTGTAGAGGATTTTAATAAAACAATACAAATAGATGCCTTGTTAACTGACAACGGATCTCAATTTACATCGAAGAAATGGGAAAGCAACTTAAATAGGATGGGCATACAAATCGTACATACTTCAATACGAAATCCCGGACCGAACATAACAGAGCGCGTGAATAAAGAATTAGGTAGAATTTTCCGTATTTATTGTCACGAAAAACATACCAAGTGGGCGGCTTTCCTTAAAGAAATAGAACAAACCTACAATAATTCGATACACTGTTCAACAGGATTTTCACCTAATGAAATAGCTTTTGGGAAATCACCAACTTATAGTTTAGACAGGTATACTCAAGGCTGCGGAAAATCTACGAAAACAATAAATGAAATAAGACTAGCAGCACGGAAAAATTTAGAGAAAAGCGCTGCAAATCGACAGAAATACTATAATCTCAACAAAAGATTAATAACTTATGAGATTGGGACCCTGGTCAAGTTGAAAAAATTTACACAATCAAACCTACTCAAAAAAGAAATAAAAAAATTCAATCTGCTTTACGATGGACCTTATGTAATTGGATCAGAAGTTTATAGTAACACGTATACGCTAATTGATCCGGTAACTCGGGAAATAAAAGGAGATTATAGCGCAATTCATTTAGCGAAATATTATACATGTAATAAGGAACAAAAACCAAGTTTAGAGATAGTGGAAATCAACGAATAAAATGCGAAATTTACAAATATTTGAAACCTTAAATAAATAAACGATTGAGAAAAATTTAAAATCTGTTAGGATACGATATAATTTAAGGAGAAAGAAAATTACTAAAATATTAGACTATCAGTTCGTTTGCGAGGGGCGGGTCGTCCTTAAGTCTTTAAGGTTGAGTGAACAAATCTCTTAATAAGCGACAATCATATTCTAATTTACTAATAGAGTAAGAGGAAAATTTTTTCGATAATATTGATTTTCTAGTTTAGGAAAAAAAATTGTGTGTTAGTGTGTAGGAAAATTTTGTTAGATAAGTAAGAACACAGAAGGAAAGCGTATGGGAGTTATATACCCACAAAAGGAACAAAAAAAAATACATATATTATAAATAGGATAGGGTACGTTTTATAAAACAAGATTTTAAATTGACAATGCATAGAGTTAGATTTTTTTTTTTTTTTTTTTTGAAAACTTGAAATAAGGCTATCTATAGATTTAGAGTAGACATTAGGTAAAGATAAAAAGGGAACATTAGAATTACGATATGGTTAGGTTAAATTTTCAAAAAAAAAAAAAATTTAAAAGGAAACAGGAACGATGAGAAAATTGGAGTTTAGTTAAGAACATTTATGAAATTTAAAAATTAGGGTGGGTAACACCTAGGCTAGAACAACTTGTTTGAATGATCTATGAAAAGACAATTAGAAATTACACAAAAAAAAAAAAAAATTTGCGAATAAGAAAAAAAAAATGCTGGAAAAGTTTAAATGAAACATGTATACCACTGATTTTTGGATTGGGTGAGGTCGTGCAAAGATACATATTTCACAAAAATTATCATACTTACAAAACAAAAACAAAACGAAAAATTATTTGCACACCAAGAGACCATCCACTTTTCAGTTGGTCAATAGACCGCGAGATTGCAAACAATCTTTATCTGAATCATTGTAAGGGAGGTCTTAGTCCAACCAGGTTGAGGACCACCTAAACACGCGAGTCGAGGGGCGTGTTTTTCCCAGAAAAAAAAAAGAGATTAATTTTGAGTTTATCAAAATTAGAGAAATTCCATAAAATAAAATCTACGCGAAAAGAAAATAGAAAATACAATGAGATTCAGAGTCAAGGTTGTTAACAATCCAAACAAAATGGAAAGAGAGATAGGGAAAAACAGAATGAGGGGGGGGAGAAAGGAAAAAACAGAATGGAAAGAGAGATAGGGAATAACAGAATGAGGGGGGGGGAGAAAGGAAATAACAGAATGGAAAGAGAGATAGGGAATAACAGAATGAGGGGGGGGGAGAAAGGAAATAACAGAATGGAGAGAGAGATAGGGAATGATAGAGTGAGGTAGAGAAAGGAAATAACAGGAAGTGATGTAGGAAAAGGAATAACAGAACGAGGGGGGGAGAATAGCTAGACTACATTTGAACACAATTTCGATGTCTAAAGTAGTATACAACGTTAGCCACAGCAAATTGAGTTCAGAGGGGGGAACTGTGATGAAAGGCTTAAATCACAGTGAAAAACAGATAAACCATAGCTGCTAAAAATATACAAATTATTAATGAAAACCGTCATTCTAGCGACATCTGTTGAGGTTAAAATTGATTCAGTTTGTTTTTCAGTAGGCCCCTGTAATAGTTGGAATTATGTTGAGATTCTATAGTATAAACACAGAGGTCATTAAAATCGTCTAGGAACGACTAGGAACCCCCTTTTGAGGCTTCAAAATAAACATTGAATTTTGTCAACCAATAGATCTGAACAAAGAGCTATAAAATTTTGAGTAACCAATCAGTGAACGAAGAGGCGTACATCAAATGCAGACAAAGGAATGAACTGTGGATCAGGCAATAAAAAAGATAATTAACGACATTTCGATTCTCACAGAAATTGGAGGTGAACGCACTTTAGGGTCAACATCGACTTTCAAGGTGACAAACTCCTGGGAATGTTTACAATAACTGAGACATTTATGGGGTATCGAACCATTGAAATCGGGTGCTTGGAAGTTTTACAGGTTGTAAAGCGCACACACAAAAATGCAATGAAAAAAATTATAAACGTGATAGTATAAAAAAAGGACGGGAAAAGCAAAGGAAAGTTACTGGCGGAATTTCAACTGTAGTGCAATTATTTATGATAGAAGGAGGGTGTCATGTTCGATAAAAATCGTACTAAAGAGAGGAGTGAGTGTTGGAAACAATGGAAATTAATCGTTATCAATTTAAGATGAAACGGACATATTGGTAAATCAATCTTGAATGAAAATCTCGCAAAAAAAAATAGACATTTTAGAAAAGTGCGGCGACCGGATGGAAGGATAATATAGAGATTTTGGACTGCTACGAAGGTCCTAGGGACGTGAAAATCGAGTATCAGAAGAAGACAGAAAAACTAAAACATATAGCGATAGATTAGATTCAGGAAAAGTAGACATTTTACATAATTATTAGGTTAGATATATATTGGAGTTACCCAATATTACGGAGGGATCGAAACAAGATAAAAGGTTGGCGGTCTCATGTATATTTTGAAGGGTAAACAATCGAAATCCGAACATGGTTTTTATTTACGTTAAGGTAATAAATGATTAGAAAAGCGATTAACTTTAACGTTGGGCTTATGAAGTATTTAGATTAGGAAAAGAGATTAAAACTAATGGCTCTAAAATTAAACTAAATTTACGGCCGTAGTACATAAAATCTGAGACGTAAACATATGTCCAGACGTATAATTTATGTGAAATCTTGTAAGTGAGGGATGGAGAATGGGCGGAGATTGGGTAAAACAATAAAAATGACAGATATCCCAGAGTCTAATTAGGTATATCTCCCGTAGAAGTGTGGAAAACTATATATTAATTAATAATAAATGAAGTATGAAATTTTCCTGGAGACCACACACATCGGGAAAAGTGAAGAAAAGATAAAAGGAAGGGTAAAGAACGGAGATAGGAAATGATCCATGTGGAGAAAAGCGATACAATTCGAATTTATCCGTGAAATTAATAAATACGACTTGGAAAATGAGTAATTATAAGAGTTATGAGAAATGACATAAGAATCAAGAAGAAATTGTGCAAGAAAACGTCGCGGATAAATATAAAATTCAAAGATAAAGGAAAAACTCAAATCTGCGACAGGGAGATAGAGAGTACGGGTGGAAATGGAAAAGCTCATATAAGTAACAATAAAATTAAGTAGAATTTAAACAAATCGAAATTCAAAAATGCGTAGTAAAGATTTCGACATGGATTTAAACAATTTTCGCACGAGATGCATAAAATTGAGATGTATATATATATTATTGAGGACGGACCTATCGCAAATTGAGAAAAAAGGAACACAAAATCATGAGAATTTAACTACATTTTGTATGAACACAGGACAAAGGAAGCTTGGGCGATTAACACAGACTTACCCGATTCGGACCCTATCGATTTAGATTTGTGAGATGGAAACTGGCCACCGCCTTGAGCCGGAAAGCAGAACATCTTATGGAAGAACGATCGAAATTAGGGGAAGGGGTGTTCGGATTTACGAGTTGATAGGAAATAGAATTAAGCATCAAGAGAAATTCAGATACGTCTTTTGGGACCTGAGAGGGATATAAAAGATGGAACACATCAGTCAGGAGGCAGTCGCGCCGAGGATTCGAAAAGTTGTTACGTGGCAGTACTACGTCTTTGGTAGGATTAACAGTGAAAAATCTTTAAGTGTTAAATTTTAAATAAGCCCCTGGACTTAGGAAAATTTTGTGAAAAATACAAGTGCTAGAGTCAGTGAAATTTAATTTGGTTAAACAGTGAAAATAAATATAATTTAAACTCAGTGCTTAAAAGTGTTAAGTGAAGTGCAGAAAGTGATTACGGAATTAAGAATTTAACTAAAATTTAAAAATAATTATTTCATTCAAAGTGAAGACATTCAAATTAAACTTAAGAGTTTGTTATCGTTAAATTAAAGTGGATGTGCTCGTGAATTGATATTTAAAAATAGATTATAATTTTGTTTAAAATTATTAATAGTAAATACTTCATCTTAGGTTAAAAGAAACACAAAAACAAAAAAAAGGATTCGATAATAATAAACGTTTAAACCTTTGTTCTAAAATTAACAGTTAGAAAAAAAATTAATTTATTAAGAGTCGAGTTTAATTAAAAGTTTGCACAATTCGGAATAAATTTTCTTATCAATTTATATAAAATGAAATTTAGAATTAATAAATTGTTCAATTAAAATCCATCGTGCGTATAGCGACAGTGTTAAAAGTGTTTGTCGTTTTAACCGGAATTTTAATCATCAGTCTATCATTTCGAAAAGGAATTTGAAACAGCTATCATTCAAAAGCCTAAACTAGAAAAGTGTTATTAAATCAACGGGTTTTCTGAATTAGGATTTCGTTCGGAAGAAAAATTAAATATCAGCTAATTTATATGATTCAAGCGAGAATAAAATATTAAATAGGAATAAATAGTCGAAAAGATTTATTTTGAAATTAGTTGAAAAATACAATTAATTAGGTAGGATTTCTTCATCAAGGTTGTTGTGTACACCCGACCGGAAATACCTTGACGGGGGGTAAGTTTTCTTTTTATAAATAATTTTCAGGACCTAGGAGTGAGGAGATACAGCTGATTATGGTATATCAATTAAATTATTAAAAACAACAAAACAAAGCATTACACATTAATATATGTATATTATGTATTTATTTATATAAAATAAAGTAATATATTGTATATAAAGAATAAATATATGAGTAATGTATTTATATATATGTATTTTACTTATTAATCGAAGCATCGAAATGGTAGCGATTCTTAGATACCTACCTATGGACATATCTACTTTATTGAAAAAGAAAATATGTATTTATTAATATTCCAGACTATGTAGAATCATATATTTTATATTTATTTATTAATATATGTACTCTTTTTTTTAACATATTTTGACAATCGAGATATGTGTACTTATATATATATATATATATATATATATATATTTATATTTAATTTTCACCTAACTTCTAGTAAATTTACTAAATTCGGAAAATGAAAAATGGTTTAACTTCAATACAGGATTTAAAAATATTTAAATTAACAATGCACAATAAAAGTAAAGAGGCACATATGACTTCTAAGGAATTTTAAAATAAACAAATCTCACATTTAGGTTAGTGTGTCAAAGAAGGTGTTTATATTATTCGATTTGTTTACAAATAGAGACACCAAAGATCTGGGTCAACCGCATGGTTTGAAAACGACCTTGGCCGTAACTAGATAATTTATCAGGGTTATAAGGATAACCATCAGGATGTCATTGTGCAATGTGCAGCGATATGGGTCATTTACAAATACCTATCATTCACAATCTACAATTGAAAAATCATGGGTTAGCCAGATTTATATCAAAAAATTACATGAAACATTTGAATACCATTGATTAGATGGTCGCATAGATTTTATTAGTTACCTGAAACAGCTAGAAGCTGCGTGCTTACAATTACCTACCATTCACAATCTACAATTGAAAAATCACGGGTTAGTAAGATTTATATAGAAATATTATACGAAACATTTGAACATTATTGATGGAGTGTTCGCATAGATCCCATCAGTTGCCAGAGACAGTTGAGAGTCGTGTACCCTCTTATGTGGCAATCAATTACTTGAAACAATTGAGAAATCACGGGATAGGATGAACAAAAATTAATGTTGAACCCTGGAGGTAAAATTTAAAACAAATACAGTTCATCAAACAGGAGGCAGTGGTCGCTCCTACAACAAGACCATTGACCAAACCAAATAGAGATGACGATTCTCTTAAATAAAAACGTCAAAACCAAACAAAAAGCCTGGAGTTCGATAGCTCTCCAAAACAAACTATCAAATAATTTCTTATTCTACTAGTATTTATTAGTATAACCTTATTCTTACGTATATATTCGGTTACCAATCCTAGAGTTTCGCAGAACTCTTCGTGCGAGATCCGAGCTCGGAATGCGAGGTAGATAGCCTCGTATTGCGAGTTATAAACCTTTCCCAAACTGTATGTATACATATATTTATTCGTATGTACTGTTTACTGGAGAATGCGGACCTGCATACAGCTTGCATTTAGGTCGGTAGACCACTCTCGCATTCTCTTTTAAACGTGGAATGAGGATTCACGACCCGTAAGTCCACACCAACCGTGAGTATATGATTGTATATAGGACGAAACCGGTTCGCCCTAAGTAAATAGTAGACCTTGGAGGAGATGGAATTTGGAGGTATCGGGACCCGAGGGGAAACTTGAAGGCAGTACATGATGACGTGGAAGGTTCTTTGGGACGCGATAACTTAGGTATCAATCAAAGGACCGTGTCAAAGGATTGTGCAAATTTCTTGTTGACTCACGATCATCTCGTTTACTTGCAGGAGGATTTGGAGCCAAATTATGCCAGCAAATGGGCTATTCCGAGTTCGTCAAATATGCAATTAACTAATTACATTAACCTACTAAATCAATCTCTACATGTACCTTATAGCAGCAGAATCAAAAAGGAGTGGCGCCAAACAGACACAAGAGTTTACCAAAATCAAATTTACTAACAATTAACCATTTGAGTTATATTCAATTATCTGTCCAAATAAACATGTATAATATCTTTTATCAGCGTTTAACTACGATTTTGTTAGGGTGCAGGGAATCAATAATTACATTAGGAAAGTTAGCTCATTCAGGGAATTCATGTAAGTCTAGGTTTGCAATGGTAAGACCAATTAAATTGTGAAACTCAACACCTCGATCAGAACCAAGGGGGTTACCACAAAATGAAAGTAATCAAAATCCTATATCATAAATCAAAAAAATTACACAACGTTTGATGGAATTTAATTACAATATAAATACGGGTATATTTGCGTTAAAGATCGTAAATAACGTATTAATTAGTTAAGTACACATGTCTATAAAGATATACAGTACAAGAGGGCTTTAAGTAGCTTTCTGAAGTTATCAAAGAAATTAAGGGTCCAATTTTCATGGAGGCTTATGTGTTGTAGGGGAGGAATTTTCCATCCCTGCGAACACATATGCAAAGCCTTAGAAAAAAAAAAAGAAGTATCGATCATAGCCAAGAGAGAAGAAAATTTTATATTGTTTTAAACAAAGTAAAAGAAAATGGTGAAAAGGCGAAAACATTACAGTCCTTAGCAAACCCTCATTTTGATTTCTGGTCGTAAAAAGACAAACGACATTATTTCTTGCCAGCTTTCAACTTTCAAACTGATAACTTCTACCTGCCAACGAAAGCTTTTATCTTTGACCATAAACTTTCTCCACGCAAATATCTCAAGAACATAAACACGTTCCATGAATAATTCAGGAACGACTCCTGGAAAATTTTCAATAAGGAGCTAGCGGTAAATATTGCAGCAAAACAACGAGTTCACGAGAATATTCCAAAACGTTATTCAAACTATAAATAAGTGCAAGGCTTCTAAATCATAATCGATTAACGCAAAATGTTTAATACTTACGTGCTTGTGTAGTTATTCTTATGTGGGCAGGCTAGTCATCTCGTATCTATAAACAGAATAAAATAAAGTCGCTATCTGCGTCTGTCTGTTTGTGCGCTTAATTCTACTAAACTACTCAACGGATTTTGATAGAGTTTTCAGTATCATTTTGAGAGATTCTTCCGGAAGGTTTATGTATATATAAATAATACATCCATATTACTCTTACAGAAAGTAGTGAAAAGTCGATGTTTTATAATCAAGACGAAAAAAATATATTCGGGCATTACATTGTTAACGCTGGCTAAACCTCGTGAGATATATCAAAATAATGTACGACGGAATTGTGCATCTAAAAAAGGCCTACAGAAAAGTCCGCCATAATAAATGTTTATATCCTAGGATAACACGAATCATCGCCGGACACACGTCAGATAGTTTAATTATATATCATATTGCATAAAATAGGAAAACTTATATAGCGCCGTTTTCATGAAAAATTACCTCAATGTACCTATTACTATTATACTGCGGGTATACTTTTGCACGATGGTGTCGTCTCTCACCGAGCATGTCACCTGAAGTCCCGAAAACCATTCTGGATGGAATGAGAGAGGATCTTTAGGTTATCTCTTAATCTAGAAGATAGGTGGAAACTTGAGTGGCAATTATCTGACGTGGGCAATGCCCATCTCGTGCACGACTCCACTGAGAGTGGGTTCTCACTATGGTCTTCCATCAATAGAATAAGGCGATCCCACAGCCAGTGTGCCCGCATGATGCATAGGCGGGGCCTTAAGAGCCGGTGATGTGTGAATGCGGTGTGGTACAGACCATCAAACATGTGGTCAACCTGTTCAACGAATGCCCGCTCTATTCATTCCCCGACAGGTTTGATGAGGTCCATATTCATAGGGCGATTCCCGAGACCCATCTACAATTTCTGCGAAATTATTGCCAACTGCATGTATTCTAGGTACAAGTGATTATCTAAAATCTAAATGACTCAGTCCTGATATTGTTGTTGAAATTAAAAAGAATTTTCGATCTAGTAGTTCTGTTGGTACGTTGAAGGTGTTTATGCTCAATAAATTAGGGGTGTCTTTAATTCCAGTTAAAATTTAAAAAAAAAGTAATTTCGTTTTTTAAGTATGCCTTGTACCTTTGAGTGTGTGTGTATGCTTATGAGTATATTGACTGTTTTATATCTCTCTGTTTATGTATTGTATGTCTTTGTATTATAGTTCCTTAAAATGTTATTCTTCTATATCTATTTGTGTCTTCTCGTTATCTGTCTCGTTATATAATTAATGTAACCGCTTTGGCAGTTTAGCGGGTGTTTATATTGAAGAAAAAAAAAAAATAGAAACAATTCTTCTACCTGAGAGTTAAAATAAGTTTAATACAATTACGTTTTACGACAGGATTTCAATAAATCAGCCCTACTCATTATTTCTCCGTGTAGTTGGAAAATGTATGAAATATTCCTACATATTTCAGTACATCAAGGATTGTCATTGTTTACATATTTCGAGATATAGCGTGAAGGCTTAGCAAAAAATTATTTAGCAAATTGATACCGTGAGACGAAAATACTAAATTTCGTGATCTTTTCTAAAGGTAAGTCTTCGAAGGCTTTCCTTTGTCATTATCATGAACTGTGTTGGTTGTTGCCAGATTCTACGGTTCTTGTTTATCAAATCCGGACCAAGACTTGAGAGGATTTGCATCTATTTTGCATGTTTTCTCAGTGAAAGTAATTCAGTAAATCGCTTCTTGCCAAGTCCTTGGAAACTTAAAAAAACACATTGTCACTGTAAAAATGGTGATGAATTTTATCATTTACTTTTCAACAGGGTTTCAAATTTGGATTAATTATAAATATTAGTATAATATATACGGCCTTCGTGGTCGAGGGGTAAGGCTCTCAACTAGCAATTTGAAGGTCGCTGGTTCAAATTCGGGAGTGCGCGAGAAAATTTTATATCATGAATTTGTACTATTTCACAATTTATCCATTTAAAATAATATAAAGTGTTGATAATATGATATTAATTAGGTTCTGAATGAAACAACGTACTTGGCTAGACTGACAATAATGTTATTAAACGGAAGAGGTTATATTTAATATCATAGAAAAGTTTACACCGTTAGAGACATGTACCTAAAGACATATTATTTTGAGCATATTATAACATACAACTATACATGTGGCATGTGCCCGAGTGGAAGATGCTACTTACAACAGTATCACCCTGTTGGAAGAATTCAGAATTGAAATGGCTCTAGCAGCTGCGTTTGGTGGCCAGATCTGAATATCCAGGTACTCCCCCAACTTCATCTTCCCCATCTCCTTCCCCTCTCCTCTACATTCAGCCTCACATCATACCCAATTATTTGGGATGCCTTAGTCTCACTGGTTCCAGACGGTTGGGAGCAATTGCGACTTTTGTGCAGTTTCAAATAAAAAAGTGTGAGATAACATAGAACCTGGATAAAATTTCGATTAATTTGACTACCGATTATTTATAAAAGTTGGTTTGGCGCTGTTTGGTACAGAAACAACTGTTATTACCAAGTTCTGCAAGTATTTTAGTTTAGTTATTATTGTGACAGCTGTTTCAGGCCATAATTTAATAGACTATATAATTTAAGTGAGTTTTTTACAGTCAATCTTTTATTTTTTACTAAATTAACAATTATTATCAAATCAATTTTGCACACTTTTAGATCATCCATAATTTGATCATGATATTTATAAAAGGGATTAATTTTTAATGTTTCAAATTTATCACCTTGTAAAAAATCCATTTGCATTTTTTTACATAATCCAATTTATTCATTATTATTACACTATTTTTAAGATTGCAAGTCTTTTTTCCGGAGTTTATTCTCCCTCTTCCCTTCTCATTCCCTCCCAGCCATTTATATCTTTAAGTCTATTGTTGTAATTTAGTATTAAGTATACTCCGATGAAGTTGCATTGCTTACGAAACATGTTGGTTTCCTAAGCAATAAAAAAGTGGTTAAAACTAAGTTATTTTTATTTTGATTAAAAGTTTGCTGTGTTTGAAATAAATAAATTATATTAATAATTATATGGAGTTCATCGAATTAAACACAAACAACAATTAATTACTTTATTGGAGTTTACGAAGAGGGAAAAAATTCCAAAATAAGTCCTTCGTTATTACCGTAGCATATTCCACATTATATTAGTTTTCACTTGTTGGCATTTGTTGATTAACATTACTAATGCAGTAATCATAAAAGATGTCCTGGTTGTGACCTGGGACGTGGAAAAGAGGTTTGCCCAAGGGCCTGTGATTTTGTCGCTTCCCTCTGTTATGTCGGGGTCTCCTGTGATATTTTTTATTAAAAATATTGAACGTGAACATTTGACAAACATGAAATACAACAGATTCTTACACGCCCGTTCAACGTTGGTGTAGTAAAGCCGGCCTTGTGCCTGGTTTAAGACCGTTTTAACCAAACAAAGGTCATAGTAATAAGTCAAGTATTTCACTGACCTTACGCGCCGCGTAACACTTTGATTTTCATTAATCTCGAACAGGCGTAAAAACGTTTCATTTCACACTTTTATAGGACTTATCTCACTTTATAGAAAAACAAAAACTTTTCCTACCAAGTTGAAAACTTTTCTTTGTTATGTAACCATTTAAAATTGTAATGGTCATGCTATTTTCTTGTTTCCAAAGTCTAGATAGTTTTCAAACTAAAAAAGTAAACAGTATGTGGTAAGTCTTACTTACACGTGGAGAGTTGAAAGTACGTTTTTGCGTTTTAATACAATTTCACTGGGTTCTCTTTCCAAAAAGAAAATTGAAATAATTTCTCCCGAAAGTACGCTGGAAGCTGTGAAAATACACTGACCACATTTTTCGAAATGATCGGTTTTTTACAGAGGATTTCTCCTTATTTGTTTACTAACTTTTTGTCTTATTTTCAACATCCAGTGTAAAAAATTTCATCAAGAAGTATCAAAATTCTGCTTTAACCCCTTAAGAGCCATCGTATCCTTAAGGATACGTTTAAAAATTATTTCTTTATTCTGGGTAATCTACATATGAAAGTTTTGCAGAGCATACCGATAGTTAAGGGGTTGAGGGTGATTTTTTACACTATTTAGAGATGTACTATTGACTATTTCTCATTTCTTTTCCTGCCGCCCTATAAAATTTCCCAATCGTTGACCTTATCGCCCCACCACAGAGCCGGCTACAAGCTGTGGGACTCCTATTAGTTCTCGTATAAAGACAAACTTGAGGAATAGTTAAATCATTGACATTGTCTATAATATAAATAGAGTTTTTTCAACACTAACTCCACAAAAGAGACCGCGAGGAAAATAATTTCCTTCAGTGCCTACGTCATCGTTATGGATGATGTGTGATATTTTTGATGAAAGGAAGGAGAGACCTATGTTGTAAGAGAAAGAAACACAGAAGGAGGCAAATATTTCCACAATCGAGCTGTTAAACTCAAGAACGAGTATAAACGACTCGTTCTTGAGTTTAACTGCTCAAATGTCAACTATGTACAAATGTTGAAGGCGCGTTTGGAGTTTTTCTCGACTATGCACCGGTGCTAAAGGGATCAATTACGAAGTTCCTCGGAGCATCTACCATTGAAATACCGTCAGAACAAGGGCAATCCCACCTGGCGCTGTTCTCTAAAGATTGCAATCCGTTTATTAAGAAAGGGGAATCTATCAAACGGACATCTGCCACATTTGAGGTTCATGGAATAGATAGATAGATATTGTCACTTTTTTATTTACTTTTTATTTAGTAAAAGATTATACATTTATATACAATATTTAAAAAATGTTTGGACTGCCCAACTAGGAGGATTCCCGTTTTAGGACAGTCAAATTAGGACGAGTATTGACATTTTGATAAGTTGTTTGATAAGTATAGTATTAAAATAATAGGTATATGTACATTTAACTGGTGCCTTAGCCTACTAACATATTTTGTATATACTTGTAAGCAAAACTGTTGTAACAGACAAAAAATTTCGCAAACGCTCCTTCCTTCATTCACAATCCTACTTTTCTAATATTCCGGGTGTTTACATGATTCTATTCAACTATTTGATTCACTTGTTCGTTCCATGTCTTCCCGGTGAACTCTGATTTCATCCACAGTTAAATAACAGTATTTTCTTATCATTAAATTACTAATTTCGGTTATGTGTCTGTCTGTAACTCTGATTCAATGAACTCTTGAACTCAGATTTTCTTTGAATTTAAATGTCATTGTCAAAATTGGAACCGTTTATGTGAAAATTTCAGACAAGCGATAAAGTAGCTACCTACCCACCTATTAATATACTATTTTAATTGTCTTTTAACATATGTAAATATTATCATCATAAATATTGTTTTCGGTTGTGTCCGTAAATCTGGTTCAATAATGACAATCTGGTAATTCACAGAGTCTAGGGTTTTTTCAAGTATTTTCGAGGTCCATACCAAATTCAACAGTGGGACGCACTTGAAAATTATACAAGGTCAGTATTTGCTTACTAAAGTAACTGCGGGCCCTGTACAGGGTACAGGGTTGTTAGTTAGTAGAGTTTGAATAGTTCCTTACAATGTAATGGAAACCAGTCTCTCGTTAACCTGTACTAAAAAAAACACTGCTTAATAAATTTCTCGGAAATGACCCAATTAACGAATATATATATAGAACGTGGTTATGTAGATATTTTCAAATAAGCATTTCCTTATTTTGCAACAAACAATACTCTGATCAGAAAATAGCTTTGGCTTTGTACAACTCAGTGTAATTTTCATTCCAACAGAACGAATATTTGAACGGCTCAAAGTTCAAAGGCAGAACGGTAACTACCTACATACGACAATCACCTTGACTAACCGATCACATAGATTGCGAGCGTAGAGCATCGAAGGAGAAATTAATTTTTCGTTACATGCAAATGCGTTACATCAGTTAGTCCGTTATAAATATTTGGCACGAAGCTTAGAAACTAATATAGTTTTTTCACAATACGCCAATAAAATAATGCATACGTTATTTATTTATAATTTTACGGCGCTCGGCTGTTCGGACCTTCAAGTGTCAACATTGAAATTTTCCAGGAGAGTGAACACAATGGTATTGCTTCGTTATGCAAAATATTTTAATTTGCTAATATGAAGCACGTCCGGAATTAAAATTTGACAAAGCCGTGCGCTCTAACGTGAAATAAAACATAATGAAAACTAAGGGTTTTAGTAAAATTGCCACATTGTAGGTTTAACGGTCCAGTGTTGTTACGCTAGTGCCACAGAATAAACAATATGCTCCGTCGGTAAATCCAAACACAAAAATAATATTTTAAAGAAAAAAAAATATTTTCAATAGGCTATCATTATCCAGGAAAAGTTAGAATAATTTGTTTTTGATTTTCATGGTCTATTTAGGTCGACTATCTGAAAACCCAAGACACGAGTTGATAATAACCAACAATTATTCTGGCTGCTTCTCGAAGGGATAGAACGGGCTGGCGCTCCACTTCAATGGGGAAACGACTCTGCGGTCGATGTTGAAGCCGTCAATTGTTTCCACTTCCTCAGGGGTCAGTTTGAAGTCGAAAATGTCGATGTTTTGTTGAATGCGGGATGTAGTCACTGACTTCGGGATTGTGACAAGACCACGGTCAAGCTGAAAACAGTAGGTTCGTCGTATTAATAAGTTAAAAGATACTAACGTTTTATTTTTTCAATTTTATATTATTTGGCATCGCGTCTTCTACATGATACAGACCTATCGCAATGCAAGTATGTATGCATTATGTAACAAACAGAATAGTTTTGGGAGAATGTTTAAAATAGGCTTTTAGTGGCGAGAAGACAGAATTTAACAATTTTAGCAAGAAATTTTGAAAGTACTCTCTTTGAATGGGCTCATACACTGGAGGAATAAAAAAGTTAATAAAAAATCATCATGTAATATTGTCACATAAATTCTATGTTCTGTACACAAAGGTCATTTTACTCGTGAGGTCAAAATCATCGCCCACCCTCCGTACAGCCTAGACTAGGCTGCATTCCCAGGCAGCCGAGTTTTATGCAGAAGGAAATGGCAACTATTTTGAAAAATGGTGGAAATCTGAAGATTTAAGAGGAACGTTATAAAACGTTTTGTGTCTGTGATTTTTTTTTTTTATTTATACCCAAACGGTTGTCACTTTCCGAATCGCCCCCTAGTTTATTGATTCAGTTGAGAAATAAAGATTGACACAACTCACCGCATAGCGCAATACAATTTGCACCGTGGACTTTCCGTACTTCTTTCCGATCTCAGAGAGGATGGGGTCGTCCAACTTTGGTGCTGGAGCGTCTTTGTCCTTGGCTCTCGGCTCCGGCATGGACCCGAGCGGGGTGTAGGCCGTGATTTCTATTCCGTGCTCCTTGCAAAACGCTATCAGTTTCTTCTGGGTAAAGTTGGGATTCACCTGGAAACACAACAATAGATTTAACAGTATGTAGGTAATATAATTCCCTTTTTCGTAAATTTTTACACGACTTCCCAGTGCTATTTTTTTGTACATGCAAATGGCCAAAACACTACTAACAGACACCCTTACTACGATGGACAAACTAGTTTTTACCTGCTAATTCACTCAGTTTATTTTCTTCACGAAAGAATTTAAGAAAAAAATACTATGACTACGTTGACGAATAAATTTTCTACGACGATTCAAAATGAGCCATTTTTCATTTGCCACCAAAAGACATTTCCGATTTTGTTCGCGAGTAGGCGTTGGTGACATCACACCGCCCAATGTCCTACTCTTATCAAGACGTCGTACAAAGTTGGAACCGTTCCGGAATGTTTGGTTTTAGATCAGTTTTAAAATCAATAAAGTAATTGTGAGTATAAATATATAAAAATTAAAAAAATTTAGTGCGATTATCAGAATTACAAAAATAAGCTTTAAATCTTCCACACATTTTTAACGAACCCTATAATTTATTCTAACATTATTTAAATATTGTATTATCTGTACCTCAACTTGGTTCATGGCTGGAACGGTTTTGGATGAATTGAAAAGTCTCTCCAGCTGGGGGATGTTGAAGTTGGATACTCCAATGGACTTGGTCAGACCCAAGCGCTTGGCTTCTTCCATTCCCTTCCAAGCGCCAATGAAATCGGTGTCGTCAACTTCATCCTTTTCCTTAATCAAAAAAAAACTTCCATCACTCAAAACATTGATGATTTATGTAATTTTGTAACTGGTAAAATTGTTTCTTACGCCGACGACACGGCAATAATAGTGGATGGTAATAATTGGACAGAAACTTTTTCGAAAGCAACTGAATGTATTTCACTTGTTTCAACATGGTTAAAATACAACAAACTCGTTTTAAACCACAGCAAAACATTTTACCTACCTTTTTATAAAAACATTAAAAACAAATCTAAAGACAACCTTAAAATTTGAATCCATAATACAAGTTGCAATCAAGAAATGTGCTTCCTGTGCAACGAACTCGAAAATACAAAATATTTAGATATAAATCTTAATAGGAAATCACAAATTAATCAAACCACTTCTAAACTGAGATAATTACGTTCATATTTTATAGACTTAAGGAAATTCTAAACATTGGAAAATTGAAAATGATCTGCTTTTCCCTGGTCCAATCTTTAATCACTTATGGCATAATAGGATGGGGTGGTGCACCGATACATTTATTAAGCCTTTACAAATAATTCAAAAACACATAATTAAAGTCATTTATAACAAAAATAAAACATTCTCGATCGACTTATTACACAAAGAATCTAAATTATTTAATATTCGTAAATTATTTATATTACAAACTATGAAATATGTATTTAAAAACAAAAATAATTTTAAAATAAATATATATAGAATGAGCAAAAGAACAAATAATATATTTTACACCCCCCAAACCAATACTAAATTAATGCAGACACATAGCAGATTCATCTCCTCCACTACAAACTCAAATGATAAAATATGTAAAACAGGTAAAATTATGGCTGAATGACGCAGTATTGAAACGCTTTTTCTATAAATTTATCTATCCTTCTACAAATCACTTGCTGTAACTATCTAAACTGTAGTACATTATGTTTTCTCTTTACTTTTTATAATAACTAAAAACAAAAACAAAAAACTTTTTCACTTATTTTACTTATATATTTTATACTTTAGGTACTTGGAAATATAGTAATCGTTTTTATACTACCTACACTCGGCAGTGCCTAAGTGGGTTTTAATTTCTTTTTTATACCATTTGTTATTATATACTATTTGTTATTATGTATGTGTAAAGAAATGAGAATAAATAAAGTTTAAAAAAAACCTCCTTGAATAGTGTTCCCTGACTTACCTTAACCAGTTATTCCTGGCATTATTTGGAGTAAAAATGTCAATTATAATTTGGTGGAATTGTTTTTTAATTTAAAAAAAAAAAAAATTCTTTCATATATCGTCACTGGTCACAGCCGAGTAACCGACAAACCGTCCACTCCGTCCCTACAGTACCAATTGATTTTTTTATTTAGTCAATTAAAATATTTTAAAAGTCATCTACATTTTTTTCTCCATATAACATCAGGAATCATCGGTTTAAGTAAGTCAGGTACGTCTCTCTCTTTGTATAACAACTTTATTTGTTATCCTCATTGATTTAGTCTATGGTTATCCTTCATCATTTTAGCATTCAGGTGAAGCTTGTATATAAAAGGTTAAAACAAAATAGTGTCGACGATCTGCGACAAAATGGTAATACAATTCTCATCTTGCAGCGATTTTATGCGAACACCACACATTTTGTTCAATTGCATTAAATAATTATTGTGGAGACCTCTAGCGAAGAAATCACGAATCAATTGATAAAATTGATTCTACAAAAACATGGCTTGTTTGTAATTATATTCGATGTTGTCGTCATAGCTAAGAGAGAAGATATCTAGTTATGGGTGTTTTAGGAATTTATTTCTCGTAGTTTAATTTTGAAATCCATTTAATTTCAGTGTTTAAAGACTTACATCTAGACTGACTGGCCAATGGATGAGATAAAGGTCCACAAAATCCAATCCGAGATTTTCAAGAGACTTCCTCAGGGCTGGAACTACCTCCTGTTCCTCGTGTTTATCATTCCAAAGCTAGAAAAAAGCAAAGCTTTTTTAAATAACGTTTTTTTATGATGCTTTTCAGTATTTTATATAGCGTAGGTTCAATGATGATGATGAAACTCTTATGAAACAATTATTTGATTATTTAAACGGAAAACAATAACCGAACATTTATTAATATAATTAGTATTACCTTTGTGGTAATGAAGATGTCTTCTCTGTTGATGGTGCCATCGTCGAGCTTAGTCTTCAGGGCCGCTCCAACTTGCTTCTCGGTGTCATAGATGGCGGCCGTGTCGATATGTCTGTAGCCGGATGAGATGGCAACTTCCACTGCCTGTTGTACGGTTTCGTTGCTTCCGCCGTTCTAAACAAAACGTATAGAAATTATTTCATATGAAAAATACCACATATTTATGTGAATTGCAAAGATTTCCATTTTGTATATGAGCAATAATACTCCTCCCCACCGATAGAACTATATTGGCGGGATATTTGTACAGATAGGAAGATAGAATAATCTATGTATATACTCCCAACAAAACAATGGAAAGCTTTCAGGCTTTTTTATGAGCGATCGTTCTATTTAAATATATATATATATAAGAGACCCAACTGCTTCCAACTCTCTGGAGCCAGTGGGACTATGGAAACCCCAATTGGGATATATTGTGAGGCTGAAGGTAGTGAGGATGGGAAGGAGATGGAGGGGAGGAAGGTAGGGAAGTACATGACTATTCAGATCTGGTAATACTGGACCAAACACGCCCAAAGCCATTCCAAGCAACGTTTTAATTCTGAATGGTGGTCTTATACCAGGGCGATACTGAGAGTATCTTCCAATCTGGAACGTGCAGCAAATATACTGCATGTGATTTTATTTTGTGATATAATACAAATTAATAAAATAAAATTTAATTGCGCACGCCGGGATTTGAACACGCAACCTCTAGCTTGCTAGTCGAGAGCCTAACCTCGACCACGGAGGCCATGTTCACATAAATGGGTTGTTTATGGGAGGGATTTGAAATTACGGATAATATTTATATTGCATAGAAAACTTTTGACGCGAACGTGTTAAAACTATTTCCTGCTAATATTATTTGACCTGAATGAAAAAACTGTACAAACGTATAATATAGACGAAAAACATCTATTTTAAATTGCTTTGCGTCACTTTGGATGTCTTGCTGATGATTTTAGGAGATTAATGTAGACATGATTAAGTTCAATTAAAAAATTGAAACTGTAAGAAGTTATGTTGTTATGTTAGGATGCTTTATCTATCTCTATTTATAAAGTAAAATAGTTCGTTTGTTAAAAATATTAAATCTCCGTAAGTTATTTACCGATTGATTTGAAATTTTGACACAACGTTGCATTCAAATACGTGGTGTTTTTATATTTTAGATGTCACCCGTGATAGGAAAAACCTGTTTATTTGTAAGCTGTGACAGGTAAAAATATGCTTTTTTGAAAATCCGTGCCAACTGTTGGACAATTTTTTGTTGTTGTTTAATCAGCGCCATCTGTTGGACGTTAAAGCAACTTAGCCACAGCAAGTCGTGGCGGCGTACAGCTAGTCCTAAGATGAAAATCCTACAAGAACATTTATCATGTTTGGTCCTTGTATCTCCCTAGACGTTGGGACCTCAGGTCATATTGCGAATGCAGAGCACAACATTCTAGTATCATTAAAATTCTAAGCGTCTGAATTCTGTAACGATATGCAGTGTTCCCTGCAGCCACCAAGCTGTTTCTGTTCCTTGGCTGCATGTTGCCCTAATGTTTCCCTTCTGCTTCCCCATCCCCATTAACTATCCAGGACTTACAGGTAAAATCTCTAATAAGAGACATAAGAAAATCTCTTGCCGAGCGTCATTTCCTTTCTTCCAGAAGTTTCCTTTGTATGGATTTTTTACATGATTGAAAATTATACTCACTAACCAAGTTCCAAGTCCAAATATGGGTATTTTGTTTCCATCATTTAAGGTCAGGGTTGGAATCGTCGGTGTGATAACTTTCTGAAAAAATAGTAAAAAAATATTATTAAGTTTTCACAGCCCGTAAATTGATGTTTTTTTGTTACATTTTATTTATTTATTTGTAAGAAACAAACAGCTTTTACATAATATATACAATGATAAATATAAATATACAAGTTAACTGAAGTCAAACCACAGAAGTTTCTTGTGTTAAATCATATCATGAAGTCATTAAAAAATCATCATTTGGAGATTCTCCCCGGATTCAAGTGTGTTTCTACCCATTTTTGATATATTCAAATTGTGATATCCGAGAGAGTAGTTTGAGAGGTTACTCATAGATGGCACTGGATAGTAGTTCAAGAGGTTGTCCGTAGAGGGCACACAGTTGTCGATAAAGCAGAGATTGAGACTATAATAAATACTAATGCAACCTCAAGGTCGAGGCCCAAAATAGTTCCTACCGCCTGCCTAAAGAGCCATCAGAATCTATTGTTATCCATCACAAATAAAGTCAAAAGTGTTTTATTGAGGGTTTTTATTAAAAGAGTTTGTGAGAAAAACCTAGACTTAAAACAAAAATGAAAAATATGAAACACCAAAAATCTTATCAAAAGCCCCATTGTTTATGATAGTAATAACATTAATTAAAAAACCACATCTGTTCTTCAGGCTGGATAATTATTTTAGTAAATATGTAAAAACCAGGAAAACTTTGCACACACAAACTCGAGTCGATTCACGAGTTCCTCATTACAACACACATTTCACCACCTACAACTGAAACGACCTTTGGGCAAAGAAATTTGCAATATTTCTCTATAAAACTATTTGATATCCTCCATTTTGAAACAAAAAACCATAAAAAAATAACCAATTTCAAAAGAAGTATTAAGTTATGGATTATGGACACGGGAAGGAAGAATATAGATAAAATGTTGCAACAAAACAAAGATTAACGTTATGTTATGTTTTTTTGTGTATGTTTTTCCACTATATATTTATATTGAATAATGTTATGTTTTCTTCCATTAACTTCAAATTACTTATAATTAACATGCTAATAAAACTTAACCAAATTTATAATTCACACAAATAACCAATGCGACCTCAGAACGGGGTGCCACAGTAAGATCACAATAACCATGTACAATGCCACCTTAGAACGTGGTACCCCAGTAAGATCACAATAACCATGTACAATGTGACCTTAGAACAGGGTACCACAGTAAGATTACAATAACCATGTACAATGTGACCTTAGATCGGGGTACCCCAGTAAGATCACAATAACCATATACCATGTGACCATCTAACGAAGTAAACCAGTAAGATCATATTCCTTTTAACATTCGTAAAAAAATATTTTTAAATAAAACACAATTCAAAGATTTTTTCTTGCCTATTTTCACTTATTGTTTGAGATTGACTGACAAAACATGAATGGACATTTATTATTTAAGATTGCTTTTTCAGCTTCAGACTGTTTATGTTTTTCTAAACAATATTGAAATTGACTTCTTAACCTTTGACATAACGTTTTCTTCGATTTACATCAAGATAATCATAATAATTTATTAAAAATTGAACCCAATCATACTTTCCCTGAATAAAATTATCTATCCAAACCTTATTTTTGACCTTTCATTGTAATAAACGCGGAATTCTGAAACACATTAACAGTTTGGTGGAAATTAAAATGAAGATAAAGCGGACATTAATTTATATCAATCCAAAAACCTTGAAATAACTACCTACTGTCATCATCGCAGGTCAAGTTTTGATATTGAAATATAAACACATGTTTATCATTATTATTACTTCACAGTAGTTTTAATAATGTCCATGTTTATCTCAAAAGTATTATATTGATTCCACTGTGTTTATCTAATAAGTTTTTAAAACGCGACCCGACATAATTATTTTTTGTAGATAATATTCATATCCACTGAAACCTCTTATTTACCGGAAAAATATAATCATAATATGATGTGAGTATCTATATAATATTAATTTAATTTAACGTAATCAATATATTTTTTAAAGGCTGATAGCCGCACTATCCTACTGTTGAATAATCAAAGATGACCATTTTCATACAAAACTTAAATTTGGATATATCTATATTTGAGTCGTCGACTGCTGGTTCTAATACATTCACAAAAATGGAAAATATAGAAATTATAAATATTTTACGCTAAAAGTCAAAATAATAACATATATACTCGTATGTAGCATAAAAGTCATATTCTTTTTAAAATACAAACAGTTTTTCATGACATCTGCAAATTTCCGAAAAAATCTGGAGCGGGTTTTACAAGTCGACGAATCATTTCATAATTGAACTAAAAATAAATAATACACCCATATTCATAGGTACTTGATATTTGCTACACCCTTTGATTAAAAAAATAAAATTCAGTTTGGTTTCTGAGTATTTTGGCCTCAAACCAAACAAAAAGTTTTGCATGAAAAGAGTCGCGCAGCCGTTCGTCTTAAGCTGTTTTGGTAGTAGGAGCTTATGTGTAATGAACTTATAAAGAAAAGTATAGAACCCTACATGGTGACTATGAATTGAAAGCCACATTACAAACTAATTTAAAATATTTATTTAGTATCTAATCACTACAATGTTTGAAACTTACCGTTTGAAATACAATAACTACAAAATCTACTAATCTACTAATCATTCTCATTTTACGTCGTCTTAAAACACTTTTTTTAAATTCATAAATCTTAATGTATAGTTTTAAGCTCCAATGTGATACCCATGTATCAACGATTGAAACAAATATCAATAGTACCTAAGTAACTCGTGCAAAGAATATGAAATAGAAAAAGACAAAGACATTTAAAAAATAATAAAAGTAAAGTTTTAAAATAAGAGATAATATTTTGTATATCACAAAAAATATTCAATATTCGATTTTATCGTTTTAGACGATTTTCAAAGGTTTACACTAACCGTCTTATTAATTAGATTCTTACACGCCCGTTAAACGTTGGTGTGGTAAAGCCGACCTTGAGCCTGGTTTAAGATCGTCTTAACCAAACAAACGTCATGGTAATAAGTCAAAATTTTACGTTTTGTAGAAAGGATGTGAGCGTTTAAACTCATGTCGTTCTTTTTTTATTAATCAACATTAACAGTTGTTGTAAATGTTCTGTAGCTCCCTTGGAAAGTAAGGGAAAACACATTTCTTATTAAGAAAAAAACATTGAGTGTAGTCGTAGGTATTACGTAGGTGTAATTATAACCATATTTACATAAATAACCCAAAAAGTTGTCAATATTTTCACTTACGGCGTTTGTAAGGCAAATTACAGCAGCCAAAAAGAAAAACACAAATTTGGCCATGGTGACTGGTGAGTGCTGGTTGTCACAGTAGTTGATGGTCTTGCTTGGAGCCCGGTTCACTAACGACTGATCCTAGTGTTTATATATCGTTAATACATTAAAAAATACAACATCAAAGTCATTTGAATGTATTATAAGACTGGAAAGATAAGGTTACAGACTATTATTTCGTCATATTTTATTTCTTCATATTATTATTATTTTCGGTTGAAATTAACTGATTTTGCGGATGAGATTACATTTAAAGTTGAAATTGAATTATTATAACCTCGGATACCGCATAATATTATTATTCATTATACGAATAAGAGTTGTTACTTAACATGTTAAATTACGTTAAATATTGCTATATGTCATATTGGTTTTGCTGAGAATTGTACATTTTATTCCCAGGGACCGGTGTCAACGGCGCTACCGACCTTGCCAGATGCCGATCGGGTAGGACTGATATTAATTTCTAATATTAACTGCTATAATGTCATCCGATTCAGATAAATGCGTATATATTCGCGTGTGCGTGCCTGATTGACACCAAAAGCTTACAAAATACATTGTCATCAACAAAGAGTTTATCTCCCGATTTGAAGTGGGTTAATTTCCGCTTCTGCAATTGCATTTAAAGTGAAATTAAACTAAACTATTTAACAAATGCAACTTAAATGTAGGTTCATTTATTTACAGTAAAAAATCACAAAATATGTTACGATTTGCCAATCTTGTAAAATAATTATACCATAGTCATAGACATATGAATATTAGTAGACCTGCCCTAAGTGATTAAAAGCGTATTATCCCCACTCCCCATACCGGTTCCATTGGAGCCGGCTGTGCTCGCGTATGGCCTCAAGTGAAATTTGAAAACGTGACGTCATCATTCTTGTGCGAACTATGGTCGAGGCATCATCGGTTCATTTTACGAAATAACACGGCAGAATGTTGACTTGTGCTATGAAAACTTGTAAAAATAGATGTGAAAAAGAGAATAAACCCAATTGTCGTATTACATTCCATATATAAGCATTATTTTACTTTATTTTAAGCATATTCACATCGTATAATATAGATCAGTTGTTACTATCACATCGAGAAACGTCTGGACGCGAAACACAATGCTGGTTGGTTGCTGGGAAGTAAATTATGAACATTTATAAAAGTGTCTTAACTAAATACTTAAACGAAATATTCGACAGTGAAAATAGAACCGAATTTTTTTGCCGAATTTGGACTTCGCAAATTTGTTCATAACGTGGCGAGTAATTTGCGCTCCCATGTAAAAATGTCTATTCATTCAAAAGCAGATTTTACTTTTAAGAAGTAAATGGTGATATTATAATGCGAGATGCCTATTTACTGTCAGATTGATTTATTGACGAATCACAGTCAGCTTCACTCCCTTCGTTCTTCAACAGTTGATTTTACCCCTCGCCATTATCTTCTCGTCTATTAATTCCTATGTCTGTGACCATAGTCATATTTTTGTGGCGTACGTATTAGTTACCTACGAGTATTACTAGGACAAGAATACCTAAATAATATCATAAACACCAGAATAAATGTAATAAACCTTCATAATACATCGTATTTCCGATGTGGCGAAGTTGTTATAACGGTAAAATAAAAACATAATTAATATAAGATGTCCAATTTTTATTATTTGATTCCGACAAAACACAATTCCATCAATTTTTATGTGTTGCACAGCATTTTAAAATTATTATTTTTTATCAAGTACGCAGAAAGCAGAAAGAGAGTCTAAGCGGAAGGCTTCTCGAAGGGATAGAACGGACTATCCTTCCAGAAGAGAGGAGACACGACGCGGCGGTCCAGGTTAAAGCCGTCAATTGTCTCGATGTCTTCAGGGGTCAGCTGGAAGTCGAAGATGTCGACGTTTTGCCGAATGCGGGACGGGGTCACGGACTTTGGGATGGCAATCAGGCCGCGGTCAACCTGAAAAGAACACATCGTCATAATCTAAGCAAGTCTGACTTTCTGCTACAATGTTTACTAAATGACTTTTTTAAATTTGATTATACAGAAATGACTTATGATTACAGAAAAAAGTCAACGGTTGCATTAAGAGCATACAATAAAAATGCATGTTTAGATAATTTTTGTTCCCCCAAATTGAAAAATCACGTAGACAAATATGTTTTTAAGAACTAAAAAACAATATTAGAATCATGTCAGAAATATTTAAAAAACAAATATGTATGAATTGTGCACTGAAAAATATGTAGAGACCTTCAAAGTTAACAACACTTAGATTAGAAATTGAGAAACCAAAGTTCAATTTGGGGCAACAGATTATGTACATTTTATGAAATACTTTCTATCACTGTTTAACAAAGTTATATAAATTATTAACCTACGAGTAGCCGTAAATATTAGAGATACCTACCTTGATAAGGTCGTTCCAAAATATATTCATCCTACGGAGAACATTCCATTTGTCATTTTGGTCAACGGCTCTCAGTAATAATAAGATAGAGATTAATATCCACTTTGGGAAAGTCTTAAATCTTATCAGGTTAAGGGCGCTCGTTGGCCGGGTACGGCGGTAGGTACTCCGTACCGTATCCGTTATCCCGAGAGGCCCTCTCCTTCAAGAGGAATAACTAATGTATGGCCTGTCTCTAATGTACACGTATGTTACTTACCGCGTAACGCAGAACCACTTGCACTGTGCTCTTTCCGTACTTCTTGCCTATCTCTGTGAGGATGGGGTCGTCTATTTTGGGTGCGGGAGAATTCTTGTCCTTAGCCCTCGGCTCCGGCATCGACCCCAGGGGAGTGTAGGCCATTATTTCGATACCATGTTCTTTGCAAAAAGCAATCAGTTTCTTCTGGTTGAAGTTCGGGTTTACCTAAACAAATATCAAATTTTAAATAAATGTTTTGTTTGTCAGTAACTCGTTCACATTACTTTTCAGCAAATATTGGAAACAAATAGGTCAATAATCGTTCTAATATTATGTACTAGTAAATCATTTATATCTTTGCTTGTGTAGTGGTGTACGGGATGGATCAAAAATAATTTAACAATAATTTTGTTTTGTTGTTTAGTATGAAACAAAATTACACATAGAGGAAGGACACCGTCAAATTGATTCTTCTTCTTTATTACTTTAATTTAATAAAATGATAAACGTCACAATGTACCCAGTATCCTTCGAGCATTTGCGAGGTAAGAGGGAACTGCAGGCGGGTGTTCCAAGCTAGTTCGAATATTGTTTTGTATACTTTCGTTACTATCGGTGTGCAAAAAACATTCAAACGTTTCCTTTTTAGAATGATTCGCCTGCACACAAGCCTATTTTTTTACTGTAAAATAGTCACCGCACGAGATTGGTAGGTACAGCATTAAGGGACATAACACACCCAATTGTAAAACGTTGTGATGCATAAACAGACAAACATTCCCGAGTAATAAACCTGACAATATTTGAAAATCTCCTACCACCACTTGTTTCCTGTGTCATGATGGAGGACTTGAGCCGATGAATTAAATTCATGATGCCTAGGGGAGACCCAACCACTGACCGGTCAATTTATGTAAAGAACATGTTATAAAAAAAAACGATTCAATATTTATACTAAGAGTGAAGTTTTGCTTTTGCAGAAATAATTATTGGAAACTTTTACTGAAAATTAGTTACACGTACTTTCAAATATTTTTTAATTTGTTTAGTTTTAGGAAAATATAACACACCATGGTAAAATTTAAAAAAAAATCACTGCTTATGAAATAAGGCTTCTAATAGATAAATAAAAATGAATTTAATTTACCTCAACTTGGTTGACAGCAGGCCTTGTGTTTGAAGAAGCGAGAACCCTTTCCAGCTGGGAAATGTTGAAGTTGGACACTCCGATGGACTTGGTCAGACCCAAGCTCTTGGCTTCCTCCATTCCCTTCCACGTCTCGAGGTAGTCTGTGTCGTCGAGCTCGCCTTTATCCTAAATTAGGGTAAGAGCACAAACACAATAATCAGAGCGTATTCATTACATAGGATCCTGAGACATGCTAATTGAATACCTCCAAAAGGATCAAATCCTCACCACAAAACAGCTTTGAAAGGGTTCATTTGTTTTTAACTTAAAGGGCTTCGTATAATACCATAATTAGGTAGCTACTATGTATTTTATTCAGTATGTTACACTTTTAGAAATAACATGAATGTGAATCTATAGACTGGATACATCATGGCTATATTTTTTTCTACATTACATGAATTGTACTTTAATAAGCAAGATGTTGGTTTTGTTATAAATAAAATGTGAAATGACTTACATTTACACTGATCGGCCAATGGATGAGAAAAAGGTCCACATACTTTAAGCCAAGGTTCTCCAAAGACTGCTTGAGAGCGGGGATAACCTGCTCCTGACGATGTTTGTCATTCCACAGCTGTAATAAGGTGACATTGATTACGATAATTTTCAACGTTAGATCGGAATTATTTATAAATGAAATGTAGTATTATTTATAACCCTCTGGAGGATGTGGTCGCATGACTTTCCTAGGTAATTGAAACCGTTGCCTAGTATAATAAGCACAAATTAATTATCTACTTTAAATTTAAGGATGTTAAGAAGGCTTAAAATTTTGAGTGAATCAATAATTAAGTTGTCAAGGTATCTTCAATTAAATAAAACAATCCGATTGATGGATCGAGTTCTAGTTTAGATGGACACATCACATGATGATTTTAATATTAAGTAGGAACGAAGTGTTTTTTCAATCATTTGAGAGTATTTAGCAGTAATCGGAGTAACGAAACTATTCTGGTACCAGAATAGATATTATTTACCTTTGTGGTAATGAATACATCTTCTCTTTTGACGGTCCCGTCGTCGAGCTTAGTCTTCAGGCCTGCGCCAACTTGCTTCTCGGTGTCATAGATGGCGGCAGTGTCGATGTGCCTGTAACCGGCTGCGAGGGCAACCTCTACTGCCTGTTGCACGTTCTCATTGCTTCCACCATTCTTATAAAACAGAAACATGCGATTACAAACTAAGCAATTGTATTTTTGGATTTATTTATGAGGGCATCATAGTTAAACTAAATTCTTGAAATAAACAAATAGCTGCAGACCATAAATGTTTCGGTTGTTGTTTTATCTAAAATTATTTTATTCCGAGAATTTATCTCAGTTTTCTAAGAATATAACAAAACATTTTATTTATTTATCTATGCTTCTGCGGGGAACCACGGGTGTTTGTCCAAATATTACTAACTTTTTTATGTCCCGATAAGAAATGTTTGTATTAATGAGCAAAATTAATAATTTTTTCGAAAATACACAAATCACGCGGCATAAAACCAACAAACTCTTACAAATACCTGGAAAAATACAACTGTGGACAAAGAAACTTCAAATATATTGTGACTAACCTAGATTAGACCTGAGAAAACAAGACAATTAAATAATCTAACTGTTCCATTGCATCAAAACTTTCAATAAAAAAATAAACAATAGATCAATAAAAATCAACGGGGTTAATAAAAATCTCCTATCAATAAAAACCAACAAAGGTCCTGCAATAATTAGTCAACAAATCCAAATCTAAAGTTCTCTAATCCCATCATTGTTACCAAACCATTATCAACCTGATTTAATTCTGTCAAATATGCTTCCAACTTATCAAAAAATATATCTATCGAAATTAAATTTATCTAAAAATATACCCATTGTTAAAATAAAATATTATGATAACTAGCCTGCCTCGATAAAGATAGAGACAGACACAGTAAACATATTAAGTTAACTAGCCTGATCGATAAAGACAGAGATAGACACAGTGAAAATATTATGTTAACTAGCCTGTCTGAATAAAGACGGAAACAAACACAGTAAACATATTATTTAACAAGCCTGTCTCGATAAAGATAGAGACAGAAACAGTAAACATATTATGAAGATATACCTAATAATAATAATTGGCTCTAGTATTAAACTCGATTGATTGACCGTTCCTAAAATCACTATATTATAATATGAATTATCAATTTACACTTTACAGCATAAATTTCACATGACAAATAGCCGCCGCCTCGAGGAAAGAGCGAAGAAGTAATTTATTATGAAAAAAAAACTATATTTTAGTAGACGATACGACGTATCTATAAATAATTCAGAATAGAAATCTTTCAAAGGTTCTTTAGATTTTTATTTGTCATTATATTTTCAGGTTGACACTAAATAAACATTGATAGGTGTATAGTGTCACGTGGTTGTCATAAAACTACGTTAATTTTAGCTTTCGGGTTTTATCTTTCGATTTCGAACGTCAAGTTACGGTGTGTATTCGTATTGAATGTTAAAATAAGTACATATGAAATTACAATTTGTTATCGAAAAAGGAGAATGTTATCGAAAGGAGTCATAAAATAATATTTTTATGGGTCTGGGTTGATACGTGCTTTGGAAAACAATTCATGAAAATTTCAGGATTAGCAAAATTTCAGAAGTTGCTAGCAGTTTTTTTAAATTTATCTAATGAACCACTAAAACAGTCCTTAGTATCTTGTATGATGACCTCGGGTTAAAAATGTTTTTGCAAGGAAATGTCGTGGAGTACCGAGAAGTTGGTTGTAATATCAAGTATAACATAATGTTTATTATTTTTGTTAAGGCTGTGAGAGACATCGAATGAAGGGTAAATGCAGGAAACTCCGTTAATGGCAAGTAAAATGCTGCAGAAATGAGATTCCTGAGGCGTGTCTGTAGTAAAGAATGCAAGGCTGATGTTACCACAATGAGTAATGTTAAGAAAGGGAAGCTCAAATGGTTTGGTCGTGTAGAGTGAATCAACGAAGAAAGAAGTGTAAGGAGAATATATTAGGTTAATGGTAGAAGACGTTGGAAACACCCGAGGAAGATATAGCACGATCATTTCACGATCAGTCAGAATAACAGTATGGTATGTATGAGACCTAAAAGTATGGATATTACATAGTTCCATGTATGAGATGGTCTATGAATGTAAATGAAACAAGGAGTGTGTGCCATGAGAGAGTTGTTAATCCCTGTGGAGAAAAGGTGTGATGGTTAGTTAGTTAAATAATTTTTAAAATCAATACTCACCAACCATGTTCCAAGGCCAAGAACTGGAATCTTGTTACCATCATTCAATGTAAGCGTCGGAATCTTTGGTAAGTCCTGAAAAAAATTAAATGCCATTAGTGAAAACTGGAGATTCAAACATCATGTAAACTTGAGCTATTACTTTTTGGGTTACTATATGCCGGGTCCTCTTTAGTAACCCAAAATTAATAACGGAAATACTTTCGGCCGTGAAAATCTCAAATCATGATAAGAATAAATAATCTGGGTTAAAAAAGAAAAAAATCTCAAAAACCTATTTTCATATGTCACGTCAACATTAAATAAATATGTAACGTAGTCCATATAGAATTTGTAAGCGTTTTTTCAAACGCTTTACTTTTTATTTATACTTTATGTTCATAATATCACAGCTTGCAGATTTAAAGAAAACAATAAAACCGGTTCATGTTTTATTATTTATAATGCTAGTAGAATCGAAGCCTGCTGGTATTAACGTATTTTATTGTTTTCGTAGGGGTGGGCGTTCACTTAGCAACAAGTACCTATTTACATTCTCGGATCAATTAATTTGTCTAAACATTGATCCAACTCGCATCGTATACCTTTGTTTTATTTAACTAATAACGTTTTTTTTAAAAAGCCCTGGAATTAAAAGAAAAGAAAGCTTTAAGAATTTTTTTATGTATTTTATCATTCTCGATACCTGGTCTATATTTTAATGAAGAGTTCAATTATATAAACGCAATATAATTGAATGGATACATTTTAATGTATCCATTCAATTATAAAATAAAGAATTTTAAATGAATTTTGTGAATGTTATTTGTATTTTACGACAAAAACTTGACGGATACATTATTGAATTATTTTTTTTGTAACGTTATTTTAAATTACGGACACAATGATTTAAAAATGTTTAATTAGATGACATATTTTTATTTTATTTTATATTATAGAAACAGACAGTACATTTTACAGTGATGAAACAATATACAGGAATAAGATATTTCATGTTGGGTACCTATGATATGTTTCCTTGGAATGTCTGCTAAGTGGTATGTTTATTCCTTAATTACCAGGTGACGTGTGTAGTTTATAGGTGTGTTTGTGACGTGTGTAATGTATGTGTGTGTGAGGGTGTGTGTGTGTGTGTGTGTGTGTGTGTGTGTGTGTGTGAGGGTGTGTGTGTGTGTGTGTGTGTGTGTGTGTGTGTCTGTATGTATTAAATTATTGACATGATGCTTGGAACCAAGTTTTATCCAATGATGACCCAAATCAATCACTGAATACATTCTATTCGATATTAAATAATAATATCAAAAATAGTCTAGAATTAACACGAACACCTAAAAGAAAACATAAAAAAATTAAACCATGGATCACGCGTGGACTGATAATTGCAAGTCAACACAGGAACAAACTGTACAAAATTTACAAAAACCATGAGAATTACTGTATGGTAAAAGGTGTACCATCTAATGGAAATTTACGTCAGCAATACATAATCTATAGAAATTTTTTTAATATTCTTATGAAGAAATGTAAACAAGAATACTATGCAAACCAATTGCAAAAAGCTGATAATGATTCTAAAAAAACATGGCAAGTCATAAATGAAATAACAAATAGAACACACAAAATAAAAAGATTTCCCGAAAAAATTGTAACAGACGATAAAATAGTCATAACGGATGTAGGAAAAATCGCAAATAAATTCAATGATTTCTTTACAAACGTTGCCGCAGATTTAATAAATAATAATCCCTCATTTCAAAACAGTATACATAAATCAACCCAAATAGACATACCCACCCCCGAATATACTCCTAATTTATCTCAATTTAAACGGATAACTGAATCTGAAATTATAAAACACATTGACAATCTTAAAACAAATACAGCCAATGGTCCAGATGAATTAAGCTGTATCACAATCAAGTCTATTAAACAACACATTTCTATGCCCTTACAACACATTTTTAATTCCTGCCTTGAAAAAAACATTTTCCCAAATGCATTTAAACTCTCAATTATTGTACCCATACATAAATCTGGATCGATCTCTAAACTTGACAACTACAGACCAATATCGCTGATATCCCAACTTGCAAAGATATTAGAAAAAATCATAAAGATACAAGTACTAGAGTTTCTAGAATCTAATGCACTCTTGTCACCAAACCAATATGGTTTCAGATCAGGTCTTAGTACTGATGATGCTTTATTTAATCTAACAAAAAAATTATACACCAATCTAGATTCGAATATGAAAAGTTTAACAATATTCTTAGACCTAAAAAAGGCTTTTGATACCGTCAATCATAATAAACTGCTTGGAAAACTTAATAATATGGGAATCAAAAATAATTGTCTGTCACTTTTAACAAATTATTTACTTGATCGCAGACAATCCACAAAAATTGGCGTAAATACTAGTAAACCAGCATCTATGAGACATGGGGTTCCACAAGGAACAGTTATAGGTCCGCTTTTGTTTCTAATTTATATTAATGACCTATGTAATATTAGTATTCCGGGAAAACTTTTCTCGTATGCTGACGATACTGCAATCACAGTTCATGGTAAATCCTGGGACGAGGTCTCTAAAAATGCAAATAAGTGCACAATTATTGTCAAAGAATGGCTCAATCAAAACCTTCTAACTCTGAACTGTGAAAAAACTATATATATTCCTTTTTATAATACCAAAAAAGCGGCACCCTTAACTCATCTAAGTATAAGGTTTCACAAAACTACTTGCAATCCTGTCTTATGCACTAACTGTACAGAAATGAAATCGGGGAATACAGTTAAATATTTAGGAATTATAATAGACAGCCAACTCAAATGGACAAATCACATAGAAAAGCTTGTAAATAAACTTAGATATTTAACTTATATTTTTAAACGTTTAAATAACATAGTAGATATCAAAAGAATCAAATTGGTGTATCATGCATTGGTGCAATCATCAGTATCTTATGGAATAATTGCATGGGGGGGGATTTATAACACCCATATTAAGCCACTAGAAATAACACAAAAACTAATACTAAAAATAATGTTGCATAAAGATATGACCTACCCCTCCTTGCAATTATTCGAAGAGGCTAAATTGTTAGAGATAAGAAAAATTTACTGTACACAATGTTTAAAATATATATTTGCTCGAAATTTTCTTTTTATAAAAAATGAAAATCGGTCTAGTAATAGGGTAAATAATGTATTTAAAGTTCCACTGTGCAAAACAAGGCTTGCGCAAAGACATGCTTACTTTATTACACCAAAAATTTATAATGCACTCTATACCAATACAGAAATCAAATGTGAAAATATATCATCCTACAGGAAACATAAAAATGTAATAAAATCTTGGATAAATACCATAGATATTAATATTTACCTGCTGTAACATCTGATATTAATCTCTATTAACTTTTAACAAATCCTTATTAACTTTTATTTTTCATATTTAATTCCGTAAATACAGTAAATAATGATTTTACTATAAATATTTTCATTCTTTTCTTTTCAATTTTCTACAAAGATAAAATATGTATATTTAGAGTAATTTTAACTGAACTGCCTTAAAGAAACACAAGTATACCCACGAACTGGCGATGCCTATGTGGGATTTTTTTGCTATCATACATTTATGCATATTATTATTTTTATGTATATGCTGTTTATGAACTCGTGTGTGTGTACGTGTATTGTGTGTGTATGTTATGTATGATGTGTAATACACTATATATGTATACATATGTGCATGTGTACATATACTTTTCTGTAATTCGCATTGTTTCTTTCTTTTTTTAATATGTATGTAAAAAAACATAATTTGTATTTTAAAACCATGTATGTAACAAAAAAAAAATTAAATAAAAAAAAAAAAAAAAAAAAAAAAAAAAATGCCACGTTTGAATTTGGGCAGTAAATCCGAAAAAATGTCGATGTTAGAGTTAAGACAAATATTATTTAGAGAATGGAGAGCTCATTTAATTGGCAAATTAGATGCTGCATTTGTTTTATAATTAAGCGTGTTGAATAGCACTGTATGTCATGTACGTTTCAAAAGTACGTAAAAGTTAATAAGGGACAGAAGTTCGGTACAGTCAATGTCATTGTTTAAAATTCTGTGTATAAATATTGAGTCATCTACTGCTCGTCTTCGCTGCAAAGTTTTAAATGTACACTCAAAGTTATTGTTGAATTTGTAGGTAATATATTTTATAAATTTGTTTTGGATACGTTCTATACTATCTATGTAAAATTTATGTTGTGGATTCCACATAGGCGATGCATATTCCAGTGTACTTCTGACTAATGAGAAATATAACATTACAATTGTACGCGGATTACTGAATATTTTACTTACACTTATTATTTTTAGCCTTAAATTTACCCGTGGAAAAGTCCATATGTTATTGTAATTAAATTGCTTATATTGTTTACACATTTTGCATTTTACAATGTTTTTACATAATTATTTTAGTATTTTTACGGAATCAATTTACCCTAGATTAATATTTTAAAAAGTGTGTATATATTTTTCCGCTTTTACAATTCATTATTAAATTGTTTTTTTTTTTAAATATAATTATCAGTCTTCCTCTATACTGACTCAAATTACACTTGAAAAGTCTCCTCAAAAACACCGGTAATTCCTATCAGGGAGGAAAATATACAATCTCTATAAATAATCAATATGTTTTTATAACTATAACCCCACTTTTGGACACTGTTAGGTCATAGATCGGAAAAACTAATGTTACACACTATCGATATGGAACTATCGAGGTCTAACACATTACAAAAATATGGCTATATACCATTAGATGCATACGTTATCTGGATTATTACTCTATAAAAGCATGTTTGATTGCATTAATTAAAGGATATCACTTACAGCATTTGTTGCACTGATCAGCGCAGCGGCCAAAAAGAAAATAGCGGTCACCATCGTGGTTCGTGGTGGAATGTGAATTCAGTTGATAAATCTCAGTTGTGGGTCGATGTTACGCACTGTTACCACAAACCCGATTCACAATTGACTGATTCACCGGTGGCCGAGGCTTCCTACTTAAAGTGACTGACCTCGAGATGCTTGAAGACTGCGGGTTGGTTTATATGATTGCCTGCAACAGATTGTTTTGCTTGTATTAATCATACGGTTGGCTTATAGAAAGGTATGGGAAAAAATATATAGGAATTGTATACAACTCCTAGGAAATGTATTCAATTCCGAAGCTATTTAGGAAATGTATAAAATATTGTTAAAAATTATTTATACATTCATATCCTGGGAAATGTATACATTTCCTAGGAATTGTATATAATTCCAATATCGTATTAGGAAATGTATAAAATGAATGAATTTGTTATGTTCTTATAAAGTTAAACTTTCATTTGGTAAGTAATCAGTTTTTTATTCAAGTAATGATAAATGTCACAATATTGAAGTAAAAGTCTTTATTTTCTTATACTAAGTTAAATGTAAACAAGGCAGTCTATATGGCTGTTTATTATTGCAGGGTAAGCTGGAAGGCATTTCCGTTAACACATAATATATATATATATATAAAAGTTTCTTTGTTCAGCTTCGTTTTTACAATTTGGGAGGTGGGTATGGTACCGTCGCCCCGTGAACCATTTGTGCTACGTTTGATGTCTTAGAAGGGATGACCAGGTTCATGGGGGTCGAGGTTTTTCCGAGTCTTCTGAGCGGCGTATGCATCTGTCCACCAACGTAATAGGACTCTCTCGGAACATTGCTATGCACCGCAGTGGGAGGGATCGAATCATGCATCTGTCACTCCTTTCCTTAGATGCTTACCCACCCCTCGAACCTTTATTCTTCGCAGAACTTCGCATCCTTCCTCTCATAAAAAGACCCTCTACATCGCATCCCCAAAGATGACATAGGCCCTGAGGGAAAATATTTTCTTTAGGGCGTCCTACATGGAGCTTATGAAAAAAAATCTAATTTATTACAGGTTTTGTACTTTATTTTGAACAACAGGCCACCAAAGGAAAATGCCCATGTTCTGGTCGACGAATTTTATAGAGTGCAAAATATTATTTAAAATAGTTAACAAAATAAACAAACCAAAAATTATTTAAGTGAAATAGAAGTAATATTACAATGAATGTAAACGTGGATATGTGTATATCAAGGAAATCAGTTGTTCCGTAACGCTGATCGCTTTTGACAGGCTGTGTAATAACCAATCGTATCGTCAGAAATTAAACTGTATAGTTTAATTTCGCACATGTCAGCTGGAATCACGGAGGCCGTGGGCCGACCAGTCGCACAAAAACCGTTTGTCCTGTCAAATATCGATCCCCGGTTGTCTTATCGGATTAATCATAATACGTATTTTTTATCGCAATTTAACCAAAATAACGAGTGTTAACAACCACGCTAAACGTTCCAGTGCTGACAGATGATGCTCACTATGCAGATTTCACCATCTCCTCCCGGTAAGTTGATTGTGAATTAACGTTATGCATTGTGTTTTCGCATCGCCTGTCACAAGCTATATAATTCATTTATACTTTATCTGTGTGGAATAGCCCTTTAAAGTGCGGCTATTCCAACCCCTGTTCGTTCGTCGAACATTTTTGGTGCCGAAAACAGGGAACTTTAAGATTATAATCTATCTATGCCAAAACGGATAGTGCTGTGGAATGTTTCTTAAAATTTGAATAATAATCAATTCGAACAGTAATTAGGTAGGTACCTAGCTCTTTTGTATTTACGACCTACCGCGCATATAATTATAATAGATTAAATTATTATCATTTATTTCGTTTTGTTTTTGGGTACGTTTCCAATTGTGTTTATTCAACATGGCCCCAGCTATTCAAACATTGCGCCGGAAACGGACATTAGCGAATAATAGGTTACTCAAGACACATGAAATAGCAAAAAGCGCTTTGCACGATGCAACTAAGTGCAACTTACTGTTAGCGCATTATACTACTCTGGAAAAGATAGTTCTTGAATTTGAAACGTCTCATGCGGAAATATTAGCTTTAGATGACACAAACGAAATTGATGAGGATAAAATTCGCGAAGCTTTTGACGAGATGTATTATCAAATTGTCGAAATTTACCAGGAGTTAACCAGTCAGCCTCTCGATTGTAAGACCGCGGATGCGTGCACAAACGTTAAATTACCAAAAATAAACATTCCAATATTTTCTGGAAATGTCAAGCAATGGCCCGAATTTTACGACATGTTTAACGCTCTGATTCATGAAAACAAATCTTTATCCAACATCGAACGCATGCAGTATTTGTTCTCATGTTTATCTGGAGAAGCTTTAGGGTTAATTCGGACATTTCCAGTACAAGGAGCTCACTACGTTGAAGCATATCAAAGATTAATCGCGCGCTATCGTAACGCGCGTGAACTCGCATTTACGTGTTGGCGGGAAATGCTAAATTTAAATTTTCCGCCCAACGATCCTTTTGAATTCCGTCGCGTGTTAGATGTATTTAATGAGGATTTAACAATTTTAAAAGAATTGGATCTCCCAACAGATAATTGGGACTTCGTGCTTTGTTATTTAATTCTGTCGAAATTAGATTCACCTACAAGATGCGCATTCGAACAACTTCAGTCTCCTACCAAGCTGCCTTCATATTTGAAACTCAAAGAGTTTCTTTATAACAAATGCGAAGCTCTTGTACGAGACTTACATTTTTCGACTCGCGATAGCAGTACTATTGACAAACCTCTTGAACGGAACTTTAATCAGGCTGCCAAAAAACTCACTTCAGCGCTTCTTTGCGATCTTAAGAAAGGACAGCCTAAAACAAATAGATCCTAGAACTCTACCACTTATCTGAAATGCTCCTGTTGCGGGGAAGACCACTCCATTTCCAAATGCAAGGTATTTGCACTCAAGTCAGTTCAGGATCGCCTACAGTTTGTTCAATCACACCGTTGGTGTTTCAATTGTCTCCATTCTTTTCATTATCTTAAAGATTGTAAATCTTTGTTTACATGTCAAAAATGTCAGCAAAAACATCATACTTTGCTCCATCGAGACGAAAACGCTTCTTTGGAAGATCAGCATCAACACCCCACAACGTCTACGGACCAGGAGCCTTCTTCCGACTCTAAAATTCAGGTCCTCACCAACTTAGGAGACAAGTCCATAGTACTATTGTCAACCGCCAATGTTGGCATTCGCGATTCATCCGGCCGTTTCCAAACCTTTCGCGCATTGATCGATTCGGGCAGTCAAGCTCACTTCATCACCGATCGTGCTGCGGAGCTCGTAGGCATCCCTCGTCAAGCCAGTTCTCAGAGAGTTAGCGGCTTAGGCCAATCTTCCGCAACCACGTCAGGAATTATTCAATTAGAGATCGGTGTTAAGGGACGGGTTCTCTTCAACATCAAGGCACTTACGCTGCCTAGTATCTGTGGCAACATGCCAACTGTTCGTCTAGATAAGTCATCGTGGCATCAGTTGAGAGACTTGCCTCTTGCCGATCCTGACTGTCACAAACCGGGACCGATTGATCTTCTTTTGGGTGCTGAGGTTTTCTCTTCTCTTCTGAGACCTGGTAATTTGAATGGTGGTCCACGTCAGCCATCAGCTTTCAATTCTGCATTTGGTTGGCTTCTTCTAGGTTCAGTTGGTTCGAACACTGCTCATGAAACGAAATCTTTCATCGTTACTAACGAAGACCGGCTCCACGAAGAGGCCCAGCGACTGTGGGAGTTAGACACCATTCCCCAGTCTTCACACCTCACTCCTGAGGAACAACTTTGTGAACAAATGTACTACACTGACCACTCACGGGACACTTCGGGAAGATACATCGTATCCTTGCCTTTCCGAGAAAGGGGAAGGGATATCTCTTTTCCAGGGTCACGTGAGATCGCTTTACGTAGATTCCATTCCCTCGAGCGCGAACTCATAGCAAATCCAACCTTACGTGAACAATATTCTGCTTTCATGACTGATTATTTACACAGTGGTCCCATGACTCGTGTTCCTGGAAAAGATTTGCACAAGGGAAAGTATCACATACCTCATCATTGCATTCTTCGTCCAGGCAGCGCTAGCACTAAGTTAAGAGTGGTTTTCGACGCCTCAGCGACGGATGTGAACGGATCCTCGTTAAATGATACCTTGCTTATCGGTCCAAAGCTTCAAAAGAACCTGCTGGAGCTTTTGCTAAAATTCCGTATACCATCGGTAGTGTTTACTGCTGATGTACGACAAATGTATCGCCAAATATTTGTTCAAGAACCAGATCGGGCTTTCCAAAGAATATTTTGGCGTTTTCATTCGTCGGAACCCATCCAAGAGTACCAACTAAACACTGTAACCTATGGTGTCTCCTCCGCCCCATTTTTAGCCTGTCGTACTGTCAAACAGTTGACCAAATATGAAGGTTATGATTTACCGCTAGCGCGTCGTGTGCTAACTTCGGATATTTACATAGATGACATCGTCACCGGTTGTGACAGCTTGGAACAAGCTCAACAAACGAAAACCGAAGTTATCGAGCTGTTCAAACGAGGTCAATTCGAATTGCGGAAGTGGGCTAGTAACAAACCAGAATTCCTCGCCGATCTGCCTCCAGAATACTGCCTCAATTACTTGCGAATCATGGATGTTGACGATAAAGTCCAAATATATTTGGTTTGCGCCAAGTCTCGAGTCGCCCCCACAAAAAAGATTTCATTGCCTCGCCTTGAACTGTGTGCGGCAGTTCTTCTAGCAGATCTATTAAAATTCGTCAAAGATTTATACGTACCATTGTTTCCGATCTCCAATACCTTTGCGTGGTCGGATTCAACCATCGTGCTCGCTTGGTTACGTTCTCTTTCGTGCCGCTGGAAGACTTTCGTGGCTAACCGTGTCAGTTACATTCAAGATGCCCTCGAAGGGACTTCCTGGCATCACGTGTCATCTGGAGATAATCCAGCGGATGTCGCTTATTGTGGTCAATCCTCAGCCGATCTGATCGATCACACGTTATGGTGGGCGGGGCCTTCGTGGCTGATCCAGTCATCCGATTCTTGGCCGTCGTTCGATGGCAATTTCGACGAAATTGAACTTCACTCTGAGGAACGAGTTCGATCTTTATTTGTCCAACAGGACGAAAATCTGGTGGACCTATTACTAGTTAAATTTTCTTCGATTCGGAAGATCCAACGCATTCTCGGTTACTGTCTTAGATTCATCTACAACCTACAGAATAAAGAATCTCGTCGTTTGTATCTTCCATTAAACCGTGCCGAAATTCACACTTCACTTTTGACAGTAGTTAAACGCACTCAACATGTACATTTTAATGATGATATCACGCGCTTGAAAGAGGGCAACCTTATGTCGAAACAAATGCGGAAGCTTAATCCCTTCATTGACGACCACGGTGTGCTCAGGGTGGGTGGCAGGTTATCTCGATCTGGGCTCGAATTCGAGTATAAACATCCTGCCCTACTTCCTCGCGAATCTAAGCTTACTTCTCTTGTGATAGACGATCTACATCGAGAACATTGTCACCCAGGCCCCGACGGCGTTGTTCGTATCGCTACGGTTCGTACATCGAATGGTTCTCTTCTCACGAGACCATTAACCAAATTATGTCCATTGCCTAGTCAATGTGACTAATCATCTTCGCTTCCGCGGCGCATTCTTTCTTATAATTTTCATTATTATTATTAATATATATATATATTTTTTTTTCTTCTCTCTTTTCACTGTTTCTTCGTTCACGCAACGTTCCACAGCATTGCCCGTTTCGTTTTCTAAATTTTCTTTAAAATACACGTTGTTGTATTTTGGAGGGCGGAATGTTCCGTAACGCCGATCGCTTTTGACAGGCTGTGTAATAACCAATCGTATCGTCAGAAATTAAACTGTATAGTTTAATTTCGCACATGTCAGCTGGAATCACGGAGGCCGTGGGCCGACCAGTCGCACAAAAACCGTTTGTCCTGTCAAATATCGATCCCCGGTTGTCTTATCGGATTAATCATAATACGTATTTTTTATCGCAATTTAACCAAAATAACGAGTGTTAACAACCACGCTAAACGTTCCAGTGCTGACAGATGATGCTCACTATGCAGCTTTCACCATCTCCTCCCGGTAAGTTGATTGTGAATTAACGTTATGCATTGTGTTTTCGCATCGCCTGTCACAAGCTATATAATTCATTTATACTTTATCTGTGTGGAATAGCCCTTTAAAGTGCGGCTATTCCAACCCCTGTTCGTTCGTCGAACATCAGTTAATCGGAAATTTTGTTAACTAATGTTAGTAATTTAATAAAAAATATTGTAAACCTATAAAACACTATATGTATCATACGTATCCAGACATTTTTTTTATTTTTTTTTATTTTCTAGATTCTTATATTCCATGAAGTGGTGAATCATTTAAATTTACTGAATTTAAAGTTAATGTTCTTTATACAAATAGAACGGCGTCATATGCGCCTCACAATTTTTACCTCATATGGGTTTATTCAAATATTACCTGGCTTTTATAGACTTAGAGGCCTTGTATTTTCTCGGTAAGGAAAAAATTTGTTACCTAAAAACCCTACTAAAATTGCATGTTTTGTCCAGCATCAGCTCCAGCAGCGACCTACAGCGGCCATATACTACATACGTGTCTGTTTGTGTTGTGTTGGGATCGGGGAGGAAATTTCGGCTGCGACCTATTGTTGGAATCCTTCCGCATTTGCCGTTGGGAGTAAGGAAAACCGCAGAAAACCTTACCCAGGAAGGAGCGGCCGAACGTCAACTTGAAACGTATGCGGCCTTCAGTAACATCGGTATATGATGTCATGCATTTTTGAGATGTGTGTGTGTGTGTCTGTTTTTATGTTAATATATACTTATGGGAAGATAGAAAATAAACATACATATACATACAAATTATAAAATATTATATAAATATATTAATAGATATATAAACATTATATATTTAGGAAGGAAGTCGGGAGTTTAGGAAATACCTACTGCTCGCTATTCGTCCGCATCTAATTCTGGTATGTACCATATGTGGTCATGGTCCATGAGGATGTGTTTAGGTAGTCTGTGTGAATATTTGAATGTCAGGTCGCTCGGAGCATTGTATTGTCCTATGTCTCGTATGAGTGGATTTTTACTAAGTCTGAGTGAATTGTAAACGCGTTCAGTCAGTCTGTGTGTGAATTCGTATAGAGTTGGAATTTGTTCTCGTTCGTGTAATCTCTTCAAGTTTGTTCTGAGTCTCGTGTTGTATGTGATTTTAATGCAGAGATTTTGTAGTATTTGTAGTTTCGTGTGGTCTGTGTGTGAGATGCTGCTCCATACGGGAATCGCATAAGAGAGTACCGGGCGAATGAGCGAGTAGTAGACGAGGAGTTTGGTTTTGGGAAGTAGCGGACTCCGTCTATTGAAAATTGGCTTCATCATGCCGATCGCTTGTCGCGTGCGCGTGTGCATATTGGCTTGGTGAGATTTCCAGTTGAGGCGGGAGTCCATGGTCAGGCCGAGATATGTCACTTCATCTTTCCATTCAATGCTGTGTCCTCCCATTTCGATGTTGAAGTCAGGTGTTTTATTTACACGTTTTCTCGTGAACATGATGGCTTCGGTTTTCACCTCGTTCAGTTTCAGGCGCCATTTTTTGTAGTACTCTACGAGCGCGTCGAGCGCCCTCTGTAGGTAAATAGCGGCCATGTTCGCTTTCAGCGAGGAAACGTATAGTTTGACGTCATCTGCGTAGATAGACAGATTGCATCTCTCGTCTCGGGGGATGTCGTAGGTGAACAGAATGAAGAGGAATGGTCCCAGTAAACTTCCTTGCGGCACGCCTTTTGGAATCTCACGCGTTAAAGATAGCACGTTCCTTATGAACACTCTGAACGATCTATTCTTTAGGTATTCCTGTATCAGCCTCGTTAGGTATATGGGCGTGTTAGTGCGGTGCAGCTTGTGCACGAGCCGGTCTATCCAAACGGTGTCGAATGCCTTCTCTGATGAGCGCCGCGGCGGTGAAGCGATGTTCGTTAAATTTTCTTTCGATAAATTCCGCTACTGTGGTTAATTGGTGGGTTGTAGAGTGCCTCTTTCTGAAGCCGAACTGCTCGTCTGGAAAAGTCTTGTTGTCGTGGTGTGGGACAAGCCTGTTGAGTATAATTTGTTCAAATACCTTGCTCAGCGTAGATAATAGGCTAATCGGCCGGTAACTTGTCGGTTGCGTTCTATCTTTATTCGGCTTTGCGAAGGGCAGCACGGTCGCCGATTTCCAAATCTGGGGAAAATGCCCGGTTATGAGGCAGGCATTGAACAATTTTGTTGTGTAGATGATGGCTTTTTGAGGGAGATGTTTGAGTAAAATGTTGTGAATTTGATCGCTTCCCGGCGCCTTGTTTGTTCTCAATCGCCTGATTGTGACTGCGATCTCGCTCGGCGTAGCAAAATGAATATCTTCAGCGTTTGTCTGCTCTGCTTCGCTCAGGTCTCGTAGAGAATCAGCTACGATCCGGTCCGTAGCCGGGTCGGAAAGGCCGTCTGTAGCGGCGTAGGCTCTCTCGAACCCGTCGGCGAGTGTTTCTGCTTTTTCTTGTAGCGAAAGCGCCGTCCCAGGGCCGTTCAATTTCTGTAGCGGGGGGATTGTGAAATCTTTATGTCTCAGCGCGCTAGCCATTTTCCATAGGGAATTATCCTTCGGCGTGAGCGATGCGACTTTTTTCTTCCAAAGTTCGCGCTTGAGTTCTACGATCTCGGTCTTGATTTCCCTCTGCAGGCAGTTGTACGCTGTCTTGAAGTATTCGTCGCGCGTGCGGTGAAACATGCGTCGCAGGCGATTTTTCTCCTTGATGAGCGATAGGACGTACTCGGGAAGCTTGATCGTGTATGGGTGTATTTCTTTTAGAGGTATTTGTGCGTCTTGTGCTGTTTGAAGTATCTCCGTGAGAGTGTTTGTAGCTGCGTCGATTTCTTGTGGCGAACGAAGAGTTCCCGAAGTGAGATGACTTCCTTTTTGAATCCTTCCCAGTCTGCATCCTTATAATTGCGCTGTTTTCTGGGGGTCCTTGAAGTTGTGCCGCCTATAGTAAAGCTCACGGGCAGGTGGTCCGATGACAGCTCGTCTAGCGTGCGCAGTGGAGATATTGGTATGAGTTTTTTTAAGAGTTTTTTAAAAGTTACCTCAAGAACAGAAAACAATTTGTCACTCACGGAATCTTCCAATCTGCCGAATTTCTTGTTTTTTCTGGGGTTCCCCAAGGATCGATCTTAGGGCCTCTTCTTTTTTCCATTTTCATTAATGACATTGCTGAAATCATTCGTTTTTCTCGCTTTCTGCTGTTCGCTGACGATCTAAAATTATTTCTTCTAATAAGAAATATTGAGGACTGCCTGCACCTTCAAGCTGATGTTGATAACATTTCAGAATGGAGTCAACGAAACAAGCTTCATTTCAATGTCATGAAATGCGTAGTTCTGACTTTCACCAGAGCATTTAGTCTCACATACCACAGGTACACTATGCTCGGTCATAATCTCAAACGAGTTTCAAACATAAAGGACTCATATCGAAGGGGTGTGCCAGTCGGCCTTAAAAATGTTAGGGTTTGTTCTCCGAACCGTCAGAGTATTTCGGGATACCCGTGCTCTGAAGATTTTATACTTCTCCCTGGTCCGCAGTAGGCTGGAGAGTGGTTCGCTTATCTGGAATCCTCATGAGGCGGGGTGCTCCCTCATGTTGGAGAGGGTTCAAAAAAAGTTTCTAAGATTTCTTTACATGAGGGAGTACGGCCACTATCCATGGCTCTACCCGACGAACTTTCTTCTGGGCATGCTGGGACTTCACTCCCTGCAGCTCAGAAGGGAGGGGTATGCCGCTACCCACTTATTCAGACTGCTGCGAGGCTATATTGAGAACTCAGCCATTTTGGAGCGCGTGAGTCTCTATGTTCCAGATGACTATCTTAGACAACGTCATCATAGATTATTCTATCTTCCTGCCTGCAGAACTAACCTGCCAATGGTTCTCCCGGTAGGGAGGAGTATATTGCTCCTGAACCAAATCTCCTCTGAGATTGATATATTTGGCGTCGGTGAGGAGAGATTCAGAAGGGAAATTCTTCTGATTCTTGAAAGAGTCTCTCCACATTGACGAGATCTTTCACCACTGCCTGAATTTTTTTTTTGAAATTCCACATTTCTTGTAATTTCTTTTTCTATGTATAAATACTTAAAACAATCTTTTGTAAAATTTATATAACCTAATTTCTAATATGTATTAAATCCTAATTTGTAATGGTGTAAGAAATTAATAAAAAATTATTATTATTATTATTATTATTATTATTATTGTCTTTACATTTTTCTCGAGTACGATACCCAATGTACTCGGATATTTAGAGCGCTGTGAATAGTGTGTCGGTCTGTCGGGCGCCATTATCGAGTAGGTATTTGTCTGCATGTGTGTGAAGAGCGTATTTCCGTTCGCATTACCTCTGTAGTTATTCCAGTAGTTGTGTTTGGCGTTCAAATCGCCTCCGATAACAACAATTGGTCCCAGATTGAGCAATTTATTTAGGTCTTCTCTCACTAGATTATTTTGAGTGCAGTAGACGGCGATGATGGTATGCGCTCTACCCTCTATGGTGACTTCGATAATCGTGGCTTCGGCCTGCTTCAACTTCAGAGTGGGGATTCTTGTTGATGCCATAGATTGTCGAACGAATATTGCGGTTCCTCCGCCTGACCATTCCTGTCGGTCGTCTCGATAAATCTCGAAGCCTGGCACTCTCAGCGGTATGCTTGGGTTCAAGTGGGATTCTGATAAGAGAATAATGTCGGTGTTTAATTCGTTTGCCAAGGCGAGCAGTTCGTCTGTCTTGTAGCGCACGCTAAATGCGTTCCATACGAGGACTTTCACCATCTCGGTATTAGACATCGAGGGTCTCTAGAAGCTCCATCAGGACGACGAGCTTTTCTGCCCTTGATGTGCAGTGGGCGAGCTGCGATCGCATCCTCAGGAGGCCTTGGAGCAGGGCCATCATATCCAGGTTGTCATCTGAGGTGGACGCGCGCACGGGCTCCTGCTGTGGGCGGGGGTGGGGTGAGGCTGTGGGGGCGGCGCGGGCTCGCACTGCTGTTGTGCGGGGGCGGTGCCTCCGGCTACGTTGGCCCATGTCCATCCGTCCTCGGCTGAGGAGGTGGCCTGCTCGGGTTCTGTTCTGCTGGCGGGCATTGGGTCCTTCTGGCAGGTCGCTGCTGTAGTGAGGCGACGTACGCTACCCGCTTGGGGCAGCCTCTGTAGTTGGCGAGATGCGGGCCTGAGCAGTTGCAGCATGCGGCGGGCTCGTCTCTCGTCTTCTTGGGGCATTCTGCCGAAGCATGCTCCAGTAAGCATTTTACACACCTTGCTGTGTGCGAACAGTTTCGGGACCCATGCCCGAAGTCTTGGCACCTGTAACACTGGGTGCCGTGCTGTAGATGATTGCTCCTGTGCTTCTGGAGTCGAATGCGGCAGTGGCACAGGTATTTGACGGCCGCGCGCAGCTGTCCCATATTAACTTCCTTATTGAAGTGTGCTAGATAAAGAGGATACTCAATTGAGGCGGTCATCTTAACCACCTTCACAGCTGGGAATCCCTGAGATTCCAGATCCGCCGCGATGTCTTCCACTTCTACGAGCGGCAAGCCCTTGATGACGGCCTTTTTCATTTTTTGGGCTTCGGCCGTGAACGTGTGGAAGCCGCGTGCCTCCGCTCGCAGCACATTGGTTAGGGCGCGATGGTCCTCCATCGAGCGCACGAAGATGTTGGCCGTGCCGCCCCTGTTGTATTTGAAGGTAAACAATTTGCCAGCCCCCAGATGTCCTTGGACCGTGGCTGTAATTTGTGCATGCGTCATGCTCCCCAGTGTCATCACCACCGGGGGAACGTGGTCACTCCTGCTGGTACCTGCGGGGGAGAAAGATGAATTAGTGTTGGCACGCTTAATACGCAGCGCGCCTGCGCCTTCGCTTACCTCGGGCAACTCTGGAAATCGGCTGCCACACCGGTTGGGGTCCTCGTGGGGACACAGGCCTCTTTACGGGGTTGGACGGTCTCGTCCAGCCTCCATCCTGGGGGGCAGCCGTCTCCATCGGCTACTGCGGTCTCGGGGGCGCCACGTAGGCCAATGCTGGGCCTATCGGGGGGCGCCTGGGGGCAGGACTGGGTCCTGTTGCCCAAGAGGGGCCTGCTATGGGCTCCGTCATCTCGGTGGCGTCGGGCGTCGTGGGAGCCGTGGTGGTGGATGGTCTCCGGGTCCTTGGGTCCTCGGGGCAGGGCTGTGGTGCGGGGACCGTGAGGCGCATGGTCCCCGTCTTCCTTCGAAGCGCTATCTGATGGACGCCGGGTGGTACCACGACCGGGGAATCCTCGTGGTCTTCGGAGAGCATCCTCGTCGGGAACATCTTGACTTGCGGTAATCGGTGCCTCCTCTTAAAAAGGGAGCACGTCTCGGGTGCTTGCGGGCGGTTTGTGGGGGCCAGCGTGGATCTGCGTTAGTTGAGTGTTTCTGCGTGAAAGTGTTGCCTTGATAAAGACAGTTGGGTGGGCGCGAGCGCCTGCTCAGTGGGCCGGCGGGATTCCTCCGGCCAGCAAAAGTAGCGGGGCCTTCTACTTTTTTCGTGGTTATGTCACAAACCACAAAAAACGATCGACCTTTTTTTTTCTTTTCTATCCTCTTTTTCTCTTTTCTTATTTGAGGTTGTGGTGAAATGTGAGCTTATGTATGAGGTTGTGATACCGTGTTTCCAGCTCCAACCCTCTGAGCTAACATTAACGTATCATTTTTTATTTAAAGTGGTTTTCTTCGTTTAGCTCTGGTGTAGCCGTCGATTACCGGATACCAAGAACTATTGAGCTTAGCTCCATCGTCTCTATTAATGTTTACGGGATTTTTATGGATTTCCATGGCCTCCGTAATCAGCCGTGTTCCTTAAGTTTTGGGTCTCCCCAGGACTTCAGGAACAAATCCAAAACGTTTGTCCGAAACGTTGGCTAAAGAAGGAGTGGTTGTGCGCAAATCTTTCGTTCGCGATTGTGCGGGGGGTTGCGGATGCGAATGCGATATAGACTAAGACAAACAAAGACGAATTGAATTGCCTTAGTGTTTTGCAAGAGGAAAATGAGTAGGAAAGGCCAAAGACTTACCCTGGTCAAGTTCTTCTTAAGCCGCTGGTCCTTTTCTCTTATCAGTTTGCATACAATTAACATTCGCTCACTTAACACAAACAAAAAACACAGTGACATTCACTGCGGCGGGTAAAAACGTTTCACTGGAATCCAAAATGCTCCAAAATAATCACAGCCGAGTTCAACATATGCGGGTTTCAAGATGACACTAATGTTCGCGGTAAGATGCAATGATAACACTGATAACAATACTCCTTGTCTTTGGCCCGGATCACGGAAAGGGGACAAGGGGAAAAGGGGGGTGAAGGGTACACATTTAAGGCTATTCAATTTTAAAACCTCACGCGCAACTAAGGAGTTAACGCATCACGGCTTAACACCCCAAAAACAAATAACAAAAATACTTTTGGCCGTGAAAATCTTAAATCATATTTGCCATGGAACCGTTCAAATACTTAGAAGAGAATCTTTTTCTTAATCTCTCGAACTTTTTGAAACTCAACATTGATGCAACTATCACGTTTTTCAACAAAACACATTCACCTCGAATATTATATTATCATATAGGTATGATTAAATCTAATATAATAGTATCTAGATTTTCTTGACCGCGATACTGGAATCACATAATGTGTTTGATTACCCTTTAGGCTGAGCTATTGAATTAACTTCGCATAATCTAAGAATAAAATAAATTCGCTGGGCAGATTGGTGGTTATTATTATTTTTTTTAAATATATGTGTAAATTTTTTTGTGAATTTTGTGTATTTGTGTATATTTTTTTATGAGCACAGAAATTTTAAGGATTATTCTTTGGACGAAAAAGATTTATTTAAAACTAGTTTCAGCGAGGTCAGCTCCCAAGATGGTTAGAGTTTAAAGGGAAAGACCCAGCGAGTGTTGAGTCAGTTGCTTGGTCACTTTGCTGCAGACAGCACCACTCACGAGGACTTCAGTCTTTCAACATGACGTTTACATTCTACGAATTCCTTTATTTCGTAGTGCTTGTTAGTGCTGCAAATGCTGTGAGTACCTTTTACAGCCCCATATAGTATATTTTAAGAACCTGTACTTATTTAATTATAAAATATACATTTTATTTACAATATTTTACTTTTTTAAAACCTACTGAAACAAAAAAAAATTATTACATTCGTGTACTAAAATTCAGACTTGTGATGAAAGGCTAAAATCACAGTGAAACCAGATAAACCATAGTTCCCACTTCGCGGATTAAAAATATACGAAGTATTTATGAAAACGGACATGCTAACGACATCCGGCGGAGAAAGAATTGATCCAGCTTGCTTGCAGTAGACACCTGTAATAGTTGGAATTATATCGAGGTTCTAGGACGAAAGCAGAGAGGTCGTAAAATCGTCTAGGACGACTGGGACTTCCCCTGTCTAGGCCAAAAAACAAATATTGAAGGTTGTCGACCAATTAGATCTGGACGAGAGCTATAAAAATTTTGAATAACCAATCAGTGAACGGAGAGGCGTGCATCAACTACAGACAAAGGATTGAACTTTGGACCGGGCGATAAAATAGATAATTAACGACATTTCCATTCCTACAGAAATTAGAGGCGAACGCACTATAGAGTAAACAATCGACGTTCAAGGGAACAAATCCTGGGAATGTTTACAATAACTGAGACCTTTAGGTGATAGCGAACTATTGACATCGAGGGCTTTTGGCCTTTCATGTTGGAAAAACACACACACGAAAATGCAATGAAAAAAACTATAAACGTGATAGTATAAAAAGGAGAGAAAGGAGAAAAGTAAAACGAAAGAAAGTTGCTGGCAGAATTTTCAACTGTAGTGCAATTATTTATGATAGAGATAGGGTGTCAAGTTCGATAAAAATCGTACTAAAGGAAAACGAAAGTGTTAGGAACATTAGAAACTAATCGTTATCAATTTAAGATGAAGCGGACATATTGGAAAATCAATTTGGGAATGAAAATCTCGCATTAAAATAGACATTTTAGAAACAGTGCAGAGACTGGGCGAAGGAAAATACAGAGATTTTGAGCTGCTACAAAGGTCCTAGGGACAAGAAAATAGGGTACCATAGGAAGGCAATAAAACTAAACATTTAGCGATAGATTAAATTCAGGAAACGTAGGCATTTTACATGATTATCAGGGTAGATAGATATTAGAGTTACACAAGATTACAGAGGGATCGAAACAAGATAAAAGGTTGACGGTCTCATATGTATTTTAAAGGATAAACAATCGAAATTCGAACATGATTTTTGTTTACGTTAAGGTAATAACCCATTAGAAAAGCGATTAAGTTTAACGTGGAGCTTATGAGATATTTATTTAAAGCAAAAGATATTAAAATTAATAGGTTTGAAATTTAATTAAATTTACGAGTCTAGTACCAAAATTTTAAACGTAAACAGATGTCAATGCGGATATTTTATGTGATATTTTGTATGAAAAAGATAGAGAATGGGGCGGAGATCGAGTAAGATAATAAAAGTGACAGATATCCCAGAGTCAAATTAGGTATATCTCCCATGGAAGTGTGGAAAACTATATATTAATTAATAATAAATGAAGAATGAAATTTTCCTGGAGACCACACACATCGGGAAAAGTGAGAAAAAGATAAAAGGAAGGGTAAAGAACGGAGATAAGGAATGATCCAAGTGGAGAAAAGCGATACAATTCTAATTTATCCTTGAAATAAATAAATACGACTTGGAGAATAATTAGTTATAGAGTTATGAGAAATAACATAAGAATAAAGAGGAAATTGTGTAGGGAAACATCTGAATAAAGAAAATTTAAGAGGGAAAAGGTAAAACTCAAGTCTGCGACATAAAGAGAGAAAGTACTGGTGAAAATGGAAAAGCTCACATAGGTGACAATAAAATTAAGTAGAATTTAGACAAATCGAAATTCAAAAATGCATAGTAAAGATTTCGACATGGATTTAATCATGTTTCGCACGAGATGCATAAAATTGAGATCTATATATATGTTATTGGGGACTCACCTATCGCGAATTGAGGAAAAAAAGGAACGCAAAATCATGAGATTTTAACTACATTTTGTATGAACAGAGGACAAAGGGAGCTTGGGCGATTAACGCAGACTTACCCGATTCGGACCCTATTAAGTTAGCGACGTGAGATAAAAATTAACCGCCACCCAAAGCCGGACAACAGAAGATCGTATGTAGGAACGATCGAAATTAGGGGAAGGGGTGTTCGGATTTGCGAGTTGGTAAAAGATAGAATCGATTATCAAAGGAAATTCAGATACGTCTTTTGGAACCTGAGAAGGGTATAAAATGGCGGTGCAGACCAGTTTTCGGGAGTCAGTCGAGGGTTTTGATTACGGAGTTTACGTCGCAGTACTACGTCTATTGGTAAAATTCTAGTGAAATAGTCTAAGTGTTAAATTTTGAACAAGTCTAAGTATTAGATTTTGAACAAGTCCCTGGACTTAGGAAGTTTTGTGAAAAGTTAGAAATTTTAAATTCAGTTTTAAATTCCTTTGAAAATCCCATCAGTGAAGTTTTGTTGAGTCAGTTTAATTTGGTTATACAGTGAAAATAAATATAATTTAAACTCAGTGCTTAAAAGTGTTAAGTGAAGTGCAGAAAGTGATTACTGAATTAAGAATTAAATTAAAATTTAAAAATAATTATTTCATTCAAAGTGAAATTTAAAATTCAATTGAGAGTTTTGTCGTTCATCTAGAGTGGATGTGCTCGTGAATTGATATTTAAAAATAGATTATAATTTAACATCAATTTGGTTAAAAAATAATAATAATAGTAATAAATATTTACGTCTTAGTTTAAAATAAACACAATCTAGACAGTTCGAAAAGAAATAACAACAAATGCTCAAACCTTTGTTCTAAAAGTAACAGTTCGGAAAAATTTTAATTTATTAAGAACCGAGTTAATTAAAAGTTTGCGCAATTCGGAAAAAATTTCTTATAAATTTATATAAAAAGAAATTTAGAATCAATAAATTGATCGATTAAAACCCATCGTGCGCATAGCGTTCGTGTTGAAAGTGTTTGTCGTTCTAATCGGAAATTACAATTTCGAAAAAGAATTTGAGATAGCTATCACTCAAAGCCTAAACTAGAAAGGTGTTATTAAATCAACGGGTTTTCTGGATTAGGGTTTCGTTCGGAAGAAAAATTAATTATCAGCTAACTTATATGATTCAAGCGAGAATAAAATATTATATAGGAATAAATAGTCGAAAAGATTTATTTTGAAATTAGTTGAAAAATACAATTAATTAGGTAGGATTTCTTCATCAAGGTTGTTGTGTACCACCCGACCGGAAATACCTTGACGGGGGTAAGTTTTCCGTTTATAAATAATTTTCAGGTCCCAGGAGACACAGAAGGGCTGTGAAGTGGGGGTAAATCAATTGAATATTAAAATAAAACAAGGAATTACACATTGATATGTATATATATTGTGTATTTATCTACATAAAAGTAAAGTAAAATATTGTACATAAATAGTATAAATGAGTAATGTATGTACCATGTATATGTATATATATATTTATCATTTAATCAGAACATCGAAATGGTAGCGATCTTAGATACCTACCTATGGACATATCTACTTTATTGAAAAAGAAAATATGTATTTATTAATATTCAAGACTATGTAGAATCATATATTTTATATTTATTTATTAATATATGTAATCTTATTTAACGTATTTTGACAATCGAGATATGTGTACTTATATATATATTTATATTTATTTTCACCTAACTTCTAGTAAATTTACTAACTTCGGGAAATGAAATAAATAGTTTAACTTCAATAAAGGAATTAAAAAATATTTTAAATTGACTATGCACAATAGAGGGTAACGAAACTGAATCACAAGGAGAGCGCGAGATAATTTTAAAATAAACAATCTCACATCTGGGTTAGTGGGTCAGATGAGATGTTTATACTATTCGATTTGTTGATGAACAAAGCATACACTGAAGAATTGGGTCAGTCAACTGCATAGTTTGAAAACGACCTTGGCCGTAACTAGATAATTTATTAGAGTTATAACTATAATCATCAGGATGTCATTGTGCAATGTGCAGCGATTTGGGTCATTCACAAATGCCTATCGTTCGCAAACGACGATTGAAAAATCACGGGCTAGCCAAATTTATATCAAAATATTACATGAAACATTTGAATACCATTGATTAGATAGTCGCATAGATTTTTATTAGTTACTTGAAACAGCTGGGAGCCGCGTGTTTACAATTACCTACCATTCACAATCTACAATTGAAAAATCACGGGTTAGTAAGATTTATATCGAATAATTATACAAAACATTTGAATGTTATTGATTGGGTGCTCATACAAAACCCTATCAGTTGCCTGAGACATTTGAGAGTCGAGTACTCTCTAATGCGGCAATCAACTACTTGAAACAATTGAGAAATCACGGGATAGGATGAACAAAAATTAATGTTGAACCCTGGAGGTAAAATTTAAAACAAATACAGTTCACCCAATAGGAGGCAGTGGTCGCTCCTATAACAAGACCATTAACCAAACCAAATAGAGATGGCGATTCTCTTAAATAAAAACGTCAAAACCAAACAAACAAAAGCCTGGAGTTCGATAGCTCTCCAAAACAAACTATCAAATAAGATCTTATTTTACTAGTATCTATTAGTATCACCTTATTAGTACGTATTTATTCGGTTACCAAACCTAGGACTTCGCAGAGTTCTAGGCACGAGATCCGAGCTTGGGATGCGAGGTAAATAGCCTTGTATTGCAAGTTATAAACCCTTCCCAAAAACGTATGTATACATATATATCTTCTTATGTACTGTTTACTGGAGGATGCGGACCTGCATACAGCTTGCATTTTAGGTCTTCTGGACCACTCTCGCATCTTCTCTTAAACGTGGAATGAGGATTCACGACCCGTAAGTCCACACCAACCGTGAGTATATGATTGTATGTAGGACGAAACCGGTTCGCCCTAAGTAAATTGTAGTCCATGGAGGTGTTGGAATTTGGAGGTAAAGGGACCCGAGGGGAAACTTGAAGGCAGTGCATGATGACGTGGAAGGCTTTTTGGGACGCGATAACTTAGGTATCAATCAAAGAGCCGTGTCAGAAGATTGTGCGAATTTCTCGTTGACTCACGATCATCTCGTTTACTTGCTGGAGGATAGGAGCCAAATTTTGCAAGCAAAGGGCTATTCCGAGTTCGTCAAATATACAATTAACTAATTACATTAACCTACTAAATAAATTTTACATGTACCTTATAGCAGCAGGATCATAAAGGAGTGGCGCCAAACAGACACAATAGTTAATCAAAATCAAATTTACTAACAATTAACCATTTGAGTTATATTTAATTACCTGTCCAAATAAACATGTATTATATCTTTTATCAGCGTTTAACTACGACTTTGTTAGGGTGCAGGGAATCAGAATAGTTACAAAGGGAAAGTTAGCTCATTCAGAGAAATCATTTAAATTTAGACTTGCAATGGAAAGACCAATTCAATTTTGAAATTCAACGCCTTGATCAGAATCAAAAGGGTTACCACAAAAATGAAAGTAATTAAAATCCTATATCATAAATCAAAAAATTACACAACGTTTGATGGAATTTAATTACAATATAAATACGAAATTATTTGCGTTCAATATCGTAAATAACGTATTAATTAGTTAAGTACAAATGTCTATAAAGATATACAGTACAAGAGAGCTTTAAGTAGCTTTCTGTAGTTATCAAAGAAATTAAGGGTCCAATTTTCATGGAGGCTTATGTGTTGTAGGGGAGGAATTTTCCATCCCTGCGAACACATATGCAAAGCCTTGGGAAAAAAAATAAATATCGGTCATAGCCAAGAGAGAAGAAAATTTTATATTGTTAAAATATAATAAAAAGAAAGACCGAAATCATGAGAATATTACAGACTTAACAGCGTTGAGACCTAACCCCCAATAATTGCAATGCTTTTAGTTTCCTTTATACTAAAAAAATCATTTTGCGTTACCGATATATTTGTTTCACGAAGCCTAAACTCGTCGCAATTACTTGGATGGTAGCCATGAACAGCACTACTAAATCTTTTTTTTTTTTTTTTAAATAAAATTGGTATAATTTTAGTCTACAACTAATAAATCAATTCTAGGATACTATTAGCTAAACGTTGCCACACTCTTAGGACTGGTTATTTCAGAGAATTCAAACATTTATTAAAATATCAAAGTTAATAGGTATTCAAGTTCTTTGAAAGTCCTATTCATTTATTGTACAAGTACTGTGGAACAACCGGCCTACTATGAAATAATAACAAAACTTGAATTTTAACTTTGAAATTTGAAGAATTGTTCCAATTCTGTGAAAGAACCCGTCTTTAGTTTTTATAATTTATCATATTAATTTCAAGTACCTACCATTTAGATTATTTTTCTAACTTCAAAATACTGCCCAATTTTTTTTTAAAATTATTATATGTAAAAATATCGTATGAATAAAATAAAGGAAGATCAAAAAATAAAATAAACATAACTTTTTGATAATTGAAAATTCACTTTGTGGTATCATATAAATTTAATTTAGTAAAGATTGTCAAGATTAATTACAGGTTTATACATCGGGATACAAAGTCTACTGAAAATTAAGACACGTGAGAAAAAACAAATAAGTATTCAGACAAAATATAGATATGTATAAAATAATTATATAGAGTTAATATAAAACTAGCTCAAGTACCCGGCATTTACCGGGCTTTACGCAGAGTTTTTTTTTTTTATCAGACGTAGACAGTGACCTTTCACTTGTTTTTTAGGTCAAGTGTGCAAAATCTATTTTGGAATAAAACCGGTGTCCCCCACGCGGCCACCCGCCTGCCATGGTACAGGTACTCTAATTTATACATGGTGTTAAGGAACGCGATTGACTTACTTTAACCAGTGATTCATGACGTTATTTGGAGTAAAAAATGAAATTTCCGAATCCGATAATTTTTGGTTTTTTTTTCAAAACCAAGAAAAACATCCTTTCATCCTAATCCCCATCCTAACTGTCTAATACCTACTGATTTTTTTTATGTTTAAAGTTGAAATAAAATGAATTCAAAATCGACACCGGATTCCAAAATTTAATTTACATTTTTTACACCAAATAATGTTAGGAATCTCTGGTAAAAATAAGTAAAGTACGGCCCTTAACACCCTGAATAATCTGTATATACCAATATATAGAAGATAAATATGTAGATAGATAATTGTTGTATTTAAATAACAAAAACTTTTATAAATTAATAATCTTACAATCATTTCACGATAACACTACCTACGAAGCACGTGAACACCTCAGTACAGGTTCTCCGGTTAATAATAAATAATACCTGGATGACTTTTATAGCGCCGTTTTTGTGCAAAAACACCTCAAGGGCGCTGTACAAACTTATAATACATTTCTACAGTGTTATTACTTAACTATTTATGGAGAAAATATACAGTACAATACTTACCTGGTAGGTCACTTGAGATTAACACTTAATTAATATTATCTAATTGTTTATTGGCGAAATTTAGATACAGGGTTTAGGAATTAATTGAAAAATTTAATATAACTGGACTTTCTCTTAGGATTGGTATATTTAATTTAAGGGTACGACAACTTAAAAAGGTAAGTTTTTAGTTTAGACCTGAATTCTGTTGGACTTGTTATGGATCTTAGTTCCGGAGGGAGTTTATTCCAAGCCTTCGGCCCAGATACTCCGAAAGCGCGATCACCAAACTTAGTATTTGGCTTGCGCATAGGTTCTATCAGTCTGCCTACAGCTGCTGATGTTGCTGATCTAAGCGTTGACTGCCTCAGACCAGTGTTTTCCGGGAAGCATAGTTCAGAGATGTAGGGTTGGGCCATTTCATTGATGGATTTAAACACCATCCAGCACAGTTTGTACTGGATTCTTTCAGGGCACTTGAGCCAGTGAAGGTTACGAAGGTGTTCTGAAATGTGCGAATATTTTGAAACCCCGGTTATGAGCCGTGCTGCTGCATTAAACACTGATTGAAGTTTGTCAATTTGATATTTTGGAAGGCTGGCATAAATGCCGTTGCAGTAATCGAGACGTGAGACTACGTACGAGTTGATAAGTAGTTTTGTTGTTTCTGAAGGAAGGTTTCTTCGGACAGACTTGAGTTGTCTTAGGTGAAAAAAACCGGTGCTTACAGTCCCATTTATTTTACTTTTAAACGAAAAGTCTGAATCTAAATTGACACCGAGAAGTTTGACTGTTGTTTTTGGGATGATATCGCTGCCGGAAATAGTAATAGGTGAATTGTCTATGAAATGTTGACGTTTGTTTGTAGCTACCCAGAGGAACTCAGTCTTAGATGGATTGAGCTTCAGCTTGTTTGAAGACATCCAACGAGTTATTGCTTCTAGACATTCAGTTATACGGATCTTGAGACTATTGATTTCATTTGGAGCGCAGTAAAAATAAATTTGCTGATCGTCAGCGTAGCAGTGAGACAAGAGATCAAATGACTCGATTATTTTGGCGACATCATTTGTAAAAAGGATGAAGAGAAGTGGACCCAAAACGGATCCCTGAGGTACCCCTGAAGAAAGTGTTGCGAAGTTGGACAATTTATTTCCAACCCTCACGGCTTGTAAGCGATTGGATAAATAGGATACCAGCCATTTTTGTTGTTTGTTTTTGGGGTGTTATGCCGTGTTGCGCTAACTCCTTCTTTAGCCGACGTTTCGGACAGCGTTGCAGTGTCCATCATCAGGGCAGATCCGGTAGATCCGAAGATACCGATGAACACATCTTCGGATCTACCGGATCTGCCCTGATGATGGACACTGCAACGCTGTCCGAAACGTCGGCTAAAGAAGGAGTTTGCGCAACACGGCATAACACCCCAAAAACAAACAACAAAAATGCTTTTGGCCGTGAGAATCTAAAAAACTTACAGGATACCAGCCATTTTTTTACGTCGGAGTTCAAACCAAATGTTTCCTCTAATCTTCTAATGAGGAATTCATGATCAATCGTGTCAAACGCTGCACTCATGTCTAGGAGTGAGATAAGTGATAACTTACCTGACTCTACGGCCAGAGTTATGTCTGATAGCATACGAAGTAGTCCGGTTTCAGTTGAGTGGAACTTTCTGTACGCAGATTGACGTTTTGCGAATAATTTATTTGAATATGGTTGTTACAATTTAATATTTAAATGAGTTACAGTATACACAATTATTCGTCTTCTTGTTCTTGTAAGAATATGTGTGTATTTTATATACATGATTATTTGGATTTTCATTGTAATTGAATAAATAAAAATGTACGTAAAAAATATTTTAAATAAAAAAAAAACAAATAGATACATAATTGGTAATATCTTAATTCTCAGTGTAATTTTAAACAGATGTTTTTATAAACATATATATATGTTACGCATAAGTAAGTCTACAGCAAACAATATTTTGGTGGTGGAATTTAGAGAAAATAACTAATAAAAACACATTAAAAAGTACATGTACCTAAAAGATTAGGTAAAACTATATTTTATAAAACAATGTACACAATATTACGATAAAAGATAACCAAAATAAAAGAAAGAAAAACAACATAACGAATATTAGAAAAATGACTTGAATATATTACACACAGCAGGGAGCACAGAGTTCGTAATTAACCTTGCGATTTAATTTTTTCCAGAATGTTTTAGTAAATTGTCCTGTTGATAAATGGAAGATGTCAGCGTCTGAAATTTGTGCTTGTTCTTCTGAAAAACGAATGTCAAACAAAATTAAAGAACGGTCTCAACTGGGAATTGAACCCAGTCTTACCGGGACAATGTCTTTATCCACTCGACCATAGGGACTTAATTATAATACGACATATTTGTCGATCTCAATTTCTAATTCGAAATTGCAACCAATTCTTCCCATATTTTAGTAAGCCATCTTTTTTAATGATCACAAAGTTCTTACGAATTGGTTTGTAACTTAGTGTCTCGGATAAACATATGCGATTTTTATTTATATGGGAAACGTAATGAATTTTTCTAAATGTCTAAAAGAATATTCTATTTTTAGTGGGAAACTTTTCTAACGTTTGAAGTTTATACCCACCAATGTAATATATAATCGAAGAAGAAGATAATATAAACAAATCTAAACGAAACATGAAACAGAAAATTAAAAGATAACAGTCTCATCTAGGAATCGAACCCAGGATCTCTGTCTTACCCGCAAAACGTCTTTATCCACTCAAATAGATAGATGTATTAAAAAAAACAATCCTTATGGGTGAGTTCTGTGCAGGTAAAGTTAGGTTATAGGATGGCTGTAGTTGGTGTTTTGTAAGTGATATATGCAGCAGTTATACATGGTGTCCGGAAACTCGTAGTACAAGCGGGAAACTGGTGAATCTACATCACATTTGGAGTCGATTTTGTAGTATAATTTTTTTTGATTTGAGCTATCGTTTTCGAGTAAATCGAGTCAGAAGTTGATTTTTTTTTTGATCAAATTCTTATAAATTATTACTGAAGATCAAAGTACCCAACTAATTAAAACTATTTAAAAATTTAAAAGTAAAACAAATAATGACGAAAAAATTTGAACCCTGAAAAAGCCGAAAAATATATTTTTTAGTTTTTTTTTTTTTTTTATAAAAATGCTCAAATCAAAAAACTTTATGTTTATTTGGGTTCCCCGTGTGGTATACATTCTCCAGTTTCCGGCTTGTACTACGAGTTTCCGGACACCATGTATATATTTTGAGTTTTTGTTATTGTTACCTAGTATTGGCACCGATATCCACATCTCAGTACACGTAGACTTTGAGCGTTAAGATATTTGGAGGTTGCAATCAGTACCCCCCCCCCATTATTCCACAATTATCATCGATTGATTCATTAAGCCTAATTTCGCAAATAAGGTAAAAATGCGAACACCTCGCACAATTTGGAAATATATTTTGAATAATGCAGTTTTGTAAAATTGATTGTAAAATATTCTATATAGAATTAAATAATTATTATGCCGTGATTAGGGTTAGTTTTATCTTTAAACATCAGAACTTTTTGTTTGTTTGTTGTAATTTATTTTATCCTTGGTTTTCAGAGGCTTTGGTTTTGACGGATTATTTACTAACTGTGAACAAACCGTGTAAATAATAATGATGTTATGACATTGTTTCATAAACAAGTGATAATCCGTGAATTTCTTTAACTTTCGGTTTTGAAAGGAGCTGATAATTTTTTTACTATGGTCGTAGAAATAGAAATAATACTTCCAAATAATATGAATAAATCCGAGATCACAAAATCATAAATAATACCAAATAAAATAACACAATCAATTACAAGAATATACTGCTTACAAGAATAGCATTTAAGTTCCATGGGTAATAAAAATATTTTGTGTATGCGCAGGTCTCGTGGGATCACTCACTACCCCCTACTACTAACCCCTCAATTATCAACAATTATTTTTGTCGGTTAGGAAAGAGGAACGGTTAGGTTAATAAATATAATTTGAAACCTGTTAACCTCTAACCTCTTTGTGTGTTCGAAACTCGGCAGGAAAAAGTATGAATTTATGTGAGTTTAATCACATTAGGAATTAAAATTCAAAAAATTAAGTGGCTCTAGCTATGAATAGTTAGAATAGCATTCTTTACATTGAGAATGTCACGGTTCAGTATTGCGAGTATTGCGATACTTGATGTTCTTGCGCTGTAACTCCAAATATATATATATATATATTTTAACATTAGCTTCTCACAGGAGACTCTGAAGAAAATAATTCCCTTCGGGGCATGTCATCTTTGGGGATGCTGTGTGGAGGGTCTTTTTAGGAAAGGATGGAAAGGTGGGTCCAGGAGTGACGGACGTATGAATCCATCCCTCCCACTGCAGTGCAAGGTGATGTTCCGAGACAGTCCTATTGGAGAGGTCAAAAGGTCTCCCTTAACCAGTCTCTCCCGATCCGGCCTACCATGCAGTTGGTGGACAGACATGTCCACCGCCAAGACCCGGATAAACCTCACTCCATTAAGCGGGCACCCCTGCTAAGCCACCAAACGTAGCGAACCACTTGGAGTGACCCATGGCAGAGGTGTAGGTTATCCAATAAATGGTTCCCGGGGCGGTGGGACCCACACCCGCATTAAATTAATTATTGCACAGTAGAACACAAAATTTCACAATATGGACATCCTTCAGAAATATCGAACAGAAGTAACGCATACGATCATATAGTAATACGTGAGTATAGAATGTATCGGGAGCAACTCATATCATATAATCCTCTTCCTCTCTCTTTTACCTATAAATTATTCATGTGATGTTTAGGACCAAATTTGGATTCCTAATAATTAACGGGTTAAAGACACAATAAATCTGTTAGCTGGAAGAAATGGGGTCTACCCATAAGCTACACCTTTTGTAATTTTTATTTTACAATAAATAATTTTTGATTTGATTTGATTTGATTTTAATCTCTCATCTCTGATCAAATTTACCATAATAAACTTTTGGCCTTACTTTACATATCTATGCATATAAATAACTTTGAATGTGTAGATTTTTTTGATAAATAAGTCATTTGTTTTTTACGAATACATGTGTAGCGGTGCTACTGGAATATTCGGGAATGTTCGCCAATGCAAAACGCACCGTAGCTAGAACTCTCTAAATACGATGCTAGTATTCGGCGCACACCTACCTACAAATCTGAATATTCTTGACGTACTAGGCGCTATAAAACGGCAGCATCAAGATGTACTCAGTCAGTCATCAATAAGCAGTTCCAACAGTGACCAACCTGCGGGCCCTGCGACTGCCTGCTGCCTAAAAGAGGCGGTAGGCCACCCGACAGTCCGGCCCCCTTCGTCGCGCCCCACCGTTACCCCACCGTTACCCCACCGTTACCCCACCGTTACCCCACCGTTACCCCACCGTTACCCCACCGCGTCCCTACACGGATTTTACAAGAGAGGCTACGGATTACCATGGACTCTTCGGGATCACATCAGCGCCCTGGCCCCGGATATCATCCCTGGCCTGCGCTCCTCACGCGCCTAAACCCTGCGACACCTTCACCGGTCTGCGCCTCGCCTCCGCATCTCCCGCACATCTGCCGACCAGGTCAACCCTACCTTCGGCTATCCTGTTTCACACTGGAGTACACGGAAGATGCCACGTCATCCCCAGTGCTGAACACATTCCCGAGTCGGGTTTCCACCGACTCGGTGTCAACCCACTAACTAACGGTTGAAACGAATGTGACCTAATGGTACCCCGTTCTGAGGTCTTGTACATGGCTATTTGTGTGAATTATATTTTTGGGCATTTTTTTAGTATGTTAATTTTTTGAAAGTAATTTTTGGAAAGCGTGTCCAAATCAAACATGAGGTAAATTATAAAGCGAAATAATACAAGAAAAACATAACATTATACAAGAAAAATATAGATTATAAAAAAATATCTTAACTTCACATTTTTTATTATTAGTAAAAATAATCCAATCTTCAAAGCACACATAACTTTACCATCTTTAAAATATAAAGAACAAAATATTTTCACGTAAGAAAAAGAGGCATAACAAACTGGGTACCCTTAAAAAAACATAAGGTTTATTCTGCTGAGTTTTTACTTTTTTACGGTTGAATGGGAGGTAAACAAAACCATTTTAAGCAGTGTAAACAACAGCAACGGTGCAGTACGAATGAGAAGCTGTCCGCGTTGGTTTGCGGGGCGGCCTGTGAAATGTGTTTACACAAAAGTATTAAAATTTTCGCACAAATTTGTATGCTGAAATTGAGTGGTCTAGCGCCAAAATAATCTGGTCAGCAAAATTGTAAATATTACAAAAATATCAATTAACATTGATTTTGAAATAAGTGATTAAAATTATTGTTACTTAACGTTATTTTTATTACACACACTGAATCATTTTGATGAAAAGAATACATACTCGTAGATTTTGTTTGTGATTTTTTTTGAAGTGAAACTTCTTTACGCGCGTCATGCAATTTCGAGGACCGGAGTAAAACCGACTCATGACCGAAACGAAAATGCGGGACCACCGATTAAAGTTCATTTGATCTAGTCAAAGTTTTGAAGTAACATATAAATGCTTCTTAGCTCATCCCGACAACTGGCGTTGGTGGTGTAATGGTCAGCATAGTTGCCTTCCAAGCAGTTGATCCGAGTTCGATTCTCGGCCATCGCACATTATTTTTTTGTTTTTAACGCCTTTTTCATTCAATATCTTATTTTTTAGTAGGTCAGAACATTTTTTAAAAGAAAATAATATTGCAAAATAATAAAAACACTTATCTCACTGTGATAAAACATTACTCCGCTAGAGCGCGCTTTGCGTTATTGTGTTGGATTAAAATTATTATCTAATCCGTATATTATGATAATTGTATTACATTTATTTAATTAATTTATTTATTTTGATAATATGTAATAATTTACAGAAAAAAAAATTAAAACTATCTCCCTCTGATAAAATATCCGTTCGCTAGAGCGCACTACGCGATCTTGTGTGGGATTCTATTTCTGTACATTGTACATTATTTTTAAAAATATATTATATTTTGGGTGTGATGTAGGTAACATTATAAAACATAACAAGCTCTCATATTTTCAGAACCTACATAATATAATCAATTTATGCGGCTTTGCTTACAGTTGGTGCTCAGCGTGGTTGGCTTTCAATCAGTTAAGCGAGGTTCGATTCTCGGCTGTGGCATTTTTGAAGTGAAACCTTGTTGAGGTGGGGGAGCCGCTCACGAACGTTCTCTCTCTTCTCTTCTTTCCTCTCTCTCAGACACCAGCGAACTGCGCCACGCCAAGCATCAGCTGAAACTAGAAGTTTCACTTCTGTCTTGCGTAGGCTTGACACACCCACTTTTTTTTTATTGTGAAAACTTCGTGAATCGACGATAACCACCGATTGCTGATTTCACCTATACTAATGTTTACTCAAATAAGTTATATAAAAAATACTTTATACTAGCGTATTGATGATTTTCGAGGAAGCTTAAGGTATAAACAAGTTCAGTAAACGGAGCACACTAAAGTATGTAAGTGAATTAACGGTTTATACCGAGTGATGTTTTTGTAATTATAATATAAATTCTTGATTTTATGTAGAGAATTAACAAAACACTTGAAAAAAATAAATCAATTAGTTTGATGTACAAAAAAAATAATTACAATATTTTATTTACTGTGATTTTTTTGCAATTATTCAACAATGTGGATATCTGGAGTGATTAGATTCAACAACGTTATTGATGAAATAATTTTAATCATCACAGTTAATTTGCCATCTCTGTTGTTCTCTTACGTTGAAGGGTGGAAATCACATCACTGTAAAATTTCAATGTTGATTTTCAAGTTCTGTTAAAGTTTTATGCAGGTTATGTTACAATATGAGGAAATAATAACAGAACTCGAAGTTCTGTGAATGTTCTATTCATGTTCTATTCATATTCTTTTCATGTTCTATTCATGTTCTATTTATGTTCTATTCATGTTCTATTACTATATAATTATTGACCAGTTGCTTCACAACTGAAATAGTTACAGAACTTGGATAGAACCTTCACAGAACTTGAAAATCAACTTTGAAATCTGATGAAATGTTCGTATTCTGTGAAAATGCCCGTCCCTACTACTAAATAAACAGTTAATTTATTGAAATTCTGGAAAAATTATTCGTTTTCTTGTTAAAAATGGGACTGCAGGCCTTTGAAAAATTGACAGAGTTCCTAACAAAGTATTAATTAGAAGCAAATATTTTATGAGTACGGAGAACACATGTTCATACAAATATGTCTATCATGATATTTTTTAACACGTGTTATCGATATATTCTGAATGACTTATATTTTATCAAGATAATGGCACATTATCGTTTTTTAACAGGATCATTTTTCTCTGTATAGGCTCAGTAAAAAAGGGCTGTCTAAAATTCTTGTTTTGCAATCAAAATGTGTGGCGTTTTCTTCTACTACGTTTTTCACCCAATCTTTCTTTGATTTTTAGTCAGGTTACTTTGAATATACCGACCTTCATGACGCGTGTAAGATATTCAAATCTTCTCTTTTCCAAGCTTTTTAAAATTTCGCGAAAAATTCCATTCTCCGGAAAATGAATTTGTTTTTTGATATTTCCTTCCAAAATAGTGGATCTCTCTTATTTCCTTTTTTTTGTTAAGGAATGTCTAGCACTGGGTCACTCAAATATGAAAATAATTCTCCTACAAATGTGTGTTATTTTTGTTCCTGCATCGCACAGAGGCGGGAGTGGACACTGCGAGACACGATCCCCTAGCCCAGGGGTGTCAAAGATACGGCCCGCGGGCCCTATCAATACGGCCCGCGAGCCGTATGCGGCACTCAGGTCCCATCATTACGGCTCGCTACCACGTGACAATATTATGCGATTGATTTACAGTGTAATTTCAAGAGACGCGCGCATCGGACGCGGTGCGCCGTGCACCGAGCGTGAGCGTAACCTTTTCTCTTACGCCGGCTGGTGGCGCTGGTCTGGTACACGACTCGTACTCACGACGCCCCCTCCCCCCCGACCCCGCACCAAAAGGGTCGCAGTTGCCGGTCGCCGGCGCAGTCAGATTTTTCAATGTGGATGAGTGTTTCAGGCGAATTATTATTGCTTGTAAAATAATTGTTACCCTTTGTGCTATGCATAAAAAATCTTCTCTTAAACATTAGTTTACCAAAAAAAAATAATAATTGATAAAATAATGTAAAAATATTGAACGATTTGTGGAGCGGGCCTCTTTGTGGTGCAGCCTTGATAGCCTGTGTTTAATGCGGCACTGCCCTCAAAGTTTCAAACCGACGATACAGAGAGATTTACCACTCTCTAACGTGCCCCAAATATACGACATATTTTTTACAAGAATTAAATATGAAATAATGCATACCTACTTGTTTGCGCACCCCGGTTCTCGAACCCGCGAACCTCAGTCTGTGGTCCAAAAACTTATATTTACAATAATAAAACAGCACTAAACGCAAACTAAACAAAAAAATGTCCAAAGAAGCGAAGCTAGCAGTTCAAAATGGAGTGCTGGTACCTACCCACACATATGGACATAGTTTGTTGAATGGTGCAGTGCGAGTTCACAGATGCATGCGCCACATGTTTTCTGCTGGGACGGTGCGATGACCGATATAAGGGTACGTTGTATTTTTTGTGTGAACTTTTGAAATGGGTCGTAAGGGTCATAAATCATGATAAGATATACTTTGGACGAATTGTGTGCTTTACGACCCTTGCCAGTTAAAAACAATATTAATAGTGATAATGGCAGTGATAATGACAAAAACCATAGTAATAATGATAATAACAATAGTGTACTATTTCCCCGACGTAAGGGAAGAAAACGAGGGTGTAGAGCCGGGAGGAAAGTTAAGCTAGTTAAAATCTTGCGTTTAGCACAAACCAGGAATGCTCGTCCGCCTAAGTTTTTAACCGTTGCCGCCTGGAATGCGCGATCCATTGGAAACAAACACGATGATATTTTGGATCTGATACGTGACAAAGGTATTCACATTTTGGCGCTATCGGAGACTTGGCACGAAAATGCAGACTCACTTTCAATCAAAAACCTTCGATCAAGCGGGTTCTCGGTTTATGAAGCTGCAAGGCCCATTAAAGATGATACAACGAACATTAATTTTACAAATCATGGGGGAGTTGCAATTGTAGCGCAAAGTGGTATTCGTTAGACAGTATAGGGATACGTCAGGTTTATACTACTTTCGAGTTCGTCAGTTGCAAGGCTTCTGCCAATGGTGCATCCCTCGTCATAATCTCCATCTACCGTCCCGGGTCGTGCGCACCGACTGCAAATTTTTTTAATGAATTCAGGTCTCTCCTAGAATGCACCTCCAACTACAACTGTGATGTTATCATTTTAGGAGATGTAAATATTCACCTAGAAAAGAAAACTGATCTCATGTCCAAAAAATTCACCAAAATCCTGTGTGACTTCGGCTGCGAGCAGTGGGTAAACTCAGCTACTCATGATGCAGGAGGTACACTTGATGTAATCATTTCCTGAGTTGGGTCTCCCCCGAATAGAACTCACGTGACTGACATTGGACTATCGGATCATCGTCTCGTCACATCCGTGTTTGCCTTCGATCCTCCAAAATTGGAGTTTAAATCCGTTATCTCTAGAAATTGGAGAGAATTCGACTTCGAGGCATTTTGCAATGAACTGAAAATCTCACCGCTCTGTGATAAGGAAAAGTTTTGTAAATACCAGGTAGAAGAGTTAGTAATTCTTTATAATTCTACGCTACTGGCATTACTTGACAAAAATGCGCCTTTCACGGAGAAGGTCTGCCGCATTCGAAATGGCTGCAAATGGTTCGATGCTGAATGTCTCAAGAAGAAAAGGGAAATGCGAAAATTCGAGAGGTTGTACAGACGAAACCCGACTTTCAGCAATCGGCAACTTTGGATTGCGAAACAAAATGCTTACAAGGAAGAAGTAACGCAGAAAAAATCTAACTTTTGGTGTGAACAAATTGAGGCAGAAAAGGACCCTCGAAAACTGTGGCAAAATATAAAAACGTTATGTGGAGAGAGCAACATCAAGATTGATTCCTCTCTTGAAGCGGATAGTCTTGCGACATATTTTAGGAGTAAAGTCGAAAAAATTCGGGCTCTCGGTGGGGTAGGATTGCCTTCTGTCGCAGCAACAACTCCGCTCACTGGTAACTTCACTACTTTTGCAGCAGTAACAGAAGAAGATGTCGTACGTGCTGTGAAGTCTTGCCCAAACAAGCAATGCGCTCAAGACCCCATACCGACCTGGCTCTTAAAGAAATGTCTCCCGGATATAGCACCTGTGATTACCGAAATTATCCAGAAGTCTCTTGTAAATTCACTTGTACCGGGAACACTTAAAAAATCAATTATAACTCCAATACTAAAAAAACAAAATCTTAATACTGATAATACAGATAATTACAGGCCAATATCCAACCTACCATTCCTATCAAAACTGCTTGAGAAAATCGTTGCCAAACAATTAGTGGGGTACTTGAACTCCGCTGGTCTGTTTGCCAAAAATCAATCCGCTTATCGACGGTTTCATTCAACGGAAACTGTTCTTTTGCGGGTTGTTTCAGACTTGATCATCGGGATGGAAGCAGGTAAGTTGGGTTTGATATCTGTTCTTGACATGAGTGCGGCATTTGACACAGTAGATCATAGTATTTTACTAAATGTGCTTGAAACCGAATTTGGCGTTCGAGGTGATGCACTCCAATGGATGACATCGTACCTGTCTGGACGAGTAGCCTCAGTAACTTTCAATAAACGTACATCACCTGAAACTCCCATAGAATTTGGAGTTCCCCAGAGTTCTGTCCTAGGCCCCATTCTCTTCATTCTCTATACGAATCGTCTTGAACGACTAATTCACTCAGCTGGCTTTGAATCACAAGGCTACGCAGATGATCGTTTGATTTTCAAGTTTTGTTCTCCGGACAAAAAAGACGTCCTTAAAAACGAGGTGGTTAGCCTCATTAACACAATCTCAAGTTGGATGTCTGTCAATAAACTTAAACTAAATCCCACAAAGACAGAATTTATGTGGATAGCTTCCCCTGGAAGGCAAGCTCTCCTTGACTTCAGTCCAATCCGTATTCAGGATACGGATATAATCCCTTCTGCAGAAATAAAATTTCTAGGTTTCACTATGGACAATATTCTTTCTCTTGAATCGCAAATTTCAAAAGCTGTGAGTTCTGGTTTTTTCCATTTAAGGCAGATAAAATCAATCAGGAGATGCCTTCCCTCTGATGGAGCAAAGTCACTCATAAATTCGTTCGTCATCTCACGTATGGACTATTGCAATAGTGCATATGCCGGCCTACCTCAGAAACAAATCAATAGAATCCAGTCAGTTTTTAATGCTGCGGCAAGAATGATTTTTGGTGAATCTAAGTGTTGCCGTATAACCCCACTTCTAAGGGATCGCCTTCACTGGCTTCGATGCCCTGAAAGAATAGAGTTTAAGATCTGCTTAATGACCTTCAAAGCATTGCAAGGAATGGCGCCAGCATATATATCGGAACTATGTATCCGACAAAACTTAAGCAATAGACAGCTTACTCTAAGGTCAGCAGATCTAGATGTTAGTAATCGTCTAATCGAACTTTCTAGGTCAAATCGAGCAGTTTACTATGATCGTTCTTTTAGTGTAACAGGCCCTCTCATCTGTAATAAACTTCCCTCAGCTCTTACTAATCTCCAGAATTTGGCTGAATTTAAACGAGCTTTAAAAACAAAATTATTTAAAAAATCTTACCATTTATAAATTTTAACTTCTTTTCAATATTTTATAATAAGCCATATTCTAAAACTTCCGGTAATTGTTTGGTTTCGGTTGTCTCCTTATTGTACCTTTTTAAAGTGTCTGCTCAAAACATTCTCATTTCTGAGCACAAACTGCCTCCTGTTTTATGTTATGTTTTAGTTTTAATATTCGTGTTTTGTCCTGTCCTACTGTTATTGTTATTCTAAGTTTTGTCATCACTTTGTATAAACAGTGTATTAAGTGTTATAATATTAGATCTGTATTGGGTAAGGCACACTGTAGGAATAAGTTTGTTAAACGAGTAGTTAACCTGTTGAATGTGGGACGAAATTTCGGAAACGGCGCGAAAATTACCTCGATGTGTTCTGCTCAAATATCTTAATGAAAACTAAGTATTTGCTTTTTTTTCGATTGTTTTCTGTTTACCAGATAATGTAGCTAATTATTCATATATAGTACATGATTATATCGTAAGACGTTTTCCCAGAATAGCTAACTTTATCTGAAAAATTAATAAAAAATTCCCCCGTTCGGGAAACAATTGTCAAAAAATTATGTATATGAATATAAACGGATTTAATTATTTCTACACAAACCTGAATAAATAGCCTATATGAAAAAAAAACAAACCAAAAGTGGTTTCAAAGAAATAATGGCATTTACGTTGTTTTGAAAATGTAAAATATTTTAGGCTTTTCAAAAAAAAATGTCAAGCCAAGCATGCACTTTAGAATTTTTTTGTGTCGTATTGTATAAAGTTATGAAAGCAATTCTTTCAGTTTTTGGTAGTTCATACTATTGTTGTTACTAATAATATTTTTTTATACTAGAAACCTGTAAATAAATAATGATAAAAATATATTTATGCACTATGATGTAAATTTTCGCTGTCACTTTACTAACCTGGTTTTTGACACAATTATATTGCGAAATATTATAAAAATTACATCAAAATAAACAAGATAGAATTACCTTTCTAATGGAACCTCACACCTTTTATTTCGATAATGAATTTATATCCAAAACAATGCTAATATATACAATATTTACCTCAGACAGTTGACCAACTTCAAGTCAATTTCAATACATCGATATCCAAAATGGCCGCCATTTTTGTATACAGATATTCTTCGAAATACAGAGTGGTGCAAAGAATCATGATTCAATGAGAATAAAAAAAAATTTTAGTGATATTTTTTTTCATAATATTTATTTCAATTTTATATAACATAAAATGCATTTTTTTCAATTTCAAGTAACTGGGTGGTTCAATAAAAATAAAAGTCGGAGATTTATGTTTCATCATGTTTATTTCAATTTTATATTACATGAAATACATTTTTTTATTCAAGTGCTGTGGGGTTCAATAAAAAAAAGTTTAGTAAAAAAAGTTTTTTTTCATCGTATTTATTTCAGTTCCTCTTATGTTATGTTCTCTTATGTTCCTCTTATGTGGCCGATTTGAAACCTGAAACAGTAAACATTTATTGTTACACTAATGTCTTTCAATTCTGGAAAAGATGAAGCGTACAATCAACCTAATATAACTACTACTAATACAAAACATACCGTCATGGCGATCGATGCGGTGTCTTTGGTGGTTCTGCTCCCTGCATCATGTTGTATTGTGGTCTCCATTCTGCAAAGCGATAGAAGCAATCAGACATATACTTGTATTTATTTAATTTTAAAAAAGATATTTATAATTGCATGCTGTTTTTTTATATCATATATAAAAAAAAATCTTATAATTTTTTTTAGCACATCCTGTACACCTGATCTAATTTTGTGATATTTATTACGATTTTTCATAAAACAATAAATAACAAAAAAAATATTTCCGTAAATAAAACAATAGTTTTACATTTTCTAGTACACCCTGCTGTGGTGGTTTCTTTTGTATGGAGATTGCAATATTCACATATCACTACAGGTGGCGACACTAGTCATTTTTCAAAGCTTTCGTAAAATTCCGTGAACAGATACATTCAAACAAATTGGAAATCTTGATTGTATTGGTGTCAATTGCTGAGATGCAAAACTTATTTTTTTATAATATTTTAACTAAATATTGACTAAACAATGATTTTGAAACACAATGCCAATAGTTTTCCCTACATAATGACATATGAATCTCTACAAATAATATAATATTACGATGTCAATATTGATAAACAAAAACGAACTTTTTATAAGCAAGTTTTTTTTGACATTTTCGGCCAGTAATTCATTTTTCATAAAATAAACACTAAATATTGACAAAACAAAAGCTTTTATATATTCTCTCAAATGGTTTTTCTACACAATAACATGTAAATCATTCCAAATAATGTAATATATGACATAAATAACTTGATTCAAACACAATAAATTTTCAGAGCGAAAACACTTCCAGTTTTTGACAGGAATTTTACGTATTTGTCTTTTGCAAAAATGAATTATATTTATGAAAAACACATGACTTGTTCAATGAACTATGCATAAAATCATGTTTACTTACGTTTCTTTGGGAAATTCGTCGTATAATACAGTCTTTACTGTAGCAGTCCGTCCACCAGCGAACGTTGAAAAAGATGCACAAAAAAGATGACAATGGCTTTTCATAGAGAAGTCAATTTGAAAGCTACCAAAGAGGCTACACTAATAAAATAAAAGGTATCTTCTAGACTGATATTAGCGCAAGCGATTTTGACCTTGTTCTTCATACAGTTTCTCTATAGATAAGGGTTAAAATAGCACTTAAAAAAAAAAAACCAAGCAAAAATATTTCTCGGATGCCGGCGTCCGACTCACAGTCGAGAGGTTAAGCGCACTTGAAGTGAAATGACACTAAACTGCGCTATATAAATTCCATGTTATTATTATTATTATTACCCTGATGTGTGGAAGTGAGACATGGAACTGGCAGAGAATGGATGAAAGTAGACTGAATGCTGTAGAAATGAGATCTCTGAGGCGTACGTGTGGTAAAATGGTAAAATAAGTGCAAGGCTGATGTAAGCTTAATGAGAAAGATCAAGAAAGGCACCCTTAGATGGTTTGGGCATGTCGAGGGAATGAGCGAAGAAAGGAGTGTAAGGTGTTAAGAGTGTAATATGATGCAAATGTGAATGGTAGCAAAAGTCGGGGAAGCCCGAGGAAGACGGGAAGATGATGAGTTAGTTGGTTCTAATGAAACAGAATAAATAAAATCACTTCTTGTTATTTTACCAGCCCTGTAAACATTCCTCCCCATTATATAGATTGTCATCCAGCATAATACCCTGCTTTACCCGAGTTTCGAGGACTTAATGAACTGTTGGAAAATAAGGTTTTTTGTGTTTTTTTCGAAGCTGAAAATATTTGAGTTGCTTTACATTTCCAGACCCCGGCTGTTTTTTTTACCACTGAGCTAGTGAGTATATCGTCGCGCGTCGGTTCGAGAGTTTTTGTCGGTTCATCACACATTTTTAATTTATTTTCTTCTTCGATTCGAGGATATTAGCCACACAGAATAGCGGATTTCATAAACGTGTGTTTATGTTCTTTTTAACGAAGTATGTATATTATCTTTGTGAACCACATGGTACCTATATTATGTACTTCCTGTCTTCACAATTTCGGGAAATATAGCATAACTACGATATTTGGAATTGTATTAATAATATTGACAATACGCACGTTGGTAGAGTATGCGTAAGTACTTTTTATTATGATAATATTCATTTGTGCGTAGATCATGAACAGATATAAAACGAGGAAAAATAAAAACAAAACCTTTTCAATGCATCGGTTATAATAAAACATTTTTTAATGTTTTTAATTTCAAGGCCCATAATATTTAATATTATATTGCTTCCACTATGCTTCTCTAACAATGCTACTGTTTGATCCTTCAAACATTTATACAAACACACATATATATGCTTCTCTAACAATGCTACTGTTTGATCCTTCAAACATTTATACAAAAACACACATATATACCTGGTATATTCTATTGTAGATGAACCCAGTGCCGTACGTCTATAGCGAGAATTGATCTCGTTGTTTAAGTCCGGTGCCTTTGATTTGGTAAAATGGACTAGTAATTCTTCAGTGGTACTTGAGAATCTTCCAGATTCTCACCGAAGCCTTGTGGACTTTACTGTTGGTTCTAACAATGCCGCTAAGGTGTTAGGCCTTTCGTGGGAACCAGCTGATGACAGCTTCTTCTTTACGTCTTCTTATGTTCAGGAGAAGTGCACGAAGCGGAACATACTCTCCATAGTAGCCCGCTTGTTCGATGTTCTCGGCTTGGTCGCCCCTGTCATTCTGTATGCGAAATTACTTATTAAGGAGCTATGGCTGTGCAACATTGGTTGGGATGATATACCCCCTGAGAGCGTTATTCAAAGGTTTTCGGCTCTCACACAGGAATTTTCTTTAATTTCGACAGTAAAAATCCCCCGCCATGTTGGCGTCCTAAAGGACAGTACAGTGCTCGTTGTCGCCTTCTGCGTGATTTATTTTCACACCACTGATCTCTCTGGAAATATTTCAGTGAGGTTATTGTGTGCAAAATCAAAGGTTTCTCCCACGAGAGTGACAACTCTCGCTCGTTTGGAGCTTTGTGCCGCAGTTTTGATGTCAAAATTAATACGGACGGTGCAAGATAATTATCGTGCGCGTCTCTCTATTTCAGGAACATACGCGTTTTCAGATTCTACCATTGCGCTCTCCTGGATACATTCCTCACCGCATCGTTGGTCGGTGTTTGTTAGCAATCGTGTAGCTCAGTGCCAGGAAAATTTGTCTCCGAAAAATTTTTACCATGTCGCCGGTAGTGAAAACCCGAGCGATTGCCTTTCTCGTGGCATGCTACCCTCTCAACTCGTTTCACATGATTTATGGTGGAACGGCCCATCATGGATTCGCCACCCACCTTTGGAATGGCCAGTAAAACCGTTTCGCCCCACCAATACCGGTGAAATGCCTGAACACAAAGTTAATGTGCTCACTGCAATGGTTCTGGGTGAACAATCGGTTCTGGGTGAACTGGCCCAGCGTATATCCACTTGGGATAAACTACTAAGGAGTGTCGTTTATATTCTCCGATTCATAAAAAAGATATCACCTTCCTCTGGAATTGTCAATAATCTTGTGACTGCTGAAAAGGCTGTACTTCGTTCCGTGCAAAATGCTCATTTTTCAAATGATATTGCTGCACTTCAGAAAGGCAAATTCCACTCCAAAAGGCTTCAGGGTTTGTCTTTATTTCTTGATGAGGACAATTTGTTACGTATCGGGGGACGCCTTTCTAAATCGGACTTTCCTTTTGAGGTTAAACATCCGGTATTACTACCTAAACATGACTGTGTTGTAAATCTTATCATAGATCATTTTCATGTCATGAACTGTCATACCGGTCCAGGACTTCTTATGTCTATATTACGTCAGCGCTATTGGATATTAGATGCTAGGACGGTTATTAGGGCAAGGGTGCGGAAATGCAACTGCTGCTTCCGCTCAAATCCATCACATCCTACCCCAAAGATGGCAGATTTACCTTCATATCGTATTACTGAAGCAAAAGCCTTCGTTCATACCGGTGTTGATTACGCGGGTCCTCTACGTATTACGCTTGCTCGTCGGAGAGGACAACATTCGCAGAAGGCATATATTTGTCTGTTTGTATGCCTTGTGACTAAGGCTATTCATATTGAGTTGGTCTCTGACTTAACTTCAAATGCTTTCCTGGCTGCTTTCAGCCGTTTTATTTCACGGCGTGGCCCTGTGTCGTGCTTGTATTCGGATAATGGTACCAATTTTGTGGGTGCAAAGGCACAATTGGATGACCTTTACAAGTTTTTAGTTGAATCGGAATATGAGCCCGCGTTAAAACGAGAACTCGCCAAGCGTCGTATCGAGTGGAAAATGATTCCACCACGCGCACCCCATTTCGGAGGTATGTGGGAGTCTAACGTGAAAAGCATGAAAACTCACTTATACCGAGTGATCGGAACTCAGCTTCTCACTTATGAGGAGCTTCAGACTGTGTTGGTGCAAATAGAGTGCATAATGAACTCTCGCCCGCTCACAGTCGTATCTTCCGACCCTGATCCGGAAATCATAACACCTGCGCATTTTTTAATGACTACACCATTACAATACTTACCTGCATCTATCCCGACGGGCAGTAAAATTAATTTCGCTCAGCGCAAACAATTATTGGATAGTATGGTTCAGTCTTTCTGGAAAAAATGGCGTGTGGAGTATCTGCACACCTTGCAAGTCAGGCAGAAGTGGGCTACCCCTGATCATCCGATTGAGATCGGAACTGTCGTTCTAGTGGGACAGGAAGATTCCCCTCCGTTGAACTGGCCTTTGGGTGTAATCACTGAGGTCCATCCCGGATTGGACAAAATAGTTCGCGTTGCGACGGTGAAGACACGATTTGGGTTCTTCAAACGACCGGTTATCAAGTTATATCCCCTTCCGACTCAACAATTTATTTTTCATAGGGAAATATAAAATTCCCTAGATGATCTGTGCTATCTACACGCCAGATTATCATCCATAATTTTGGTGCGAGATAGATACACCGCCCATCGTCCGCCGCTGGGCCGATGTAAATGCCCCCCCGCCCCCGCCCCCACCGCCGCCCGCTAACCCGGCCGCTCGCACAGAGCCAAAAGTTACCGTAAACAAAGGTCGAATGTCTACCCGCGCGACAACTAGAGCAAAGGAAGGCGAAACAACTCAAGTTTCTGGGACCATCGACAAGGGGAAGAGGCCGCTATCCGGCCCATCTAAACCGAAGAAGATGTCAACTCTCGTTGCCCAACCTACCGATACTGTAACATCGAAGACTGCAGAAACCGATACAGCAGAATCCGAATCTGAAACAGAAGCCTATACCTCCACTTCGGCTAACCCCAATTGGCGCCGAGTTACGCATAGGAAAAAAAGACGACCTGTACTTCATGGTACCGCGACTGAGCATAAAAGCCTCATAGCCGTTGAAAGGCGCAAGTATATTCATGCCTGGCAATTCGATGTCAACACTACGGTTGAGGATATTGTAAAATTCCTTCTCAACATAAACAAAGAAATCATTTACGATGTTGTCAAGTTGACAGCTAAAGCTGACTACGCCTCTTTCCGGATCGGAGTCCCGGAATCGAAGCTTTCGTTTTATATGGACCCGAACATATGGCCAAATCATGTTGCATTCAATGAGTGGTTTTTTCGGAGAAATGTCGCAACCAATGATGAAACGAAACACTCAGGACGGGTTGTTTCGGAGAATTTGAACAATTCATCAAATTTCAACGTTCATTTTCGGGTTCTGTGAAAGACTTATTCAAGTTCTGTTTTTATATCATTGTAGGCTAGTTGCTTGACAAAACTGAAATAAAAACAGAACTTGAAAAAATCTTTCACAGAACTGGAAAATGAACGTTGAAATTTGATGAATTGTTCAGATTCTCCGAAACAACCCGTCCTAAGAGTGAGAAGTAATTCTAACCTCTCTATCTATTATCAAAACGTTCGAGGGCTAAATACGAAATTGGCAGTATTTAAAAACAACCTATTTGCTCGAGATAGCTTAGATTTAATAGCAATCACTGAATCGTGGCTGAAACCAAGTGTGCATAATTCAGAGCTATTTCCAGAAAATTATGTTGTCTTTCGTCGTGACCGCCTCACACGCGCGGGTGGTGTCGTCCTGGCTGTTCGTGCTGATTCTGTAACCCATGCTGAGAGGATTTCTTCAATGGACCTCCCCGACACTGAATCCCTGTGGGTGAAGCTATCCTTGAAATCTTCAACTGTTTTTGTATGTGTGATATATGTGCCACCGCGTTCTTCAACTTCGTTATACTACAACATGTTCGAAAAAATAGAAAGTAATTATAATCTTCTCAGTGACAAAAATATTTTAATATTAGGTGATTTGAACCTCCCTTCCTGTAACTCCAATATTGTGAACATGTATAATTATTTTAAATGTTTCTACGGTTTGCATAAATATAACTTGATATGTAATGATTATAATAACACTCTGGATATAGTGTTATGTAATGCCAAGGATCTTGTAAAGTGTGTTGAGAAATGTCATGACCCTATTATAAACGAGGACAAGCACCACCCTGCTTTGTCTATAAGTATTAGTGAGGCTCACTCAGGTGGTTCAAGTTCATGTCTAAACCCAAGTCCAATAGAAGTTCCCTCCTATCATGGAGCTAGAACCATAAACGCCTGGAGATTCAACAAAGGAAATTTCCACTTATTATATAAATTGCTTTCTAAATGCTCATGGCAACCGGTCTGCCAAAGTTCAACAGACATAAATGCATTATGTGCAAATTTTTACAATTCAATTTACAATATATTCGACAAGTGTATACCCATTTCCACACCTCGCACTACGGCACACAGAGTATATCCTAAGTGGTACACCAATAGTATTATTTCAAATATTAAAATTAAACATATTTTTCATAAGCAATGGAAAAAAACTCGTCACAACTTGGACTATGCTAGTTTTTCAGCCTATCGCTCCATCGTAAAACGTGAAATCAGTAAAGCTTTTAAAAATCATTTAAATTCAATGGAAGAAAAATTGTCTATCGATCCCAAACAGTTTTGGAAGTACATTAAGGATCTAAAAAAATCCAACAACTCATTTAAGTCTATGATTCTTGACGGAGAAGAATTGACTACTGATGATAAAATCGCTAATAGTTTTGCGACCTTTTTTTCATCTGTTTATAAAAATGTCCAACCAACTCTCAATATTGACTCTACCCTTCACAATGTACAGATTGGGCCCTCATTCGACCTGGTCAGTATTTCAGAAAAAGATGTTAAGGAGGCACTCTCAAATTTAAAGAAACCTCACTCCATCGGTCCTGACAATATTCCAACATTTATACTAAAGGGTTGTTCCGACCTTTTAATACCACCATTATGTCATCTCTTCAATGTATGCCTAAAAAACGGGATTCTCCCAGACATCTGGAAATTAACTAAAATAACCCCTATCTACAAGAAGGGTGACAAACGTGATATCCGGAATTATCGACCAGTTGCCGTTCTATGTTCCATCATGAAAATATTCGAGAAAATTCTACATAAATATATACTTAATCACGTTAATCCAATTCTTGATGACCGTCAATATGGTTTTAGACCCCAGATGTCAGTAACATCAAACCTCTTATGCATCTCAGATTTCTTATCACAAACTCTCGACAATCGGGGACAGGTGGATGTTGCTTATTTCGACCTGGAAAAAGCATTCGACAAGGTCGACATCGACATTCTTCTAAATAAGCTAGCTTCATTTGGTTTTTCCAAAAGACTACTCTGTTTTTTTGCTTCATATTTTCGAAATCGTAGACAGTTTGTTTATTATAAGGGTTCCAGTTCTTTTGAATTCATAGTTTTTTCTGGATTTCCTCAGGGGTCTATCCTTGGACCACTTCTGTTTCTGATTTTTATTAACGATATTGGTTCAGTCATCACAAATTCGCTGTATTTACTATTTGCAGATGACTTGAAACTATATCGCTCAATAAAAAAACCATATTGACTGTATTCTCCTTCAACGTGACATTGACTGCGTTTCAAACTGGGCCAAAATAAATGGCTTGAACTTCAGTACACCCAAGTGCAATATCGTCTCGTATACAAGATCAAAGAAACCGCATGTATTTGAATATACAATCAATGAAATTATTCTCCAACACCTAAACCAAATCAAAGATCTAGGAGTTATTTACGACAGCAAACTAACTTTTCACCAACACATCGATGATTTAATAAGCAGAGCATACAGGCTTCTCGGCTTCGTAATTAGGAACTCATATCCATTTCGTAACACAAAAACACTGACGTTATTATATAATACACTAGTCCTAAGCAGTGGCGGCTCGTGACTTTTGGGTTACTAGAGTGCTAATATTACAAAAAATGGCTTCCTTGATGTTGTTGTAGCTGAAAACGATTTTTTATTTTTTTTTCGAAAATTGATTTTTTGTATGAAGATTTTCAGGAATCCCGTGCGGCGCACGGCTATACTGAAATTTCCTGAAAATCTTCATACAAAAAATCGATTTTCGAAAAAAAAAAAAAAATCATTTTCAGATATAACAACATCAGAAATGCCATTTTTTATAATATTAGCACTCTAGTATACCCAAAAGTCACGAGCCGCCACTGGTCCTAAGTGTACTGGAATCAAACTCGATCATCTGGGCTCCACATGAATTAACATACACTTTACGCATTGAAAGAGTCCATAAAAAATTTTTGAGGTTTTTATTCTCGCGGCTCTATGGACGTTACCCTTGGCTTTACCCATCGATTTATATATTAGGCATGACCAATTACCACTCCCTAGAGACAAGTAGAGGTATTGCTTTGCTTAAATATTTTTTTCAACTTATAAACGGTCACTTATCTAATAATGAGATACTGGCCCAACTAAATTTTTTTGTACCAGAGTCTCACTCTCGAGGACGTCATCACAATCTTCTATATAGTAGAGCAAGCCGCACTAATTTATTTATGTACTCACCTGTGGGGAGAGCTACGTGCTTTTTGAATGCAGTAGATAAAAAAATAGATTTATTTTTTGTGTCCTATAGCGCATTTGCGAGATTTTTGGCATTGCATATACACTGCATAATTGGTACAATTATAACGTCTTAGGCTATATTACCTGTAATTGTTATAAATAAATGTACAAATTATATAATAAATAAATAAATATATATATATGTCACGCCGTTTGCTTTTGACAGGCCGTGTGCTAACCAATAGTATGGTCAGAATTTGAACTGTGTAGATTAAATTCACACACGTCAGCTATAACCACGGAGTGCCGTGAGCCGCACGATCGCACAAAAATGTTCGTCCTGTCAAAACCAATGTGTACACTATCGCCGGTTATTTATCGGAATAATCCCTTAAACTTACTTTACGAGTGCTACCGTACAACGATCACCGTTCCAGTGCTGACAGATGATTTTCGAGATGCAGATTTCATTCGCCACCCGGTAAGTTGACTGTGAATTAACCTTACGAATTGTGTTTTCGCATTGGCCTGTCATAAGCCATAGGCTTCATCCATGCTTTATCTGTGTGGAATAGCTCTTTAAAATACGGCTATCCCAACCCTTGTTAGTTCCTCGAACAATATATTTATTCAAAACACAAAACCAAACATACACACAGAGAAAAATGATTACGGCTGATATTAAAATCCGGTTAAAAACGTGATGGCAGACCATTTCCTAAGAAACTATCAGTACATTCAGAATATATCTGAACACGTGTTAACTGAATATATATTCATGTGTTATGTACGAAGGAGATAGGGTCCCATTTGTTCAGTTGGTAGAGTGGTGCCCCGGCAATGCGAAGGTCCTGGGTTTAAATCCTAGATGCGACCGTATCTTTTTCTGACTTTTCTGTTTCGAATTTTTGTTTAAGAATCGCTAATATTGACTTCAATAATTAAATATTACAGTTTGAGGTTTTACTCATTAAGTTATTAAAAAAATAAATATTCATCCCAGACTTGCAGAAAAATCAGTCGCCCATTAAAAATAGGATATTTATCTAAGATACTGTCTAGATTGCATTTAGTTCGAGTTGGATCTTGCGATTATACAAAAAGATAGTAGCCAAAAAAATGTGCGGTGAGAAAATGAAAATAATATTGTTAGTTCTTATGCGTATGATACTGTTAAATATGACCGAAGGAGATAGGGTCCCATTAGCTTAGTGGTAGAGCGGCGACCCGGTAAGGCGAGGGTCATGGGTTCAAGTCCTAGATGCGACCATATCTTTTTCTGATTTTTCTATTTGATGTTTTCGTTTAAGAATCGCTAATATTTTCTTCAATAATTAATTATTACAATTTGAGGTTTTACTCATTAAATTATTCTTAAAATAACTTTGTTTATAACCACTAAATTTTATTAGTATACTATGACCGACCGGTTCGTTCACGGATTAGACCGACCGGATCAGTTTAATTTTGTACCCCTGAAGATGCTTTTGCTAATCGGAACCGGTCGGTCGTAGAAAATTAAATAAAAAAAATTTCGTCAAACAAACGAAACTTGTCGATACGATAAGCGGTGCGCGTAGACAGGATTCGGTAGTTTTAGTTAGAGCGCTGGAAGAGTTGGAGGTCAGTTGGAGGTAAAACGTGGAACCTATTTCATCAATGTTAAAAAGTATTTTTATTTACATAAGGTTGTTTCTGGCAGAATCGAATGTCGATGGATCCGTGACACCGCTTGTGTAGTTATTTCTATTATGCTAAAGAAACCACAGTAGGATATGAAGAATAAAAAAAGATTTCTGTTAATACTAGTCGGAACAAATAATATCTGTCTAAGTATAAGTTTAATTAAAAAATATATCACTTTCCAGATGGAATTGAAAAACGCTAAAATTGAAACAACGTTATCGACACGTAAGACTATCGACATTTAAGGAATAAATATTTTAATAATGTTTTGCACAGAATGCCATTCAACCGCAATTTGTTCGGAAATATTAATCTGCAGTGAACGTTCAGAAAACAATGGGTGTATAGATATTTCATTGGCACCGGACATTGTATTTATAAATCAGCAGTAGGTGATTCTCCGCGGAAATGGAGCAATAAATTATACGAAACAATACTTTGCACTATTTACGCAATACATACACATCGCTGGTTTGGTTCTTTGGAAAATGAAACATTTTTATTGTCCTTTGTTCCCCAGATGAAAATAACTAACTAGTGAATTTTCAGTTGTTTTCATCCGTATCTAACGTTTCAATTCGAAATCAATTCTTCGAAATAATTTTTTCGAAAATCAATCCTTTGAAACTTTGACTACGTTTTCTTCGACCATGCAATTCTTCGAATTTGGTTCATATTTTTGTATTAAGAATTGTATTAAGAATTCGTTCTCTAAGAATGTGTATTTCGAGGAACTGCCATTCGAAAACTATGTTCTTCGAATAATTGATTTCGAAGAATTGATTTTCAAAAAATTTAACTATAATCGTTTTCATAACTCTTTTTGTTTTAGTGTTTTTATTTGTATTAAAAATTAAAGGCATTAGTATATAGTAACTTGGTGTAGTTGCCTGATATATGATTTCGATCTTTCTCATTTGGGCAGCTTATAAATAGGCGGTTTCTAAAAAAATAATGTAGATAAAGCCTTGTGGAATAATAATAATACTTTTATTTCGGGCTCGTGAAGGGTTCATGCAATGCAATGAAATCAATATCGGTCTGATCAGCATAGCAAACAATAAAAAATAAAATTTATGATAAAGGGATTAAATAAATTAACATTACACATGGAGAAAAAAGAGTATTATTAATTAGTTAATTAAAAGTGTCTTCATATTATTGGTAAACCGGTTAAAAACGGGATTTCAGGCTGTTTCCTGTGGACCTGGAGTTGACCGCTTTATTCCTTGTTGTAGCATAAAAAATATTGCCTCTACCTGATATAAACACTTCAACCAACACAGTTGTCCATAAGCGTGGTGGTATTGAATTCTTATAGCACTGAGTTTTGCTTGGGTATAGGGACCCACGTCCACAGGTCTGCTATTTAGAGGTGCATACAGTATGCATTGAATAGCATTCTCTTCATATGTAATGCTTGTAACTATTTTTTACTTACATATCATTATATTTCTACAAATGCAGTAATAATGTTTAAAAAAACATTGTTCAATGATTTTTGTGCTAGCCTGTACTACGTGAGACACAGCGTCATTTAAGTGAGCTCACTCGAACAACGAGTGGTTTGACCCACTGGAATGACTTTTGACGATTTGCGTATGTAAGTATGTCACTTCTACGAGACTCAAGAATCGACCAATGTATGTACTTTCACTTGATTTATTTGTATTTGTCTTAAATATTATTTATATTATTCTATCAATATATATAACTATATCGAACGTGTAGAATTGTAATAACCTCCCAATATCCTGGAATTAAAAATATTATCAGATCCATACTTAAACATCCATATTATAATACAATATAACGATGTGAGGGCTTTATTTTTGGCAATGATATGGGAGTTATTCCAGATACAAGCTCGATACCTATTATAACTGGTCACGAATCTGTACCTGTTCGGTAAGTACTGAAAACTGTTATTATTAATCGGCTGTATTATTCTCCACTGATGCTTAACTTGTGACGCAACCAACCGGCAGCCAATGTGTCCCCACATCCACAGGTATCTCTCTGATTTACGATTTAAGCTCGCTAGAATTGATCGTATCGGAATGAATAATAGACAATTGCCAAAAGTCATGAGAAAATATTTTTATCGATGAGCTTGAATTAACACATACTTTTAGAAACATTTAATATGTTGTTTTTTTTGCATAGAATCATATTAAATTTTACAATTTTTATCATATTATTTTTTTTAAAAGGGGAATTTTAAATGTCAATAGGTAACATAAAATTTCTGCGATGCAATAATTAAATAAATAATGTTCAATTTAATGTACAAGAACACTGGATTAATAAGGTTTATAGGTAAATGTAAGCACATAAAATAAATTTAAAAAAAACAACATTATTACTTGTCATAGCTAACGAACTTAATTTTCTGCACAGGCCTACGTGAATGCCTACGTAATATACTATGCTGTAAACGAAGTTATACTATAATGAATAGGTTTTAATGTGACAAGTACATTTTTGCACTCATTCAAATAATTGCTACCGTGCATACAAAGGGGCAAAACTCTACTAGCATCCATCTTGTATGACAAACTTTTGAAATGATTTGTATGTTCATTATGATGGTGATGCATAATGTACTATTGTAAATTTATTTTTGTCTTGTTAATGCACATATGACGGCTTATGATTTTTGGGGTATTTGATGAGATTATGAATGGCTTTTTAGGTTTATGCTCTAAATAATACACTTTCCCCCTCATCGCGCGGCTTCAAATTGTTCTCCAATAGCTCCGTCTACGGCTTTTTAGGTTCATGCTCTAAATAATGACCATCACTTAAATAGTTTTAAATTTATTATTTATCTATACTATAGGTATGTAGCTACTATAAACAAATATTACAATGGAGTTCTATAAAATAAGCAAAAAATAACAAATAAATACAAACGATATGTGTAAAAAATATTGGTGACTATAATTTTCTAATTTGAATTTCATCCGGAATTTTAGAATGGATAGTAGGGACTTGGACTCCAATCCAGCAAATGAAATATCCTATAATCTTTATTGAAACTATCTATTTTTTCAATTTCACCAGGAGTCAGCTTGAAGTCAAAGATGTCAATATTCTGCCGGATTCGTGATGGGGTCACTGACTTGGGGATAGTTATCAAATCACGGTCGATCTATAAAAAAGACAATAATATATAATTTTGTACGGCTTAATGTATTAAAGTGTAGTGTAGTCACTTTATCTAAATTATCGATGTTTTTCTTCTTTTTTAGTTATGATAACCGTTACATTTGAAATTTGTTCACATAATTATTATAAATATAAGCTAAAACACTCAGCATCACAAACATTGCATCTATTCCAAACTATTATGCGACAATATAGCGATCGTCTCTTTCGGGTGTGCAGCGTCTTCGCCCCGATCCACGCCTACGGATGAAGCCACCAGTCTCTTGAAACCATTGATAAACCCATGGAACGGAAAAATGGCTTAATTTAGTGCCACCACTTGAGCGGCTTCCTCAGCAGTGGTGTCCGTTTTAAGGGGTTGTTTTCTACCGTTAATTATACACGTATGTCCTCTTTGACGTTCAGATAATGAATGACAATTAATGATAATTTGACTTTGTGTTTCTTTTATAACGAAAGAAGATGGTACAAGTTGTGGCACCTGTAAAGATTTTAACATCCATTTCGGAAAATTTGAATCTTATATTATAAATTTGTATCCAAACGCGCGCCCAACATTTGTACACGGTTGACATTTGTCACATGAGAACGGGTCGCTTCTACGATTCGTTCTTAGGTTCAACAGCTCGGCTGTGGAACGAACTGCCGGCCTTTGTGTTTCCTCCCTCCTACAACTTGGGACTCTTCAAGACCGATATTCACTCCTTACTCTCCACAAAAAGACCCTCCACATAGCATCCCCAAAGATGACATAGGCCCTGAGGGAAATTATTTTCTTCAGGGCCTCCTGTGTGGAGTTAATATAAAAAAGAAACGATTGTCTGATACGAGGTCCTAAATGTGCTTTCAATTGATATCAATATTGTATGGGTTAGATGTATTGACTCAGGAAAACTTATGCTTGAAACTTATTTTCGAAGATGTGCGATTTTTGTGACGCCAAGAGAAGTACGTATGTATGGTAGCGTTAGTGGTATGTAAGTTGATTTTTTTCTTACCAGATATCTTAAAACAACTTGAACTGTTGTCTTCTTGTATTTGCTTCCGATTTCCGCGAGGATAGGGTCATCTAAATGTGGATCTAAGTTGCTTGCGTGGGTGCCATCAGGGAACCTCTTGTCTGCCATGGACCCCAGGGGACAGTAGGCAACCACCTGAATGTCGTTATCTTTACAGAAAGACACCAATTTCTTTTGCACATTGTTTGGGTTGACCTGTAATAATATTATAAAGATTTTTCGGATCATATAATTTTTTTACAACAACATCATGATATTTATGCAACTCTATTTTTTAATGTGAAACCGCACAAGAGTCCCAACTGCTCTCAACCATTTGGAGCCAGTGAGACTATGGCATCACCAATTGGGGTATGTTGTGAGGCTGAATGTAGTGGCGCGGGTGGGACATGTGGCAGAAGAAGGTGGAGAAGTACCCGGCTATACAGATCTGGTCACCAAACATGTCCAAAGCCATTTCAAGCAACGTTTCAATTTTGAATGGCGCGCTTACACCAGGGTAATACTGAGAGTATCTTGCACTTTGGCACGTGGCGCAAATACACTTTATATTATATTAAATGAGTAAATTGTGAAATAACAAATTAATCCTTTTTTTGGCACGCCATGATTAACCGTCACCTATATGTGTAAGAACTTAATTAAAATCAATGTTGATTAAGTTTATTTGATTTATCAACGCTTACTAAATTCAAAGTAACTATATGAATTTGAACAATAACATACTAACCTCAACCTGATTTATAACAGGTTTGACTTTGCAGGCATCCAAAATTTGCTGAATCTGGGTCTCGTTAAAGTTGGAAACTCCAATGGACTTTGTGAGTCCAAGTCTTTGTGCTTCCTCCATACCTTTCCAAGTCTCGAGGAAGTTTGTGTTTGTAAAATTCCCATGTTCCTGAAAATACAAAGCCACACGTGCATATGATAAAAAGCAATACCTTCATTTTGGAACATTAAATTGACTGTTTTATTAAATTTGAACACTCTAAGCCAATGATACTCAACCTTTTTCTTCTACGGGCCACATTCATATGTTTGTAAAGCTATGCGGGCCGCAACACTATACTGGTATGACCAAAGATATTAGAAGAACGAGATATGCTATGTTGGCCGCCGGACCGTAGGCGGAGTACTACCTAATTAGGGTACTTTGAATACGGGAAGAATTCGTTCATTTAGTTGATTTGATGTCGTAACCATGTACAGTTTGTGCCCGTTTTATTCAAAATGCCGTCTTGTTCAGTGGAACTATGCAAAAACACGACAAGTAATGTTAACTTTAAGATGAATGGAATTTCATTTCACCGGTAAGTACAAAATTAGAGTACTTTATCAATTTTTGATTACTATTCAAAGTTTTTATTGACGTAAGGCCCCGAGCGAAGCGAACATCGCCGCCACTAGAGACTAGTGATGGGGACGCCAATTTTTTTTTAAATACCGACTATCGATTTTTCGTAACATTAGCAGGGCCATATAAAAATACATAGAAACTTATTATTTCTTTTGAATTTTTTTTTAGATAATTATTATGGTAGATGCTGATTGGTGGTAGAAACAAATGCAATGATTTTCTTTTAAAATCTTTATTTATTAAAATTAATGTTTCTTTGTTTGTTTCGCATGCGTTCCTGTATCATTTATCCGATTTTCAATGAAACTTTGGTGATTTTTTGTACCCGAGCCCGCGGAGGTTTCTATATACGAGTATAATGGTGAGCTGTAGCATTATGAAATTATTTCCTATACCATTCATCCGATTGGGATGAAATTTTGTTGTATAGTTATGGGCATGCCCGTGAAGTTTTCTATATATATATAATGGTGAGCTCTGGCGTTATGAAATATGTATATTTTTTGGCGCATTATCAGTTTGAAAAATGTTTGTATTTCATATAGTTTAACGGCAGGAAAGGAAGGAGAAGGGAAAGAGAATCCGGGACGAGGGATCCGATAGGGGAGGGTTATTTGAGTTGGGGGGTAAACGAAGAAGAGGGTTGGCAGGGGTGACAGAGGGATGAGAGGGGGGGGGGTTCGCGGAAAAGGAGAAGCATAACAAAAAAGCGTGATAATTTATTTATCTTAGGTAAAGTATAATTTATATCCGTTTTTAGATGTTGTAACATATAGTATTTTAATTGTTTCAGATTTCCGAAGAACGGAAAAATTAAAGAAAAATGGATTGACGCACGGGGAGAAAGGAAAACTGGTTTCCGACTCCCCGTGGCATCATTTGCTCGTCTCACTTTGGCCAAAATGATTTTAAACCAGCAACAAAAATTCGGACCCTTTTTGCGTGGGCTGTTCCTACATTTAAACTGCCACTTATTTATGATTCGGTGTGTTTTCTATTTACTTTCTACAAAGCATATTTAAGAAGAATAAATATTTTTTCTCCGTTTGCACAACTTTCTGTCCTTTTAACCAGTAATTTTGGTTAGTTACAGCTCTTAAGTGAACCCACATCATCTACTTCGCTCACTACCGCTGCATCGCAAATACCAACTTCGCTCATTATAGCTGCAGGACAAACATCAACAATTGAAGATTCATTCAAACTGCCTATTACATGTGATTCGGTATGTTTTCTATTTAGTTTTTACAAAGCATATTCAAGAAGAATACATATTTTCTCCCATGTTTGCACAAGTTCTGCCTTTTTAACCATTAATTTTGATTATTTACAGCTTTCAAGTGAACCCACAACATCTACTTCGCTCACTACAGCTGCAGCGCAAACACCACCTACGCACATTACTGCAGGACAAGCATCAACAATTGATTCATCTCGAGAAAAAAAGTTGCTGTTATTGATTGAAAAATATAAAAGTATAATTGGATCTCAAAAATTGCATATAAAACGTCTTCAAGCAACCAAGAGGCGATATAAAAATAAACTGATGTCAATGACAGATGTCATGAATGCATTAAAAGAAAGAAAATTGATTAATGCAGATCAACAATCGTTGATAGAAAGCTCCGACGTTGGAGTCAGAGACCTAATGACTCGGTGTAACACAAGGCTAACATCAGGACGTACGATTAAAACAAAATATACTGCCGGACTCAAAACGTTTGCGTTAACACTTCACTTTTATTCGCCAAATGCATATGAATATGTCAGAAAAAAGTTCGAGACATTTTTGCCTCATACACGTACTATAAAACGGTGGTACATGTCTGTAGATGCACGTCCAGGCTTTACAAGAGAGTCTCTCAACGTACTAAAGGCAAAAGTTAACTCTACCGACTATAATATTGTATGCAATTTGGTAATGGATGAGATGGCTATTAGGCAACATTCAGAGTGGGGTGGTACACAGATGCATGGATATGTAGATATCGGAAAAACAGACGGAGATTATCTACCTGAGGCCAAAGACGCCTTAGTTTTTTTAGTAACTGCAATCAATGGTGCCTGGAAACTTCCAGTTGGGTATTTTTTAGTTAACGGTGTGTCAGGTGAGCAGCGGGCTAATTTAGTTAAGCAGTGCTTAGAACTGGTCCATACAACAGGAGTCCAAATAGTATCATTGACTTTTGATGGATGCCCAGCCAATACTACAATGGCAAAACAGCTAGGGTGTTTATTAGATACTGGTGAAATGACAACTAGCTTTGATCACCCTGTTTCAAAACAGCCTGTTTATGTTTTTTTTGGTTAGTTCTAAAATTAGTTCGAAATGCGATTGAAGCAATTGGAGTATTTAAAGATTGTCACAACAGGTCTATTAAGTGGTCTCATTTACAAAATTTAAATAAGCTACAAGAAAAATAACACCTTCATTTGGCTAACAAAGTTAGACATGGTCACATTTTTTTAAAAATCAAAAAATGAAAGTTAAGTTGGCTTCTCAATTGTTCAGCAACAGTGTCGCAGATGCTCTAACATTTTGTACGGGTCTAAACAATTGTGACTTTCAAGACGTTGAAGGTATCGTTGAATTTTTAAGAACTATCAACAATCTATTCGACGTTCTTAATTCGCGCAACATGAGTCAACTTCATTTCAAAAAGCCACTAAATATGTTTAATAAACATTATGTTTTTGAATTTTTGGTGAATGCAGAAATATATATAAAATCTCTAACTCTTTTTGACGGATCTAAGGTGATAAATTCTAGTAGAAAGAGAGGGTTTTTAGGTTTCTTAATATGCATCAAAAGTCTGAAAGAGCTATATCTAAGACTCATCGAAAAGGAGAAAAATTTGCAGTATCTTCCAACATACAAATTGAGCCAAGATCATATTGAACTGATGTTTGGCTATATACGTGCCCACGGGGGGTGTAATACAAACCCGACGCCTCGGCAATTCCAAGCAATTTACAAAAAACTTCTTGTGAAGTCAGAACTGAGAGATTTCCAAACAGGAAATTGTAAATCATTGGAAGAGATATCTTTATTGTATTGCTCGTCTGCTGTTGAAAAAATTAATATCTCCACTGATAGAACAAATCTCTTAGAGAACTTTGATGACGAAGTACAATTACTCCACGAACAGGCATTGTTTGATGATGAAGTTGATTTTCTGGTACGAGATACTTCACAATTTAGTTCTCAGGTGATAGCTTATATAGCTGGCTTTGTTGTTCGTTTTCTATGTGGAAAATTAAAATGTGATACTTGTGTCGGTGCATTGATTGCAAACGAAATTACAAGTCATCATGGATTAATAAAGTTAAAAGATAAAGGTGGCCTTTTTTTCCCTTCCATTGATGTTATAAACATTTGCAAAACAATGGAAGTGATAATAAAGAACGCCATTGTAGATGAAAATAAACTGAAAATTAAATCAAAATATAATATTAAACAGGAACTAGTAAACAAAGCCTTAAGACATTTTGTTGGAATGAAAGTATGTGAAAATATTTATTTTTATCAATATGACCAATCACCAATGGACAATCATTTAGTTCAACTCGCTAAAGCCGTTTTGGAAAAATACCTTGATATCCGTTTACATTACTTAGTTAAAAACGTAACACCAAAATTGTCGAAGCGACAAGCACTAAACAAATATCTCCACTTTACCGGTCAATAGTATATATTTAAAAAATATTTGTTATTTAAATGAAATACCTCTCGTACATATATATGTGAATATATTTTTGTTGATTTTTTGAAATTGTTGAACACACTTGACATTCAAAAGAGGAGGAAAACAACTGTTTACATCTTATTTAAAAAAAACTACCTGTAAAACACGGGTAATAAATAGTTCTTGAAACAAAATATGAAATCGCGTAATAAAGGCCCTAACACGGGTAAAGCACATAGCGTTGCCCTAAATACTTGTCAATATTATTGTAAAATTATTAACTGTGAAACAGAAATGTAAATATATTCAGTATAATCCTGGTTAAAGACCACCATTGAGAATAGAAACAATGATTTGAATGGTTAAGCCGTGTTTGGCGACTAGATCTGAATAACCGGGTACTTCCCCACCTTCCTTTTACTCAGCTTCTTCCCCACCCCATCACCTGAAGTTTCACAACATACCCCAATTGCGGAAGCCCTAGGCTCACTAGCTACAGATGGTTGGGAGCAGATGGGACTCTTGTGAAGTACTCAAATACAAAATAAACTAACATTAGGTAAACACTGAGAATCTCATTTTGTGGATTTTCACAACAACAAAAACACATTGTGAGTATAATTGTGATTAAATTGTTGAACAAAACCAAAAAACTGTACAGACAAAATTTAATTATAGATTAGATGCAAAAAAAATGATGAGGATTGTTATGTATCGCACTTATTCCGATTTATCTGTTGTGAGAATATGAACTTTTCATCAAATAAAATTTTTAACTTGAAAAATTTTTTCATTTGAATATCGTCATTGCGATTTTGTATTATTGCCATCCCTATTAGACTTCATTTGTATGTATTGCTAATCGCCAATGCTATCGGGACGTGTACGCACAGAAATCTGTTCTATGTATTAGTGCCAACTGAAACGATACGTTTTTTGTGTGAGTTCGAAAAGGGGCGGATACCTTAGCGTAAGCGAAGGTGTGCAGTAGTATTGGTGAACAAAACCGGCGACACTGGGCAAAACAATTCCACACAGTATGAACTGCTCATAGCACATCTCGTTCTTCTAATATCTTTGGGTATGACTATCGTATCCGTGTTCCGCGTAATTTTTACTTGAAATAAAGCAAAATTATTTGCGCGCATATTTGTCTGTCAAATCTTTGTTTTTTGGAGATAGATCCAGCGTGTGCAGTAGCAACACTCTTAAACCAGATCTGATGTTGACACGACAACGACTATCCTCTTCGGGTTTCAATGTCTGTACGTCAAAGTCGCAATTAATCTCAAATTAACGTGATATAGAATGCCAGATTTTGTAAATCATGTTCCTGATATTAAATGTATTGAGGGCCGCACAAAACAGCTTGGCGGGCCGCAGGTTGAGTATGACTGCTCTAAGCTATTCTATACTCTAAGGTACTTACGTCTTCAGCCACAGGTGAATGGATGAGGTACAGATCTACATAATCCATACCAAGGTTTTCCAGAGATCTGCGGAGTGCTGGTACTACTTGTTCAAAGCGGTGATCGTTATTTGTTAGCTGCAAATTTCAGGATCAATTATTAATGCACCTTGGGACAATTGTGAAAAGCAAAATAAATAGTTTTCATATATTATAATGCAACAAATATGAAACTTTTTTTCACTTTAATTTTATTGACCGTACCAGTCTGAAGACGGCTTTAACGAGCTGAAACCGGTTACGGTCAATAAAATTAAAGTGGAAAAAAGTTTCATATTTGTTTTATTATAATATATTATAATGGAATTTCACCATGAATTGTCAGTTTCAAAAATAGAAATATTAAATAGTTTTCAATTCTAGAATGACTAATTAGTTAGGTACCTACCTTGGTTGTGATGAACACGTCCTCTCTCTTGATAGTCCCATCTTTAATCTTGTTCTTTACTCCCAAGCCCACTCTCCTCTCCGTATTGTAGTAGACCGCTGTGTCTATGTGTCTGTAGCCAGCATCTATTGCGGCTTCTATTGCCTTCTGCATAGCATCCAAGTCGCCACCTCTCTACATGAGAAAAAACAATATTAGAGGTATGACTTTGTATAATTCTAATATAATTATAAGCCATCCTTAGGTACCATATCGGCTATCTAGTTATTTTTTTATTTCCACATTTTTTTTGTGAAGATAATATCGTGGGAATAAAGGCAAAATACAAAAATTTTGAGATTTGACTTAGTAATGCAGTGTTGTGAAGTTATTTTCGCTCTATAAACTGGCAGAACATACGTTTTAAATTAAAATGTTCGTTGATTTATAAAATAAATCATTTACAAAATAAATAAGTAAAGTAGAAAACAAATATTTTTTGTTCTGGAAAAAAACGTTAAATCGATTTGCCTTATTAAAATTTGTCATTTCTGGCGGAAAACTTTATCTCAACTTAATTGTTAATGACTGTATGCGTTTATGGTGGTGTAACATTTATCATATACTTGTGGCGTCAAATTATCCAGATTAAATAATTAATAATAAACTGCTACTTGCTACTTAGGTACGTACTTGATACTTGCATCGTTAAATCGTAAACAAAGTAATTTACGTACTACGGTACCTACCTGTCTACCAGGTGACAAAACGTCACGGGCCGTCTTACACATTACGAGAACTCGCCGGAAGGTTCGAGTCTACGGCCTATGCATAATCGCCGCACTATCGAAGGTTCCTGAAACGTACAGTCTGTGCGAGTGTCTTCGATTTAGTTGCCATCTATCTACCCACTGCTACCGTCGGCCGTCTAGTATAAATAAGCCCGACGCAGCGAGCCAGTCAGTCAGTCATCAGTTACCGTTCAGCCGTCAGCCTACAAGGAAGGATCAACGAGTGATCACTCGCGCTCTTCTTACTAGCGCGGTGGACAACACGTACCCGGCTTCGCCCCTATCATCATGGACTCTATCGGGACATCATCATAGCGCCTCGGCCACGTTCGCGGCCAGCGCTACTCGGATTACAAGCGCCCTGGTTCCAGCGTCTCTGACCAGCGCTTCTTCCACGCTACCATGACCACCACGAGGACACGCAGCATCCTCACTGGTCACGCCGTTCCCGTTCAACTGCCCACAAGGTCCGTCGCACCTTCGGCCGTCTCATCAGCACTGGAGTTCCTGAAGACCTACGTTCTTCGCCAGTGCCTGACCTCCATCGAGTCCCGACGTGATCAGCGCCCGGCGTCGACTCACTGACCCGCGCTTGACCAGCACATCATCAGCCAGCATCCGGTGTATTCTTCTGTCCTACCTCATCTCCTTGTCACGGCAACTGACTCACCAATAAACACATGTGACCTTCAACACCTTCTTTCATTTCGTGCCTCACCATTGATCCCCAAAGTGGTGACCCCGACGTGATAGTGTTACCCCGACTCACCGGTAACCCCGTCTCAAAATGGGTGATCAGTAAAGGCACCACGGAGCAGCAGCACCAGACCATCTCCGCACAAGCGCGGATAGTAGTGCCACCATGGTTATCTGAGTGAATCTTCAGTCTGTGTTGTGAACATGTGTTTTGCAAAATTTTTTTTTTATGAAGTGTCACACTTAAAAGACGTTCGTCTATGAGCTATTTCTTCTATCGCAGCCCTCAGCAAAGCTGCTGGGAAGGGGGTGTCTGTGGCGTCAAATTATCCAGATTAAATAATTAATAATAAACTGCTACTTGCTACTTAGGTACGTACTTGATACTTGCATCGTTAAATCGTAAACAAAGTAATTTACGTACTACGGTACCTACCTGTCTACCAGGTGACAAAACGTCACGGGCCGTCTTACACATTACGAGAACTCGCCGGAAGGTTCGAGTCTACGGCCTATGCATAATCGCCGCACTATCGAAGGTTCCTGAAACGTACAGTCTGTGCGAGTGTCTTCGATTTAGTTGCCAACTATCTACCCACTGCTACCGTCGGCCGTCTAGTATAAATAGGCCCGACGCAGCGAGCATATTATCAGTGTTCAGTAATTACTATCGTTGTACGCTACGTCTAGGCTGCACCTATCTACGATTTACTACGATTTAGTTTCGCGCGCATTCCTTTGTACGTAACCAACGTGAAATATTGTGATTGTAAAATCAGCTGACAATCTATCAATAAACGTTATACCTGAGTGAGAGATCTTTTCATTTATACACCACGATAACTACATACTTTTTGTTGTAAACGAAAGTGAAGCAGTCAATTTGAAACAAGTACCCGACGGACAAGAAGCACTAAGTAACTTAGTGGTTTTTGCGTACGAAAACGTCTGGCAAAATATATTGCTTTAATTTTGGAAATAAACTAAAAACCGGCTATTCATAATTATAATCCAAACAGACACAAACGAAAAATGAACTACCAAGTTTTGCCAGTATATTCACGATATAATATGGCTTATTGACAATTTCTAGATGACTATAGGGTTCCCTAAGTAATTCAAATAGATGATACGAGATGATATACCGGCTACAGTGGACGATCTCCAACATGTAAACAATATAAAGCGTAATAAATTCCAAGCTTTCCGCTGCATGTAAACTTACCGCAGACGTTCCGAGACCCAAAACTGGAATTTCATTTCCATCGTTCAAGCGAAGTGCTGTTGCCTTTCCCGGCGCGGAATTGGAAACGGGGGGTAACTAGAAAATATTATCATTTTTTGATTAAAGTACATCTAAGATTACATCTTTGAAAGCATCTTTAAATATATGTATATATACATAAACTATATAAACGCTGTAACTCAACATATATTTATATATATATATATATATATATATATATATATATATATATTGTAATGGTGAGATCCAATGTAAAACAACGGATGGCGAACGAAAACTTGATTCTGGTAGAGGGGATCGGACCCGTGACGGGACCACGGATCTAGCCTCAGGCTGGTTCTGGTAGAGGGGAACGGAACCGTGACGGGACCACGGATCTACCGGGGACGGCGTGGAATCCAGGGAACCAAGGTCATCCTTCACTTTGGGGAGGAAAGGGCGCTACACCAAAAACAACTTGTATTCACATGATTTACTCAGATTAAAACACCACCATGGTGAGTCACTAATTCGCGTGAAGCTGTTCGGGAGGAAGTCCACCATAAACAAAAAAAAACTATTTGTCTTCTCCAAAAAAAATTGCCAAACTTCAAAAAAAACACCATATACAAAATAACCAAATAGGCAAGAACTGCACTAGTCACATAATATTTATGTGACAATATATGTTGTATGTTGAGTTTCAGCGCAAGAACATCAAGTATCGCAATACTCGCAATACTGAAGCGTGACATTCTCAACGTAAAGAATGCTTTTCTTACTAGTCATATCTAGAGCAACTTAATTTTTGATTTTTAATTCCTTATGTGAATAAACTCATATAAAATTATACTTTTTCCCGCCGAGTTTCGAACACACAACAACCTCTCGTTAGAGGTTAACAGGTTTTTATTAAATTTTATTCAATTATATTTATTAACCTAACCGTTCCTCTTTCCTAACCGACAAAAATAATTGTTAATAATATAGGGGCTAGCAGTAGGGGGTAGTGAGTGATCCCACGAGACCTGCGCACATAAAAAAATATTTTTATTACCCATGGAACTTAAATGCTATTCTTGTAAGCAGTATATTATTGTAATTGATTGTGTTATTTTATTTGATATTATTTATGATTTTGTGATCTCGGATTTATTCATATTATTGGGAAGTATTATTTCTATTTCTACGACCATAGTAAAAAAATATAAGCTCCTTTCAAAACCGAAAGTTAAAGAAATTCACGGATTATCACTTGTTTATGAAACAATCTCATAACATCATTATTATTTACACGGTTTGTTCACAGTTAGTAAATAATCCGTCAAAACCAAAGCCTCTGAAAACCAAGGATAAAATAAATTACAACAAACAAACAAAAAGTTCTGATGTTTAAAAATAAAACTGACCTTAATCACGGCATAATAATTATTTAATTCTATATAGAATATAATAAAAACACATAAATTTGTTTTTGACCACGATAGTTTTATTTTCACTCTACCGGTTTCGGAAGATCCCTTCCTTCGTCAAGAAGAATCGTGAAGAATCTCTCTTCCCACGTGTTCCTCCCGGAAGAGATGAATTTACTATCTAAAGGACTAAAATATAATTTAAATTACAATAAAAATAACATACAAAGTGCTATTGAAAATGTGGCAGTGGACATTGAAACGGCTCTATCGTTCCAACCTAGACCGTTTCTGTACAAAAGTGCTGAGACAATTAAAAGTCTAATAACAAAAGATAAAATTAAAAAGGTCATCCATCCAGAAATTTTATGCACTAATAAAATTCGCAAAACGTTGGCTGGAAAGGATTTAGTGCTTACTAGGGCAGACAAAGGAAACACTGTGATCATAATGAACAAAATGGCCTACCACGAAAAAATGGAAGACTTTGTAAAAAGTGACGACTTCGTTATTATAAAAAAAGATCCGACTAATAAATTTCAAATAGATATAAAAAATTCAATAAATGCATGCAAATCTCAAATCTTTAAAGATGATTATCCTAACCAGAATAAATTCTTGCAGTCTAATCCTAAAATTCCCAAGTTGTACGGGTTTTTAAAAATACATAAAATCAATGAACCTATTCGTCCTGTCGTGTCATGCTGTGCTTCCCCGAATTTCATAATAGCTTCTCATATCACTAATGTCTTCAACAATTTTAATGTGTTTTCACCCAAATATACCATTAAAAACTCATTTGATTTAATAAATTCAGTTAAGGACTTGTTCATTCCCAATAATGCTAAGCTAATTTCGTTTGATGTAATTAACTTATTTCCAAATGTTCCAACTACTGATTGCAAACAAATAATTGTAGATATGTTAAAATCCTCTAATTTAGATAAAGATATGATTGATGACCTGTCTCGTTTATTCAATATGTGCCTTAATCAAAATTATTTCCAGTATAACAACTGCGTCTTCCAACAGAGCCAAGGGCTACCTATGGGAGCTCCTACTAGCCCACTGTTGGCAGATATTTTTATGAATAACTTAGAAAATAAGATTTTTAATTGTAAGTCATCACTCTTAAATAATGTTCTCACTTGGAAACGATATGTAGACGATATTTTTTGTATCTGGACGGGAACAGAGCGGCAACTAACTAAATTCCTTCTTCTTATAAAATCATTTCATAAAAAAATTCAATTCACTGTAAAGGTAGGCAGTAATGCATCGATTAATTTTCTAGATTTAACACTAACTTCAATAAATAATACAATTGAATTTAACATCTATCGTAAACCGACATTCACGGATATAACTATACATAACACGTCAAACCACCCGATATCACACAAACATTCTGCCTATCATTCAATGGTACACCGCTTAGTAAAAATCCCACTATCAGCTGTTAATTTCGAAATTGAACTGTCAAAAATAAAACAAATTGCTCTAAATAATGGTTACTCGACACACTTAATTGATAAAATCCTGAATAAGAAACTTAAACTCATTTCGACGAATACATTTTTATTTGGTACACCTGAAACTAATAATAAAATCATAAATCCCTTTCAATGGCGTAAAATCTTATACATATCCAAATTTTCTTCACTCAGTACAAAAAATTTGCCTACCCACATTAAACCCGCGTTCTATACTGATAACAACTTGGGAAAATTACTTAAAAATACTAAAGATAAAGATCACAAATTTAGCCACTCAGGCATTTACCAACTATGTTGCAATGATAGTCAATCGTTCTACATAGGTAAGACAACTAGAAATATAAATATTAGAATCACCGAACATTTAAGATGTTTAAATAACAATAATTTTTCGGAGTTTGCCAATCATCTCATTTCCACCGATCATACTTTTAATAAAGATACAGGGGTTAAAATTCTTCACCGTAGTAATAAAGGCAAAAAATTAGATAATTTAGAAGCACTTGAAATCAGAAAATCCATCAATAATAACTCCAGTATAATAAATAACCAAATTAATCTGTCTTATAGTCCTATTCTTGACATATTTCCAGTTAACCGCTCTGTTCTTCCTGGAATTCCCGTAATTACCCCTTCCACTTTGTCGACATCTCTCTCAAACACTTAACATTTTTGTATTTATGTGTCAATATTTTGTGTAGTAGATTAGTTTTAAATATTCTCCTGACGAAGGAAGGGATCTTCCGAAACCGGTAGAGTGAAAATAAAACTATCGTGGTCAAAAACAAATTTATGTGTTTTTATTATAAATTATGATGAGCCACAAAGTGAATGCTTTTTACAATTACGCTATATAGAATATTTTACAATCAATTTTACAAAACTGCATTATTCAAAATATATTTCCAAATAGTGCGAGGTGTTCGCATTTTTACCTTATTTGCGAAATTAGGCTAAATGAATCAATCGATGATAATTGTGGAAAAATGGGGTGGGGGGGGGGTACTGATTGCAACCTCCAAATCCATGTACTGAGATGTGGATATCGGTGCCAATACTAGGTAACAATAACAAACTCAAAATGTATATAACTGCTGCATATATCACTTACAAAACACCAATTATAGCCATTCTATAACCTAACTTTACCTGCACAGAACTCACCCATAAGGATTGTTTTTTTAAAACATCTATCTATTTGTGTGGATAAAGATGTTTTGCCGGTAAGACAGAGATCCTGGGTTCGATTCCTAGATGAGACTGTTATCTTTTAATTTTCTGTTTCATGTTTCGTTTAGATTTGTTTATATTATCTTCTTCTTCGATTATATATTACATTGGTGGGTATAAACTTCAAACGTTAGAAAAGTTTTCCACTAAAAATAGAATATTCTTTTAGACATTTAGAAAAATTCATTACGTTTCCCATATAAATAAAAATCGGATATGTTTATCCGAGACACTATCTATGTTACAAACCAATTCGTAAGAACTTTGTGATCATTAAAAAAGATGGCTTACTAAAATATGGGAAGAATTGGTTGCAATTCCGAATTAGAAATTGAGATCGACAAATATGTCGTATTATAATTAGGTCCCTATGGTCGAGTGGATAAAGACGTTGTCCCGGTAAGACTGGGTTCAATTCCTAGTTGAGACCGTTCTTTCATTTTGTTCGACATTAGTTTTTCAGAAGAACAAGCACAAATTTCAGACGCTGACATCTTCCATTTATCAACAGGACAATTTACTAAAAGCATTCTGGAAAAAAATAAATCGCAAGGTTAATTACGAACTCCGTGCTCCCTGCTGTGTGTAATATATTCAAGTCATTTTTCTAATATTCGTTATGTTGTTTTTCTCTCTCTTATTTTGGTTATCTTTTTAATCGTAATATTGTGTACATTGTTTTATAAAATATAGTTTTACCTAATTTTTTAGGTACATGTACTTTTTAATGTGAATTTATTTTTTTTTATTAGTTATTTTCTCTAAATTCCACCACCAAAATATTGTTTGACTTACTTATGCGTAACATATATATGTTTATAAAAACATCTGTTTAAAATTACACTGAGAATTAAGATATTACCAATTATGTATCTATTTGTTTTTTTTTTAATTATAAATTTTTTTTACGTACATTTTTATTTATTCAATTGCAATGAAAATCCAAATAATCATGTATATAAAATACACACATATTCTTACAAGAACAAGAAGACGAATAATTGTGTATACTGTAACTCATTTAAATATTAAATTCTAACAACTGGAGAACCTGTACTGAGGTGTTCACGTGCTTCGTAGGTAGTGTTATCGTGAAATGATTGTATGATTATTAATTTATAAAAGTTTTTGTTTAAATAAACAATTATCTATCTACATATTTATCTTCTATATATTGGTTTAAACAGATTATACAGGGTGTTATTAAGGGGCGTACTTTACTTATTTTTACCAGAGATTCCTCACATTATTTGGTGTAAAAATAGTAAATTAAATTTTGGAATCCGGTGTCGATTTTGAAGTCATTTTATTTCAACTTTAAACATAAAAAAATCAGTAGGTATTGGACAGTTAGGATCGGGGTTGGTTTTGAAATGATGTTTTTCTTGGTTTTGAAAAAAAAAAAAACAAAAAATTATCGATTATTTTACAAGCAATAATTGTTCGCCTGAAACACTCATCCACATTGAAAAATCTCCTGATAAAAGATACATGACGCCAACGGGACTCGAACCCGTGTCCCTTCGATTTCCGGTCGACAGCTCTGACCACTGAGCTATGGCGGCTTATCTCTATGGCGGCTAATTATTGCTTGTAAAATAATTGTTACCCTTTGTGCTATGCATAAAAAATCTTGTCTTAAAAACATTAGTTTACCAAAAAATAATAATTAAAAAATTATCGGATTCCGAAATTTCATTTTTACTCCAAATAACGTCATGAATCACTGGTTAAAGTAAGTCAATCGCGTCACCTTAACACCATGTATAAATTAGAGTACCTGTACCATGGCAGGCGGGTGGCCGCGTGGGGGACACCGGTTTTATTCCAAAATAGATTTTGCACACTTGACCTAAAAAACAAGTGGAAGGTCACTGTCTACGTCTGATAAAAAAAAAACTCTGCGTAAAGCCCGGTAAATGCCGGGTACTTGAGCTAGTTTAATATTAACTTTATATAATTATTTTATACATATCTATATTTTGTCTGAATACTTATTTGTTTTTTCTCACGTGTCTTAATTTTCAGTAGACTTTGTATCCCGATGAAGAAACCTGTAATTAATCTTGACAATCTTTACTAAATTAAATTTATATGATGCCACAAAGTGAATTTTCAATTATCGAAAAGTTATGTTTATTTTATTTCTTGATCTTCCTTTATTTTATTCATAAGATATTTTTACATTTAATAATTAAAAAAAAAAAATTGGGCAGTATTTTGAAGTTAGAAAAATAATCTAAATGGTAGGTACTTGAAATTAATATGATAAATTATAAAAACTAAAGACGGGTTGTTTCACAGAATTTGAACAATTCATCAAATTTCAAAGTTAAAATTCAAGTTTTGTTATTATTTCATAGTAGGCCGGTTGTTCCACAGTACTTGTACAATAAATGAATAGGACTTTCAAAGAACTTGAAAACCTATTAACTTTGATATTTTAATAAATGTTTGAATTCTCTGAAATAACCAGTCCTAAGAGTGTGGCAACGTTAAGCCAATAAATAGTATTCTAAAATTGATTTATTAGTTGTTGACTATAATTATAACAATTTTATTATTTAAAAAAAAATAAAGATTTAGTAGTGCTGTTCATGGCTACCATCCAAGTAATTGCGACGAGTTTAGGCTTCGTGAAACAAATATATCGGTAACGCAAAATGATGTTTTAGTATAAAGGAAACTAAAAGCATTGCAATTATTGGGGGTTAGGTCTCAACGCTGTTAAGTCTGAATTTTAGTACACGAATGTAATAAATTATTTTTTTTTTATTTCAGTAGGTTTTAAAAAAGTAAAATATTGTTAATAAAATGTATATTTTATAATTAAATAAGTACAGGTTCTTAAATAAACTATATGGGGCTGTAAAAGGTACTCACAGCATTTGCAGCACTAACAAGCACTACGAAATAAAGGAATTCGTAGAATGTAAACGTCATGTTGAAAGACTGAAGTCCTCGAGAGTGGTGCTGTCTGCAGCAAAGTGACCAAGCAACTGACTCAACACTCGCTGGGTCTTTCCCTTTAAACTCTAACCATCTTGGGAGCTGACCTCGCTGAAACTAGTTTTAAATAAATCTTTTTCGTCCAATGAATAATCCTTAAAATTTCTGCGCTCATAAAAAAATATACACAAATACACAATAATAAATACACAAAATTCACAAAAAAATTTACACATATATTTAAAAAAAATAATAATAACCACCAATCTGCCCAGCGAATTTATTTTATTCTTAGATTATGCGAAGTTAATTCAATAGCTCAGCCTAAAGGGTAATCAAACACATTATGTGATTCCAGTATCGCGGTCAAGAAAATCTAGATACCTACTATTATATTAGATTTAATCATACCTATATGATAATATAATATTCGAGGTGAATGTGTTTTGTTGAAAAACGTGATAGTTGCATCAATGTTGAGTTTCAAAAAGTTCGAGAGATTAAGAAAAAGATTCTCTTCTAAGTATTTGAACGGTTCCATGGCAAATATGATTTAAGATTTTCACGGCCAAAAGTATTTTTGTTATTTGTTTTTGGGGTGTTAAGCCGTGTTGCGTTAACTCCTTCTTTAGCCAACGTTTCGGACAAACGTTTTGGATTTGTTCCTGAAGTCCTGGGGAGACACAAAACTTATAGAGCACGGCTGATTACGGAGGCCATTGAAATCCATAAAAATCCCGTAAACATTAATAGAGACGATGGAGCTAAGCTCAATAGTTCTTGGTATCCGGTAATCGACGGCTACACCAGAGCTAAACGAAGAAAACCACTTTAAATAAAAAATGATACGTTAATGTTAGCTCAGAGGGTTGGAGCTGGCAACACGGTATCACAACCTCATACATAAGCTCACATTTCACCACAACCGGCACAACCTTAAATAGATAGACGAAAGAAGAAAAGCGAGTTTTTTGTGGTTTGTGACATAACCACGAAAGTTTTTTTTGTCTGGCTTGTGAGCTCACAGCCAGGCCCCGCTACTTTTGCCGGCCGGAGAAATCCCGCCGGCCCACTGAGCAGGCGCTCGCGCCCCCAACTGCCTTTATCAAGGCAACACTTTCACGCAGAAACACTCAACTAACGCAGATCCACGCTGGCCCCCACGAACCGCCCGTAAGCACCCGACGTGCTCCCTTTTTAAGAGGAGTCACCGCTCACAACAAGTTAAGATGTTCCCGACAAGGATGCTCCCCGAAGACCACGAGGACTCCCCGGTTGTCGTACCACCCGGCGCCTACCAAATAGGGCTTAGAAGGAAGACAGGGACCATGCGCCTAACGGTCCCCGCATCACAGCCCCGCCCCGAGGACCCAAGGACCCGGAGACCATCTACCACCACGCCCGACGCCACTGAGATGACGGAGCCTGTAGCAGGCCCCTCTTGGGCAACAGGACCCAGTCCTGCCCCCAGGCGCCCCCCGATTGGCCCAGCGTCGGCCTACGTGGAGGCCCCAGCAGCCGATGGAGACGGCTGCCCCCCAGGATGGAGGCTGGACGAGGCCGTCCAACCCCGTGAAGAGACCCATGTCCCCACGGGGACCACAACCGCTCCAGTGTGGCAACCGAGTCCAAGAGTTGCCCGAGGTAAGCGAAGGCGCCGGCGCGCCGCGTATTAAGCGTGCCAACACTAATTCATCTTTCTCCCCCGCAGGTACCGGCAGGAGAAACCGCGTTCCCCCGGTGGTGATGACCCTGGGGAGCATGACGCATGCACAAATTACAGCCACGGTCCAAGGACATCTGGGGGCTGGCAAATTGTTTACCTTCAAATACAACAGGGGCGGCACGGCCAACATCTTCGTGCGCTCGATGGAGGACCATCGCGCCCTTACCAACGGGCTGCGAGCGGAGGCTCGCGGCTTCCACACGTTCAAGGCCGAAGCTGAAAAAATGAAAAAGGCGGTCATCAAGGGCTTGCCGTTCGTAGAAGTGGAAAAAATCAAGGCAGATCTGGAATCACAGGGATTCCCAGCAGTGAAGGTGGTTAAGATGACCGCCTCAATTGAGTATCCTTTGTACTTAGCACACTTCAATAAGGAAGTTAACATGGGACAGCTGCGTGCGGCCGTCAAATACCTGTGCCACTGCCGCATTCGACTCCAGAAGCACAGGAGCAATCATCTCCAGCACGGCACCCAGTGCTACAGGTGCCAAGACTTCGGGCATGGGTCCCGAAACTGTTCGCACACAGCAAGGTGTGTAAAATGCTTACTAGAGCATGCTTCGGCAGAATGCCCCAAGAAGACGAGAGACGAGCCCGCCGCATGCTGCAACTGCTCAGGCCCGCATCCCGCCAACTACAGAGGCTGCCCCAAGCGGGTAGCGTACGTCGCCTCAATACAGCAGCGACCTGCCAGAAGGACACAACGCCCGCCGGCAGAACAGAACCCGAGCAGGCCACCTCCTCAGCCGAGGACCGATGGACGCACATGGGCCAACGTAGCCGGAGCCACCGCCCCCGACAACAGCAGCGCGAGCCCGCGCCGCCCCCACAGCCTCGCCCCCAGCCCCGCCCACAGCAGGAGCCCGTGCGCGCGTCCACCTCCTCAGAGGACGACCTGGACATCATGGCCCTGCTCCAAGGCCTCCTGAGGATGCGATCGCAGCTCGCCCGCTGCACATCAAGGGCAGAGAAGCTCGTCGTCCTGATGGAGCTTCTACAGACCACCCTCGATGTCTAATCCCGAGAAGGTGAGAGTCCTCGTATGGAACGCATTTAGCGTGCGCTACAAGACAAACAAACTGCTCGCCCTGGCAAACGAATTAAACACCGACATTATTCACCTATCAGAATCCCACTTGAATCCAAGCATACCGCTGAGAGTGCCAGGCTTCGAGATTTATCGAGACGACCGACAGGAAAGGTCAGGCGGAGGAACCGCAATATTCGTTCGACAATCTATGACATCAACAAAAATCCCCACTCCAAAGTTGAAGCACGCCGAAGCCACGATTATCGAAGTCACCATAGAGGGTAGAGCGCATACCATCATCGCCGTCTACTGTACTCAAAGTAATTTAGTGAGAGAAGACCTAAATAAATTGCTCAATCTGGGACCAATTGGTGTGATCGGAGGTGATTTGAACGCCAAACACAACTACTGGAATAACTACAGAGGTAATGCGAACGGAAATACGCTCTTCACACACATGCAGACAAATACCTATTCGATAATGGCGCCAGACAGACCTACTCACTACTCGCAGCGCTCTAGATATCCGAGTACATTGGATATCGTACTCGAGAAAAATGTCAAGACAATATCTCCACTGCGCACGCTAGACGAGCTGTCATCGGACCACCTGCCCGTGAGCTTTACTATATGCGGCACAACTTCAAGGACCCCCAGAAAACAGCGCAATTATAAGGATGCAGACTGGGAAGGATTCAAAAAGGAAGTCAACGAACGAATTCATCTCACTTCGGGAACTCTTCGCTCGCCACAAGAAATCGACGCAGCTACAAGCACTCTCACGGAGATACTTCAAAGAGCACAAGACGCACACATACCTCTAAAAGAAATACACCCATACACGATCAAGCTTCCCGAGTACGTCCTATCGCTCATCAAGGAGAAAAATCGCCTGCGACGCATGTTTCACCGCACGCGCGACGAATATTTCAAGACAGCGTACGCCTGCAGAGGGAAATCAAGACCGAGATCGTAGAACTCAAGCGTGAACTTTGGAAGAAAAAAGTCGCATCGCTCACGCCGAAGGATAATTCCCTATGGAAAATGGCTAGCGCGCTGAGACATAAAGATTTCACAATCCCCCCGCTACAGAAATTGAACGTCCCTGGGACGGCGCTATCGCTACAAGAAAAAGCAGATACACTCGCCGACGGGTTCGAGAGAGCCTACGCCGCTACAGACGGCCTTTCAGACCCGGCTACGGACCGGATCGTAGCTGATTCTCTACGAGACCTGAGCGAAGCAGAGCAGACAAACGCTGAAGATATTCATTTTGCTACGCCGAGCGAGATTGCAGTCACAATCAGGCGATTGAGAACAAACAAGGCGCCGGGAAGCGATCAAATTCACAACATTTTACTCAAACATTTCCCTCAAAAAGCCATTATCTACACAACAAAATTGTTCAATGCCTGCCTCATGACCGGGCATTTTCCCCAGATTTGGAAATCGGCGACCGTGCTGCCCTTCGCAAAGCCGAATAAAGATAGAACGCAGCCGACAAGTTACCGGCCGATTAGCCTATTATCTACGCTGAGCAAGGTATTTGAACAAATTATACTCAACAGGCTTGTCCCACACCACGACGACAACAAGACTTTGCCAGACGAGCAGTTCGGCTTCAGAAAGAGGCACTCCACAACCCACCAATTAACCAGAGTAGCGGAATTTATCGCAAGAAAATTTAACGAACATCGCTTCACCGCCGCGGCGCTCATCGACCTAGAGAAGGCATTCGACACCGTTTGGATAGACGGGCTCGTGCACAAGCTGCACCGCACTAACACGCCCATATACCTAATGAGGCTGATACAGGAATACCTAAAGAATAGATCGTTCAGAGTGTTCATAAGGAACGTGCTATCTTCAACGCGTGAGATTCCAAAAGGCGTGCCGCAAGGAAGTTTACTGGGACCATTCCTCTTCATTCTGTTCACCTACGACATCCCCCGAGACGAGAGATGCAATCTGTCTATCTACGCAGATGACGTCAAACTATACGTTTCCTCGCTGAAAGCGAACATGGCCGCTATTTACCTACAGAGGGCGCTCGACGCGCTCGTAGAGTCCTACAAAAAATGGCGCCTGAAACTGAAAGAGGCGAAAACCGAAGCCATCATGTTCACGAAAAAACGTGTAAATAAAACACCTGACTTCAACATCGAAATGGGAGGAGGACAAGCGATCGGCATGATGAAGCCAATTTTCAATAGACGGAGTCCGCTACTTCCCAAAACCAAACTCCTCGTCTACTACTCGCTCATTCGCCCGGTACTCTCTTATGCGATTCCCGTATGGAGCAGCATCTCACACACAGACCACACGAAACTACAAACACTTCAAAATCTTTGCATTAAAATCACATACAACACGAGATTACACGAACGAGAACAAATTCCAACTCTATACGAATTCACACACAGACTGACTGAACGCTTTTACAATTCACTCAGACTTAGTAAAAATCCACTCATACGAGACATAGGACAATACAATGCTCCGAGCGACCTGACATTCAAATATTCACACAGACTACCTAAACACATCCTCATGGACCATGACCACATATGGTACATACCAGAATTAGACGCGGACGAATAGCGAGCAGTAGGTATTTCCTAAACTCCCGACTTCCTTCCTAAATATATAATGTTTATATATCTATTTATATAATATTTTATAATATGTATGTATATGTATGTTTATTTTCTATCTTCCCATAAGTATATATTAACATAAAAACAGACACACACACACACATCTCAAAAATGCAGGACATCATATACCGATGTTACTGAAGGCCGCATACGTTTCAAGTTGACGTTCGGCCGCTCCTTCCTGGGTAAGGTTTTCTGCGGTTTTCCTTACTCCCAACGGCAAATGCGGAAGGATTCCAACAATAGGTCGCAGCCGAAATTTCCTCCCCGATCCCAACACAACACAAACAGACACGTATGTAGTATATGGCCGCTGTAGGTCGCTGCTGGAGCTGATGCTGGACAAAACATGCAATTTTAGTAGGGTTTTTAAGTAAAAAAAAATTTCCCTACCGAGAAAATACAAGGCCTCTAAGTCTATAAAAGCCAGGTAATATTTGAATAAACCCATATGAGGTAAAAATTGTGAGGCGCATATGACGCCGTTCTATTTGTATAAAGAACATTAACTTTAAATACAGTAAATTTAAATGATTCACCACTTCATGGAATATAAGAAACTAGAAAATAAAAAAAATAAAAATAAAAAAAAACCTTAAATAACACATCTGCCCTAATGATGGACACTGCAATGCTGTCCGAAACGTTGGCTAAAGAAGGAGTTAACGCAACACGGCATAACACCCCAAAAACAAATAACAAAAAAAGGTTCCATGGCAACTTAGGACAATAAATAAATGAATAAAAGTTGTTTCCTTTCTGAGATGCGCCAGACTGCGTTAAATAAAAATGCTCTTCTTTTTCAGGAGGTGATTAATTTATTTATATTCATTTGAATTGAAGTCTTTTCTTGTACCAAGATTTATATTTATTATTTCCAATGAATTTTATAAGATTTGACATTGCTACTTATTAGCACACTAGGGCTATTTCAAAATAATCACGGTTATCATAATTCCAATTTTGAAAATGACAATAATTTTCTATTAAAAATTATTTTTTAGGTAGGTACCTACTTTATCGCTCGTATGAATTCTCCACACAAGCAGTTCTAATTTTGAAAAAGACAATCAAAATAGTTTTCTGTTAAAAATTATTTTGTAGGTACCAATTTTGTCGCTCGTCTGCAGTTCCAATTTCGAAAAAGAACATTGAAATAATTTTCTGTTAAAAATTAAGTACATACTAAAAATATATTATAGTCACTTAGGAACTTAATTTATCGCTTGTAAGAATTCTTCACACAAGCAGTTCCAATTTATATTTAAATTAGCTTGAACCTTACCTTTCATAACCTATTCATTTTTTTTTCTTTTTTTATATCCTTTTTCAAGAGTGTGTTGAATTGCCACTGTCCTGAGTTGCCATGGAATCGTTCAAATACTGAGAAGAGAATCTTTTTCTTAATCTCTGGAACTTTCTGGAACTCAACATTGATGCAACTATCACGTTTTTCAACAACATATGTAAAAAACTTTCCTATGTAAAATAGTTATAATTTATTAAGAATCTCTTCAAATAATTCGTAATCCGGTTAACAATGAGATTGCATGCCTTTACGAATGAATTGAGAGGTTTCCTAACAAACTTTCAGTAAAACACGAATGTGTTATCACGACGTCGGAATACGTGTTCATAAAAATTATAATGTTTTGGCATTTCTTCATTGTGTATATATAATCAGTACAAAAGCTGAAGCATGAACACATGTTTTGATTTTTCATGAATGTACAAAAAGTTTATTGGGAAACGGCCTGCAATTCCGTTTTTAACAGAATCAGTATTAAATACTTGGGATAAACAAAAATCACGAATAATAAGTTTTCGTAATCGAGCAAAAGATATGTATCATCGACAATTATTTTGATAGGAATATGTGTTATTCCTTGTTGCAATATGCGAATGAAAAATACACAACTTGTCGTAATTTTTTTTTAATATTAAATAATAGAAACATACAGACAGCGCTAAAACAGTCTCCCACAAGGCAATGATTAAATTTGCATTCATAGAAAATATAAATAATATATTTTTTAAATTCAGTCATTTTTGTGAGTGCATAATAATAAACTTTTGGATATCAATGATTGGATACAGTAGCCCGTATTTGGCTGTCATAGAGACTGTAGTCTAAGTTGAATTTATCTACTTCTGCCACTTCCTCGGGAGTCAACTTGAAGTCAAACACGTCAATATTCTGCCGAATGCGGGACGGGGTCAATGACTTCGGAATGGGAATCACATCACGATCAATCTGCAAAAAAACAGAAAATTTATAAACCTGTTGAATTTGTTCAGTCAATCACAAACAAACAAATATATTTTACTCTTTACATCGCGTTACAAATCAATGGTAAAAAAAACCTGTCCGAATACTTTGCATATAAAATAATGTGAACCTTGAATCAGTAAAATTTTGTGAGTGATGATGACTTTAAAACTCTTGATCACTATAAGATATATTTCACTAATGAAAAATTATGCTAAAAGTTATATGATACATGACTAAAACTCAGAATCGTACCAAAGATGGCTATTTTTTTAGTAAAACTCTGGTTATTTCACGATAAAAACCAGTAAAATATGTTGATTCAGAATCAGGTGTTATGGATTCCTTACCAAATATCTCAGGACAACCTGCACTGTACTCTTATTGTACTTATGTCCAATAGCTGTCAAGACAGGATCGTCCAGTTTAGGGGGCGGCTGCTTCCCGTCCAGGTCCTTGCTGCTGGGAATGGCTCCCAGAGGCGTGTGCGCTACAACCTGCACACCTCTCTCCTGACAATACGATACCAGCTTCTTTTGAGTCAAGTTTGGGTGGACCTACAATAAATTCAGTACGTTTATTAATATAACCAACCATCTAGAAATGAGAGTAAACTTTTAATCTACGCGTTCATAGATGGCCTTAATTTAATTATTTTTATTAAAATTCGCTTTTTGCATGTTATGCTTTACAATTTTAAGACGATTTATTTGTTTGCGCCCGTACATACCCAATATAAATATGAATAAATAGTTTTGTCCGTATAAAAACTCAGTTCTTTCAAGAAAGGCATACAAATCCAATATTGTATTTGTAAGGATTTTGTGCACTAGTTTTTAACCACTGGGCTACTGGTTTTTTCTTACCAGATCTCATGGTGACTATTATTTTTAATCACCTCTTAATGACGTTTATATCAATATAACATGATTATGATCTTAATTTGTGCAAGAAAAATGATGTGAAAAAACCCACCTCAATCTGGTTCACAGCTGGTTTGACGGTAGATGAGTCTAACAGTTTTTGAATTTGAGTCTCATTAAAGTTGGATACTCCGATAGATGTTGTGAGGCCGAGACGTTTTGCTTCTTCCATTCCCTTCCAAGTGTCCAGAAGGTTTATATTGATTGCATTTCCAAGTTCCTAAAGATATAAAATACTTTTTTTTAAATCTGTTAAATATCGCGAACATATCGATAACAGCGAACGATACTGCTGCAGCCAGCAAAATTAATAATTGTATGCCCTGTTGTGAATTGTTACTTTGTGTAAAAGTTGTGTAACTCTACTAACGTCTTCGCTTTCTGGTGTGTGAATGAGGTAAAGATCAACATAATCCATGCCCAGATTTTTCAAAGATTCGCGGAGTGCTGGAACAACTTGTTCTTGTCGGTGTTTATCATTCCAGAGCTGTGGAAAAGATACACAAATTAAAGTACCTAAATTTTTTTTTTCGAAAAATACTCCCAATAATTATATAAAGAAATAATCGTGATATCAATTAATTTTCTAACAGCTCCGTTAATATAGAAGTGAAATCTTCAGGGAGGAATTTTGAAATTTTTTAAACCCAACAAACACAGTATGAACAAATCTATTTTATTTTAAATAATTAATGATGTAAAGTTTCATCTAATGCTGCGTATACATTTGCGAACCGAAGCGCGGCGTGAACCACGAATGATTGGAAAGTAACGAAGCAACCGCAAACGGCGTTAAACGCCGTTCCTTTCCCATAATTTGTAGCTCGGCTCGCGCTTAGGCTCCCAAATATATACGTAGCACAAGAGTTCTTTGTTCAACTGTCAGATGATCGTGAATACGAAACATAATAACCTTTTAATAAAACAAAATAGTTTGGTGCTAATTTGATATAAAAATATGTTGACGGGTTGTTACCTTTGTTGTAATGAATACATCTTCCCTTTTGATAGTACCATCACCGATTTTTGCCTTTATAGCGAGACCTACTTGTTTTTCAGTACTGTAGAGCGAAGCAGTGTCAATGTGTCTATATCCTGCGCTTATGGCAACTTCCACGGCTGCTTGAGCTTTATTCTGTTCTCCATCCTTAAAAAACAACAACTTTTTAATGCATGTAAAGCCAGATGGACTTAACTTTGACATATTTTTTTAAAATTTCCATAGACTTAATATACTTTGACTTAGTAACTCACCACAGATGTACCAAGTCCTAATACTGGAATCTCATTTCCATCGTTCAAAGGAAGCGTTTTTGCTTTACCCGATTTAAAATTCTGAAAAAAAACAATTATGAAAAGACATAGTATTAAATCATATGAAGCTATTAATCTACTAATAAAACGTAAATACGTTGATTTTAAAAGTCGTATTCAAACACGATTAAAATTCCGAGAAAACGCGAGGAAAATGGATCGTTTAATTGATATGGTTAAACCGGTTAAGTTTTTTGCCGAAATGAAAACTTTCACTAATGGTGCGGTCATGGATATGTTTTGTTAAATGGCTTTTTATGTAGCTTTGAACCTGTTTAACCAGATTATTTTATAAATATTATTTATTAATTAGTCCGCATTAAAATTAAACAAGTCATAACATGCTTAGATTACCGAGGAATCATTGAGTAATTATTTTAAGTTTCAATATTGTAGTGAACATGTGTATTTGTATATGTAGGTATGAAGTGTGAATGTTAGTTTTATTACTTACAGCGCTAGTGACACCGATGATAGCCGCAGTACAGAGCCAAAACACCAGTTTATCCATCTTGTAGGATTTTATAGTACCTCTGCTGTCTCTAATATCCCCCGGAGCTTTACTTCACTGCAGCTCGGATCGCGCTCAACTGATCCCAAAGTGGTTGTTTATCCTTGATATGACCTACACTATATTGCTTTGTTCGTAACTTCTTCAATGGCCTTTAAGATACAGGTTTGTTTTTTGTTTTGTTAATATAGAACTATTATTATTGTCTCTTATGCGTAAAAACCCATGTCCAAATTAAGCGAGACTCAGTTCGGAATTCTCCGAATCCTGGAATTTCCCTACGCTTTATGCATATGGAAATCAGTTTATCGCATGCTATCGTATATAAATCTATATAAACTCGTTCGTTAAATATATAATACTAGCTGACGTGTACCCGGCGTTGCTCAACTTTGCTCTACTTTCAATAAATAAAATATCCATGATATATATATCCATAAACCTTCCGGGAGAAATTCTCTTAATGATAGTGAAAACACTAGAAGCACTAAACGCACAAACAGACATATGCGGATAGTGACTTTGTTTTATACCATTTAGAGATGAGACCACGGCAAGAGTTAATGATTATCACTAGATTATAATCAAACATATTTTTATTATAAGCAATAATTATTCGTCTGAATTACCCGTACAAATTGAAAATATCTCACGAGTAAAAATAAATTGAACCCGTACTTCTGATTGCTGGTCAGATACTCTAGACCACTAAACTATTCACAATCCGCCAAATAATTCAATTTGAACTAGTATTTCAATCAACTATTATTGCTTATAAAATTTTTACACCTGTAAACAACCAGCTTTTCAGGCGTATACTTATTGCTTATAATAATTTGTTATCCTTTGTGCTTTGCATAAAAAACCCTGTCTTATAAATATTAGTTTGTTGATAAAAATAATATAAATTTTTATACGTTTTTAATTTACAACTGTGATTTAAATTAATTTTTTGGCCTACTTTAGTCGTTTAGTCTCTATGACATATTTTACATCATTATTTTTTCCACGTGTTTGTTGTATTATAATAATCATGCTACGATTAAATAACAACATTGCTATGTATGACAAGAGGCGAATAAACCACCAAGACTACATACTTCTGTTAACAACGTGTTTTATTGTATAAGTATGTATTTTCTTAATTTACAAATGGGTAAAAGGGACTACCCTGCCATTCTTTAGGGTTGACTATCCTGTAATTCAGATTGAAGTCATCGATGTTTGCAATTTCTTCGGGAGTCAATTTGAAGTCAAATACGTCAATGTTTTGTCGGATATGTGAAGGGGTCACGGCTTTGGGTATAGGGACCAAGTCACGATCAAGCTGTAAAATAATAAATGTTTATCCTTGAAAATACGTTGGTACTAAAATAATATTGAAAAATAATAAGTTTGAGTCTACCACCAAGTGGAGGACAGTGAGAGTTTGCACTAGTACATTGTAAATACATGAGATAAAAATTGAATCAGCAAACAGAGCGAGTTAAAGAACATATGTGGCGGTATTGGAGAAATTAGTAAGCTTTCTTTAATGTATACAACAGGTGTTACTTAGCAGGTCACTGCTACCAAACAACACTGTTGCGAAATGTTCAAGTTTCTTTTCATCGGTTGATTATTATTCTTTAACAGGTTACTCCAGTTCCTTACCAAGTATCTGAGAGCAATTTGAACCGTGGTTTTATTGTATCGGTTTCCTATTTGTGTGACGATAGGATCGTCTAACAATGGGGGTCTCTTGGGAGGACGGTTGTTGAGTTTGAACCTGCTTTCTGGCATAGACCCTAATGGGGAATACGCGACTATCTGTATTCCTCGCTCTTTACAAAAACGAATCAGCTTCTTTTGAGTTAGATGTGGATTGACCTGTAATTTTAAAAGTTTTTGAAACAAAGGCGGTCAATTATAGCACTGAGGGTTTGTTTGTTTTGCTTAGTGAAACATTCTGCGTCATTACTTATCAAAGGATCTAATAACATAACTTCAATAGAACCTTAACAGAACTTAATGAATTTAATGAATTGTTAAAATTCTGTGAAACAACCCGTCAAGTGGTTTGACATAAAAAAATAAAAATCAAAAGCAATATTCATTCCACACAGAATATCAGAAGATTCGGGTCGTAATGACTGATCTAGGTTGAGGAAGTACATATACGATAAAAAATTAAAGCGCCGTAATAAGTGTTCAAAAAGAAGATTACTAAAGATGGTTTGAAAGTGGTTGTAAATACGTGTTATGTAAAAATATGTAATATTATGAAAAAACGATTATATTTAATATGCAAGTGATTGTTGAGAAAATATTTTATAAAAACGACTTATTTAACATTTTGCAAAACTCTTCAGAAGCATTTAAAGAAACCTATAACATGTTAAATAGCTAAACAAGATTATTTTTATTTTCGGAGTATACTTTACGATTTTTTTCTATCAAGCAAATTTCATGTAATTAGATTTTAACTCGGCCAATAATTACAGATTATTTACGATTATAACATATTATTTATTGGTAGTTTTAGTTTGAATTTAAATTATTTGCCGAATACCACTGCTACCGTCTCCTCCAGCAAAAATATGAAATTTAAAGTATATTTTACCATCTCCCCCAACAAAAATACGAACTTTAAAGTATGTTTTTCCATCTCCCCAAAGAAAAATAGTTGTGTCTTGTAATACCTAATTATGTTATAATGAGGGACATTTTTTAAAGTTTTTCGTATTTGCATGTTGCGGAATTTGGTTTCTCTACCAATATATTTTTTAAGAGATTGACCTTAAATTGATCAGGAATGAATGTTTCGGTAGAAATTTGGAATGCACGGAGGAAAATTGAAAGGACTTTTGCTAATTTATTAAGAACCTCTTCAAATAATTGTTAATTCAGATTAAAACTGGATTGGATGCCTTACGAATGATTTAATAGGTCTTTAAATAAACTTTTAGTAAATTATGAATAACATGTCGGAACACGTATTCATAAAAATCGATTTTTTTTGCATGTTGTCATAATATATTATCTAGCCTTGTAATTGCCCGTGTGGACGGAGAAAAATGAGTAGGGCTGATTTATTGAAATCCCGTTAAAAGCGTGATTGCAATCCATTTCTTATAAAATATTAGTCCATTCAGAATATATCGAAACACATGTTCATGTTGGATTTCTTTTCCTGATAAATATAATGACGAAATGTTACAATATTAGAATTTTTATGAACACGTGTTCCCACATCCTAATAACATATTTGTGTTTTACCGACAGTTTGTAAGGAAACCTGTCAATTAATTCGACCTGCAGTCCCGTTACCTCCGTGTGCGGGATCGGAAAACAATATATATTTAAGTATAGGTTCATACCTCAATTTGATTGACAACTGGTTTGATTGTGCAAGCAGCCAACAGTTTGAGCAATTGGGTTTCGTTGAAGTTAGAAACTCCGATGGACCTGGCGAGACAAAGTCGCTGGGCTTCCTCCATACCTTTCCAAGTTTCCACGAAATCTGTGTGCGAGTATCCTCCATTTTCCTGAAATTAAATTCACAAAAAAACTTGCATCTCCATAAATGCACTTTGCATGCACATGTTGTCGACTTTTCGAGAAATTCGATGACAACGTTAGCAAAATTGTTTCATTAAATACATTGCTCTTCATTCTTTATCATGAATCTGAAAATTTACGATGGTCATTGATGTTGCACTACATTTAGATGAGATATGAAGCGAAAAAAATGGTTCTACTTTTTTTAACCTCCAACTGACCTCCAACACTCCCAAGGCTTTAACAAAAACTACCTAATGAACCACGTTTATACGAGATAGTACGCAATGGCGCCTCTAATTGTATAGTGGTTGACTATTCTTCCTCTTGCTCATTGATAGTAAAATGGGCAGAATGATAACGAAAAATCAAAAGCTAAACTAATGAAAAACTGTGCAAATTTCGTAACTCTAGACTTGTTGCTTCAATTGGGGATTTATGGCGAGCAATTCTGCGAAATCAGCCAAGCCACGAGAATATAGCGCGACTTTGTGACATGCATTAAAGTTGAGCAAAGTAAATTTCCGTTTTGAGGGAAAAATAAACCCTTGTAAATATTATTATCAAACAAAGTTAATTTGTTAAGGTCGGTTGTGGGTCAGACTGGGTGATTATAACTCTGGTTCAATAAACTCGTAGATGTTCTGAATGTGTCATTTTCAAAATTGTAATTGATTTTGTCAATAATTCAGTTCTTTATACTGTGCGTTCGTCCTGCGTGAAATCTGGTTCAATGAATTCAAAGTTGCTAAGGATTTTAGTGTCGTTTTCAAATTTCGAATTGAGTTGTGAAGAACTCAGACAAGCTATAAAGTACCTACCTATTAGGAATGTAATATTTTTAACAAAAAATTACTTTACAATAAAAACACATAAATTTGTTTTTGACCACTATAGTTTTATTTTCACTCTACCGGTTTCATAAGAACCCTTCCTTCGTCAGGAGAATATTAAAAACTGATCTACTACACAAAATATTGACATATAAATACAAAAATGTTAAGTGTTTGAGGGGGGGGGGGTGGACAAAGTGGAAGGGCTAATTACGGGAATTCCAGGAAGAACAGAGCGGTTAACTGGAAATATGTCTAGAATAGGACTATAAGACAGATTAATTTGGTTATTTATTATACTGGAGATATTATTGAGGGATTTTCTGATTTCAAATTATCTAATTTTTTGCCTTTATTACTACGGTGAAGAATTTTAACCCCTGTATCTTTACTAAAAGTATGATCGGTGGAAATGAGATGATTGGCAAACTCTGAAAAATTATTATTATTTAAACATCTTAAATGTTCCGTGATTCTAATATGATTCTAATATTCTGACGAAGGAAGGGTTCTTCCGAAACCGGTAGAGTGAAAATAAAACTATAGTGGTCAAAAACAAATTTATGTGTTTTTATTGTAAATTATGATGAGCCACAAAGTGAATGCTTTTTACAATTAAAAATTACTTTTATTGTTATTTTAAAATTTGGAACTGATTCTTCAAGAATCAGACTGTTCAGTGATTTCTCACCGGTCTTCGCAAGTGATAACATGAAGTATAGTGACATAAAGTTACATCTAAACTTATCGGTGTGTGCACAAGGTACAGGTCCACATAGTCCATAGCGAGCTTCTCCAGGGACTGGCGCAGGGCTGGGATTACTTGTTCCCTTCGGTGCTTGTTGTTCCATAGCTGGAATAAAACTACATATTTACTCAAAAATATGTCTTTTTTGATAAGCTCCACATGAATAATACTATTTACATGGCAGGGTAAGTGCTTACGTAAAATAAATATATATGAGGCTCGTACGTACAGGAGAAGACCTAAGTATAAATGAATGTATAATAATAATTTTTTTTTTTTGGTAAACTAATGTTTAAGACAAGATTTTTTATCCATAGCACAAAGGGTAACAATTATTTTTATAGAAGTCCCGTTGGCGTCATGTATCTTTTATCAGGAGATTTTTCAATGTGGATGAGTGTTTCAGGCTAATTATTATTACTTATAAAAATGAATGTATAATACTTAATATGCAATATGTAAAAAGACGTACCGTACCTATAAGATGGACGTCGAAGAAATCAAACCTAGTTACTGCTACTGCAAAAATTTAGTATAATGCATCACGTAAAAATAAATAAATTATTTATGTAACTAAAACCAAAATCCAATTATCAAGATACAATACGTATCTCTAAATTGTTAAAATTAGAGATTTCTTACAATCAAACTGAATACTACTCAGTTTTGTAAAACACTATGTAAAATACAAATGTAAAAACAAATTTATAAAAAAAATAATTAATAATAACCTAAGTACAAATTCACAAAATTAGGTATTTAATGTTTCGTTAAAAAAAATACATGGCTTCTACCTGAGAATGTTAATGATTTTCATTACGTATGGATTTTTAAGAATTGATCAATAATTTAATTTAACTTCCTTCTTAGATCTTGCAGAAGTCTATGTTACTAATGTATCATTTCAGTAGGTAACAGTATCCTGATGCAGAACAAGGATTTTAAGATGCATACAAGCTATTTGGACGACCACTTCGTACGAAAAAATATGATTATTTTCATATGACACGAGCTTGGTTACATTTACATAGACTGAAGAATTATTTACGGTGTATCATGGAATTAATAACCGGAAAATGTTACTTTGAATAAAGAAGAATGTAGGTACCCATCAAACACTAAAAACTACATAACTGGCAACATTCTTCGAAATTTAAAAAGGGTAGGTACTATGTTTCTTGAAATGAAAATAACGCAGTGACTGAAAAATTATGGTGGTACTCGCCATAAGGAAGTAAAGGATCGAATGATACCTTAGTGGTGATGAACATGTCTTGTCTCTGGATGGTCCCGTCCTGCACTTTAGCCGCCACCCCTCGCCCCACAAGTTCCTCGGTGCCGTAGCGCGTGGCGGTGTCGATGTGTCTGTACCCGGCTTCTATCGCCAGCTCCACCGCTACCCGGATTTCATCGGGGTCGCCATCTCTCTGAGAATTGGAACAATTTCATCAGTTGCATATCGACTGAAAGATAACATTTTAGATATATGTTAAATTAGGATACTTACAACAGATGTTCCAAGACCCAGTACAGGTATTAAATATCCATCGGATAGAGAAAGAGTGGGCGCTTGACCTGATTTTAAATCCTGAAATATTAATTTCTAAATTATTATACAATCTATGAATGTGTTATAAATGTTAAAAAATCGTAATATATTGAATTACACGTGGAAATTTTATTCTTCGAAATGATAGAAGTGCCTTATATTTGGTTTACTGTTCTCTATATTATTTTAAATGAGTAATTTGTGAAAATAACCCAAATTAATCAAATTAAATTTACTTGAGCATGCCGGGTTTTGAACCCACGACCTCCAACTTGCTAGTCGAGAGCCTTACCTCTCGATCACGGAGGCCGTCGAATATCTTCCCCTACCGTGAAACGGTGTGATGTTAGTAACTAAGAGTATTTATAAAATCACTTGTAAAGTGAGTTTCTAAATTCCAGGTATGAATTTTATAAACAAATATTACTTACGGCATATGTTACGCTAACGATCACAGCAATAAAAACTGTGATTTTATCCATCACGAAGAAGCACTTTGATTTACCTGTTGTCAACCAGATATTTCCCTGACAGTCTAATCTCAAAATTGGTACTCTCTGAAGCTCTTTGAATAATCGACTGCGGTCATAGTTTTGACGTCTTCCCAGGGTATTAACTATTTTATACACGTCAATAATTGAAGTCGAGATGAATAATTATTCGTTTATCGTCATTTATTATCGCGCTTGTTACGGTTCATTTCACATAACATAACTTACCGCATATGCTCTCATGATTATTGTTAATATTTTTATTATATTACAATACATAAAGAATGGAAAATAATTTCATCGTATATTTTAAAATATAGAAACGGGTTAGCTTTTTAAATTATAGAGATCGATTACCGAATAGTTTTTCAAGGATTACCTAAATATATATATATACCACAACTAAATATATATATATATATATATATATATATAAATAAACATAGTGTAATTTTCCAATGATAGAAAGTTACGTTGATAGTTAAATACCACAACTAAATAAATATATATATATATATATTTATTTAGTTGTGGTATTTAACTATCAACGTAACTTTCTATCATTGGAAAATTACACTTCAGTCTACTACGCATTAGTACAATCGAATCTCCAATACAGTGTAAGCAGTTGGGGATCCGCATACAAAACTAATCTCCTACCTATTGAAATTGTACAACGTCTGATTGTTAAAATAATATTGAAAAAACCGAGAGATTATCCAACTCAACTTATATTTGAAGAATTTAAAGTACTAAAATTTAATGATCTTATCCGAAAAAACATAATAATTCAAATAATAAAAGAAAAACAAAATCACAGTTTTTCAACTGAAAGACGTACTCGTCAAAAACATATATTTCCAATACAAAAATGTAACACCTCATTTGCACAACATCATTACACATTTCTAGGCAAAAAATACTTTAATAACCTACCTGATAATTTCAGAAAAATCGAAGACGACAAAACCCTACTCAAAGCGATCAAAGAACATTTCAAGGTAAAAAATCAAAATAACGAAATTCGTCAATTAAATAATGTAACGTTATAAATCGTTAAATTGTACATTGTTGAATGTTGTTAATGTAACGTTATAAATCGTTAAATTGTACATTGTTGATATACACTTATATTTTTAATATTCTTAACTCCTTAAATTATTAATAAGAATACTTACATAAATAATGTTCATCTCGATAATCAGCATCTCTTTTAAACACAAGCGTCTGCTTCCATAAAAGAGAAACATTAAAAAAAAATCAAAAAAAATTGTGATTACTAATTTTTATATATCATTATTGTTAGCAAATATTATTATACATTGTAAACTGTTTAATTATTTCATAATAAAAAAAAATAAAAAAAAATAAAAAAAATAATATATATATATATATATATATATAAAACAACGGTGCTTCCAAGGTCTGGTATCTGTGAGAGGACATTCTGTCAGCGCTTTATCAACAGCAGACATATACCTACCAGGACGGATGACGAACCTCGTGCTGGCACTGTTGGTGGACGCGGTCGACTCTTTCGCTGCAGCAGCTGGTCCAGTTTCTTCACCACCTAGGATTCTTGCTGCAGAGTCTCCATCTTCTATCTTCGTGTCACCTGTTCCTGTACTTCATTTTACTTAACTTAACTTCCACTTTATTTTTGTAATATTTATATTTTTTGAAATACCTGCATCAACTGTAAAGCGCCCCTGAGGTGATATCTCACAAAAGAAACGCTTTAAAAATTGACCAATAAATAAATAAATAAAATAATAATATAAATATATAATAGAGTATATGATATAAATAAATTAGATATGGCCTAAAATGTTCAAATGAATACATTTAATAATAACACTGGTCTTTATTACGTGCCCAAAAATTTCAGCCGTAGCCGTCGCCATGACTTATTCAAGATACCACGCGGCAGAACAGATGTTCTAGCACAATAGAATATAATTCATGCATTTGATCTCCTCATTTTAACTCTCATTGCTTACAAATTTAAATAAATTATGGTTTATTAATTTCAAAATTGGTATTCCTGTAAATTAAATCAGTTATTTGAATTTACGAAGTATAGTCAATTTATCGAAATTATCTGGAAGGCGAAAAATATTTGATCTTGTTTTACTGTATAAAATTGTCAATTCTAGATTGGACTGCCCTGATGCCATTAATTTGTTGTCGTTACTTGTACCTCCAAAGCATACTAGATGGAACATGTTGTTTCACAGCGATAACTTTGTGTTGAATTCTGTCATAGAAAGGTTTCACAGAGTTGGCAATGAATTAATAGAGGTTGTCAATATTTTATTTCTTAATTTAGATGCATTTAGAAACAAACTAAATTATCACTTTTTACTAAATGTCAATAACGACATATGCTGAAGTAGTAATAATATATTATTATTTTTTATTGTTTGTGTGTTATTAACTCACCGTGTGTGTATATTGAATAATTAGCTTTATTTTTAAAATTTATTATTTTATAATGTTGTTGTTTTTAACTTAATTTTGTTAAGTTTAAGTTACTGTTGTTTTTAATTTAATTTATAGTCTTATTGTAAAAGCCCATTAGGGAGTTAATAAATAAATAAAATACGACACGAATGGTGCTTTTGAATGAAAATTTTGAAACAGTGAATGTATTTAATTCCTCTTTGAATAGCCTGAAGAGTTTTTGAACACTTTTTCCCAGATGTTAAGAGTGCAAGATTGAGAAGATTGTACAGTAAATGGGTTAATAATCTGTCGTACACTACAAAAAATTGCACTCTGACCCAAATTTTTACACTATATTAATAGAATAGAGTATGCTGAAGTAGACGTTTTCGCCGAAAATTTATATGGATTCAAAAAAAAATTCTGCTTTTGCAAACAAATATGTTGTGCTAATTATATTATGTATCCCTTGTGTCTCTATTTGTGCCTCCCATGTCTCTATTTCCGTCTCTTTTGTGTGTTTCATCTCTTGTAGTATTTGTAATTTAAGTGAGCTATTATATTATTATTATAAAATTTCGTATTAATATTTGTTTTGTTTTAGAATCTTCATTTAGATTTTTGAAAATTAATGCATAACGTGACCGAGTATATTTTTGTTACAGTAATTTGTGTATTAACTGAGTTTTTATAACTGGATTGTTCTTACGTGAGATCGTCTGTAAAAACCCAGTAAAAAAAAATAGACTCGTTTGGGGATGTGTATTACCCCCTTCCGATGCGGGAGGTGGCGTTTCGTAAACACTGGACACCGGCCATAACTTACCAGCAGCTGTGTGCAATGGGATGACGGGTTCTTGCATTCTGAATTGGAAGCCAAAAAAAATATGTGTTCAAAAATTAGTTGTCAAGATTTATGCGCTGAATAGGCCTCTATTTTGTTGATAAGAACGATTGCCGCTTGTGATAATATCTTCTCTTTTTATTGAACCATTTACCATTTTAAAACAATGTTTTTAGGTAGGTAAGGGGACATGATTAGCGTTAAATACTTCTAGTATTTAATATAAATACATAATAAAATCTGTAAGAATTGGTAGCAGATGCATGGTAGGACGGATTGGGAGAGGTAGGTTGGGGGAGACCCTTTGAACTCTCCAGACGTCATCACCCCTGGACACAATGACCCCACAGATTTCTGCCAACCCCTTAAAACCTTTTCCTTCCCAGAACTTACTCTCCTTCCTTCACTTAAAAATTCCCTCCACCACCCCCGAAGATGGCAAAGGCCCCTCGGGAAATTATTTTCCTAAGCCTAAGATGATGTTTTCTTTCCCAGTAAGAAATAGTGTCAAATGTCGCGGACTTGGATAGGTAGTAACTGCTAGTAATTTACAAATTAATACACTTTATTATTAATAAAAACTCACAAATATAACAAAAATTACAGAAAGTTTTTTTAAAGTTCGTAAATACTTGTGTTGATATCGAATTTATCAATTTGTGCAATTTCCTCTGGAGTCAAGTTGAAGTCGAAAATGGCAATGTTCTGGCGGATGCGCGATGGGGTCACTGACTTGGGGATGGGGATCAAATCTCGGTCGATCTGAAAAAATATAAATTTTTAACCTTTCATACACTTTCGTTTATTTTAATATATTGACAATGCCTTCGATAGGCGAAATAAAAAAATAACCATGAAAGAACTTTTAAATTTGACAATAATATTTACTATTACAAAATAAATATAAAGTCTGGGTCTGTGTTTAACTCCGGTACTATGACCTTTATAACTGGGCTTACTTTGATTTTTAAAATTGGAACTGTAGGAACGATTCAGAAAAACCTTAAAATAGGTACAAATATTTTTTATGACTTATTTTATTATTCTGTGAAACAACGGACCCATGTTGAAATAATAACATAAATTGAATAGAACCATCACAGAACTTGAATTATAACTTTGAAATTTGATGAAACCTTTAATTTTGTTAAACAACACGTCCTAACAATATTCATTCCAAAGGTAAATATCTGAGCCTCTCTAAAATCATTGACTACGTTTGTTTTTGAAAGACAATGATACTGAGGAAAATATTTTTTTTATAGAAAATTTCAGCTTCGCAAATCCTACAATTATACTATCCCGTGAATTTCACGGATCTGCGCTAGTCAAATATTTCCACAAAATCTTTAAAACATTTTTATTTAACTTTTCTGTTCGGTCCTCAATTTAATGCCGATGAATCATCCGGTTTTACATCCAAATAAGTTTTTTGTATTTTCAATAAATACACGTTTCACCTTATATTTTTTTAACTCGATTATTTTAAGATATGATACAGAATAACGCTACTTTAATTTCGATTAAAAATGCTCCGAAACTAATAAACAAGTGCTTTATTTGGAAATATGTACAAATTAAATAAGTAATAAGTGATTGATTGATTGACTTACCAAGTATCTTAGGACGACTTGGACGGTGCTCTTATGGTACTTGTTTCCGATGGCTGTCAGGATGGGATCGTCCAGATGAGGGGCGGGCTTGGTCTTGGTCTGCCTGGTGGAGGGCATGGCGCCCAGAGGGGAGAAGGCCACTACCACGATCCCCCTCTCCTGGCAATACTGCACCAACTTTTGCTGAATGAAGTTCGGGTTAACCTGCAACACAATAAATACATTGTCACATCTTCAACAATAGAGTATTTTAACAATTTTTGTTTATTGAAAAAAAATTACGATACGTTGACGATGCAATATTGATTTGACGCCAAAACAACATGTCAATCACAATTTTGAGTAAAAAGAAATTGAAAATTTTCAAACCAATGAAATAATTTTTTTTTGTAATTTAAAAATATGTTTTTAGTTCCTTAATTATAAGGTATCTGATGTAAATACAATATATTGGCATTAAATTTTGTTTAACGTAAATATAAATTATTTTGTTAAGGATGTACAGTAGCTGTGCTCGTAAAACGTTGTCTAGAGGATTTACAATATATTATAATATTTACAATATATTATAATATATATAATATCGTTGAGACGGTAGATTTAGGAGATGCAAATTTTGAACATATGTCAATATTGGCTTTACATATCAGGATTTAACCCATTTTCTACCTAAATTTGCGATACAATGTTTAACACTAAGCCATCGATATTAGTTTAATACGGCATTGTCGACATCATAGCGGACAAAGTAGGTAACAGCCGTCTTCTATATCATAAGAATGTTATCCTTCAAATGTGGATTACATGACCATCTTAGATCATATGACGTACGTCGTGATCACTTCAAGATTGATACACTTAAAACTAGAAGGCAATTGACTGATCTCATATGTTTACATAAAACTATTCACGGTCAACTTGATACTACATTATGTCTTAGCAATATTAAAATAAATGTCCCCAATTCGCATTGTTTAAGACGCCTTAATATTTTTCACCTGAATACATTTATAAATAATATCACCTACTTTAGCCCTCTGACCCAGATGTGTCGACTGTATAACAAGATAGAGTGTGCTGAAATAGATATTTTCGTCGATAATTTGTACGGATTCAGAAAAAAAGTTCTGGCGCTATTAAAAAATATTAGCTAATTCATTGTGTCAATTTTCTCTCTATGCATACCTCTCGTATTTCTTACGCCTCTTACCACTTGTAATAATGTATAATGTAATGTGTTACTTGAGCGAGCTTGTATATGATTGTGTATTTTATTTTTATATTTGATGTTTTTGTTTTCTAATTGTATGTATCTGTATTTAATTGTATGTATCTGCATTTAATTTTTTGTATCTTTATTTAATTGTAGATTTTTGTAATTGTACAATAACTGAGTTTTTATAAGTGGATTGTTCTCACGTAAGTGTGATCATCTGTAAAACCCAGTATAAATAAATAAATAAATAAATAAATAATGACCTTGTGGCGAGTTCAAACCATTTAGGGATTTGTGGTTTTAGATCAATAATTATGAGTGAAAATAATAAAATTACACATTTTAGTTCAATGATCAAAAGCCTAAAATTAAACTTCTCATTTCCACGCATAGTGAATATACCATTTTACATAATCTGATTGAATTTGTCTTTCGGTAAACTACATATGACGTATGTACCTACGTGCTTCATCTTTGCATTATTACATAATAATAAAAACGTAGGATGTTTTTATTTAGGTTTATGCCGTGTATTAAATTCAGACGAACTCAGCCACAAAAGATACATTTCCCCCCATTGTTCTCGACATGCTACATAACATTTATGAAACGAGGTTAACAAAACAAAAAAACAAAATTATAGATCAAGTCATTGTTGCACAATCGAGTGAGGTATTACAGGTAGATTGACGATGAACGTCATTTCTGCATGCATTCATAAATGAAAGCATATTTTTAGCATAGTAATTCATTTCGTTTCTGTTATCAATACAATGCGTATTGATATATACAGGCTGGGGCAAAAGTAATCACCCGATGTTCTTTTGCTGTAATTTTTATTTTTATGATAAACTTTGGTACTGCTTGTGAAATTTGTTCAATTGTTTGTAAAACGATTTGTCCTATTGATTTGTATTCTGCGTTTATTTACTTCACAAGCCGAACAAACCTTCACAAACCGAATTGACATTTGGCACCATTTGCAAAAGTTATAGCGTTTTTTAATAGGGTGATTATTTTTGCCCTATCCTGTATTAACTTACTTCTATCTGGTTGACTGCTGGTGCAACTTTGGAGTTATCCAAGATTTTCTGGATTTGTGTCTCATTAAAGTTGGAAACGCCAATGGACTTCGTCAGGCCAAGGCGCTGGGCCTCCTCCATTCCTTTCCAGGTCTCCAAGAAGTCGACGTCAGTCGGTTTTCCATAGTCCTGTGAAAGAAGGACTCATGATGAAAATATTCTCGTTTGTACAGAAAAAAAAAGTTGGTTTGCAACCTGCAACCTGAACAAACTGTGATACGCAGAAGAGGACAACTATCAAGTTGTTAGCAGTCATATAATTTGATGAAACGGCGTTTAAAAAGAACCTTTAAAATGTCAAAAAAAAACGAAAAACGCTGAATGCCCATTTGATGGCAATATTACCTTTGAATTTCTCCGAAACAACTGGGCCTAAATCTTACGGTCGCTGCAAGATGCAACCGTTTCATTAATTCAAATTGCCTTTATTTTTATGTAATATTTAAATTATAGAATTTCCTAATATGTTCATACTTACATCCTCACTGCCAGGTGTGTGAATAAGGTACAAGTCTACGTAATCCAAATTTAGCTTTTTGAGAGATTCTCGAAGGTCTGGAACCACCTGATCGTAACGATGTTTGTTGTTCCATATCTGCGGGCAAAGTAAATAGGTGAGAAATAGCATTAAGTATTATTATTATTATTATAATTATTATTATTATTTTTTTAACTTTATTTATTTTCATTTCTTTACATAAATTATACATATTTAGATAGTATATAATAACATAATATATAATACCAAATAGTATACACAAGAAATGAAAACCCACTAAGGCACTGCCTGAGTGTGGGTAATATAAAACGATTACTATATTTCAAGTACCTAAAGTATAATATACATTAGTAGAAAAAGTTTTTTTTTTGTTTATAGTTATTATAAAAAGTAAAGAGAAAACATTATGTACAATAGTTTATAAAGTTTCAGCAAGTGAGTTGTAGAAAGGATCAATAAATTTATAGTAAAAGCGTTTCAATATCTGCGTCATTCAGCCATAATTTTACCTCGTTAATATATTCTATCTTTTTATTTATCATTTGAGTTTGTAGTGGTAGAAGGTCAAATGTACGAGGACCAATGAAACTGCTATGTGTCTGCATTAATTTAGTATTGGTTTGGGGGGTGTAAAATATATTATTTGTTGTTTTGCTCATTCTGTTTTCATTTATTTTGAAATTATTTTTGTTTTTAAATAAATATTTCATAGTTTGTAATATAAATAATTTACGAATGTTAAATAATTTAGATTCCTTGTATAATAGGTCGGTCGAGAATGTTTTATTTTTGTTAAATATTAATTTAATTATGTGTTTTTGAATTATTTGTAGAGGCTTAATAAATGTATCAGGTGCACCACCCCATCCTATTATGCCATAAGTGACCATCCTATTATGCCATAAGTGATAAGTGATATTTATTACGATACTCTGGGAGGCAGGTTTGGGTACCGCTTGGGTACCTTACCGTTTGGGTACCGTTTGGTGACTTGGCAGGGGTGCCCGGGTTCATCCGGTGAGGTGTGTTGACCTCTCCAACTGGTGTCTCACTCCGTCGCTCCTGGACACAATGATCCCCAGGTTCCTACCCACCTCTCGTACCCTTTTCCTTCCTAGAACTTACTCTTCCTCCTTTCCTTAAAAAGACCCTCCCACATAGCATCCCCAAAGATGACATATGCCCTGGAATAAATTGTTTTTCTCATGGCCTGCTGTGTGGGGTTAATGTAAAAAAATGACATGTTTCGGTGTGTAATTAATCAAAGTAATTATAATTACATTAGTATTATCTGACTTACCTTGGTTGTGATGTATATATCTTCCCTCTTGATGGTTCCATCCCTTATCTTATTATTTACCCCTTGTCCCACTTGTGTTTCTGTCTTGTATAGGGTAGCCGTGTCGATGTGGCGATACCCTTCATCGATTGCCGTCTCAACCGCCCGTGTTATATCGTTGGGATCCTTTTCCTATTAAACATAAATATGGTGCAAAATCATGGTTATTGGAAGGATTCCAAATTTCAAAATAATGTTTAATGTGTGTGAGAAACATGCATGAATGAATGCTAGATATGTAAATGAAGACACTCACCACATACGTTCCAAGTCCAAAGCAGGGAATATGAGTTCCATCGTTCAACCGATGCACGGGCGCTTTTCCTGGTTTGAAGTTCTAAAAAATATTAATAAAATATTTGTAAAACGAAAAATAAGAACATAACTATGTTAACTAACTTGTATATTTACGGCAGACTAAAATTTGGCAGCCACCTCTCGTCTGGAGCTCCAAAGTCCGTTGACTCTGCGCAGAAACGAGCGATCCATTTGATTGTAATATATAGAGCACGGGCGTCAGGCAGGTATGGTGTCCTAGCCTTCGAGGAATTTGAGCCATTGTTCCCTTGGGCACCTGTGCATTATCGAGAAGCTCGCCAAACGCGCACCCAACATACTTACACAGTTGACATTTATCACATGATAACTGGTCGTTTTTTCGACTAGTTCTTGGGTTCAACTGCTCAGCTGTGGAACAATTTGCCAGCCTCTGTGATTCCTCCCTCCTATAAGACGGGTCTCTTCAAGACCCATGTTCACTTGTTCCTCTTCTCAAAAAGACCCCCACACAGCATCCCCAAAGATGACATAGGTCTTGAGGGAAATTATTTTCCTCAGGGCCTCCTGTGTGGAGTTAATGTCAAAAAATAATACAAATACGTTAAAATAAATTAATAATGTAAAAATTGTGAACCAAGCTTTATCATTTTTGCTCCCAAAGTTTGGCACAAACAGTTTTATTTTTTTAAAACCAAGTGATCTTTTTCCTTTTACACAATTCGAAACTGGTTTTCCATCTCGACTAAAAAGATAATGATCGTTACATGGTCGCTTTTCAAGTTGATATTTAAAACAGGAATCTGTACCGTAAAAAATGTAAATAGATTATGTTTTCGATTATCCATCACAGGTCTTCTCGTCAAACCGGTAAAATGTTATTGATAAGGTAATTTTTCGTGCATAAATAATTACGTAAAAATATTGAATACTCATTTTATATAATTGTTAGTAGTTACAATTGATATGACAATGTGTCAGTTGCGCAAGTAGATACCTAGTACAATATATCAATTTCTAATGATTTATGTAACATATTCTGGTGTGTCTTGATTTCTAATTTGTTCACTCAGGAGACCAAGCGCAGGAATTGACAGTGTTGAGTTGAGATAGCGCTTAAAACATTTATCATCCAAGAACAAAATACAATTATTTTCATCGGCAGTAAGTTATGGGTTATAAATTACAAATTTATCCAAGAAGAAAATAAAAAAAATGATAAGTTTTGAAAACAGACAACATGGTTTCAGAATATAAAAAAAATATCTTCAATTTTGAGTGTCTTTGTTTTCATGAATCCTGTTATTGAACACATTTTTTTCTAATTATGTTTACATGATTTTTAAAATTTATTTATTAGCGTTTGTAATAATTTATGAAATAATGTTTTTATAATACACTCGTTAGTATATTATTAAACACTGACAAACTACAGGGTTTTCAAATAAGAGGTGTTATTTTGAATGGCCCGCTATTTTGGTAGATGTTACTTTTGAAGCTGTTATTTTTTGAAATTTGACAAGTAGAAACTACGCCATTAATAAAAATGGAACGATACACGCTTCAACAACGCATTGAAATAATTAAAATTCACTTGAGTGAATCAAATGCAAATCATCTTGAGTGATGAGGCCCATTTCCACCTCGGTGGCTTCGTCAACAAGCAAAATTGTCGCATCTGGGGCTCGGAAAACCCAAGAATTATTGTTGAAAAGTCTCTTTATCTTCAACGTGTGACTGTTTGGTGCGGTTTATGGTCCGGCGGAGTCATCGGAATTTTTTTTCGAAAATGAGGCTGGAGCAACAGTTACCGTGAATGGATTGCGCTATTGAGAGATGATTAATGATTTTTTATGGCCGAAATTGGATGGTATTGATCTGGACAACGTTTAATTTCAACAAGACGGCGCTACGTGCCACAAAAGCAACGAAACCATTGACCTTTTACGGGAATAATATCAAAATAACACCTCTTATTGGAAAACCCTGTATATATGACGCAAATGTGAATGGTAGAAGAAGTCGGGGACGCCGGCAATATCAAAAGAACACACCTCTTATTGGAAAACCCTGTTTAAGAATCAGTTGAATTGTCTTTAAAGTTAAGTAATAATAATTGTCAAATTATAAATACCCTCAATTAATTCAAATGTTTACACTTGGTGGAATTTCGTCTAAAATCTATAAGAAAAACTATGTAAAATTTATTTAAATTTTATTTTTCTGACCGCACCGGTTTCAGATAATCACGTTCATTTTCATACTAGTACTGGTAGGTACATTATTTATGTAATATACATTTTTGCTCATTATAAATACAATTAAGAATTTCAAAAATAACTAGAAAATAATAGTAATGAATAATGTTAATTATTATGCAGAGACAACAATAGGTATAATGTATCCCAAGTGCAATAATTATTAAATAAATTAAAATTTTAACAAGCCATTGTAAATAGACAATAATGCTTGTAATTACTAAAAGAACAGAAATTAAGTACCCAAGCAGCTAAGATGGTAAAGTCATAAAATATTCATATGTAATAAATCAGCATTCACCAACCTTTCACTTTATATAAACTCTGTAAAGTCATCAATCAAAAATAAAATAATTAAACCCACCTTTTACAGTTCTTCTTTAAAATTTATAAATAAAGCCACGTAGTTAGATGTATGGGTAACGTAACATTATCAGTAATTGATTAGATCTCAAACTCTACAATATTTAAAATCTTAAGATTTTATTATATCTTTCACTAAAATGATCTCCAAATTATTTGTTTTCAACCTGTCCATTGTCTGAAACAGGTCCAGTCAATAAAAAGGTGGGATAAAGATATGATTTGAGATTTTCACTGCCAATTTTATAGTAATTTATTTTTGGGGTATTATGCCGTGTTGCGCTTCCTACTTCTTTAGCCAACATAAGGGCAGTCGTGTGTAACAATGGACACTGAAATGCTGTCCGAAACGTTGGCATAGTAAATACCTCAAAAACAAATCACTTTAAGGTGGAATAAAGTTGAAAATTAGCTTCAATATACTTCAGTTCAGTATATTATGATATGTAAATCAGTACAGAACGCAATGAATACAGAACTTCAGCATTCAAACCACGGTAAAAAATAAATACCATTAAATATGCAGAAGCAAATTAACGCATATAATAGCTATTTATTTTATTACTGAAAGTAAAGTGTCTATATTTCTTGACCATTAAATTTTTTTAGTGAAAAAAATCAATGTTACGTTAATCATTTGTGAGGTTGTTTTGTTAATATAAATTTAAAACAAACTATGGGTTTTACTTACAGCATTTGCGACAGCGAGCGCAGCGGCAAGGATAAGAATGATTTTTACCATCTCTATGTAACTAGTTTATGCTCAGAAGAGGTGGATTGTCGTTCTGATGAGAGTCAATTGCTTGTTCTGCGGAGAGAGTGTAGATGTTGCCTGCGGACCCGTTCAGAACCAACTGCTCCGGTGCTGGCTGTGTCTTCCCTCTTAACCCAACTCACTGTCCTCCGTCCATACCACCAACAAACAACATAGTATGCAAGTTTCTAAAACAGACAACAACACGACTTGTACCTACCTGAACAAATCTCAATAGTTTTTAATGAACAGTTTTCCGCAACGGTTATTGGTATTGGACAAATTTCATCACTTGGTTGATTATTGTAGAATAATATCGCACGTCATAAAAATTTCAAATGTGTAATATACATCATATATACCTATAATAATTACAAGTGTAAACCTTTATTGGTTCAGTTACTATACAACTTTGTTATTCATGATACAGTAAGAAAAAATCTTATTAAATATTTTCAAACAAAGCAATTCGAATTACCAATTTAAAAAAATAATATTGCGAGTGTTCCGATAGCAAAATGGCCAGCCTCACATTTTAATTGTTAAAAACAGCTGATCGAGTGGGAAGAAATAATAATTACAAAGATGCATTTACGAGAACGCTTTGTAAATTACCGGGAGAAAACTTAATGACATCTAATATTGCTAATTTATTAAGAAACTCTTCAAATATTTCGTAATACGGTTGAAAATCGGATTGCAGGGCTTTAACGAATGAATTGACTGGTTTCCTAATAAACTTTCAGTGTGTGTTATCACGTGTTCATAAAAATTCTAGCATTTCGTCATTGTATATCTATCATCAGGACAAACGCAGGTGTATGAACACATTTTCCGATATAAACTTCATTAGGAAACGGCCTGCAATCCCGTTTTTAACAGGATTTTAATACATCATCAATAAAATTTCTCCATGGACACCTAATAAGAAATTATATCATATTTTTTTTGTTTGGGCACTTATGAAAAAAAAGTCTACATTTATTGCATGGTTCTTCTAAAACACACCTCACCCGATAAAACCGGACACCCCTGTTAAGTCAACAAACCTAGCGAACCACTTCGAGTGACCTATGGAAGAGGTGTTGGTTATCCAACAAATGGATCCCGGGGCTGCGGTACCCAAACCCGCATCCCAAAATGCATAACGCTACGCAGAGCTTACTGTAAGTTTAGCTTAGTTGAAGTTTAAGGATAATACATATGAATGGATAGTGTCAAACTCTTGAATTTTGACACACGATACATTATCGGTAGTGTTTTGTTTTTGTTTGTAAGTGTTTGTTTTCATAAACCTGTAGATGAACAACATAATATTATATAAAGCATGCACCAGGTATGCGTGGAGTAACAAAGCTAGCAAGTGCATTGTATTGCCGGCCAACTTCGTGCTTCTATATTCCCCACGAAGTTCACGATGCATTCATCTCACAGCTAACATTTACACTGTAGGACCTGTAGGTTCATTGTATTTATATACAATTAGTGACACATTATTCATGCAGTCAAGTCTAAGGGGTAAAGCCAGTCCTTAGTAACTAGGTACGCAACGCAAGAAATCCGACTATGTTGTCCATGACTGGTATTACTCGGAAAAAAATTATCTAAAACTATCCGTTAATTGCGCTGTTTACGGCTGTATCTAGGAACGTAAAAAGTAAATGGTATCGATATATTACTTAATCTCCGTGCCAATTTTTTTTGATTGATGATCGATGCTTGCATAAATGTAACTGTATGATATTCTCGGTATTGCCCTAGTATAAGACCACCATTCCGAATTGAAACGTTTTTTGAAATGGCTTTGGCCGTGTTTGGTAACAAGATCTGAACCTAGGTACTTCTCAACCTTCCTCTCCCCATCTCCTTCCCCTCCTCAATATCTTCAGCCTCACAACATACACCGCAAATCAGCCTATTATGCTCTGCAATATAAACGTATTATCGTACTCCTGATCAACTTACCTTTAACATTGTATGCATGTAAAAGCCTTCATGGTGTGAATAAAAAAAAATATTTAAGGGTTGAGTAATTTCGTACACGGTTAAAAAATTGTTCGAATATATTCAGTTTTTAGTATTAAAAATGCCGAGCAAAAATTACTTTACCATGTCGTACTTTGAAAACTATATGTACTGCAGGGAGAAAAATTAGTATTGGTGATTTATTAAAATCCTGTTAAAAACGGGATTGCTGACCGTTTCCTAAAAAAAATTTAGTGCGTTCATAATATATCGGAACACATGTTCATGCACCATCGTTTGTCCTGATAATATACAGTGGCGAAAATGTAAGAACTTTTATAAACACGTGTTCCGATGTTGCAATATCTCAATCGTGTTTTACTGAAAGTTTATTAGGAAACCTGCCAATTCATTTGTTAATGACATGTAATCCCGTTTTTAACCGAATTATCAATAATTTAAAGAGATTCTTAAAAAAATAGTAATACTTTACTTTATATCAGTATTCTTCGTATACACGAAACCACTGAAAAGTAACATTTCGCAAAAAATGTGGCTTGAACGATTTTACCAAAACACAGTCGTTAATTCTTTATTAACCAACTAATATACCTATTATAATTTACTTCATGTCTAACCACATTACAGTACGACATGTTAAAGCCCGATGGATGTTCAATAATATTATATAAAACAATAATAATATATTTTTTTAATGTCTTAGTCCTTCCACCTCTTATTTCGCTCCGAGGTAGACTAATTATTTAAAAAAATCGTTTTAAATTTAATTCTCATTTAGAAAAAACCTTCTCATTTAAAACCCACGTCTGAAATTAGTGGCGATAGGAATGATGATTTTTCCAGAATTTCAACTGTGTGAACTTTTGTGGCTGATTTCGTTTTGGACCATGATTATTATCACGATTCCAAAATTTCAGCCCGTTTGGTACCATAGAGCCTGAAACATGGCTTTTAAAGGTCGAACCAAAGTCTTATAATAGCCCCCATATAAACGAAGATTTTTCAAAAATTAAATTTTATGCAGATTTTATGACTTATTTCTTTTTTAACCATTATTCTAATCACGATTCTAAAATTTAAATAACTGATTTCGTTCTGCTACGTAGCATCTTTTTAAAACATAGTCATACCAATGACTAAAGAAAATACCCTCTCTATTCAATAGCTTCCACGGTAAGAGCCCTTTAAACCGCATTGGCCGCACACAGAGAAGCGCCTAACTGCCTAGTTACTAGTTAGTTTAGTAGTATGAGAAAGCTAGTCAATAACCTTCCTTATTACTTTCCTGTACTTGTACCTTCTCGGTCGCTGGCCCTTGGCCCTTCGTCGTATCTCTGCGCCTAGTTTGGCCTCGCGAGCTTCCGGCGGCAGATAATAACTCAGGATATCCGAGGTATTTCACCTTTTAGTTATGAAAATAATATAATGTCTTAGAACTTTAATTTGACGGTAAATCCGACAAACATCAGTGGAAACTCAATTATATCCCTCAATACAATGTACATTTCTTTTGATGCGTTTGTTACCTCACGAGTAAGGTGTTTAGTGTCATCGAGTGCCCCGAGTCATTGAGATTTAGTTTAGGTTAATTACTATTCAAAGTTATTACGTGGCAAAGTTTTAAAAAGTTAAGGATAAGAGTTTTATTTCGAATTATAGTAGAAGAATCACACAGTGTCGCCGTGGTGTCTACCAATTGAAACGTTGCTTGAAATGGCATTGACCACCGTTGCTTGAAATGACCAGGTATCCAGGTAATTCCTCACGTTATGGGACTAGTGGAATAAAACGTCGTTCCTTGCGTCATCCTGTCTTACCACGCTTGCTACGCAAGAGTCGGTTTTACCCCCCTAGACGCTCCAAAAATTTTGCACATATTTTTTTTTTTTAAATTAATACGAACTTTTGACGTTAGATGTTAAATACTCGTTTTTATTTATAAATTTTTCTCTAGGGCGATATCAAAAATGGACTCTGGGAACACGAGATGGTATCTGAGATACGAATAAGTCGAATAAAATTCGCTATAATGTAGTTTTTCAACAGGGAAAATGTGGTATGTATATAATTAGTGAATGGTAGACAAAGTTGGGGACACCCGAGGAAGGCACGGCACAATCAAATTAATAAAATACTAAAGTGAATTTATGACGTGAAAGTGAAAGGTGGAAGAATTTGAGGACGCCCACGGCAGAAATGGCACAATCATGTGGAACAAAAACTTTAAAAAAGTAAACTTTTCCAATTGTTACAATAAAATTATTGCCACCTTAAAAATGCACCCAGTTTTCAGGTACACTAGAATTCAAAACCTCAAAACCTTTCTTCAAAACATCCACAACCCCGAGCAACGCCGGGTCCACGTCAGCTAGTATATTATATAACGAAATCTATAAAACTCTTCCTACAGATGTACTGATATCCGCGAAGGGTAAAGCCCGATGATGTTTCAAGAATTAAACTCTCAAACGTTTCAATGCCGCGAGGACCATGTCGTGCAGTCCAAAGCGCATTGAATTCATGGCCACTTTGTATAAAGTAGGCAAGGCGGGGCCAAAAACGAAATAACCGTTACGTATTGTTTTATTTTTTTAATAAACGGCAAGGTTTTGTGTCAAAATGTTACATAGAACCTTGAAATCAAAGATTGAGAAAATAAAATAAAAATAAAGTAGCTGTTCGTGCAGTATATATGGAAGTAGGTAAATGTGTACTCGCAAAGACTTGATGGATAGGAAGGCTCAGTAACCAATTCTGCAATTGTTTTACCTACCCAAGGTATCCATCCTAAAATATCACCATGACCGGAATAATTGTTGCAAGAAGAAGAAGACTTCAAAACGTACCTTTCAAACTCACAGTATTCTTACAAATTAATACCTCTGACAGGGTCAACTGATGTATAAATATAAAAGAGACCACGGAATATAATTATGTGAATTTAAATTCATTGTTTATTTTTAGTGAAGAATCTTCAAGTTGGCATGCTTTGTGTCCCCAACTGCGAAGGGTGAGACCTTTTTTCTCCTATACTCCAATCTGAAAGGATTAACTGTCCATCGAGTTTAGCGGATGTGTAGAAATTAATCGTCCCATAAAACATATTAACAGCTGACATAGTTTTTGGACTGGTCCTTTGAGTGTGTTGTTTCCCAGCATCACCTTCTTACACCACCTCATACAGTGGAGTCGCAGTATCGCCAAATCAAAGATGTACCATAAAACTATTTAGTCTTATCTTAAAAAATTAGCCTTTGTAAATTTTAATAATTTTTGAGAAAATCCGAAAATAAGCAAAACTTTTCTATACTGCACGTGTGCTCAAGGGTCGGAAATTTCAGATAATAATTTTTTGTAATTATATACATAATATTATGTAGTGATGGACTTTACGGAATTTTTTTTTTTTCATAAATTTACCGAAAACAGTAAAAGGATTCACATTTTCCAAGGTGGCCCTTAATGTGAAGAGAATCCAATTTGCCTTTGGTGTCAATGTCCCGCTCTGTTGGGAACAAGGCTCAGATATCTGGGAAGACACTCAGGGTTCAATTTTGGGACCCACGCTTTATATAATATTTGTATCAATAATGAAAAAACTTTTTTTATATGTAAAACATTTTGTATACGCAGACAACACTGCTCTTGTTATATCTGATGATCAATTATCTAATGCTATTAAATATATGCAGTATGACTTTACGTCCCTGATAAAATGGTCACACGACGCAGGCCTAATCATAAATACCAAAAAAAAACAAATTGATGCACATACGATCTCCACATGCTTCAGTTCTGAATAAGCCTGAAATAATATCCCACAATTTTGAATGTATTCATCAAAACATTTTGCAGAACTGCAAATGCGATAGTATTGAACTTGTTAATGAATATGTTTATTTGGGAGTGACTGTTGATTGCAACTTTAAATGGGACTTGCAAATAAACAAAATTTGTAAAAGGCTGAAGGCGATAGTGTGTAAACTGTACAAATTGAAATGTTTCGTTCCTGTGAATATTTTAAAAATAATTTACTTATCACTTGCAGAATCTACTTTACGATATGGAATAACCACATGGGGACACTCTTGCAAAACTAACTTAAATTACCTACAATTAGTACAAAATTCTATGATTAAATTACTAGTTCCATAACAGATATTTTTACAGAGGCGAAACACCGGTAAAGGCCTTATTATGGCATAAAATATTTATTCAGCATATATCTAAGTCTGAATATAAGAGGAAAGTCGAACATGAACATAATACTAGATTCACAAAAAATGAAGGAATGCTTGTACCAAAACATAACAATAAATACGGACAGCGAACCCTGGAATACAACGTGCCCAAAATATTCAACATGTTACCAAGCAATATAAAAAAATGCAAATTACCTCAGAGATTCAGATATATGCTGAAAACATGGCTACTAAGCAGAGATACTCTGTATTAGTAATAATTTTGATTATGGCAGTGGTTGGTGATAAATATGATGTATAAGTTGTATTGTAATAAGTAATAATATTATGAAAATATGTTATATTGTAATTGAACATGAACATCCTGTTGACAAACTGCTTAATTGCGGTTTAATGTGATTGTACTTTGAAGAAAATAAAAAAATAAAAACAAAAAAAAAACAGAAGGCATAGCCGCATATCTAATGACAACCCTGGTAAATTTTACAAAAGGGACAGGGTTACTGATAAAGGAATGAGTTAAAATGGAAGATAGCACAATCGGCCTATGGCCTAAGTGCTTACGGGAACTCTAAATTAACCGTGTCCACTCCATTAACAAAAAAGATGGCGCTTACCGAGGCCATGAAGGTTATTTTTTTGATAAAAAAATCTTATAAACGTATCTTATATATGTCTTTAGAAATATATATCTTAAATATGTTTACATTATCCCCACACAGGAGGCCCCGAAAAAAATAATTTTCCTCAGAGCCTATGTAAGCTTCTGGGATGCTTTGTGGAGGGTCTATTTTAAGGAAAGGAAGGTGAGGAAGTTCTGGGAAGGTAAAATGTTATGCGGGTTGGGTAAGAATCAAGGTATCAGTATGTCCAAGAGTGACGACATATGAATATATCCCTCCCATTGCGGCGCAAGACGAGGGTCGAGAGACCAGTTTGAGAGGTCGAAGGGTCTCCCCAAACCAGCCTCTCCCGATCTGGCACGCCACGCAGCGGGTGGACAGGCGCATCCTGAACACACCTCACCCAATGAACCCGGGCACCCCTGCTAAATCACCAAATGTAGCGAACCACTTTGAGTGACCTAAGGCAGGGGTGTTGGTTATATAATAAATGGTAGCGGTGCAGCAGTACCCAAACCCGTCTTCCAAATTCAATAATATGCCAAGTATCAAAACTACCACACACAATTCCACCTCAATTCGTATGATGACTGGCGTAGAGAAGTATGAAAAGTAATACGTCAATTCGTGTGGTATGCAGGGTAAATTCTTTATATGAATCGGTTATGTGTGTTACATGATTAAATAATTATTTGATGTTCGTAGCATTTAGGTATAAACAACACAAATACAATTTGAAAGTAGAATAAATACTGCATCGTCATTTAATACAAGGATTTGTTTTACTTTTAGCATTCCACCCTATATCGACACTCAACGCTAGATACATTTCATTCGCAACCCACTGCAGAGAATCAATCTCTCTCAACTCAATGGGATCCCCATTTGGAGTAGGTGAGGGATCTGGAGGGAGTCATGAGGGGAAGGATAAAATTGGGAAATATAAATGCCTATTGCGATCAGAAATAACTGAAATAGTAAGTATAGGATTCTATTACGCAGCGTTCGTACTACAAGAATTGACTCTGGTCTAAACTTTATGTATTTGGTCAATGCAATTCACCCAAAATCCTCATTTGGGCAAAGACATGATTTGTACCAGGCTCCACTTCTATTTAATAGTATTCCAGATCACATTAAGTCATCAAATTCCTTGTGTACATTTAAAAAGAATGTTAAATTATTTGTGCTCTCGGAGGATTTCCAACATATTCTTTCATCTTTGTCCTTTTAAATTGTGGGATAATATTTTATTTTAATAATTATATTTTTTCATCCTTTTCCTTTTATAATGTAATTTTTTCCCTTTCTTTCTTCTCTTCTTTTTAGAATAATAGTTTATTTTATTTTTTCTTGCAATTAAATATAAATGTATATCATGGTCACCCTACATGTATAATACATTTAACTGTAATTAATTTGTGTGGAATTAGATTAATAGGTACCATGTAGGTACCCAATTCGTAGAAACGTTAATGTAATATTGTTCTCTCAGTATCTTACTTTTCTTACAGTTTTTCGCACTTATTTCTTCATTTCGGTGAGCACTACGATGCTCTGGCAATATATAAATATTGTTTCGTTGTTTCTTCAAGTTTAGTGTATTTTTTAGTTGATATAATAAAAACAAATAAAAACTAGGAATATTTTTCAAGTTTATTATTTCTACATTAAGGACGGGTTTTTTCGGAGAATTTGAACAATTCATCGAATTTCAACGTTCATTTTCGGGTTCTGTGAAAGTCCTAGTCCTAGTTAAAGTAGGCTAGTTGCTTGACAAAACTAAAATATAAACAGAACTTGAAAAAATCATTCACAGAACTTTAAAATGAACGTTGAAATTTGATGAATTGTTCAAATTCTCCGAAACGACTGAAACTAACTATTCTAAAACATTTTCAAAATTAGTGACATGTTGTAACATTATTCAAAAAAGTAACCTAATCCCAAGGTTCGTAGAGCATGTATTTACCTTATCTTACCGAAAATGACTCTATAGGAGATGAGTTGGAAGTTATTCTACCTCAATGACAACATTTCCTCGCGGATAAGTTTGGTTATTTTTGTTGTTTGTTTTTGGGGTGTTATGCCGTGTTGCGCTAACTCCTTCTTTAGCCGACGTTTCGGACAGCGTTGCAGTGTCCATCATCAGGGCAGATCCGGTAGATCCGAAGATGTGTGTTCGGATCTACCGGATCTGCCCTGATGATGGACACTGCAACGCTGTCCGAAACGTCGGCTAAAGAAGGAGTTAGCGCAACACGGCATAACACCCCAAAAACAAACAACAAAAATGCTTTTGGCCGTGAGAATCTAAAAAAAAAAAAAAGTTTGGTTATGGTTATTTTTTAATATAATAATATAAATATTTTATTTACATCACAAAGGGGCATCTTTAGTACCAGATATTGTTAAATAATTAAAAATACTACAAATTTTCTCCCAAAATCTTCAAAACTGTGCTCTGAAAATGCAAAATGTGTACTATCGTTTAGAAGGGATAGTAAGGACTGTCTTTCCAGTACAACGCGTCGATTATCCTGAAGCCGGTGTTGAAGTTGTCGATTGCTTCCATTTCCTCGGGAGTCAAGGAGAAGTCGAACACATCGATGTTCTGATGGATACGGGATGGCGTTACGGACTTGGGGATTGGGATCAAATTACGATCAAGCTGGAAAAATTCATTACAAATTATAAATAAAAAATTACATTTTTAGAAATATAAGAAAAAAAAATTATTCAAAGGTCTGATATAATTAATTTCTTATTTGAGTACACAGTTTAAATATTTTTTCCTCTTTGGATTCGGTGAAACATTTTGATTTGTTAATCAAATTCAATACATATACGCCAATCTCAGATCATGAGAAAAGAATAAGATTAATTTAATCTAAATAATTATTAAGATCTAATTGGTGTAGATTAAAACCTCATTGCAATAATTAATCCATATAAACAACCCTTAATGATAATGAGAACTAGGTAAAGAAACCGAATATAAAACGGTCGCATCTGTGACTTGAACCCAGGTCCTCTGGCGTTACAGGAACTGGTGTCTTTTCCAACTGAGCCATTGTCATCCTAATTACACTCCGTCATTTTTATCAATTTCATATTTTTTTTAATTACTAACATTACTTCAACTGTTTCTCATATTTTTGGTAGCTATCTTTTTGATGTGTTTGAAAAGAAATACCAAAATATTTTTTTCTTGGATACACCTTTCATTTCTTCTATACTAGGCTTGGTTTGATCTATCATTAAACAACAACTCACCAGATATCTCAGCACAATCTGCACAGTGGTCTTCTTGTACTTGTCTGCCATGGCGGAGAGGGTGGGGTCGTCCAGCTTGGGGGCCGCGGGGGTGCTCTGGCGTCTCCCTTCCGCCATGGAGCCTAGCGGCGAGTAGGCAACTATCTGGATCCCCCTCTCCTGGCAGAAGGTCACCAGCTTCTTCTGTACGAGGTTTGGGTTGACCTGTCAACAACAAATAATATAATATGCACAACAACATATTTTGTGCACACTTCGTACTTCGAATGTCATGACATGTTTATGTGACATATTTATTTACATATTTATTTGGTTTTCAAGAACAATAATATTTATATATTATTTCAAAACCCTGCTACATGGTAATTATATCTATGTCCAGGAAGGTAGGTTAAGAAATAAACAGCAACATAAACATGCACTTCGTAAGAATAGTAATTACTAATCACAAACATATTGATTTGATTAAGAAAACATACAATAAGAAATAAAATAAAAAATACAAAAAAACCGTCGCACAAATAGTAATCAAAATTACAAACAGATTGATTTGATTGAGAAAACATACAATTAGAATAATAAATAAATAAAAAACATTAAATTATTCTTTAATACAGAAGAATTATCATTATTTTATAATTATGTTTAAAGAAAGTACGTGGCATTTTAAAAATAACATTAGAAAAATTCCTGATATTTATTATTTGAATACAATGTTTGATTTTTTATTTTGTTTTTGTTACTGTAAAATGGAATACAGAAAGGGAAATAAAGTATATGACAAATTCCTTAGGAAGGTCGTTATGAAATGAAAATATTTAATTAATTTTTTGATTATGAACACTTGCCAACTCATTTGAGACTGTTTACTTAGTCAGATTGGAGAATGGTGGCAGAAATATTATGTTTTAAACATTTAAAATTAATTATTAGGTAGCCCCGAACTGCTTCAACATGACGTTTATTCACGTACCCACAAGACATGCTACTTAAATATTGCAATAATAATAAGTGTAGTAATAATGACTTCACGTACTCATCGTTTCCCGGAATGCGTCGTTATGGAAATAAATTCAGTGAAAATGATGTGTTTGGCATCGGTAATTCCAATAGATAGTTGATTGCAAACCCATCAAAAAGCATAGGAATACCACCATCTGTTTATCGTATTTAATCAATCGAGAAAGACATGGCACGTGAATCAGATACTTAAGTCGGGCCATATCAAGAATCAGATTAATAGATAGAGTGTATGAGACTAGAAGTGTGTTCCAAGACCGAGTTGTTTGGCGGTCCGTCCTGTCTGCCTACCACTGCGCGGAAACTTTGTAGTAGCTAGTTAATTTGTTATTAATTAATTGTATCATCACTATTTGTTTTTTTTTTAATACGCTTATGCTATATTCATTATTCATCCGTTTATGTGGTACAATCGTTGGAGCCCCCGTTCACTTTTCTATGCTCCGAAAGCGAGAACTTCTGTCCATCAGAACTAGCCGACCAAAAGAGCGTCTCTGCATTTTGATCATTGTCATTTTCAACGTTACTTACAGAGAGTTTAACAACCATCTTTTGATGCATGTCACAATATGTTAAAACTGTCCCCATGACGTTTAGTTTTATTCTTTGCTCCATTTACTATTGACCTTTTTCAGTTGTACTAACGTAAAGTAATAAAATAATATCACCTCTTGCATCTCTTTATTGTCTTTGGTATTCTTTTAAATCATCAATAAACACGTGTTACGTACATAGTTATACTGTTTGTCATTATTACTACTTGTTTACGTATTTATTTTATTTCTAATTTTACGGTACCCTGTACCTTTGTGTGTTCTGCATTGTAACCACCGTAATATATGTAGAATCAAAAATATATAAATGTGTTATTTGCTGTTTGACAACAAGATAACAGTTTTCTAATCTATATACCTAATGTTTCTTATTTACACATATATTGTCCTTACTTATTCGATACTACTGTAATCATTTCATGTATGGGTTACTTATTCTGCTAACTCCCACTTATACATTTGTATCGTCAACATCATGTATTATTTTGCCTTAGATTACCACGTTACTATATGATAGACTAAATATTACCTCAATTTGGTTAACCACGGGTTTGACTTTGGACGAAGCTAGCAGTTTCTGAAGTTGCGCTTCGTTGAAGTTGGAAACGCCAATGGACCTGGTGAGGCCTAGTCTCTGTGCCTCCACCATGCCCTTCCAGGTGTCCACGAAGTCTATGTTGGTCAGGTTTCCTTGTTTCTGCAAATATATCAATAAATTACTTACTACACGAATAGTACGTACTTGTTGATTATTGGTCTTTAAATCAAAATGGTATAATGATGTGACAAGAGAGTCGACAATCGATGTTTTATACATTAACATTATTTTGATTAATTGTGTGTATCTGTCACGTAGGGATACTGTCGCAAAATCTTAAAAAAATTTACGCATATTCAAAGATTTTATAATTTCTTGTTCAATTCTGTTATAGAGATAATACATAGACTGGACAATGAACTTTCAGATGTGGCTGATATTTTCGATTTAAATCTTGACATATTCAAAGCCAAATTAGTTTAGCACTTTTTAGTTAATGTAAATAACGAGAATGTATTCATATGTTTAAGGCCCCGTAGAAAGCGTACAAAGATGGTTTGAAAGAATAGATATGTAAATACGAATGTTAAAGGGAGCGTGCTAATGTTAAAAATCGATAATAATTAAGCGAAAATGATGAAAATATCTAATAAAACACGACTCGTTTAATATAGGGAAAAATCTCTCGACAAATATTTTAGTTGCATTTAAAGATAAACTGTGAATTTTTTTCATGTTTATAACATATTATGATTTTTTTCTATCGAGGGAATATCACATAATTAATGTTTCGGCATAAAAAATGTATAGATATTATCGTAAAAAATATCAATTTTTTTTTTGAACTTCAAAACAAAAAGAATTAACCAGAAACTTATAAATCAGTAGAAATAGGGTATGTGGGCGCAATATCTTCATAAATATTTATTTTTTTCATTACTCGTTTATAAATTACAAGGGTTCCTTAAAGTTAGTGAGATTTTTTTTGAATTCTCAAATTAAGTTTTTTACAAGTGTTTTTCCATCTGTGTTATCAATTTAATTTATAATCGTTATGTGAAAACTTAATAGGGCGTTAATAAATAAATAAATAACTGTCGGTCGTATGGAACATCTTTGTACACATACCTAAGTATTTTATAAAATAACTTTTGATAAAAATGATTCCATTGAGGGGATTTAGGTTAGGTTATGTTATGTATTACGTTAGCTTTATAATGAATTGTTTTCCATTCGTTTATTTCAGTCCGCTTCGGTTTCTTCGGTAAAAACACACATAAAGAATAAACACTGAAGATACCCACAGCACTCAGCAGGGTGAAAGTTGATCGATTTGCAACGAACATGTGGAACATAGATAATGAGTTGCTTTGTTTTATTTTAAGCATTACGATGGAAGAATGCATATTGAATTACCGCTTCAGTAAGGATACTATGTAACCTAAAATTGCAGTCAGTTGTTTAAATGACTTGGATGAAGATATAATAAATCTCACTGCAAGTAAGAAATAACAATTAAGAAACGGTACTTACGTCCACACTGACAGGCCAGTGGATGAGGTAAAGGTCTAAGAAGTCAAAACCGAGGTTCTCGAGGGACTCGCGCAGGGCGGGTACCACCTGCTCCTGCTCGTGTCGGTTGTTCCATAGCTAAAGTCAAACACACCATATTTGTTAAGAGCTGGATACTGTAGTTTTCCACGTTCAATTTTTACACTAATTGCACAACTTAAGACTCACATGGCTTCAGTCCAACCTTTCATTAATGCAATCACAGAGAAGAGAAAATACAGAGCTGCTCGAGGGAAACAAACCAGGTTTGAGAACCAAGAGCGGGGTGGTAGCGCGGACGTGTCCCTTTCAGTGATTTGTCAATGAATGAATCCAATAGTCCACAGGTAATTTTATATTTTTAATATATTTTTCTTACGAGCAATTTAAGTAAAACAAAATAATATTGCTTTGAGAAATGAATACCTATCCTTTTCCTATCCCGTGTATTAGAATTGACACGTTGCCTGAAAGTGTTTCTGCCATCTAGACTAGCCAAGTCTTTACTTCCACATTTTCTTCATCACATAAAAATAATAAGGTGATTTTTATTGCACCGTTTTTGTGAAACTCACCTTAACAGGACTTCCTAGGCTCTATCTAGTTATGTACAAACAGATTCAGAAAACATACTTGCGTGGCAGGTCACTTTAGATAAACACAGTATAGTAGTCCCCAAGAGAGGTCGTACGTTACACCATAGTTATAGTATCTTCAGTCTTTTTCGTTTTCATACAATACTTGTTAGAAGGAAGATTTCGTCAGGGCTTACGCACGACCTGGCTCTGGGACTACTATACATATGATATTGCAAGCAGAGAACATAATATTAAAAACAATTACCATTGATATTACTTTTATTATAATATAAGTGGCAATACAGGAGTTGATATTTATTTAAAATATTTATATACCCCAATTTCTCACTGCTACGCTGACGATCAGCAAGTTTATTTTTACTGCGCTCCAAATGAAATCAATAGTCTCAAGATCCGTATAACTAAATGTCTAGAAGCAATAACTCGTTGGAGGTCTTCAAACAAGCTGAAGCTGAATCCATCTAAGACTGAGTTTCTCTGGGCAGCCACAAACAAACGTCAACATTTCATAGACAATTCACCTATAACTATTTCCGGCAGCGATATCATCCCAAAAACAACAGTCAAACTTCTCGGTGTCAATTTGGATTCAGACTTTTCGTTTAAAAGTCAAATAAATAGGACTGTAAGCACCGGTTTTTTTCACCTAAGACAACTCAAGTCTGATGAAGTCTAAATAAATAACTGTCCGAAGAAACCTTCCTTCAGAAGCAACAAAACTATTTATCAACTCCTACGTAGTCTCACGTCTCGATTACTGCAACGGCATTTATGCCAGCCTTCCAAAATATCAAATTGACAAACTTCAATCAGTGTTTAATGCAGCATCAGCACGGCTCATAACCGGGGTTTCAAAATATTCGCACATTTCAGAACACCTTCGTAACCTTCACTGGCTCAAGTGCCCTGAAAGAATCCAGTACAAACTGTGCTGGATGGTGTTTAAATCCATCAATGAAATGGCCCCACCCTACATCTCTGAACTATGCTTCCCGGAAAACACTGGTCTGAGGCAGTCAACGCTTAGATCAGCAACATCAGCAGCTGTAGGCAGACTGATAGAATCTATGCGCAAGCCAAATACTAAGTTTCTGGGCCGAAGGCTTGGAATAAACTCCCTCCGGAACTAAGATCCATAACAAGTCCAACAGAATTCAGGTCTAAACTAAAAACTTACCCTTTTAAGCTGTCGTACCCTTAAATTAAATATACCAATCCTAAAAAAAAGTCCAGTTATATTCAATTTTTCAATTAAGTCCTAAATCCTGTATCTAAATTTCGCCAATAAACAATTTGATATTGTTAATTTAAGTGTTAATCTCAAGTGACCTACCAGGTAAGTATTGTACTGTATATTTTCTCCATAAATAGTTAAGAAATAACATAGCCCAATCTCAACTACAATATGGTATTATTGGATGGGGAAGCTCATGCGATTCCACTATAAAACCAGTCCTCATAACACAAAAGGCAATTCTAAAAATTATACTTAGGATCCCCATCAGAACTCTTACCGACTATGTTTTTAAAACCCTGAATGTAATGACACCAAAACAATTATACGCAAAAGATATACTAATTTACGCATTCAAAAACCAGGACAACTTTACACAGACAAACTCAGACAGACTCACAAGATCCACATTACAACATATGTTACACCAACCTACAACTAAAACAACTTTTGGACAAAGAAACATGCAGTATTATTCTATAAAAATATTTAATGTCCTCCCTTTTGAAATAAAAAACCTTAAAAAAATAACTGACTTCAAAAGAAACATTAAGAAATGGATTATGGATAAGGGAAGGATGAATATAGATATAATTTTGCAACCCAACAAAGACTAAAGCTTGTATTATTGTAACGGTGTAATTTGTAAAGTAGGAACATTCCAAAGTTTACATGTAATAATGAGATCTACAAGATCAATTATAGGGTACAAATACGGTAGAGCAAAGATCTCAATCTCATGATTGTGGGGTTAATTCTCTGTCAAGTAAGGAGGAAAATCAGAAATAATAAGAGTAATTACTTAATAGAAATTATATTGAAACCATCAAAAGTTACAACAAAGGAGTACAAATAATAACCATGTAACAATAGGAATAAAAAGTAGGCACATACCAGATGGACTCCTGAACCAAACTAAACTAACTATACGTGGTCGAGAAACGAAGGAATAACAACGGGTGGCGAACGAAAACTTGTCTCCGGTAACGGGGAACGGACCCGTGACGGAAGCCAGGACATCCTTCTCTTAATGGAGACGGGAAGGCGCAAGTCCTTCAACGCGCGCCTGTAGGAGCATCAAGTCCGCAGCACGTGGCAAGCAACCAGACTCGTCTTAAGGAGCCAGGACATCCTTCTCTTAGTGGAAACGGGAGGACGCAACTCCTTCAACGTGCGCCTGCAGGATCATCAAGTCTGCAGCACGTGGCAACCAACCAGACTCGTCTTACAGACCTCGGGAACAGCAATCCGTTCCTTCGCGACGCGGGGACACTCAGCCATCAACTTCTAGCCACAGCTAGGACCAATCCATTTGCGGTTTCACAACCGAAACACGAGTACTACAAATATGACCACCGGCCAACACTGGATAAAAAGCGGGATTCCATAATCACCACTAAAATAATAATCAACACGAACTATTCGTGAAAGGTAAAACACCCCGCGCCCTTTTTAAAAGAAAAGCATGACTTCTATTCACATGATTAACTCAGATTAAAAAACACCCTAAAAGGCGAGTGACAAGATCCGCGAGCAGCTGCCCAAAAAAACCGGGGAGGAAGTGACCAAAAACAAAACTGTCCTTCCTTCCTTAAAAATATTGCCAAAGTTAAAAAAAAACCATAGACAAAAAAACACCACAGACAAAATAAACCCAATTAAGCAAGAACTACACTTGTCACAAAATATTTATGTGACAATATGTTTTATTTTTCTCTAAATATTGTTTTTTATTATACTCTTTCAAACACACAACCATGTACAATGTGTCCTTAGAACGGGGTACCCCAGTAAGGACACATTATCTTATATAAAAAATTGTTAAATAAAAAAAAAATAAATAAAAAAAATAAAAAAATAAAAAAAAAGATCACTGTAGAAATGTATTATAAGTTTGTACAGCGCCCTTGAGGTGTTTTTGCACAAAAACGGCGCTATACAAGTCATCCAAGTATTATTATTATTTTATTATTATTAATTATGGTATGTTGAGAGGCTGGAGGTATTGAGGAGGGGAAGCACTCGGGGAAGAGAAGATGGGAAAGTACCTGGCTAATCAGAAATGGTCACCAAATAAGGCCAAAGCCATTTCAAACAACGTTTCAATTCTGAATGGTGGTCTTATACCAGGGCGATACTGAGAGTGTCTTCTACTTTAGAACGTGCCGCAAATACATAATATATTATTTAAAAGTAAATTGTGAAATTACACAGATTCATCAACTAAAATTTGAATTGAATCCGCGACTTCCGGCTTGGTAGTAGAGCCTTACTTCTCGACCATGGAGGCGGAAACCACGGAGGCAAGTACTAATCGGATAGCCTAGCTAGGCAATGTAGGTATGTGTGCATGTCTACTATTTATGCACTTGATTATCTGAAAAGACAGCTTGTCTCCATTTTCCTCCCACCTCACGACATTCTTCAAAGTGCAGTTAGGTAAAAGTAATGGTTGTGTACCTTAGTGGTGATGAAGACATCTTCCCTCCGGATGGTCCCATCCCGTATCTTGGTCCTCACTCCCTCTCCCACCTGTTTCTCTGTTTTGTACAGTGCCGCCGTGTCCAAGTGTCTGTATCCCGCCGCTATCGCCACCTCCACAGCATTCTTCACTTCATTAGGATCACCGCCCCCCTGAAAATTATGTTATTTTTTATCACATACACTTTGTTTTTTAAGAAAGATAAACCTTCCCGGTTACGAATAAAATGACAATATTTGAAAATTTCCTAATGTGGTGGAATCTCCACAATAAGCGGAAAATGTTGCTTGTATTGTGATGGAAGACTTTGTGATGGAGTAGAGCAATTGAACTCACGACGACTGCGCGTTAATTCAGCCACTGACTGGTTTTGACTGACTTGTAATGGTAGCCATACACGTTAGGGTTTGCATGATGGTTATGCATGTACATGCATAACCATCATGCAAACCCTAGTGTGTATGTAAAAAACTGTACAGTTATCGATGCATGTACATGCAACCTAACAAATACCAAAATAGATATTTTTTGCCACTCGGTTATGTTTGCGCGCATGCATAACGGAGCGTGTGTGGCGGCCGCTCATGCTTGCATGCACAGTTCTCAGTCATTCTCAGTTCTCAGTGTCCAATATTCTGTGGTAGTGGATGTAAATCTCAGTTCATTCATCAAATTTATATGAGAGAACTGTTTTCTTTTCAAAAGCCAGTGTTTACACCACTTAGTGCGATCTCTTTTTCTTGTCCTTTTCTTTGTTACAAGTATTAAGCCAAGTACAGCTATCACATCGTCGTCGTCCATTGTTGGCGATACAGTGCACAGCAGATTAGGAAAATGTAATACAAAACACCGTCACTTAGCTGCAACTACCTTTAACTGAGAGTTTATAGAAAATTGTACATGCAAACCCTAACGTGTATGTGTTTTATTAAACTCGGTTATGAATGATGGTTATGCATGTACATGCATAACCATCATGCAAAACCTAACGTGTATGGCTACCATAATCGTTGTATCAATCTGGGTATGTTTATTATGAAGGTGTTTTGGATATGTTGAGCGAATGGAAGGAGAAACGAGCGTTAGAAAAATCTAATCTAATCTAAATTCATATCGCGAGTGAATCAAGGATGAAGTCGGAAGACATGGTACCATGGTACGATCGAGTGATTTAAATCCTTCAGTGACGGTGTATGCATGTAAAGGAATGTGTGTCAAAATAGAGTATCGTGACATTTGAACATCTCTACCTATACTTAAATAAAACAAATAAATAGCGCCAGGGTTATCCAGTATTTGAGTTTTCACTTGTATGTGCTATATAAATGCAGCTATATTTGTTGACTTTTAAAGATTATTTGTTTCTCGATTGATTAATTATTTATCAATAGAACACACTTTAATAAAAGGAAACATGATAACATCTGGGTTGCTAGCCAAAATAATAACTTTTTGTAAAGGACTTTGTAAAAATCAAACATTATTGGTTTATGCATACTAATATTAATTAAAGTATACGTTGTTGGTAGTAGAAGAAAATTATCTAAATCGACCCTACTGTTAAAATAATACGAGAGTTTTTGTTTGACTGCATTATTCCATTTTATCATTCTATCATTCTATTGGTCATTGGATGTACATTATTTTATTCTATCAATCTATAGGTCATTGGATGTACGTCCTGTAAAAACATGTGTAGCTACATATTCCATTCTATCATTCCAATGGTCATTGGATCTATGTTCTGTAAAAACATGTGTATCTGCATATTCCATTCTATCATTCTATGGGGCATTGGATGTACGTCCTGTAAAAACATGTGTACCCACATATTCCATTATTTCATTCCATGGGTCAGTAGATGCCTGCATTATTATTCTGCATCTTATTGCATTATTTCATTCTATAATTCCATGTGTCATTGAATGAACATCAATGTACATTATTTAATTATTCCATTCTATCATTCTATTGGTCATTGGATGTACGTCCTGTAGAAACATGTCTACCGACATTATTATAAAACATTAACAAATTTAAAAAAATCGTTATGGTTGACATTTTCGCGCTTCTTTTAATTTTTGATGCGAACAAATTGACTAAATAACACTGCTTTTCAACTTAATTATTACAACCGACGGTAAGATAAAAAATATTTAAATTGATTACTCGTTTGATTAAGTATCGTTTTAAGAAGTGTGTTTTGAATCGTTTCATACTTGTGAATTATATCTTCAAGTAATCAAATTATGCCGATAAATGCAAGAATATCATCAAGATTTATCTCAAATAACAACAACAACAGTGACACGGTGAGCACATCAAATATTCGCTCTATACAAATCAATAGAAAACCAGTGAATTTCTATACTCAAAAGCAGCGAAAAGTATATTAAAACGTGGCTTCAATTGCCCACAAGTGTAACTGGTCTTACATCTTTTAAAAAAGTGATTTTAAAGTGTCAAAAGTGAAAACAAAATAATAACTAAAAGTGACTCAGTGCGAATATCTGGAAGATTATTATTGCTACCTGCCTTGTCAAACTTACTGTCTCGCAGTGTATTACCTACATAAGTACTCATAGAAATATTACATAGGTACTCGGAGTAAACCAACTTTCAGGGGAGTGAAACCATTGCAGTTAAATAATTAAATAAAAATAATAACCTTTTTCTACTTGCAATCCAATTTTTACCATAATGGATGTCGAAGCATTGATAACAAATGTAGAAAATGCTGTGGCTGCATTTAATACCTGTTTAACGGATCCAGCAAATAAGTTCACGAAAGACCAAATAACAAAACTAACCCCAATTACAAGTCATTTCTTAATAGCTATTGGTAGATTGGCGCAAACGGTGTCTAATAAAACTGCTAGTCTAGAGGGTGAATTACGGGCTTATAAGGAAATCGGAATAAATATCCCAGCCCCACAAATCAACCTCGACATTTGCGAGGTAATTTCTGAAATTAATGAGCGTAGCGAAAGAGCTATAAACATCATTCTTTGTAATATACCCGAAAGCACTGAAACGACTGCGGCCAACAAATTAATAGATGACAAAAACAAGGTAACGGTTTTAATCTCTGCTCTCGATGATACCGCAAACCATGATATGCTACGCGTTTACCGCATTGGAAAACCAAGTGTTGAAAAACCAAGGTCCCTTAAAATAGAATTCAATAACTCCACAACATCCATGACATTACTAAGTAAACGTCATCTTTTAAAAAACAACACAAGGATATACCCCGATGCTACAATTTTTCAACAAAAACATCTAAAAAATCTAAGAGAAGAACTGGAAAAACGAAAGTCAAATGGCGAAAATGATATTACTATAAAATATGTAAACGGAAACCCTAAAATAGTGCAAACACCGCCAAAAAACGATGCAAACTCAAGATATACTACCAGAACGCGCGGGGACTACGCACCAAATTAAATGAACTACGTTCTACAATATCGCTACACCATTACGACGTATATGTGCTGACAGAAACTTGACTCGACTCGGAAATAAAATCCACAGAACTCGGACTTAACAACTACAAAATTTTTCGCTGCGATAGAAACTCTAAATCCAGTTCCAAAACAAGGGGAGGCGGAGTACTAATTGCAATAAAGAAGAAATTGATGTCAAGAAAACTCAAAACAAAAAATAATACACTCGAACAACTATTTGTACAAATTGATACCACTGTAGAAAAGATAATAATTGCAACTTTATACACACCACCACTATCTGATGCCGGAAACTATCGAAGCCACAGCAAAGACGTTGAAAATCTACTCTACAAATACCCTAACTCTAAAATTATTATTCTCGGGCATTACAACCTCCCTAACCTAAAATGGAAAACAAGTGATAGTGGTTTCATTGTTAATGAAAGTCAAAATGATCGTGCACGTGAGATATTAGATATGACAATTTTTTTAAATCTTTTACAACATAACTTTATATACAACATAAATGATCGCTTACTAGATCTAGCAATATCAAATTATCCTAAATTGTTCATTGAGAAATGTAATGATCCTCTGTTACCTGTTGATAATCATCACCCCCCTCTTTATATTAAGTTAAATATATGTGGCGTCGAGCCGAAAACCGTTGAAAAAACTCTCAACTACAAAAAAGCAGATTTTGAATCTATAAATTCTCATCTTTCGCATGTTGACTGGTCTTTTTTGTCTGACGTTAATACTGACGATTCCTTAGAAAATCTATATTCAATATTCTCCACCACTATCAAGTCATATGTACCACTATTTACTCCTAAAAAACATACATATCCAACTTACTTCTCATCAGAACTAATAGCCTCACTACAACAAAAAAAAATACTTCATAAAAAATTCAAAAAAACTCTGAGGAAAATCGACTATACAAATTTCAGTGAAAGTAGGAAAAAATGCAAAGATCTCTCTAAAATCTGTTATAAAACATATATAAATTCTATCGAGAACACAGCCTTAAACTCGAACAATCTCTGGAAATTTATTAAAAAAATAAACAACGACAGCACAGACTATCCTCCAGAAATGCACATGGACGACAAATACGCCAACAATACGCAAGACATTGTAAATCTTTTTTCTGATTTCTTTAAAAATGTTTATGATGATGAAACACTAGAAGAAAATATTCCTTCATACACATTAAAAAAAACCACACATTTAACAGACTGCTACATCACCGAAGAATCTTGCAAAAAAAAATTAAGTTCCTTAGACATAAACAAGTCTGCAGGCCCGGACACCATCCCGCCAATTTTCCTAAAACAGTGCTCCTCCGTATTGTCTAAACCACTAACCATTTTATTTAACCACCTACTATCCTCTGGATATTTTCCCGTCTACTGGAAATCCAGCTATATTATTCCAATATTTAAAAAAGGTGACGAGACTGACATTTCAAACTATCGACCAATATGCATACAATCTGTATTACCCAAAATCTTTGAATCTTTAGTTTTGGAAGAAATATATCCCACACTAACAAAGTTAATAAATGACAAACAACATGGCTTCATTAGAGGTAGATCAACTACAACAAATTTACTACTGTTTCAAAACTATATATTGGAGTCTTTTTCTAAAAATAAACAAGTTGACTGTATATATACTGATTTTTCGAAAGCCTTTGATAAAGTGTCTCACAAAGTACTGATCCAAAAACTTCATGCTATAGGAATCAGAGCAAATATGTTAAGCTGGTTAAGTAGCTACATATCTGGTAGAACTTTACTTGTTAAAATAAAATCTTTTTTATCTAATCCATTTTTGGCCACTAGTGGCATACCGCAAGGTAGTCATCTTGGCCCAATTTTATTTATTGTTTTTATAAATGACATAGTCAACTGCTTTAAAAATGTCAATTTACTGCTATTCGCCAACGATATTAAATTATATAAAGAAATAACCTCCTTAAAGACTGTCAAGTTCTTCAATCTAATATAGACATGCTAAATAACTGGTGTTCACAAAACAATTTATATTTAAATGTAGAAAAATGCAAAATTTTGACCTTTTCCAGAAAAAAAAACATCACAATTTTTTGGCTATTCAATAAATAAAACAAATTTAGAAAGAGTAAAGGAAATGCGAGATCTTGGCATAATAATGGATGAGAAACTAGACTTTACGGCCCACATTCAACAAACTGTGAATAAGGGTATGAAAACATTAGGTTTTATATTAAGAACAATTAAAAACTTTGAATCTTTACAAATCATAAAACTATTGTACATATCCCTTGTTAGAAGCCTGATAGAACATAACTCCATAGTTTGGTCGCCCTTCTACAATGTACATATTCATAATGTTGAAAGAATTCAAAGAAAATTCCTACGCTTCGTCAATTTTAAACTTAACATCCCTTTAGAACACATAAATTACCAGTCATTATTGAATCATTTAAATATTCCGACATTAGAAAACAGAAGAAAAATAAACGACCTAACCTTTTTATTAAAATTATTGAACTCTAAATTCGATTGTTGTGAACTCCTGCATTTAATAAATCTACACATACCTACACGAACAACTAGGCAAATATCAACATTTTACATACATACATCTCATTCCAACTATAGTTTTCACTCTCCAATACAACGTTTACACAGTCTTGGTAACAAATACTTAAATAATATAAATGTATTTGACAATAATTTGAACTTAGCCAACTTTAAACGGAGTATGTGCGAACTATTTTTACCTAATTTGTAAACTATTGTCATATTTTCTTATTATCATTATGGTTGATTTTGTGGGTTTTGGCAGATTTTATATTTTTCGTCTCACTTACTCTATCCATATCTATATTTTTAAAATTCTTATATTTTATGTAACATATTTTGTCAACTCTGATATTTTTTTATGTAACCTGTATTTTGTTAACACTGATTTTTTTTTTTTAAATTTTTTATATGTAATCTGTATAACTAAAAAATAAAGATGTACATTATTATAGGTAAAAGCCCTATGGGCGTTTAAATAAATAAAATAAAATAAAAAGATGCGCTGACCAACCCCTAAGGCCTCTGACATTTTGCGATGTACTGCTCTTAGGAGAACTGTCAGAAAACAGATTCCAGATGAATTCTCTGTTTCTTAACCTTTTTCAAATTCAATTACTACTTTACTCGAAACTAAAAAATACATTTAATTAAACAAAGGTATTATAAAAGCCAATGTCACTTCACTTTTTTCGTTTAATAGAAAAATATTTGATAATATTTTCGAATTCCGCTTCACGCTTCTTAGTATGCAAAAAATGAATGGCAATTTGTTTCATCTTAATTATTGCAAGAAACAACTATTTATGTCGGGGGAGATGTAAAAGATGAATTAAAGTTAAATTTTTTCTCAATCAAAGTTATGTTTGATGGTTAGGAAACACGCATAAATTGTTAAAATAACCCACACTCACAATATAAAAACCTGTTTTGTGCATGTTTAGTTAAATCCCCTGTCTTCATTATATATTTACTTTTAAATGAATTTTTGTTTTTTGAAGAGCTTTTGGATGAAGCGGAATTTGATAACTTGACAAATAGCGTTTACGATTAATTTTTTAATGCAAACTTAAAGCGCTGTGTTATCTCTTTCCATTATTGTTTAAATCATATTTCTTCATAACACAAAATGAGATAGATTTATGAGACCGTGTCGGACTGGGACATATATCTCCCAAAAAGCTCTACGGGTGTTTCTTGTCCCTGAAGAATATTTCTCAAAATAGCCCAAGGGAATACATTTATTTGTCATTTAAACACAAAACATTAAATGTCTGCGGTAGAACGGCTGACGTTGACAACTAGTCTTCGAGATTCACGTTTATTATTAAAAAAGTTTTCATTGTAAATAAAGGGTTATATAATTAATATATTTTTACTTTGATAGTGTTTGTTGTACTCACCACAGCGGTCCCGAGGCCCAGAACGGGAATCTCATTTCCATCGTTCAAGCGGAGTGTGGTCGCCTTGCCCGATCTGAAATTCTGAAACATTAATTGTATTCAACCAGCTGATTCTCATAAGCAAACGAGTATACACACATAGATACACATAATGGTAATCAATACGTCAAATAATGTTCATGAAAATGTCTCTCGAACGGGCGTTCAATACAGCGTTAATACATTTTACAACAACTAGTAGTTCCGTTCAGTAACAGTCGACCTCGCGTCCTTGTGACAATTCTTTTTTCAAACATTATTAAGCCATTATGCAGGTACCATAATTCTGAAAAAAGGCGAATAAGAAAGTAAAAAAAAACACGAAGATTTTTCATTTCAAATAATTTACGCGCAAAAAACAGTGCAGTGTTTTTTAAAAACTATATTACATCTATTTTATAACTTCACATAATGAAAATAAAAATTTGGTTTGTCTGAGTATTGAACTTTCCTACCCATGAACTATAGTCCACAACTCCACCAACTTCGCCAAACGAAGATTGGGTAGGACCGAAACTTATTTCGTATATTAACTGTAATAATGTCTAAATGGGTATATATCCGTGTGTGTGCGTGATTGCCATAAAGTTTAGAGAATTCATTGTCATTGACAATGAGTCTATCTCCCGAATTTTAATTATATCGTATGTCGGGAAGCGGGTTAATTTCCGCTTCCAAGATTTGTATTAATTCATTCTAATCCGAAACAAAAGTTTATTTATTATTATTATTTTAAATGTAAAAAAATTCAGCCTACGTATGTTTGCGCTCGCGAAACTCGAAAAGTAGTCGACCGATATCGCTGAAAATTTCAAAGTTGTTTTTTATTAGTGCCAGGAGTGTTTTTTGATTAGTTTGAGTGATAGAAAAATTCGGGGACGCCAGAGGAATACTTCACGCAATATCTCTGCACCGGAAAGAGATACAGCGTCGAATTTAAGTCGATGTAATGTAGTTTTTTTACATAACACTGTGGCATACAAAGGGTGAATTGTGGAAGAAGTCAGAGACGCTCGAAAAAGATATTAGCAATATCGAGTCATTGCGGGGTCCACTATTTTCTAATACCTATATAATAACATTTTTGACTGACTTATTATTATACAAAGAGAGTAAAATATTTAATATTTGGAAATTATTTATCAAGCGAACCATGGAATATATATATAAACCAAATTATTTTCGAAAAAAATAAAATAAAATAAGCAAAAGGACTAAAACGTATTTTACACCACCTAAATCAATACCAAATTGTATTACTCACGTACAGGCAGTGCCTTTGTGGTTCCCTTAACTTACCCTTTTTAAACAATTTATTTGTATGTAATTTTTATACTGAAAGTGTTTGTATTTATGTGTTAAAAAAATGGAAAAAAACAAAGGGAAAAAATCTGTGCCTGTGGCGGGCGGCGTGGATTGATTTGTATACATATCATCAATTTTATTGCGAGGTTAATAGTAATTTGCAAATTTGACCTTCAAAACAAGAGAAAGGTCACTGTCTATATGAGATTTCGAAAAACTACCCGCATCCCCTTTTCCCACCCTTAAAACAGAATTTTAATTCAACTCGACGAATTTATGATATTTGTGAAGTCGATGCAGCTCGATTTCAAAAAATACTTTATAACTCCTGGACTACGGCGAGGACTTCAGCTATGTATCTATATTTGTAAAGAAGAGAGGTCTGGTGAGGCTTTGTTTTTCACGCAAATCTACAGGTTTTTTCCGCGATTGATGAAACTTTGCACACTTGACTTACTTTCACTTTAAGATTTCTAAAAACCACCCCTATTCCGTTTTCCCACCCCTTATTATATTTCAAAAGCGAAATATTTTCCCAAAACTGTATTTTTATTCTTTCTTAAAAATAATATATTAATAGATATGAGAATATAAAAATATTGAATTACTGTAAAAAATATGAAAAATTTAAAATGATTTCTTATTCCCTCTATCAATTTATTTTTTGCCTAGGTATAACTTATGCATTTTTTGTGTGGACGTATCGACGGTAGGTGTTAAAGGAATAACAAAAAATGTTTTTTTTTTTTTTTTTTTTTTTTTAATTAATAATTCTTTATTGACTGAAAATTTTACTTTTTTTTTTTTTTTAGACAATGTATGGATAGTCCCACGAAGCTGCCCCATGGCTGCTTGTCTGCAGGTTCTATCTTAATATACAATTATAATACAATTATATAAAATATATAAAATAAATAACAGACTCTTACATGCAATCATAGAACTCACTAAAGCATCCCAAGTACACTAACACTTTGAATGACAATACGATAACGTACATTCAAAAGTACAAGACAATATAGCACACAGATAACACACATTCAAAAGTACAAGACAATATAGCACACAGATAACACACATTCAAAAATAAGACATATACTATAACACACAGTTGATTTAGGTACTTGGCAAAAATATTTTATTTTATATGAAAATAAAATTCATTGTTTATTGCAATTATTGTAGAAATACATTTAGTTTAAAAAAAAAACTATAATTTTATTGTAGAACCAAAATGAACTGATATTTTGCTAAGTAAAAACATTTTTTTTTCAAATACGTAGATATTTCTTTTTTACACATTTTCTCAATTTTCAACTTCTTTTTTAAAAAAGACGGCTTCTCAAATGATTTGAGATTTCTTATTATTCATCATGTCTAATAGTTGAATTTGCATTTAAAGTTTATCATAAAATATTAACCAGAGTTATTTATTCACCTAAAACTCTCCCACAAAGAAAAAAGTGCTTACCTGATAAGGATATTGAATTATAAAGTGGAATTTCATAGTAGGAAAAGTTCTGGACGCCCGAGGAAGATAAGGCACGATCAAGTGAATCAAATGTGTGGTAAAATGAGGCGTATGTAAAGTTTTAAGAAATGCGTTTAATCAGAATGTACGCAGTGGAAGTGAAAGGTAGAAGATGTCGAGGTCACCAGAGGAAGACAAAAACTAAATAGGTGTTTATCTGTGGTAAAGAGAGGCGTAGGTATGTATAAGACTGACGTAAGCGAAATGGATAAGATTAAGAAAGGGATGTTTAGTTTGTTTGGGTATAGAGAGCGAATGAACGAAGAAAGCAGTTTTGTGAGATAATATAAGTGAATGGTAGAAAAAACCGGTGACGCGAGAGGAAGATATGGCACGATGAAATTAATGAAATACCCACAAAATGTTCCTATTCACTGATTTAAAATATAATTATTTTCACCTTGAAACTACACCCAGCTTACTAGAATTCACAAGAGAGAAACGCCGGGCTATAACACCCGTTATTTATATCAAGAAGGTTGTCTGTGGCGGCCGGGGTTTGATGATTTTTATACGAATCAATAGTTTCACTCCGAGATAGATGAAATTTTACACACTTGACCTTCAGAACAAGAGGAACATCATTATCTAAGTCTGATTAAAAAAAAAACTAAGTTTAAAGCCCGAGCTACGCCAGGGAGATCAGGTATACTCAGTCAATGAACCTAACAGTAGGGACCTACATAATATAATGCTTAATTCTTTAGAGAACTATCATGGTTGTGACGAATCGTAAATAGAAATTTCCATTTCACCACAAAATATCGGCTGTCGGAGAAAATAAAATGTTTTTTGGAATAAGCATTTTCTCTTGCATTGTGTACTTTTTAAAATGTCAGGCGAAAGTGATATTATTTGCGAGGCATTCAGTCAATCGGTTACTGTTTACCGATGCTGTTAACAATATCAATATCAATAAAACATCAAGTCACAAGGAGGAAATCCATAATTGGTTTATATAATACTTATGTACAAACTGAAATAAATGTAAACTGTCGATTTACAGAAACTTAATAAATAAATATCACAAATAAGTACTCAAACTCTATTCTGAATCACTTCTTACCATCAATAAACAATCTAAGGATAACAAATTATTATAAGAAAAAAATATTCGAAAGAATCAGTCGGCGGATTTATTTTTTTCAGAAGATTTTTTCAATTTGTATGGTGAATAATTATTGCTCATAATAATTAGGGTAATTATTCGGAATCGCTGGACACGGAATATACAAAATATTTTTGAATAAAACTTTCTGATTTACCCCAATGAATATAAAAGGAATCTGACTGCATTTGGGAAATTTTTAATTTTTAATTACTTAAATCGAAAATTCACTTTCGTTGTATGGGATGACAGCTGCAATGATTTATGTTGATGACATTTTCTTTTGTTGATATTCCTGATATGAGTGGCTAGAATTTTAACCATTTACTCTATGCAATACTAAGTAGGAACTATTTTGGCCAAAATCGAAAAATATTTAGATATTTAGGTATGTTTTATAAATAATTTTTTTTAAAAAAAGGTAAGGTAATTATAAGTTAGGTTATTATAGGTTAGGTTGGGTTATGATAGGTTAGGTTACGTTGGGTTATGCTAGATTAGGTTAGGTTAGGTTGAGTTATTATAGGTTAGGTTAGTATATAGGTGAGGTTAGGTTAGGTTAGGTTGTATTATTATAGTTTAGGAAATGTTAGGTTAGGTTAAGTTAGGATAGGTCAGGTTAGGTTAGTTTGGGTTATTATAGGTTAGGTTAGGTTAGGTTAGGTTAGGTTAAGTTAACCTACCTAGTGTTTGCAAAGAGTAAATTAAAATTAAAAAATTTCCAAATGCAGTCAGATTCCTTTTATAGTAATGAAGGTAAATCAGAAGGTTTTATTTAAAAATATTTCGTATAATCCGTGTCCAGCGATTCCGAATATTTGCCATAGTTAATTTTCCTTGTGCTATGCATAAAAACCTTCTCTTAAAACAGTAGTTTATTCGGAAAGGGGCAGTGTTATGCTGAGAAAATATAAGTTATCCCATGGATAAGCTATCAAGAGGATGGTGAAATACCCCCTAACCAGTATAGTGCCTATCGGTAAATACCGGTCAACATTATTTCAGGCAACATTTATAATGAATTTCAAAAATCTTACGTAAATCGTTAATTTATTCTTCCGTCAATCCATGAACTTGCATATTGTCTTATTTAACCATTCTTGTAAAATTTAAAACTAATATGGATCGCAATGAAAATACCGTTATGAGCTGAAAATATTGAAAGACAGTGAGATTCCACTGATCAATGTGGGAATCCTAACGACATAAGTGATGATGAAGTCGTCTAAAAACAATATTAGGCGCGCGGCCCGGCGTTATGTACAGACTTACATTGAAAATCGATCTTTCCGTGGGGTTTATTTTCATTATTTCGGATGAACTTATTACTAAAATTACAAAACGTTTCTAAAGAGATCCCTCAAAAAGTTACTAATTAATCGCTTAGAAAAATAAAATCTGGTGCTTACCGATTTTACAGTTGAAAAACGTTTTATATAATTTTCAAACCGTTTTACATCAAATATTTATATGGTTAATATTTTAATAGTTACTAATGTCCTGTTTTTATTAATCTTAAATATAAATAACTTACATCCGTTGGGATCCCTCTATAAACATTAGAGATTTTAGTAATACGTAAACCCTAGTTATTCGAGTAATGTCGCCTTAACTAGACCACTATATTCATTAAAAAGCAAATTTAACTTTAACCAGTAACCACCAGACACGATATATTTACTTGGAATTCTACGATATGGTGGTCATCAGAATGAAACAGATATTAAAATTGTTTCCTCCAAAAATCAAAGACAAAGTCAAGTATGTTATTTAAGGATTTGCATGGCCAATTGATAATCTAGCTTTCTTCTTGCGCCAATCTACTTGGCACGGCAAATTGACCAAAAACATTGGTTTCAGTAGGGGTCACGTGGACCTTATGTTCCAAAAAATATCAAAATTACATAACATAGGTTCACATATTTTCTTGCATTTGTAACAGGTGTTCTGGGTTAAAGATGGATTGAATGTACTTGCATTGCCATAATAAAATAAACTCAAACGTAGAATTAATGATACAAAATTGTGAAACTACTTCTAGAATCTAATGCAAATGATTTACGTACATAATAATATTTTATTTACAACTTACTGCAAAACTCGAACCGAAGCACAAAAAAAGGCAAAACAAACACACCGATAATTTCTGCATGTTTGATCGAGAGAGGAAGATTGTTGATGTTGATGAAGAAATATAATTGGAAATGTAATGGACCTGGCTTGAGGACAGTTCCGATACAACTGGCAGTTGGTGGCTGGCTTGACAGTCTGCTGTGAGTGAACAGCTATGTTGTGTGGTCCACCGTTCACCGTTGTGTTTACCTCTCGGAGATACTGGCACATAGTATCACAGTACCACATGATAGTTGACCTCGCTCCGCAGATCAATGGCTTGGAGTTTTTGAAATATCGGCCAACTCGGAATACAGTTATGCACTGATGGGACAGGTTGCCGGTCCGTGGCCAATTAATGCACCCATTTAATTGGTTTGTTTGTGGGTTCACTTATGATGCATTTATATTTGTATAATATAATGTAGTTATATATTTGACGACCGGCATAGTCCAGTGGTAACGCATTGGACTGCCATTCCGAAGGTCGCGGGTTCGAACCCGGCGTGCGCAAATAAATTTTATTTGATTAATTTGTGTTATTTCACAATTAATAAATTAAAATAATATATAGTATATTTGCGGCACGTTCCAGAGTGGAAGATACTACCATTATCGCCCTGGTGTAAGACCACCATTCAGAATTGAAACGTTGCTCCAAATGGCTTTAGCCGTGTTTAGTGACTAGATCTGAATAGCCAGGTACTTCCCCACCTTCCTCTTTCCCTTCCCCACTTACCTTCAGCCTCACAACATCCCCCAATTGGGGATGCCATAGTCTCACTGGCTCCAGACGGGAGCAGTTGGGACTCTTGTGAGGTATTCACTATAAAAAAAAAATAAATAAAAAAAGTTAAAATATAAGGTTGTCAGAAAGCAAAACTTGCAGTGCACAATAAAGTTCTTCAACCGATCCTAGTGAACAGCTTTGAGGCATGGATGTGGTAGACGAAGGATGAACGCCATTCGAATGCAATAGAAATTATATTCCTGATGTTTGTTTGTGGTAAAAAATATAAATGATAATTTAAGAGGCCCTTGTTGGGTATGTAGAGCAGATGGATATGACACGATTGTGTGAATACGTGAGTTGTTATATTATCAAGAGGCGGAAAGATAGATGAATATATTATATTAGGCGATGATGAAAGTAACTGAAGCGAGGAGTGTGTGCCAACACAGCGTTGTCACATTAAGTTAAATTAATATTTTAGTCAAGTCACGTGCGTTGGTGATGTAATAGAAGGAAGTAATTTAATAATGTATAAATGTGAATGAAGCAAGTAGTGGGTAGCAGTTTTGTGGCGTTCCTTCCCGATGGCTGCACCTCTAGATAATGGGGTGATGTCTTTTTTTATCGATATAATGAAGATCAACTTGCATCTATGTCGGTCATCGTCAAATACAGTTTCCCGCTGAGAGTCAGTTTGTTGACCTAACGCGAATTATTGCTTGCCTCACAGGTTCCTCAGAGATGGATTAATGGTAAACCGCAGTCAATAATGCATTTACGTGTGCAGCTTAATAACAACATTATAATGGCGTCTTTAGGGCAATTAACAAAAATTATGCATTTGATCATATGAAGCAGATACTTTGGGATGTGACATTATCATTTAAAACAAAAAAAAATAACGTAGCAAACATCACTTTGGGTTTCGCTACAACCGTAGCTTCATCAGGGCTGTATAATACTGTATTATACGTAGCTTCATCAGGGTTGTTTGATACTGTATTATACGTAGCTTCATCAGGGTTGTTTAATACTGTATTATACGTAGCTTCATCAGGTCTGTATATTAGTGTATTATACATAGCTTCATCATGGCTGTATAATACTGTATTATACGTAGCTTCGTAAGGGCTTTATAATACTCTATTATAAGTACATAGCTTCATCAGGACTGTATAATACAGAAACTACACTTTTAGCGAAACCCGATCGGCATTTAATATAAAAAAATAAAAGTGGTGTTTACTACGTTATTGTTTAATTTTAAATTAAAAACATTATACAGTTGGAATTTTATTCCGGAAAACAAAACCAATTGACATTCAAATTTCTACCAAAATAACTCGAAGGCCAACGGTACTAGGTACGGATATATGATAAAAAAAGCAATTTTAGTATTAGTGTTTGTACGTTTCTAAACTGTGCTGGCATTATTCATCGACGGTCATTATTTAATTTAAGAAAATTAAGTACACCATAAAAATGTACGTAATTTTTATTTTTTTGCACGTTTTTACTTATTTCCATCGAAGTGTTTGTTATTTTTTTTTAAACGTCACAATTTTTAAACCAGAATGTTTGTTACGATCATAAATCTGTGCAACGTTTTATGAACACGATGGCGTAAAAAAAGCCCTTTAATGTATATTTATGCCATATATCCATATCGGTCCACATCGCGGTATGTAGGTATTAGGTATAAATTATACATTGCTTTGATAACCAAGTAAATAATTAAGTCGATGAACAAACCTGGGGTAGATTGACCTGCAGAAACCTGTCCATCTAAAAACTGTATACGATTCAGGAGAAAACACAGACAAAGAAAATTTACAAAAATTAACAAACAGTAAGATATATTACAACAGTACTAACTATTAATTACAATTGTATTAATTTTTTCAAAGAGGGAGGACTGTACGCATAATAATATTAAACTAGCAGTTAAAAACCCGCTCCGCGGGTATTTTTCTGCTAGGCCCTGCGGGCGGCTCTTAGTTGGGCTTCGCCCATTTTAAGTGATATTAACAACAGTTACATTTAATAGATAGATATTAGGACATTCACAGAGAGAGGGTGAGTATATATATTGTTAAAACACGGAACAGGAAGGAGTTGATTAATAATAACATGCTAAATTTACGCATAATAAGAATGACAGTTGTTTGAATAAATGAAATTTTACGTATTTGTGATAGATTATTTCAAATGAAACACTATTATTGACTACATGTCTACAACTGATATTAACTGTTATCGTACCTAATATAATTAGCTCATAGGAGACTTGCAGTGCTTAAATATGTGTTACAACCGTCAATGTCTATAAGTTTAATCAATATCGTTTAGTTTGTCACAATTAAAGATAGTTATAACAAAGTTGACTTAAATAATAGATTATTACATATTGATTAATTGTACCCGTGTTTATGAATAAAAGGAGGGTAATCATTTTCGGTAATCATTTGGTAATTCTTTACCTACAACTGTTACTGTATCCAATAAAGTTTAAAGTTAGATTATATATACACCTTCATCAGGAGAGTAAAAATCTATATATATATAGGTAGATTATTACAATATAGCGCCCCTGAGGTGATATCTCACAAAAGCGGCGCTATGCAAATTGTCCAATAAATAAATAAATATAATGTTTACATTTTATTGTGTATACACCGAAGTCAAAAATTAAATATAGATTGCAATTGGGAAAGAAGAAGTGGAATGAGGGGGGAAGGGTAAGAGTAGGCTGGGTTTATAATAATTAGGAATTACAATATCGTTAGACGGGAAAGACCAGTTAAGTGGGAAAATATTTAAAAGAGAGTTTATAAAAAAATTCTTGTTAATTATATCTGCTTTTATATTAACATGTATCCTCATTTCTAAAATTTCAAAATTATTTATAGTGAAGTATTTGAAAACCTGAAAAAAACAAATAGAATATAACCATAAAACAATATATTCATAAGACAAATAGCATTTAATAACGGTTATTCTAATAAATTGATAGTGGAAATACTAAATAAAAAAAATTAAACATATTCTCTTCAAACGGTCTTTCTAAAGATAGAAATAAACAATGGCGTAGAATTCTGCTTGTGGATAACGATACTTCTAAAATTATATATAAAAACAATTCTGGTACTATTCAACTGGCGTTTTACATGTCAATATAAAATCAGATATAATTAATAAGCAAAAAAAATATAAATAATAATGAAAAATGCCATTACAAAGTGATAAGCTTCCAGAAGAAATCTTCTTATTAAATGCTTGTTAATCGTAAGTAGTCAAATATTGTGAGCTGCATATTTAAATATTCGCGCCATTCATTTGGTTCGTTTTTAAACCGCCAGAGGTGCGCTCTGTCGGCCATCTATAGCCGTGCGTATCCGCCATATTGAATAAGGAACGCGTGATTTTTTATAAACGTCAAACATAATCACGTAACTGTGGATAATTTTCATTGTAATGTAATTAATCCAATGGATTATGAACTTTCTAAAACATATTATGAGGCGATCCTATTTTAGTATGAAATCGTGTCTTAATTTTCAAGTTATCTGAATTTACCCGAAACAGACAATTTTAATTCGACCAATCAGAGGGCCTAGATCGTCCAGACGCTGGCGTAATAATACTATCAGATCAGATACGAGTATGTATCGCTTTTTCGATTGCGCCATAATCTAGTTCAGTGGTAAATCGAACACCGCGAACATTTCATACCAACGCGTCTCTTTCGCTTGCAAATCAAATGATGTTACGTTATTTTGTAATGATATTTTAAATAGTTTATTTACTAGATTTCAGTAGATTTAATTGTAGGCTTTCGAGTGTGCAAAAACTGGGCCAAATTAAGGTGTTCTCTTAAGGCGAAGATTAATGCTAAATCACTATTTTGATTAATCTTTATAAAGAATCGGTGTACATTATGAATACAAAAAAATAAACTTTAGATAAATTAAAGATTTTTCTATCGTTTCGCTTGAGTAGAATAGAAATAAAAAAATTAATTACTCAATAAAAGATATAAATGTAAACTACTAAAAAAATATTTTTTTCAATAGAAATGTATGAACGCGTAAAGGAAACAACTTTAAAAAAATACAGTATTATAGCTAAGATTATCTGCAACAGTTTCACTTGATTAACTTTTTTGCTTTCTTATAAAATTATTTACAAAATAAATAAAAACCACTTTTGTGCATGAAATCGAACGTTTCTAGACTCCGTTTGTCAAGCGATTTTAATGCCTATTACCTACGATGTAAGGTATACCAAGAATATACACATTTTCAGCTATCTCTTAACAAGAGGTTAAAATACATGATTATCATCACGGCAGTCAACCTATTTAGTAATTATACATTATGCTCGCAACTCTACGGAACCAACGGGCCATGTCACTAGATTTAAGATAGTTGTGAGATAAAAGGAATGAAGGAAGGGGATAAGAAAAATACATTTAAAAATAAAAATAATAAATAGTAGATATATTACGGTACGATTGCCCTCAGTATTCCCCTGGTGTAAGACCACAATTCAGAATTGAAAAAAATGACCAGATCTGAGTAGCCAGATACTTCCTCATCTTACTCTTTCCGATCTCCTTCCCCTCCTCACTACCTTCAGCCTCACAAGATACCCCAATTGAGGGTGCCATAGTCTCACTGGCCCCAGATGAACATGGGAGCAGTTGGGACTCATATATCTGTTTATTCTATATCGATAAGAAAACTGCCAATGTTACGAATCAATAACACAAAAATCTGTAGTGTTAATTGTTTCTAAGTTATCTATACTTGGCAAAAGCGATATCTAGTATCCAGCGACGTGCCGTGTTTAATAGGTAGGACAATAAGTTCCTACAACGATACCAATGGATACTAGTAAATTATTGTTCATAACAAATTCATTTTAATCTATTAGTACACATTAATTCAAGGTTGACAGAATTATGGATATTTAACCTCTAACGTTTTACGTCAAATATTTTTAAATTAGTAAAAAAATATTTAAGATGGAATTCCATTGTATAACAAAAGGAAGACAAACCATTAAATTGAGATTTGCTAAAAAAATATAAAAACGGTTTCGTTGCATTATTGCCTACTTTGCAGATCATGTACGCTTTACTAACACGTTTGTTCCGACATCGTGATAATCTATTCAAAATTTTTAAGAAAACCTGTTAATTCATTCGTTTTAACTGCAATTCCGTTTTCAACCAGATTGCAAAATAATTTGAAGAGATTCTTAATAAATTAGCAATACTTATTTTTCTCAGTGTGTCGTTATGTATAGGTACGAATGCAGCTTATGTTGTGAAATCTCTCTTATTCCGTATCTCGAAAAAATGTTTCTTAGATATGAATATTCGCTTCAAAGGTAATAATATTCAGTCACTCTGTGTAGAGAAAAAACATTGTTTGACTTAAGAAAGTGTCACACCGAATTATTAGCGTAGTGACCCAGAAACTAAAGAGGTAGATTGCGAACCGATCAAAATAAAGAAAATTATAAGTAAGATTTCACATTGTGAATTATTGTATTATTGTCGCAACCAAAGGTCACAACCATATAATTATTTTAAGTAATTGTACTTATTTTCCCACTGTGCGCCGCGCCGTCTTGAAATAATAAAAAATATATTTTTCAATCTCAATTTGTAGAACTCCATTTTAATTTTTAGTTCCTTTTGATAATAAGAAATTTTATTTATTTAATAAAACTTTTTTATTTGTATAAGAAAGTTCTGCTAGGCAATAATTATTATCACGCGTGACAGCTGTTTCGCCTTCCGAAGGTATCATAAAACTGTGGTGCACAACTTTTAATATTATTTCTACATAGGCACGTAGAGTGAAATCTTTTGACAAATATGCTTTCATTGTTTTTACCAATGCCCTTATTAGTTTCCCAGTAAACTGTCGGATAGTCTTAAATTTTACTGATAATATTATATTAATTCAATTTGAATGGTTGAAACCATTGATAGTTCCATATTAAATTTGAAGAAGCGGTGTTTTATTCCTGCATTATTTGTATTATGGTTTATAACAGAGGTCCTCAAACTTGTTTGTTCCGTAAACCACGAGCCGTTTTTTGGGTGGAAGGCCCGCATTCCTAATATTGATTTTTTACAAATACATCTACTTAGATATGTTGTTTTATAGTTAAACATTAATTAAGTAAAACACAAATTCATCAACTTAAATATGTTGTTTTAGAGTTAAACATTAATTAAGTAAAACACAAATTCATCAACTTACATATGTTGTTTTATAGTTATACCTGAATTAAGTAAAAAAGAAATTACATATCTAGTAAAATTATATTAAATACACAAATTATTTTTTTTTTATTGATATGGACCCCCTGCAGGTCGAAGTCATTACCACTTTGGAAATGACTGTTATATAATATTGAAATCTGCTTAAATATATCTGGAAGTGGGGAATAAATTAAATTATTTGTAAATTTATTAATTTTACTTTAGGATTATGGGAAATAAGGACTTAACCGTTTGAGTGCCAAAAAATTCATACAGTTGCTTGTAAAATGCCACCAAAAAAATATTATTTTTTATGAAACTATATATATTTTTAAAACCACATAAATTCTTTGAATTTTCAAGGATTTCGATGATTTTTTCGGTGTTTTATTAAAGAATATTGGTTTAGAATCACGCGGAGGAGGATCCCGAAGTCCAGGCGTTTGGAAAAAATGAGAATTTTCGGTAAAAAAATTGGTTTCGGAAGGTACATTTGAAAATGAGTAATATCCGGTGTTACTCTCCATTTCTTGGTCACGATCCGAAGAATTACTGGAAATTCGCATCCTGCGGTTGGGAAACACAGGTATGACATCACTGACATCACTCTCATCAGAGCTACTCTTACTCGAACTTGAATTAGAGGAGTGGAAATCGTCGCTCCCGCTGTCAGACATTTCAGAGGACGCCCTCGACGTTATATTTTTTCAATTTACTAAAATAAAAATAAAAATAAATGAATCTGAAATTTAAACGGTTTACTTCGATCTTACAACTATTAAGATAATATTAGAATCATAGACATATGAATATTAGTAGACCTGCCCTAAGTGATTAAAAGCGTATTATTCCCCACTCCCCATACCGGTTCCACTGGAGCCGGCTGTGCTCGCGTATGGCCTCAAGTGAAATTTGAAAACGTGACGTCATCATTCTTGTGCGAACTATGGTCGAGGCATCATCGGTTCATTTTACGAAATAACACGGCAAAATGTTGACTTGTGCTATGAAAACTTGTAAAAATAGATGTGAAAAAGAGAATAAACCCAATTGTCGTATTATATTCCATATATAAGCATTATTTTACTTTATTTTAAGCATATTCACATCGTATAATATGGATCAGTTGTAGAAACATATACTATCACATCGAGAAACGTCTGGACGCGAAACACAAAGCTGGTTGGTTGCTGGGAAGTAAATTATGAACATTTATAAAAGTGTCTTAACTAAATACTTAAACGAAATATTCGACTCTGAAAATAGAAGAAATTTTTTGCCGAATTTGGACTTCGCAAATTTGTTCATAACGTGGCGAGTAATTTGCGCTCCCATGTAAAAATGTCTATTCATTCAAAAGCAGATTTTACTTTTAAGAACTAAATGGTGATATAACAATGCGAGATGCCTATTTACTGTCAGATTGATTTATTGACGAATCACAGTCAGCTTTACCTCCTTCGTTCTTCAACAGTTGATTTTACCCCTCGCCATTATCTTCTCGTCTATTAATTCCTATGTCTGTGATTAGAATAATATTTACCAACGCCGCAGCACCACACCCGACGTACGCGCGAATCAGAACACGACTGACGCAATCGACGGAAATCGACGATCGGTAATCTTCGTTAAAACACGAATCGACGAAAGTCGACGATTGGCAATCAAACGGTTAATAAGGACTTTGGTAATAACAATGAAACATTTTGATAATTCTTAAAAATTATAATTAACTACCTACTTAGAAATAATATACATAGATCGTCTGTGAGTGACTTTACCACAGTTTGATAATGCCGTTGGAAGGCGGAACATCTGCCACTCGTAATGTGTATTATTGTATTACGAGATAATTTTATCAGAACTTTTTTTTTAAATTAACTTAAAAAAAACTTATGGTTAAAAAACATATATTTTTTAATTAACATTTGAAAGATAATTTTGCTTCACTTGGTTTCATGTGTGGCTGCTATTTCGCCTTTAGGAGGCCTTGAAATATAGGACGAGAAAAGTAATATAATTTAAGCCTTTTCAAAGTATTAATTGTGAATTAAAAAATCTACTTTCATTAAAATAAATCCAGCCCGGTCAACAAATAAAAAGTAGAGTCAAGTTATAAATTGGTTGGGAATTGAATCATGTCAATTGAATTCCACTGGAAACATAGTTTCGAAAACATAAATATTTTAGTTTCATCTCATCAAATAGATTTGTCGAAATAAGCCACCGATTGAGAAAAAAATTAAATGAATTATTCAGAACATTTTAACGAAAATACTCATTATTATTATTATTACTCATTATTAATTGCATATTTCCTCAATATACTATTGTATTATGTATCTAAAAATAACACTTACAACAATTAAAAAATATTATATTATTATACTATTATATTATTTACTATATTATATTATTATATATATTATTATATTATACTATTATATTATATTAATATTATGCTATTATATTTTTATATTCTACTGTATTCTTCCATACTTCCTTATATTACTATTTATAGTCATTTACATTATTTTATGTTCTTAAATATTCTTTAATAATATGTTATTTTATTTTATATTCCCGCACATTCTTTATGTTAATGTATAAAAAATCGACCACCATAACACGGGCATGTGCCTAGCATGGTGGTCGAAAAATTCCTCAATGCATGTAACTAATAATTTTATTGAATAAAGAAACTTAAAAAAAAATATATATATATATAGTTATCCCAAAATAGAGTAAGGACGGGTTGTTTCGGAGAATCTGAACAATTCATCAAATTTCAACGTTCATTTTCAAGTTCTGTGAAAGATTTTTTCAAGATCTGTTTTTATTTCAGTTTTGTCAAGCAACTAGCCTACAATGATATAAAAACAAAACTTGAATAAGTTTTTCACAGAACCCGAAAATGAACGTTGAAATTTGATGAATTGTTCAAATTCTCCGAAACAACCCGTCCTTATTGAAAATATTTTGAAATAGGTACCAACAGTATTAATTGACATATGCTCCACCCAAATTGAAAACAAAATATTTTACCCGTGCATTGTAATGTTTATTCAGCTGAGATTTTAATTTATTCAATAACCAAACAACAATGAGTAATAGTTTGAATAAAGTTCTTTGAAATAATAATGTTATTCTAATATTGACAATCAGTGAGAATCAGAGGAAATCTACTCACGATTTGATTGGAAATATGTACTTAGAGCATTCATAACTCTACTGAATGTATTTCGTCATTTGTATACAATCCAAAATGTACACTTTTCAGTTGACATATTATGATAATTGAATAAGCAAATATGTTCGTGTTTATTATTTCATTTTGTATTTGGTAGATTAAAAGCAATATGTTATATTCATACAAATTTTCTGGGGGTATCTGGGATAAAGTAATAAGAATTTTATTCTGTATTATTTGTAAATTGTTTAAGTATGTAATGTGTGTTTTTCTCCATATTTCCATCAGATAATTTGTAGAATTTTGTTGATTAATAAATTATATATAAGAGTGACTACAAAAAAATATTAAAACACTTTTTATGCGATTGCAGTCGTTCCACATGTCGGTAAGGAATCGACAAACTCCGAGTAATGTGAGGACGCGAGAAATGTTATGCGATGTATGTTGCACGGTCGCCGCACACTGCGCAGCTCAGTAAACTGTCGGTATTGAAGATTTATGTTTTCGGTATTAAAGACTGAGAACACGGCCGATTAGCGGTCGCGCGTAAAAACTTCATCAAACTGGTGAATCAAGTCAGTCACCAAGTGGACGGGGTTGTGGAATGTTTTATGATATTATTAATGTAAACTAAATAATAAATTCTTAAGAATGTTTTAAGATCATTTTTATGTAGATAGTTAATGATAAGTTCGTTGTGTGATATATAAATATCGAGCGCCTACTGAATTCTGGTACTGCCAACTGTATACAGGAAGCTCGCTCCCCGACCCGTTTGCGCTGCTTGCAGGCCTCAATACAAATATATGGATCGGTGGGCTCTCGGTATACAGCACTCGATTTTTGTAGATTCTTTACCGTCCCGTGGGAAGACTGCCTAAAGCGCTCTTTATCTCAGTTGAGCGGGGTAATGTCTTCGTAGCATCACATAACATGTGTAGGCACGTAAATAAACTGTTTTTCAGGTAATAAAAAGTAATTTCAGGTATTCTCACCTTCAGTTTATTCTGGTATGAAATTACCAATGTATTATGTTAATAAAAAAGGCTGGTTATAAAAGTGGAAAACGTCGCGAAAAAGTAGGAAAATTAAGCCGTTTTTAAACTCTGTCTTTATCGGCTTAGCTTGGTCGGCGGTCAAGCTTTTATAAACTTTCAGAGAAAATCGACCACTGAAAACTCGTGAAAATTTCTGACCGATTTCCGAACATGAGCATTTATAAAGCTCCACCTTTTGGTCGTCGGTCGCTCGAACACACTCGTTCCATTCTAGTGAGTCCATTGATATGGGATGAAATGTAATGGCCTCTGCTTCACGCAAATAATACAACAACCTATGGTCACCGTGTTTCTATTGAGATATTAAGTAATTTATTTTTTATCATTGTTTATTATTGAACAAACGAAAATGATACTATATTATTTTTATCGAATATCAACTTTACCATCGTATTTATTTAAAAAACCTATTTTAATTTGTGAGAAAAATACAAAAAAAAAACAAATGTGGTTTTGTTGTTTCCGAGTTTTATTCCTTAGCATTCGTTGATTAGTTCAGGTGACAACAAAGCGAAAAATTGATTTTATTCATAGAAAATGTAATCAAGAAGATCCAATAGGACTACTCTTATTATATTGTTTTTGATTATTTTTTGCTTTTTTACAAACATACGATGCCTCTAACATTATTTGCCACCAAATTCGTGGAGTGCTCTGAAGTTAAAGCGATGACAGTATAAGTCATTGTTAAGGTGTTGTTGATACACGGAGAAAAATGATCATATTAAAAAAGTGACTTCCTGATTAAATATTAGTAATTCAGAATATATCGAGAACACTTGTTATTTTCCTAGTAGATATCATGACGGATCGCGACAGTATAAATATCAGTATTTTTATGAACATGTGTTCCGCCTCCTCATAAAACATTCGCTTTTGACTGATACTTTGTTAGGAACTCTTTCAATTCATTCGTTATAGACCTGCAGTCCCATTTTCAACAGGAATACGAATAATTTGACAAGATTTTTAATAAATTAACAGTATTTCATGTCAGTAAGTTTTCTCCGTGTAAAACTGATTTACTATTTACAAGAACAACGACGAGCCAACTCTTTTTAGTTGCTTGTAAAAAAATCGATTCAGGGTGATGGTCTTTCTCTACAGTGGATACCGAAAGTATCTACCAATCCGGAACGAGAACACAGCTTGCAGCTGAGGGTTTATCTAGTGTAGCTTACGTCAATGGTGTCGGTACATCCCGCGTCCCATAAGCTTCGTTAAAACTTTTCGGAACAGAACTGCGAACTACTGTTAACTGTTCAGTGTTCACATGAAATGCCGCGTTAACAGAATTTGTTTTGGCGTGTTAAGCCTGCTGCTGATTACTGCTCCTTTCGGAAAGTTTTCATTACCCTGCCAGTAAATATCTGCAAATTACTGTACTTCTGTAATAATATTTTCATTTAACAAAATATATGGATAGTAAAAAAGTATATAATAATAACATGGCATTTATATAGCGAAGTTTAGTGTCGTTTCATTTCAAGTGCGCTTAACTATAACAAACTTAAAAACGGTAATTTAGTATTAGTGGTCATGTTCTTAAAATTATTCCAACAGTGTGCCTTACCCAATACAAATCTAATATTATAACACTAAATATACTGTTTATACATGGTGATGACAAAACTTAGAATAACAATAAAAGCAGGACAGGACAAAAAAAGAATATTAAAACTAAAACATAATATAAAACACGAGGCAGTTTGTGCTCAGAAATGGGAACCTTCTGAGCAGAAATTTAAAGAAGGTACAATAAGGAGACTACTGAAACCAAAGAATTACCGGAAGTTTTAGAATATGGCTTATTATAAAATATTGAAAAGAAGTTAAGATTTATGAATGGTAAGATTTTTTAAAGCCCGTTTAAATTCAGCCGAATTCTGGAGATTCGTAAGAGCTGAGGGAAGTCTATTCCAGAGGAGCAGACCTGTTACACGAAAAGAGCGATCATAGTATACGGCTCGATTTGACATAGAAAGTTCAAGTTTAATAACAATGAAAGCTATGAATAAAACGTTATATTTTGAAATATTTTTATTTTATTTTTTATAACAAGACCGACCTGGTTTCGCTACTACCTTCTTCAAGCCCTAGCTTCTTCAAGGTAGTAACATCTATCTGTGTGTTACAGATGCGTTGGAGTATTTAGTGCGGTACAAAAAAACGGACTGAGCCCCTGCGGAGGAAATAGGCAGGGCCAGCCCTATGCGGGCGCAATTGGAGCAGTTCGTTCCAGGCGCCAGGTTGTCAAGGCACTGATAATACCTTACACCTAACAGTCATAGTATATTTAAAATATTTTTCACAAAACGGCGCTACACACATATAAAAAGCATCTGAATATTATTGATTACAGTGATCACCTACTTGGGCGTCTACTGGTTTTTACAAGGGGCGTCAAAATTTTACTGGCACAAGGCGCCGTTTCGCTCAGAGCCGGCCCTGGAAAACGCCGAAGTGTGAGTGCTCTTTATCAATAGGGAACAACTTGAGTGTCGGGTTTTTATCCAGTTTACTATATTATTTCGGCAATTCTTATCTCTAATGCTTCTTAAACACGATTATGAGTATAAATAAAAATGGAAATGTTCGTTCCTTCAAAATCATAAATCTCCGAAAGATCTTCATTGATTGCTTTGAAATTTTGACACAACGTTACATTCGAATACTTGCGTGTTTTTATATTATATTATTTATTTATTTATTGCATCTCACCATACATAAATCATGTTGTTTCTCATAAAAATCTACCTCACTAGGACTAAGCCTGTATAGAGGTTAAAAATTACATTTGATTGAGGCAAACATTGAGTAATCACAAACATAAGTTATACTACATACAAACACAAAATTTTAAAAAAGAAAGAAAATAAATTAGATAAGTTACCAGATGGGTAATTTGACAGTATATTGTAACAATATTTGAACCATAACTAATCGATAATCATTATTCCCAAGAAGAAACAAAGTGGATGATAAAGGCAGTATGTCACCCGTGACAGGTAAAAATATTCTTTTTTAAAACAACGCCATCTGTCGGATAAACATTTTTTTTAAAACTGCGCCATCTGTTGGTCGTAAAAGCAACACGCGCTATTGTTCCTCTATATGTACAGACAAATTGAGCTACACACACGCGTGGCGGGGTACAGATAGTTATGTATAAATAATAAATGTGATTTTAACGAAGTAAGGATGGGTTTTTTCGGAGAATTTGAACTATTCATCACATTTCAACGTTCATTTTCCAGTTCTGTGAAAGATTTTTTTAAGTTCTGTTTTAATTTCAGTTTTGTCAAGCAACTAGCCTATAATGATATAATAACAGAACTTGAATAGGACTTTCACAGAACCCGGAAATGAACGTTGAAATTTGATGAATTATTCAAATTCTCCGAAACAACCCGTCCTTAGTGTTTTATTTATTTATTTATTTATTTATACTGGGTTTTACAGATGATCACACTTACGTGAGAACAATCCACTTATAAAAACTCAGTTATTGTACAATTACAAAAATCTACAATTAAATAAAGATACAAAAAATTAAATACAGATACATACAATTAAATACAGATACATACAATTAGAAAACAAAAACATCAAAAAATAAAAATAAAATACACAATCATATATAAGCTCGCTCAAGTAACACATTACATTATACATTATTACAAGTGGTAAGAGGCATAAGAAATACGAGAGGTATGCATAGAGAGAAAATTGACACAATGAATTAGCTAATATTTTTTAATAGCGCCAGAACTTTTTTTCTGAATCTGTACAAATTATCGACGAAAATATCTATTTCAGCACACTCTATCTTGTTATATAGTCGACACATCTGGGTCAGAGGGCTAAAGTAGGCGATATTATTTATAAATGTATTCAGGTGAAAAGAATTATGGCGTCTTAAACAATGCGAATTGGGGACATTTATTTTAATATTGCTAAGACATAATGTAGTATCAAGTTGACCGTGAATAATTTTATGTAAACATATGAGATCAGTCAATTGCCTTCTAGTTTTAAGTGTATCAATCTTGAAGTAATCACGACGTACGTCATATGATCTTAGATGGTCATGTAATCCACATTTGAAGGATAACATTCTTAGCATTTTTTTTTGAATGGATTCTACAATATTTTCATATTTGCAGTAATGTGGATTCCAAATTGAGCTTCCGTATTCAAGTTTACTTCTAATTAAGGCATTGTAAAGAGTTAGAATTGATTGAGGATCTTGGAAAGGTTTACATATTCTATGAATAAATCCATCATTTTTAATGATTTGCACTTAATGTCGTTAATGTGTACATCAAATATGAATTTAGAATCAAGAGTGATTCCTAGATCTCTTATTGAAGATATTTTTTTGAGAATAATATTATTAATAACATAGGAAAAATCCTTTATAATTCTATTTCTAGTGAAGTTTAAAATGTAACATTTTTCAACATTTAAGTGCATATCATTGACAGTACACCAGTTATTAAGTGTGTCGAGGTCGTTTTGAAGCAGTTGATGATCGGAAACAGACTTGATTTTACGAAAAATTTTAAGATCATCGGCGAAAAAAGCATAATCACAATTTAATTTCGAGCCAAGGTCATTTATGAATATAAGAAAAAGCAGGGGGCCAAGATTTGAACCCTGTGGTACACCGGAAGTTACAATTATAGGGGATGATTTGTATCCATTAATAAGAACTAATTGAGTTCTGTTATACAAATATGATTTCACCCAGCGAAGTAGATCTCCATGTATTCCTATTTGTTCAAGTTTTTTTAATAAGATGGAGTGATTAACTTTATCAAAAGCTTTTTGGAAATCAGTATAAATTGCATCTACTTGTAATCTTTCATTAAAAGAATTACATACATAATTACAAAATTCCAAAAGATTTGAGTTAATAGATCTTTGAGGAACAAACCCATGTTGCCTAGTGCAGAGAAGGGGCTTAAAATGCGAAAAAATATTTTTATATATCAGAGATTCAAAAACCTTAGCAAAACAGGATAATATACTGATTGGTCTATAATTTTTTACTAAAGATTGGTCTCCCGATTTTAATACTGGTACCACATGTGCTTTTTTCCACAGATCAGGAAAAGTTCCCGTGGTTAGGGATGCATTAAAAATTATAAAAAGCGGTAAACATAAAGAGTCTGCAAAGTAACTGACAAAGAAAGGAGGAATATTATCTGGGCCTGGACCCTTGTTGGAATCTATTTATTTTAAATTATAATTTCACATCACAAAGTATCTGCTTTTTATGAAAATATACTAAATGAATTTATTAATATATTAATAAAATATATTTACTAGAACCAATTTGAATATTGAAAAACCAAGTACGAAGGCAGTAGGTTGGTGTCACCGCACCTGGTAAAAAGGACATAGAATATTGTTTGATTTTGATATAATCTGAATTAGTTTGATTTTTAATATGTTTGGCTACCGCGTTGTAAAAAAAAGTTATTGCAAATAAATTTATTTTAAAAAAAATTTAAAGGCACATAAAAAAATAAAATAAATAATTACAAACACTTATTTTAGTAGTGCCTCTGTATCTCTGTATAATGAACTCTAACTGTTTCATCTTCAAAATCGAAACTGATTTGCTTAAAATTAAGACGATCCCGATGTATTTATATAAGATACAAAGCGAAAAAATTGGTACCGCATTTTCATCTCCACCGAATCCGGTCCTCACGCACTGCTAATAATAATGGAACACGTTTCGACGACATATTAATACTCAATAGTGTCACTACGACTATCCCGTAATTTTTCACGGGTCTACGTTAGTAGTTAAACAGGGTAAAGTGCGTTAATTTCGGGAGGTGATTCTACATGATGGTAGAGGAAAAAAGAAAAATATTTTTTTCCCATACAAAAAAATTTTCCAAAGAAGAATATTTATTTTCCCATAAAAAAATTCAACTATTTTACCATAAAACTGCTTTAAAACGTAGGCATTTCGAAAAAAATTATTTGTTTTTTAACTTTTACTATCATGTAGAATCACCCCCGAAGTTAGCGCACTTTACCGGATACCCTGCATAAGAAAGCTGTGATTTGTTATAAGCTCATCGAGTAACGATACTCCTGACACACATTTAATTACTAATTTATCCACCGTGATCCTAGAGATAGAGGCATCTTCCAGTTATCCTGAAGGAATGACTAAGCCCCTTGTCGGAAGAAGGGGACTTAGAATAACTTGACGTCAAATATTGATTGAAATAATAACAGATGTTTAATGGAGCTTTCACAGAACTTAAAATTAACTTTGAAATTTGATGAATTGTTCAAATTCTGTGAAACAACCCATCCTAAGTCTTGCGTCAGCCGGTAGCAAACTATGTAAATAGGTTTTAAGTGTTTTTCAAGAAACGTACCAGGCGTTTATCACATTTTGATCGGCCCATAATAGACGCGTGTCATAAAATAGGGCTACAAGTAGACCGGTTAAATAATACCAGCTTCCAAAAATAACCAACGAATAAAAAGTAGCAGAAAGTTATACGGGAAATTGTCCATCAATACTACCCCTAGTTTAAACATTTCTGTTCTTCCATGATGCCTTCCATACTTTTCCCTAGTACAGGATAACTGAAGACTGGGACGGGTGGATAAGTAGCTGGAGAGGTTGAGTTGGAAAAGTGGTTTTCCACAGAAGGTTTTACCTCTATCGGCAGCTGCTATTTCCCTATTTACCCCATTCTCCCCCCGGGGAATTGAACATTACCCTACTTTTCCCCTGGGGTATATTTACACAGAAGCATTGTTGTGTACGGCATTCATTAAAGTAATGTGGCCAGATTCAATTTCAAACAGAATAATGATTATTACGCCCATCAACGAAAACTTGTAGTTTTACGTAGGTTCGGTACATACAAAATACATATGAAAATAGTTTTGTTTAACCATAGTTTTATTTGTATATAAAATCAACATCTATTTTTAAATTTCTTGGTGTGACTGAGGATTAAATCTTCCTACCCAGGAACTCAGGAACTGGTGTCGACAACTTCCAATCAACCTACCCAAATTCCGATTGGATAAAACTGGCATTTATTTCGTAAATTAACTACTGTAATTATATTGAATTTCAGAGAAATGCGTATTGTCCACGTGTGTATGCGTCATTGCCACTACAAGTTGCAAAAATGCATTGTCACCGACAACAAGTCTATTTGCCGAGTTTCAGCTCGATAGGATTTCTTGAAGTGCATTCATTTCTAAAAAAAGTGAAATTCTTGATGTATTAATAATAAAGATTTTAGATTAATCCGGTTTGAGTTAAATGAAAAATCCAAGAATAATTTAGCCTATTTAGAAAACATAGAATTTTAGTTAAAGACAAAGTGGAAGAAAAGAAATAAAGAAAATAAGAGATTTGTAGGTCTTGCTCCCTTTACGCATTCTTACCACGGGACAAAATAAAACCCTGCAAACTTCCGATCTTGTGGTAAACTTTCCACTTCCGTTTCTTCCGGCTGTATGAGTTTTTCCGCCGGAAATTTGCTTTCAAGATAAACTGCAGCCTTCAATAGGAGATGGTTCGAAATTTGTACTCTCCTGATTCACCATTCCTATGTTGAATTAATAAAAATGATTTTTTGATTTATTATTATTTCAATATATTATAATAAAACAAATAAAAAACTTTATTCCACTTAATTTTATTTTGACCGTAACCGGTTTCAGCTCGTCAAAGCCATCTTCAGATCATTAGCAATCATTTTTAATTGATATATTTATTTATTCCCAAAAAATTATAATATATGTAAAAACATAACCCGTTCATTTACTTTAGTGTTTTAAAATAAAAACATAAAGAAGATATTTCAGATCATTGATTTTATTTTCTTCATAAAATAATTTGTATTTTGAAGAGAATCGCTGATCCGATTTGAAATAATCGAGTGGATTCACGACGGAATTAATATTGAAAACTTCCCCACTCTACTGAGCCTGCGAAGGATAAACGAATTAAAACAGAAGATATGTTCACGGATATAAAATGTTGGAGACAAGTTTGTGAATTAATGTTTTAACATTGTGTAACTTTCATCGGTTGCAACGGATTTGATTAAAATTGATTGAATATTTTAACAAAGCGAATATATTTAACCCGGTTGTGAAAAGTGTGCCGCGTTTGCATGTCTCGTGTCACGGAGAATATTTATAGATATTTTTTACATTAGTTTCACTCAGAAAACTAAGTTTTGAACATCTTTGGGGATGCTGTGTGAAGAGTCGTTTAAGGATATAAAGGTGAGGTGGTTCTGGGAAGGAGAAAGGTATGAGGGGTGGGTAGGAATCTGGGGTAATTGTATCCAAAAGTGACGGATGTATGAATCCATCCCTTCCACTGCAAGGCAAAAGTTCAAGAAAAGTTGAGAAACACAAACGACATCCCATGAACCTGGGACACCTACTAAGTCACCAAACCAAGCGAACCACTTAACTATGGCAGAGGTGTTGGTTATCCAATAAATGGTTTCCGGGGCGGAGGTACCCATACCCACCTCCCAGATCCTCGAATTCTCATTCTTATCGTAATACGTAATAAAATTTATTTGATGGTATCGAAAGTAATCTTTTCCACAACGTAAGTTTGGATATATATATGGATATAAGTAAACATGAGGTCTTTTCTGTACGTAAAAAATGTACAACAAATTTTTAAAATACCTTTTCACGCCCGCAGATGTTACGAGTAAATTAATACGAACTTAAATGTTTATTTCTTCAAATTTTGCAAATTCACTTTTTGGCACCATTTTATTAATGAAATAAATTAAAACACTTTGTTTTTACCACGATAATCATTATTTTTTAAAAATCGACATGTTTCGAGAAGGGTGTTCTCTTCATCAGGACATAAATTGTACTAAAACTAATTATCAAGTATAGAAAAGTCGTGGGTAGAAATGAAAGTAAGGGGGGGGAAGAGAGGTGAAAAGGGGAGGAGCTTAGAAGATCAAAGATCAATAATTTTTTGTCTTTGATCTTCTAAGCTCCTCCCCTTTCCACCTCTCTTCCCCCCACCCCTTACTTTAATTTATATCCACGCCTTTTCTATACTTGATAATTAGTTGTAGTACAATTTATGTCATGATGAAGAGAACATCGTTCTCGAAACATGTCGATTTTTAAAAAATAAAGATTATCGTGGTATAAACAAAGTGATTAAATGTTTATGTTAGGCTTGCCCGGTTAGTGCACCCGGTGACAAAATTAAAAAAAAAATCATTTAATGCTGAAAAAAAGAACGGCTTACCCGACTTCGACTGAGTGTCTTCTTACTATTCATTACTTATGATGATACTTTCTCTCATTTAACAATTGAAAAATAAGAAACGAATATTGTGGTGTCAAGTCACATTTTTTTACAGATGAACGCTTATTCCCAAGCTCTACAGTAGTTTAGTATGGAGCTACGCTAATAAAATACATATTTGAGTTCACGTAGATAGTCCATATAAAATTGACGTGCAGATTTCACCGCTAACCGTTAAATCGTTTTTACGTCTTCAACGCGTAGATTTTCTGGTTTGTAATTTAATTAGTTCTGTGTTCATCAAGTGAATCAAAATTACTTTTTGTTAGAAAGACGTTCTAGCTTGTCTCGAAACAACCAACGACCTCCGTGGTCGGGGGGGTAAGGCTCTCGACTAGCAAGCTGGACGTCGCATGTTTGAACCCGGCCTGCGCAAGTAAATTTTATTTGATTAATTAATATAAAGTATTTTTGCAGCATGTTCCAGAGTGGAAAATATTATCAGTATCGCCCTGGTGTTAGACCACCATTCTGGATTGAAAAGTTGCTTAAAATAGCTTCGGCTGTGTTTGATGACCAGATCTGAATAGCCAGGTACTTTCCTACCATCTATATCCCCTCCCCACAACCTTAAGCCTCACAACATACCCCAATTGGGGATGCCATAGTCTCACTGGCTCCAAACGGTTGGGAGCAGTTGGGACTCTTGTGCGGTATTCACATTAAAAAAAAAACGAACTGATGTAATGTTTGAACATAATAGAAACGTCTTAGTACTTCGTACTAAAACAAAATTTCAATCTTAGAGTTTCCATTAAAAAACTCAGCCTTTAAAGAGCTTATTTTGAGACAGCTGTCTTGGTTCAAAATCTCTCGGCAATATCCTGGTCCATTGTTACTTCTTTACCTCTTTATTATCTTTTGTTCATAAACTTCCGGGAAATAATGTCCACGGAAAAATGCGACGGGCTTTGTTCCTTTTGTACACTTTTCAGTTAAAACCTACCCTAGAGTTCGTATACTTTATATTGAAGACTATACGGTGTAGTATGTACGGTGTAGCGTAAGAATTTATATCATTATGAGCATTTTAGGCAAAAGAAAGGATAATGACCTGTAAAAAAGAAATATCCTCGTATCTACAAGAAACCCCGAATTTTTGAAAATATTATCATATTAGTTGTGTGATTTATGGTGAATATGGGAAAAGAAAATTTGCATTAAAAGCCGTTAAAACAAGATAAATAACTAATTCAAAGTATTAAAAGTTCTAGTAAAGTAAATAATTCTCAAATAAATCGACAAATTTGTGATTACAATATTTTCATTGCTCTACTTTTTTTGCCATGAAGGGATTAAAAAATAGTTTAGGGAAATTTAACATTTTCGAGGGTGTGAGGGTTCAATTAAATAATTAAAGTATGAATTTCTGTAACCTAATCTAACCTGTATTTTGTTAAAAAGTATTTTTATATTTTTGAAGCAATAACCAAACCAATGTTACTTTGTTCGAACCACAATTCTTTTTTTAATATACTCTGGCCGGTTTATATGGTAACTAGTACATATGGTATCTTTTGCCCTGAAGAAGGAACGGTTGTTCCGAAACCGGTCGGTTTTCATTTATTTAGTACGTTTTATAATTTTATTTTATTTGATAAATCAAATCCAAAATGTCTTCTGAAATCGTAAGATTTGTAAGAAGTATTTAAATACCGACGTACTTACGAGTAATTATTATAAACCATAAATATTTAATGTTACATTTTTTTTTTCAATAAAAAAATTATACAATTTGTTCAAAGAAACGTTGTTGAGACAATCCTTTTCTAAAACCTTCTTCTGGCAGGTAAGTACCATAATATGGTAAAAAATTCGAAAAAAGGTCCAAATAAACACAACGATTTCACATTTAAAAAATAATCTTTACAGAAACGATCACCAGCTTCAAACGGAAACAGAACGTACAGACAAATTTATAATATAACGGGACTATAAATGATTATAAGAACCCTTCTAATACCGGCTTAAAGTAACTATAGTAGTCTTAAACAATTATCTGACAGATAATTGTTAAAGACTACTATAGTTATAAATATAAAATAAAGTTGGTTGTTTTCAGGTGAAAAATGTAACAAGCAGTAATTGTTGAATGAAACACTAGTAAATATTGAATAATTTCGCGGGTAAGAGATAAGCCGCCATAGCTCAGTGGTCAGAGCTGTCGACCGGAAATCGAAGGGACACGGGTTCGAGTCCCGTTGGCGTCATGTATCTTTTATCAGGAGATTTTTCAATGTGGATGAGTGTTTCAGGCTAACAATTATTGCTTGTAAAATAATTATCTGACAGATAATTTCTGTTTTAGTTTTCATACAAAACGGCGAGAAGGAAGATTTTTCAACGATGACTTACGTACGACCTGGAACTGAACTACTGTGTGCACACTCCAAAACTAAAAATAGTGAGGATTGTAGATTATGCATGCAGGAACCGGCGCGATGTTAGTTTCCATGCGTCGACGCCTGTGAGAGAAGGATTTGCACGTAAAAATGGCAGTGGGACCAGTGAGTGCGATTTATCTTATTCTGTACCACGTTGAAAATTTACTTTATTTTATTTTGTGTGAGTACCGCGCAAGAGTCCCAACTGCTCCCAACCACTGCCAGTGGGACTAATGCATCCTCAATTATTGTGATAAGAGGCAGGAAGGTAAAAGAGTACCTGGTTATTCAAATAAGTCACCAAACATGACTACAGCTATTTAAAGCAACGTTTTGAATTTAAATGATATTTTTTCACCACGGTCATACAGAGAGTATCTGCCACTCTGGAACGTGCTTCAAAAATAATTTAATGTTATAACGAAATTCAATGAAATAAAGTTTATTTACGAATGACGGGATTTAAATACCTCTGGATTCATAATGTAGGATTGTAACCACTTGTTCTACGGCGTCCTTGAGTAGAATTTCACAAAAATTTCGCTATTAATCCACTTATTATTATAACAAAAATCATTGGACAACGGAGGCGGTCAAAAGAATATGCGATACATTCCTTCTAATAGGTAAGATTAAAAACATTCTGTTCTATATATTATGTTGATCTCCTTTTTGAGGAAATGGCCCACATTCAGAAGTTTGACTTCACCGTGCTCGTGACTTTAAACTAAATCCAATTTGTTTCGACTTTCTCACAAGTCAAATGCTTAACTCGTGTGCACTGGTGCAGGTGGCGTGCATTTCTCTTGAACCGAGAAAGGTGTTCCCTCTATTTAAATACAAACACAGATGAGTTGGTATTTGAATTTATTAATTTTAAGTTTTTAATCCAGCAGGACTGGGAGAAAGAGCAATCACAGTCAGTCATTCTACTAAATGACATTTTGGTAAATAGTGTAAATACAGATGAAACATTCTTTAAAACTAATTGTACTGTAACTGATTAATTCATAAAATTCTACATTAATTTCTTCTCTGCTCAGCAAAATATTTTTTGTATGTAGATCGATCCGATCTGTTTTTTGAAGACTTAACTGTGTTAAGGTAAACATGTAGATAATGTTATCAATAGACCTAACAGTCATATTTTTGGATTAATCTTTTTATCATGATAAAATGTTGTGCTTTTAAACATAGATAGAAAAGGTTATTCAATGTTTACTACTATGTGAAACTAGTATAATTCAATTCAAGCAACCATAAAGTCCGTAACAATCTCATTCCGGCCGCAAGTATAAGTGCTGTAATATAAATTCAAATATTTCACTCTCATCTCCAGTGGAGCACGAGCCAATTCTCGACGTGCTCCAGGTTGACGTGTATTGTGTGTTATCCGTTTCAGGAAAACAAGAAGACACGTTAAAAGTTTAACGTGTCTTCTTGTTTTCCTGAATAAGTTACCTTTTAGATTTATTACGTTGGAAGAAACGTTCCCCCCAACCCACCACTTTGTATCTCTTTTCTAGGAACATAGATACCTATTCCTATTTGTTCCAGCATTTTAAATCCCTACCCACTACATGAGATTTGCGTTAGAAGTAATTCCTGTAGAATTTTAAGAAATGCTAATACTGTTCATTTGTAACAATGACAACCGAATCCTTTTAAATGTCATAGTTATTGAAGAATTTCCCTTCCCTAGAACCTTTCGATAAACAAAAAAGCTGTATGTAGGCACAAAACTTTAGAAACTGAAAAGTTATAAACTTCAGACCGTACTTCTCATTATGTTTCCAGAAAACCAGTCCATTCGGGCCTGTGATTAGTGTAGATCCTGAGAAAACGGCTTTAAAAGTCCGAACCCAAGAATTTTATTTGTGCCCGTAAGAATGATATTATTTCCACAATTGATTTTTTTATTGATTCTACTTCAGACTATTTTTTTTTTTTTTTTAAGTCGGAGGCGGTTTACTTACGTTCCCCGCGAGCACTTAGGCCATAAGCCCATTGTACTATCTCCCATTTTACCTCATTCCCTTGCCAGTAACCCGGTCCCTTTTATGAAGTTCACCAGGGCTGTCATTGGATATGTGGCAATGTCTTCTGGTTCCACACTGTGTCTTCCCAGGTATCTGAGCCTTATTCCCAGCAGAGCGGGACATTGGCACCATAGGTGAATTGGAGTCTCTTCCTCCTCTTCACATTTCCTACAGATGTTGGTGTTTTCCACTCCCAACAGTTGCATGTGTCTCCTGAGATGGCAGTGTCCCGTTAATAGTCCTACCAGTTCCCTCAGTGAGTTTCTGTCCATATCGAGTAGTTGCCTGGTTCGGTTAGGGTCCGGTCCGTTTATGAGTACTTTAGATTGCCTCATTCCAGGTGCCTTCTTCCATTCCTTCCAGTGTTGGGATTTGACCCACCTCTTGATATGTAGTTTGGTGTGGCAAGCTACTCCTACGGCCGGCTCATTTTTTTCTAATGTTTTGGCAAACAATTATGACGTAATTGGACTCACTGAGACGTGGCTAAACTCAAGTATGTTCAACCCAAAGCTCTTCGATGACAGTTTCATAGTATTTAGAAAAGACAGAGATTGTGGTAGTGGCCGTTGGCAGGGAGGAGGCTGTCTATTAGCCGCGAAGAGCGAGAATGGCCCTATTAAGGCAGAGCACTTACCTGCTCTAGAAACTGTCAACGAAGACTTATGGGTTAAAATTACATTTAATTCGTGTGTAACTTTTGTACGTATTGTGTACTTTCCACCTGCGTCAAACTTTGACACATATCAGTTGTTTTTCAACAAAATACATCAAAATGTAGATGTTGTTGGTGGAAAAAATGTAATTGTGCTAGGAGATTTCAACCTACACTCATCAAGAGGTAGCAAGGATATTGAAAACGACCTGAATTTTTTATGCGCCGTTTTCGGTCTCTCCCAATTCAATAACACTCTAAATATAAATTCAAGACTGTTAGATTTAATTTATTGCAATACAGCAATACATGTTATTCATAGCACTTCTCTTCTTTTAACCGAAGATCAACATCATCCCGCATTAGAATTTATTTTTTCATGCAAAAACAACATCAAGGCTACAACAATTCCCAAAAATGATAAGCGTGCTTTTTGTGGATGGAATTTTGAACAGGGTGATGTTGATAAGTTATATAATATGATAAGCCAATTAGATTGGCAAGAACTTTATAATTATTGCACTATAAATGAGGCTGTACACCATTTTTATGCTAGTATTTATAATATTTTTGATGCCTGTTTTCCCAGAAAACCTCCCAGTAGAGGTGGTCGTCGATATCCGAAATGGCTCTGTCGAGATAACATCACGAGCATTAAAGTGAAACATGCTCTCCATAAGAAGTGGAAGGCTTCTGGCTGTCGATGTGACTATGATCTGTTCAGTGCGCATAGAGCCGTGGTCAGGCGCAACATTCACACTGCTTTCCAATCATATATAAATTCCATTGAACACGATATCAAACATGATCCAAAGATGTTCTGGGACTACGTCAAATCACTACGTAAAGATGGTGGTATTCAAGACACCATGATGCATCGTGATCGGGAAGTTCGAGGAGTGGATGTAGCTAACGCATTTGCAACACAATTCCAATCCGTGTATAGTAATGTGTCTCCAATTCTAAAAATTAATACTGCTGCAAAGTCGAATGTAAAGGGAGCCCAAAATATCGATATTGGTCAAAATGAAGAATCGGATATAGAATCTTCCATTCGGAAACTGAAAAATACACATTCACTTGGTCCAGATTTTCTTCCGGTATTCTTCTTAAAAGGTTGTGCCGAGTTTTTAAAACTGCCACTAAGCTTCTTATTTAACCTTTCCCTAGAAACTGGTGTATTTCCTGATTTGTGGAAAATATCAAAAATTTGTCCAATTTATAAAAGCGGCTTAAAGATTTCTGTGGAAAATTACAGACCGGTAGCAATACTATCTGCACCGGCTAAATTGTTCGAATCGATTCTTCATAAATTCACACTTCCACAAGTTGAACCGTTTCTAATTTCTGAACAGCATGGATTTAGAAAAGGTCGATCGACAGAAACCAACCTATTGGTGTTTACGGATTACGTATCTAAATCATTAGACAAAGGCCATCAAGTAGATTGTTCATACAATGATTTTTCAAAGGCCTTCGATACTGTAAATCACGACGTTTTACTCAATAAACTGGCTACAATAGGATTCTTCATAAGACTACTTACTTTTTTGCTAGCTATCTTGCAGACAGGAAAGAGTTTGTGTCTCATGGACTATTCCAATCTAACCATTTCTTTGTACGATCGGGGGTACCCCAAGGCAGTAATTTAGGCCCACTCCTCTTTTCCATATTTATAAACGATATTTCAGAAGTAATTCTGCATTCTAGGTTTCTTCTCTTTGCTGATGACTTAAAACTTTTCTTAGAAATACTAAATTTAGAAAACTGCAATCAACTCTAGTCAGACATTTATAGAATTGTTGAATGGAGTAAAATAAATCGGATTGAGTTTAATGTTTCTAAATGTTTAATTTTGTTATTCACTAGGGCGAGTCATACCTGGTATTACCGGTATACAATGGACGCCCGAAGTTTAAAACGTGTCTCGACAATGAAGGATCTTGGAATCATGTTTGATAGTAGACTGACATTTCATGCTCATATTGAGGCGGCATGAAGCACTTCACTTAGAATTCTGGGCTTTGTTCTACGCACTGCAAGGAATTTTAGAGATAACCGGGTGCTTATAGTTTTATTTAATTCCTTAGTAAGGAGTAGACTTGAAAGTGGGTCGGTGATTTGGAGTCCACACCAGGTAATGTATTCTCTCATGTTGGAGAGAGTTCAGAAGAAATTCTTGAGATTTCTCTACGTGAGGGAGTATGGCTACTACCCGTGGCTCTATCCCACTGACTTTATTTTGGGTATGCTCGGAATGAACTATCTACGGGTCAGGAGAGATGTGCGCATTGCTACACATTTCTTTAGACTGATTCGTGGATGGTTTGAAAACTCGGTCATCATGGAGAGCATTCATTTCTATGTTCCCGATGGTTATCTACGTCACCGACAACATAGACTATTTTATCTCCCGGCCTGCAGAACTAACTTGCCAATGGTCATGCCTGTGGGGAGAGCAATCTCGCTGTTGAACAGAATCAATTCGGATATCGACATGTTTGCCATCAATGAAGCTTCCTTTAAAAGGCAAGCTCTATTATCACTGGTTTAGTTGATATACACACTGTAAATATTAATCTTTTAATTCTTATTATAAAAATTATTTTAAAAATGCTTTGAAATGAACAATTTTGTAATGTTTTTGAAATTAATAAACAAATTGAATTGAATTAATTCCTTTTCATGGAAGGTTGGATTGCTCCATCCTTCTAGTTTCCTTTTACGTGTAAAGATTACTAGTTCTGTCTTGTCTGGGTTGACTGACAGTCCTGTTTCTTCACACCATTCTTCCACTGTTGCCAGTGTTGACTGTATAAGGCCTCGGGTTGTGTCTGCATCCCAACACCTTATTATGGTTGCAATTTCATCCGCATACCCTTGCGTATATAGGCCCCTGTTGTTGAGTTTCCAGATGAGGTTGTCCACCACCAGGCTCCACAGCAAGGGTAATAAAACCCCTCTCTGTGGACACCCTCGTGTCACCAGCACTTTGATGCTTACCTCACCCCTTGTCACCGTAAGTATCCGGCCTGAGAGCATGTTCCTCAGCCACCTTCTGGTGGTTTTGTCGAGTCCATGTCTTTCTGCCTCTTCATCAATGGATTTAATAGTGGTGCAGTTAAATGCTCCCACTATATCCAGGAATAACTCTACCGCCAGTTCCCTAGTCACTTGTGCCTGCTCCAGTTTGTACACCAACCTGTGCAGTGCCGCGTCGACTGACTTACCTGCTTGGTAAGCAAACTGTAACTCGTGGAGGGGCTTCTCTTTCAGTGACCCGTTCCTTATGTGCCTGTCCATTAGCCTCTCCATTGTCTTCAAAAGAAATGAGGTGAGGCTAATTGGGAGGAATGCGCCTGGTTGGTCGTAGTCAGCTCTCCCCGGTTTGGGTATGAACACTGCACTTGTCTTCCGCCATGGTGTGGGTATGTTTCCGAGGGCACAGCATGCCCCTCAGGATCTTCGTCACTGGAAGTAGGATTGTATCTAGGCCCCTCTGTAGAAGTGCCGGAAAGATTCTATCCTCTCCTGCGCTTTTAAAAGGGTCAAACCCTCTGATTGCCCATTTAACTCTTGAGGGAGTAACTATTTCTGCCGCAGTGTCCCAGTCCTTACCTTCCCGTGTAACTCGGGCTGGTGGTGGACCGGTGTCATCTGCTTCTAACTTTTTGTAGCCGGGAAAATGTTTCCCCAGCAGTACCTCCAACTCCTCCTCCCAACTGTTGGTAAATACTCTATCAGCTTATTTGAATGGACCTTTTGCTGCCCCTGGGTCTTTTGCAAGAATTTTTTGGATTCTTGCAGTCTGTGGGATGGTTTCCACCTCTCCACAGTATTTCTCCCAGGAGCATGTTTTGGCTTTCTAGATTGCCACCTTGTACTCTTTCTGGTATTGCTTGTGGGCATCCCAGTTTCCTGCCTTTTTGGCCTTGTTGAAAGCTTGCCTTACTATTTTCTGTAGCTCCTGCAGTCTTCTGCTCCACTACGGTGTTTTGTCCCTGGTACTTGTCTTCAGAGGGCAGCCATTTTCGTATGCCCTTATCATTGAGTCCCTCAATACTTCTACTGCATCCTCAATTTCTTCGTGGCAGCCGTATTTAGCTGGGAATCTTGTCATTCCTATATTTAGTTCCTCCGAGTATCTAGTCCAGTCAGTTGCTTTTGGGTACCTATATGTATCGGTCCCCGTTTTGCTTGTTTCTCCCTCTAGTTTAAATTCTATGTGTCGGTGGTCCGACAGGGATAGTTCGTCCGATACTCTCCATCCTGAGACTCTCAATGTTCCTAGGGTCAGGTCTATCACCTCCTGTCTGTTACTTATAACGAAGGTGGGTTCCCTACCTCTATTAAGAATCTCAAGGTTCACAGTCATCAGGTATTCCAGGAGGTCCTGTCCTCGTTTGTTGATGTCCATACTCCCTCACACAGTGTGGTGCGAGTTAGCATCTGCTCCGAGTATCAGTTCCCTACCCTTTCCCTGTAGTCCTGGACGAGTCACGTTATTTCCCTTGAGGGTGGTGGTTCCACAGAGTCATAGGGCATGTATGCTGATGCCACAACTATTTCCCTGCTTCTATGGCCCAGCGTGACCTGTAGCTTCACAGCCACTAAGTCCCTACTGCAGTGTTCGGGTAGCAGTGTGCCAGGTATCCCTCTGATGAGAATACAGGCCCTGGGTCTATCCCCCGACTCGTTATAATAGATTAGACCTTGGTTCATGTTTAGTCCTCTGACCTTCCCCCTATAAGTCCAGGGTTTTTGGATCAGCGCGACGTCCACACTGTCCCGGGTGACTCTACTCTTAAGCACTGCTCTCGCTGCCGGACTGCGGTGCAAGTTTATTTGAATGAACTGTAAGTTTTTAGCCATTACTGCCTAATCCTTAGGTCATTCCTCCTATTTACGCTCCTCGGTATTAGGAGGGCGCACCGTGAAAGTGGCCTTCCTTATCCCGACATGCGCCGTCATCCCCATCTCCCTCACCTTCACACTTTCCTCGTCCACTCTCATGATCAGGCGATACATGTCTTTATCCCTGATCGAGTCGTGGACGATCCATTTGTTTGTGTGTAGCCCGGGAGTCTGGTTCTCCAGCAGTTGTAGCAACCTCTTGGTACTTACTGCTCTATTTTCGGGGATAACTGCCTTATCCTTTAAGTACTTTGGCAGTTCCTGCAACCCCACCACCTCCAGGTCGCAGCCATGCCATTTCCGTATGGTCGGAACCATCTCCCTCAGCCATGTCTCTGACTCCTTGTCTGAGAAGGTCATTTTCAGGACGCCCCTCTGAGTGAAGCATTCGTCAAATCTGGGTTTGAACTGCCCCTTTGGGATGCTCAAAATCATATCCGCGGCCGCCTCACTCACGAGAGCCACCTGCTCTTTTGTGAATTCTTCCTCTCTGTTTCTATGAACAACAGCCACCCTAATTTTATTTCCTGCGGCTTCCGCATAGGTAGCAAAGGTGAGAATTCTTCAAGGCTTTTTCCGGGCATTTCCCGGTGAAAGCCCCAAGGGTTTAGGTTCCGGTGAGGTTCTTCTCCTCTTCCCGGCTTTCTTTTCCCCGGACGTTCCAGGTTGCTCCCGGTTACCTTGTGCGGTCCCCGTTAGCTTCCGGTCCGTCCCTGGTTTGCTGGTTTCGGCTTTCGAGGTCCCTGGTTGTCCCCAGCGGACTTTTACAGTCTCTGGTTGTTCCTGGTTTCCTTCCTGCCGCCCCTGCTTCTCTCTTTTTAGTTTTCTCCTCGCAGCCTCACTGGGTTTCTTACTGATGTGAATTCTTTTCACATCATCTGACAGGGACTTTACCTTGTCTTCCTCAGCGGTGGTTGCTGGAGTAAGGCTCTTCTTTAAGTCCCCCCTCTCCGCTGGTTCCCCGAGGGCCGCAATTGGAGTCGGGGGTTCTTAAAGAAGTTATTTTCCAGGTCCCCTGATGGTCCCTGCATTTCCACGTCTGGATCACCTGGGGAATCCCGCCGCGTTGCGTCCGTCGGAGGTCCTTCTTTACGGTTCCCAGAGGGCCCCTCAAGGGAAGAGTCCACCAGGGTGGTCCCATCTCTCCTCTCCACTTCCTCTTGGTTCCTCAAAGGCCCCAAGAGAGATGAGTCCACCGAGGCGGCCTCAACTCCTCCTTCCACTCCCCCAAGGTTCCGTAAAGGTTCCTCGTTAGTGTTGTTTTTGTTTATGTTTTTATAGTCCATATTTGGTCCCACGAGTATCTAGGGAAATAAAAGGTCCACCCCAGCAGAGCCCCGAATGCCGGGGTAAGGTCTGTATACTCCGACATGTGACCTTGTGTCTCGGAGGAACCGTTCGTGACAATGTTCCCCAGTGTCATTCAGCCCTGAGCACGGTATCCCACACCTTAGCTTGGGATGGCTATTACAGTTCGTGTTTCTACTCCCTGAGCGATGGATTCGCCACACTTACTACGCTAACTTCAGACTATAATTCTAAGAACGTTTTCAAAATAAAAAACCATTCGGCTATGTAGATCCTTAGAAACCGGCTTTTAAGGTCTGAAACCAAGTATTTTAATTGTGCCCGTAAGAATGATGATTTTTTGGCTAATGCTATTTTATGATGATTTTGTTATTGATTCAACTTTAGACCATAATTCTGAGAACGTATACGAAATTTCAATCCATTCGGCAATGTAGATCCTAAGAAATGGCCTTTAAAAGTCCGAGACCAAGTCTTTCAATTGTGACGTTAAGAACGATCGAACCCAAGTCTACCATTTGAGCCCTCAATAATAAAGATTTTTCAATTATTGCTCTTTTTTGCAACTTTTCTAATGGTTTTCTTGTTGATTCAACTTAAGACGGTACTTCTCCTTATGTTTCAAGAATTTCAGTCCATTCAGGTATGTAGATCCTGAGAAAACGAATTTAATAGTCCAAACCCAAGTGATTCAATTGTGCCCGTAAGAACGATGATTTTTTCGCTTATGTTTTTTATACAGATTTTCCTATTGATTCGACATCAGAACATTATTTTGAGAACGTTTACGAAATTTCAGTCTTTTCGGCAATGTGATCCTGAGAAAACGGCTTAAAAAGTTCGAACCCAAGTCTTCCAATTGTGCCCGTAAGAACGATGATTTTTTCGCTTTTGATTTTTATGATGATTTTCCTATTGATTCAACGTGAGACCATTATTTTGAGATTGTACACGAAATTTCAGTCCATTCGGCCATGTAGATCCTGATAAAACGTATATAAAGTCCGAACCCAAGTCTTTCAATTGTGTCCGTAAGATTATTTTTTTTTTCGCTATTGCTTTTTTATGATGATTTTGTTATTGATTCAACTTCAGACCATTATTTTGAAAACCTTCACGAATTTTCGATCCATTCGGTCATGAAGATCCTGAGAAAACTGCTTTTAAATTTCGAACCCAAGTCTTTCAATTGTGCGCTTAAGAATAATATTTTTTTCGCTATTGCTTTTTCATGATGATTTTGTTATAAATTCAACTTTAGGACATAATTCTTAGTAAAAGTTCGAACCCAAGTCTTTCAATTGTGCCCGTAAGAACAATGATTGTTTCGCTTTTGCCTTTTTATATTGATTTTCATATTGATTCCAATTTTGACCATTATTTTGAGATTGTACACAAAATTTCAGGCCATTCGGCCATGTAGATCCTGAGAAAACGGCTTTTAAACTCCGAACCCAAGTCTTTCAATTGTGCCCGTAAGAAAGATGAATTTTTCGCTTTTGCCTTTTTATATTGATTTCACTTTTGACCATTATTTTGAGATTGTACACGAAATTCCAGCCATTCGGCCATGTAGATCCTGAGAAAACGGCTTTAAAAGTCTGAACCCAAGTTTTTTAAATGTGCCCGTAAGAACGATGATTTATTTGCTTTTGCTTTTTTATGATGATTTTGCTATTGATTTAACATCATACCATTATTTTGAGAACGTACACGAAATTTCAGTCCATTCGGTAATGTAGATCCTGAGAAAATGGCTTAAAAATTTCGAACCCAAGTCTTTCAATTGTGCCCGTAAGAACGATGATTTTGTCGCTTTTGCTTTTTATGATGATTTTCCTATTGATTCAACATCAGACCATTATTTTGAGATTGTAGACGAAATTTCAGTCCATTCTGTCATGTAGATTCTGATAAAACGGCTATAAAATCCGAACCCAAGTCTTTCAATTGTGCCCGTAAGAACGATGATTGATTCGTTTTTGCTTTATTATGATGATTTTGCTATTGATTTAACATCATACCATTATTTTGAGAACGTACACGAAATATCAGTCGATTCGGCCATGTTTATCCTGAGAAAACAGCTTTAAAAGTCCGAACCCATGTCTTCCAATTGTGCCCGTAAGAACGATGATTTTTTCGCTTTTGCTTTTTATGATGATTTTCCTATTGATTCAACATCAGACCATTATTTTGAGATTGTACACGAAATTTCAGTCAATTCGGCCGTGTAGATCCTGAGAAAACGTCTTTAAAATTCGAACATGTCACACCCAACGCTTCTGTACAGAGAAGCTTACTTGTTTTTACTGTGGCGAATGTCATAAATATGTCATACAAGGCGAAAGAACCAACATGTTCAAATTGCAGTGGAGGTACGAGAAACCACCGGGCAACAAATCCAGAGTGCCCACTCTGGAAGCTAATGGATGAGCGCTTCAGAGAAAGGGTAAACTACGTGGGCCACTGTTAAAGGCAACATTAAGGAAAAAAAATGTTTCAGTATACAAGAATACACTACTATAAATTCCTGTATGCGTATTATGTACATGAACGCTAGAAGCATCAGAATCAAAATAGACGAAATCGAAGAAACCCTCAAAAACATTACACAAACAGTACATATTCTCGTGATTACGGAAACCTGGCTACGTAAAGAAGAGGAAACTTTTTTCAATATTGCTGACTATTCTGGAATCTTTGCTTCCCGCGAGATGGACCGAGGAGGAGGGGTCGCCATCTACATGCATAATACACTCAACAGTAAGAAGATCGAAAAATGCTGCAGCGAAAATACCTTTCTAGGAATTACAGTCACGTCAAAAAGTATTAAACCTCTAAATTTGTAGGTTTTTTACCGTAAGCCGAACTCAAATTTAACAGATTTCTTTGAATCTTTCGAAATAATATTAAACAATAACAAACAAGACACATTACTTTTTGGAGATTTCAATATCGATATCTCAAAAGACACTGATACTACACGAAGATATATTCACACCTTGAAATCATATAACTTTTATTTATGTAACACAATGTGGGAAAGGGTAACTAATAACACCGGCTCGTTGATAGATCACATCATTACAAATAGGACAAATGTTTCCGGCACAATTTCAAACATTGATGATCCCCTTAGTGACCACAATATACTTATATTGGATTATGAAAATTCCTTGAAAAACCTTCCCAATAACAGATCCGCAATAAACCTCACAAATGCTTACAAAATAAATTATCAAAAATTAAATAATTCACTTAAAACTTGTAAATTTGATCATTCGTCTGATGATGTAAACAAAAATTATAATAATTTTGCTGACTATCTCCAGAATGCTATAAATTCAAGCAAAACAAATACAGGGGACAAAAGATTGAACAATACTCCATGGTTTGTTGCTGAACTTGATACACTTATTAAAAAACGAAATAGTATATTTAAAGTTTGGAAACAAAATCATGAAAGTATTCCTTTAACAATAGAAAAAAATAAAGCTCGTAATACTGTCACCAACTATAGAAGATACATTAAATCTAAATATTATACGAAATTGATTAATGAAAACATTAATTAGCCACAACGAACATGGAAAACAATCAATCTATCAAAGAGCTCGCGAAACCCAACAATAGCTTGTAAATCTCTAGTCATAAATGACAAAGAAGTAAAGGGAGAGATTGTAAGAACGATGATTGTTTCGCTTTTGCTTATTTATTATGATTTTGTTATTGATTCAACTTCAGAACATAATTCTATAAACTTAATCAGAATTTCAGTCCATTCGGCCACGTAGACCCTGAGAAAACGGCTTAAAAAGTTCGAACCCAAGTCTTTCAATTGTGCCCGTAAGAACGATGATTGTTTCGCTTTTGCTTATTTATTATGATTTTGCTATTAATTAAACATCAGACCATTATTTTGAGATTGTACACGAAATTTCAGTCCATTCGGCCATGTAGATCTTGATAAAACGTATATAAAGTCCGAACCCAAGTCTTTCAATTGTGTCCGTAAGATTAATTTTTTTTTCGCTATTGCTTTTTTATGATGATTTTGTTATTGATTCAACTTCAGACCATTATTTTGAAAACCTTCACGATATTTCGATCCATTCGGTCATGAAGATCCTGAGAATACTGCTTTTAAAGTTCGAACCCAAGTCTTTCAATTGTGCGCTTAAGAATAATAATTTTTTCGCTATTGCTTTTTTATAATGATTTTGTTATTTATTCAACTTCAAGACATAATTCAAAGTATGAATTCAAAATTTCAGTCCATTCGGCTGTGTAGATCCAGAGAAAACGGCTTTAAAATTCAGAACTTAAGTCAATGATTTTTTTGCCATTGCTATTTAGGATGATTTTATTATTGATTCAACTTAAGGACATAATTCTTAGAACGTATTCAAAATTTCAGTCCATTTGGCCATGTAGATCCTGAGAAAACGGCTTTTAAACTCCGAACCCAAGTCTTTCAATTGTGCCAGTAAGAACGATGATTTTTTCGCTTTTGCCTTTTTATATTGATTTTCATATTGATTCCACTTTTGACCATTATTTGGAGATTGTAACCGAAATTTCAGGCCATTCGGCCATGTACATTCTGAGAAAACGGCTTTTAAAGTCCGAACCCAAGTCTTTCAATTGTGCCCGTAAGAACGGTGATTGATTAGCTTTTGCCTTTTTATATTGATTTTCATATTGATTTCACTTTTGACCATTATTTTGAGATTGTACACGAAATTTCAGTCCATTCGGCAATGTAGATCCTGAGAAAACGGCTACAGTACAGTCTGCAACCTGGCAGGCAATGGACTCGTGTAACTGTACGTTAGTCGCACTAACACGTTGAGACCCGAATACAAAACAGGATAAATAAAACGTTGCGATGGAGGAAGAAGTTGATCCGCATGACTAAATATACAAAGCTAAGAAAGAAATTGCCTAAATGATCGCATTATTCGATGAAACAAGAATCACAAAAGAAACAAAAATAGAAATCTCGAAAAAAATTAGCTCTTTTATGGAAAATATTTCGCATATGGCGATAGACCTAGCAAAACTGAAAGAAAAAAATACAATGATGAAGGAAATGCTAAAAACTAAAAATGAAAGAGTAACATACGCGTCAGCAGTATAAAATAACTATCACCAAAAAGAGATTGAAGAAAAAAACTTTCCAATTATAATACCATCATTAAATACGAACCAAAATCAAGACCAACTTAAGGAAACAATACAAAATAAAATTAAAATATCTGCTCTGGGCATCGGAGTAAACAGTATGAAAAAAATAACTAACAACAGATTAATTATAACTTGCCCTACAAAAGAGGATGCAACCAAACTGACAAATAAAATAAACAAAATATCAAAAAAAGACATTACGGCAGAAGAAATACAAAGAAAAAAACCATGTGTAATATTCAAAGGAATACAAACAAATTACACAAAAGAAGAATTTTTAACAGACCTTAGACTCCAAAATGATGACATTAAAATAATGACAGATCAAAATCCTGATATATTTTAGGTGAAAACTATCACCGACAACAAAAGAAATAAATCCCACAATATAATTGTCGAAACTAATGGAAACATGAGAGATTAGACTGCTACCCTTTAACACAATGTTACCATTGTCTAAGATTTGGACATACTGCACATAAATGCCTAGATAAAATAAAGGATCCAAGATGTATGCACTGCGCCGGAGACCACCGATACCGGGAATGCAAATCTCTGGACTGCCCCCCCAAATGTGCCAACTGCTGGGATTCTAATCAAAACAAACAAAAAAATTTCCCTACGGATCACCTTCCAAATAGTATAGCATGTAAGTTTAGAAATTATATGTTAAAAGTTGCCAAACAAAAAATCGATTACAATGCAGAATAAATTAACTATTTTAATTTAAATCAATAATTTAAATATTCAGCCTGACGGCATAGTGTTACACAAGGCATTTACAAATCATGAGTCACTGCCGATTGCTTATCAGCGGCGGCACTCTTATTTTAAATATATTCAGACGACAATAAACAAAAATAATAATAGAGGTGTTGCAGTACTCATTCTGACGAAATTCATTATTGTTAATATTTTAGATTACCCAATATTTCTTACCAACTGCATTCAAATTGAAATAAATATAAAAATGACATATGTAAACCTACCATTCAATCATTACACAAATAAATACTAGGGTATAGTAACCAGAGAGGTTGTAATAAATTATCATATTAATAGCACAGAATTTGAACTAATTATTTTATAAAATATTGCTTTGAGTAATTATCCAGAAGAAGATAATGAAGTAGATTTTTTAAGAACTAACGATCTACAACAGTGGATAAATATTGAAAAAAGTGATGTAGGGGAATTAATTGGTATTCATGTAAATATCAGATCATTATGTAAGAATTGGGATGTTTTGCATGTTTATTTAAGAAATTGTTTGGAGCGTATAGATATTTTAATGATTAGCGAAACAAATATACAAGCTGACCAAATTAATATGTACTAGCAGTTAAAAACCCGCTCCGCGGGTTTTTGCTGCTAGGCCCTGCGGGCGGCACTTCGTTAGGCTTCGCCCAGTTTGAGTGATACTAACAGTTACATTTAATAGGTAGATATTAGATCAATGGGTAGATAATATAATAGAAAGACATTCTGAACCATTAAACACCCCTCACCCCAACATAAATCTCGTCAATGAGAAAAATGTTTCCTCTTCCATACCACCGAAATGATTTAATTTTTAAATCGAAATTAAATTGCAAAATATTTATATGTAATTCGAAAATAAAAAAAAATATCAACATATTACAATATTACATATAACTTTGGTAAAATAATATACTCTTACCAAAAGACTGTCAAACTAATTACATTTTTTTTAAATATATTAAGAATTATTTTATTGGGATAAGTCCTAAAAATCTACATATTTGGGTGAAATAATATTACGCTCTTACCTAACGATTGTCAAAGTAAATACACCAAAACTCTCTTAATTCTTAGGCTGGAAAACCTTACAGGTGGGATAAATTGAGTCAAAAAACAAAACTTTTTAAGCAAGTACAATTTATTATACTTTTATTTTTTACAATCTACAACATAATATTATACACTTTCATTAGGAAAAAATCTCTTTATAAACAATATTATCCGTATACCAATCAGTCAGAATTTGTATAAATAACGATGACTGCGCTCAAACTGTCCATGAGAAAATACTGGTTCAGGAAGTAACTGTCCACCCCGTTCAAAAGTTTGTCCTTGAGATTTATTGATGGTCAACATAATTTGACTGGAAACTGTTTCCTGCACATATTGAATTATATTGTAACATCCGACAAAGTGTTTTAAATTCTAGGAATGAAATGTACTGTACCTTTTCTGTTCCCCGTAATGATTTTGGCTTGAATTAAGTTACAGCTGAAATTTTATAGCACCGCTTTTGTGAGATATCACCTCAGGGGCGCTTTCCGTTGAAGTACATCCTCATTGATTGCATAAACATGACTATTTTTAGGGCACAATATGGTTCGTTGACTCATCACTAAGGCATCAGGAGTTGTATGTGTCTCACTGTATATATAGTGAATAATATCTTGACAAATATTTACATTGGGAATAAACACAGATGACTCTAATGTTCCTTCTACAGAAGGAAGTTTGCAATCTTCCAAGTCCAAAAGCCATTTAGAAAATATATTTTCACTTTCTAAAGCTCTAACATTTGTTTTTAATTGAAAAGTTTTCAAATGGTACCAAAGTATGCTGCTTTTTATGCAAGCGGCAATTAATTGTCCTCGTGAAGTACGTCGATACACTGGAAGGATCTGACGAAAGTCTCCGCCCAAAACAAAAACTTTGTTACCAAAGACAGAATCACTTCCCATGATATCACGTATAGTACGCTCAATTACTTCTAAAGCTACACCTGGGGCCATCGGTGCTTCATCCCATATTATAATATCTGCTTCCGTTATAATTTTCCGATTCTTTGATGTGACCTTACATGTTATATTGTCCTGTAAATTGAGGGGTAAATTAAAAGCAGTATGATAAAACTCTTTTACCTTTTCGTCTTAGAGTGTGAATTAAAGTTTAGTAAAGGTATGTTTTCCCTGTTTCGCCTGGGCCATCAATGAAGAAACATTCATTGTCATCATTTTCATGTGAAAAAACTTATTCAAAAAAGAATTATATGCTTGAAGTTGTACGTCATTGAGTTTGGCAGCCATCAATTCACCTAAAGTGTTTTCAGAAATAACATTAAAATTAGATACTTGTCCAAAACTGCAACTTTCATCAGGTTCAGGTAAGCCCTGCATTCTGCAAGATGAATTCTCCTTCATAAGAATATCCTGTATGTTTAAAAGACAAAGATTAATAGCTGTTTCTTCAGCAACACCACGATGAAAAAAATCTTCAGCCGAAGATCGAAGGGATACATTGTATTAAAATTAAAACAAATAGATGTCTAAGAATTTTAGGCATCAAATACAATGAAGCCTCTGTTATGCACTGCGTCCATTCTCGTATGTCATCAATGATGTTGCCGCCTCCCCGCTGTCGCCTCGTCCACTTTTTACCAGCTGAAAAGACATAGTTATTTGGTACATCTTCATACAGAATAGAGCGTCCCTCAATATCTTTAAGATTTAATTGGAACCACGCTGTTAAAGAGGTGTTCCTTGTAGATGCTTCCCTAAGAGCCTATTCCTCCCGCCCCTCTACAAAATAAACAGATTGGCTGTCGGGTAAATGTAAAGCCAGAAGTAAAATTGAGTGAGATTGATCATGTATAGATAAGTGAGAACATCTCTAAAAACCCAGTATAAATAAATAAATACTATCCAAAGAGGAACAAATTTCAACATCAATATGAGCATCATATTTTTTGCTAAGGAATGCATTATATGGAACAACAAATCGATTGTCGATACGTATATCCCGAACAACGTGATTTTCAGAAAAATTATTACGTATCCTGTACTCTGGGTAGCCTGCGGAATTATTATCAGTAGCATCTTTAAATGATTTGGGGAATTTTTTAGAGCACTTACCGTCTACCATGCAGAATGACCTTGGATTAAGTACGCCACATGGTCCATGAATGTTATTTTTTTTAAATAATATGGTACAAAGCCGTTCTTCGGATAGGGTAGTTCTGCAGATACGGCATTATCAATATCAGAAGCTGTATACAACTTATCTTGGCTGCAAAGTGTAAACACACCATGTAGATGAGGGAGTCCTCTTTTTGGCTGTTCAATTGTATACACCCAACAAATTACCTTTCCAAAAACATGTTTCTCAGTCATATCATGAATAAATTCCTTGACTTTTAGATGGAAAACCATGGCTACTATATCAGGCCTGTCCGCGGCCGATTGATAATGTTCCAATTCGGTTGGTATTTCTGGCCATTTGGGATTACATGTAAAAGTTATGACCAAATTTACGTACCATTGCCATTGAAACTTGATAAAGTTCATTCACATGGCGTGGTCCACCAGTAAATGAAGATGGAAGAATGACTATATTACCTGCACATACTCCTCTATCAGTGGCTAAATTTCTTACATGGTTTTGCAAACCTTGATAGCATTCCACTCTGAAGTGTCGTTGGTTTTTCCTAATGTAATCTAGGCGACCAGATTGGTAAATAATGTAAGCATGAATTAAATACTGTTGAAAAAGTTTACCCGCATAATGGATTGGATTAAATATGTTTCTTCGCACTGCTAATTTACTTGCATAAAACTACATAGCAGTTACAGTATGACATTGAGCAGTACAGAAATCAGCATGATGCTGAAAACCTGGGGTCCAACCACATTCACCTGATGGAAATAGTAGTGGGAAAACCATAGGATCTAAATGCTTTGATAAAGTTGCTATCCTTTGAGGTCCTTCACCATTTTTAGGTTAAACAGCGATATCTATACCCGATGACAAATTCCCGTCTGTCTGCTACGTAAACCATGGCGATATCGTCAGAACTGGTTGGAGCATTGTACCTTGATGAACGTGTAAATAATAGACGTATATCTCTCACCTGCCCACCCTCAGCCGCAATGCGTATTTCTTCTTCCTCGACAGCTTCTTTTAGTTCAATCATCAATTATTCGCATTATATTTTTAGCAATCGGCATAACATGGATGACTCATACGCACTCTAACAGCCTCATCAGGATCGTATAGATAAAGCTGGGCATAGGAAGGTATTTTACCTGCAACTTGTATACTTCTGGAAGTCAGATGATAAACCTAACCAATTTTTTTTAAACAATATGGACCATTACCTGGGATATTAGCAATTTGCGCTCCAAATGATGCAAATCTATTAGCACTGTTTACATCTAGTAGCATTTGTATTTACAAACAAAATTCCTAAAGTTTTTAGATTGACTACAATCTCCTGTAAATCATTCGTTAAGTGATGGAGGATAAGTTAAAATTTGTGGTATATGGCAGTTCGATCGCTCGGTAAATTTCCCTCTCATTCGAACATTCCGAAATTTGACCAATTCTGGTAAAATATTGTCCACATACCTTTTAGCCATAGTAATTAAATTGAAATAATAATCTGAAAACAAAATATTTCTTTTTAGCGATTCACAGCGATAGTTTTTAAAAGAAATATCTACGGTTATCACGTCAATAATAATTCTGTAATTATCACATATTAAACATGACAGCTGATGACAGCGAATGGGGTCGGTGTTGTAATATCAAAAAATAATTAATTACGTATTTAAGTATCGAGTGGAACTGGTTATTTTTGCAGCCGGCTTTATAATATATAATTATAAATGGTGGATTTATAATTATAAATTATATTCATTATTTATAATTAAATATTTGTATATATATATTTTTTTTATTTTTTTATTTTTATTTTAGCGACTATATAAAATAATTGTTACATACAAAATATAATGGTGAAATTAAGTATAAAATATTGTATTTCTTAGTCCTCCTCACTAGGGGGTCCTTGCCGAGGCGGACTAAAGTTATTTAAATATGGTTTATTTGTCTTCTATGTCGTTTTTAGTGTCTTCTATGTCGTTTTTAGTGTCTTCTATATCGTTTTTAGTGTTTTCATTAGGGTTTTTTCATTGACCTCTTTCAGCCATATTTTTATTAATGATTTGTATTCATTAGGATTTTTTATTAGTTTTATGTCTAGGGGAAGGATGTTATGGAGTTTTGTTGCAAAGTATGTATAGTTTCTTTGTCCGAATGTGGTTTTATAAATTGGAATATTTTTTATATCATTTTTGTTCGATCTAGTGTTATGCATACACAGTCTAGTAGAGGATTTGTTATTTTTGAAGAGCTTCAATAATATATTTTTGGCATATATTTGCTGTACATTTGGTACGTCAAAGGAATTGAATATTTCAATTGAAGGCGTTCTAATTGGTACTTTCAATATGGTCTTTATGATTCCTTTTTGAATCGTATTCAGGTTGTGTAGGTACGTATGTGTAGCAGATCCCCATCCTATGATTCCATATTCAATTCGAGAATGACATAATGCGTAGTAGACCTTTTTCATATCCTTTTTATTTAATACGTTTCTTAGATTTTTAAAGAAATATATAAGGCTTGTGAGTTTTTCCGTAATACCTTTGATGTGTAGGTCCCATCTAAGATTTTCGTCGATTATTACTCCGAGATATTTTATGTTTTGTGTTTTTTCGATGACGGGGCAGTAACATTGTATATTATTTCCATGGCATTCGTGTAGTTTTAGTTCTAGTGATTTTATTGGTTGGCTCCTTGCGTTTATTGAAAATGTTATATATTTTGTTTTGCTTATATTAAGGGTAAGCGAGTTGATTTTAAGCCAATTTTGAAGTGCACTAAGCCCCTTTTCAGCCTCATTAAATGTATCCGTCCAATTTTCTTCTTGAAATAATAAAACAGTATCATCAGCAAAACTGATTATGTTTCCTTTAATGGTAAGGTTAGTTAAATCGTTGATATAGATAATGAATAGGATCGGTCCCAGTACACTTCCTTGAGGGACGCCATAGTTTAAAGATAGTAGTTTGCTCTTTTGTTTGCCAATTTGTACTTGTTGTTCTCGCCCTGTTATATATGACTCTAATAAGTTCATTGTTGTTTCGGCCATTCCTATTTTTTTTAGCTTAGTTAGTAATATTTTATGGTCTATTGTGTCAAAAGCTTTTTGAAGATCTATGAATAAAGCCAAACACTTTTTCCCTTCATCTATGTTTTTTATGGCTATGCTTGTTAGATTATTTTTTTATATTGATTTTCATATTGATTCCACTTTTGACCATTATTTTGAGATTTTTAACGAAATTTCAGGCCCTAGGGCCATGTAGATCCTAAAAAAACGGCTTTTAAAGTCCGAAATCAAGTCTTTCAATTGTGCCCGTAAGAACGATGATTGTTTCGCTTTTGCTTTTTTATGATGATTTTGCTATTGATTTAACATCAAACCATTATTTTGAGATTGTACACGAAATTTCCGTCCAATAAAGTCCGAACCCAAGTCTTTCAATTGTTCCCTTTAGAACAATGATTTTTTCGCTATTGCTTTTTTATGATGATTTTGTTATTGATTTAACTACAGGACATAATTTTCAGTACGAATTCAATTCATTATGATTTTCATATTGATTCCACTTCTGACCATTATTTTGAGAACGTACACGAAATTTCATTCCATTCGGCTGTTTAGATCCTGAGAAAACGGCTTTATAAGTCCGAACCCAAGTCTTTCAATCATGCCCATAAGAATGATGATTTTTTGTTATTGCTTTTTTATGATGATTTCGTTATCGATTCAACTTCAGGACATAATTCTTTTTTTTTCATAAACTTCACACAGGAGGCCCTGAAGAAAATAATTTCCCTCAGGGCCTATGTCATTATTGGGGATGCTGTGTGGAGGGTCTTTTTGTGGAGAAGAAGGAGTGAACATGGGTCTTGAAGAGTCCCAAGTTGTAGGAGGGAGGAAACACAGAGGCCGGCAGTTCGTTCCACAGCCGAGCTGTTGAAACTAAGAACGAATCGTAGAAGCGACTCGTTCTCATGTGACAAATGTCAACCGTCTACAAATGTTTGGCACGCGTTTGGCGTGTATCCCGACTTCGCACCGGTGCCGAAGGGATCAATGACACTAGTTCCTCAGAGCATCTTCCATTGTAATACCGATAGAACAAGGACAGCATACCTACCTGACGCCTGTGCTCTAAAGATTGCAGTCCGTTTGTTAAGATTGGGGAATCTATCAAACGGACCGCCCGTTTCTGCACAGAGTCAAGGGTTTTTTTTTAGGTACTTTGGGGCTCCGGACCAGAGATGGCTGCCAAATTCGACAGTAGGGCGCACTTGCGATTTGTACAGGGTTAGCAGTTGTGTACTACTAAAGTATCTGAGGGCCCTGTTTGGTAGCAAATTTGCTTCAAGGTGAAATAAAGGGTTGAAAATGTGTCACTTATTTAAAACAAACACATGTTTAGTGGATATATTTTACTGTTACCTTTTTTATTGGACGTGAGAAGAATTATTGGCCAAGGATGGCAACAGTCTATTTATTTTTCTACATGCAAAGAAATCAATTACAATGTTTTAGAAGTTTAGCTTTAAATTTGTGGAAGTAATTTAACGCAATGAGTGACGCAAGAAAGCAATGCTTGGAATAGTTTTCTCGGAAACTGCTTCATTAATATATAATGAATTCATCAAACCGTCTGCCTTCGGTTTTCTTTGGAAGTTGAATCGTAAATCCTAACGCCACGTGCAAGTCAAATCCATTATACTCACAAAAACATTAAATTATGCATCGATGAATTGAATAAGTTATGACTTCATTTTGTCTTTCTTCCTTCCCCATATTTTGGCTTCCTGTGAATCGGGAGAGTACTAATTTAGCAAAATACCTTACTATTCTAATCAGCCTAATGTAAATCCCTAGGTACGTATTATAATGTTAATAATACAATTAATTATCATGAACGAAATTTTTTTTAAGCGTTTTTTGACTATTTTTTTAAATATGCTGAGAAAGAGTACTGAGAGAATGTATTCGAAGATAAAAGATCTTATACTTATAAGCTCGGAAATCTGTATTATTGCATAATTAGATGGTTCGTTATAATAATTAATTCACTGATCCAAAAACCAATCCTTCGAGAATATAGCATATGTTTTATACAGAGAAAAGGGATGAAGCTATTTATTATATGCTTTTATTCTACCGTGCAGTGCGCCTTACCGCTCGTGTTCGCGTTATTGATACTTCCAACCAGATAGTTATGCAGTTTTTCTATGTTGAATACAAAACAGGGTATTATTTCCAGCCAGATTCCGCCCGCAGCTGCATCCATAACTTTATGAATTTATTGGCTTTTGAAAGTCTCGAGAGAATGTTATGAAAACATTAAGCACCATAGATAATACATAATGAACATAATAAATAATAAGGCAGGTTTTTGTTTAAAACTTAAAATGATACTTTTAGGAAACTTAAGCGTATCAAATATTTAATTGCAATTTGGTTTGAAAATCTGTAGAATGTATGCATACAAAATGCATGCATACTACATACAATAGGTAACGAATGCGCAGATGTGCCAGATATTTTTTAATAGCACAAAAATAACTTTCAAAAAAAGCATTTCTCGTTTTATTTAAACAGTTATTTGCTTACATTTTGTTTCCTTCAGTGTGATTGTGAATTTTAGTTAATGAATCGTTTAAGTATGTTTATACTATATAATTATTTTGAACTTTTTTTAATAAAAGATTTATTCTGAGAATTAAATCAAAACATGATAAATAAATAAATAAAACATTTCGAATTATTATAAGCAATAACTATTCGCTTGAAACACCCGTACAAATTTAAAAATCTCCGGAGAAAGTGTAGATGCCACCGATGGGAATTAAATCCGATGCCTTATAATTGTCTGTCAGCTGCTCTAACCATTAAGCTACGCCGGCTTATTTCAAACCCGTAAAATAATTAAATATGTGCAAAAAAATATTGCTTATTACATTGTTTTCACCTGCCAAACCAACTTTATTTTTTTATGAAAGGCTCTGTCAGTACTGAATTTCCCACTAGATGGAATCGAGTCATATTATTTATTGGTGAAATACTTTGACTTGTCAAATATTATTATTTTTTAAATGACAAGGTTTTATGCGCAACACAAGGGATTATTATACTCTATTCATAAAAATCTTGTGTTATCATTTGAAAAAAAAAAAAATACACATATTGTTATTGAACCTGTCGCAATCCTTTTAATTATATTAAAAATAATTATTACAAAACAGACAATATTACCACAATTTCATAACATAAAATAATAAATCCTACACGTAACACACAAAACCAATATAAAACACTCATCACTCACAAATACAAAACATAAAATATAATTTTTTTTTTCTTTACAAACATTATAAATATATTCTTTAATCGTATTATGTATATTTTATGTATTTTATTTATTTTATTTATTTATTTTTACATTAGATACATTTAAAGGAGACATAACAGTAATAATATAGCATAATGAGAGCATATATTTAAAATGAGTAGGTACAAGTGTTATTACGTTTTGTTGGGTCGAATTTAGTTCCTAGCTAGGCAGATTGCCTGTTCTAAGGAACCAAATGTTTTTGAAATGCCAAATGTAATTTAATTTTTACTCTTTTTTTTTTAAATTAAGTATACTCATATTAAGTTTTTACTAAATGTGACATTAATAGGTAAACATGTATAGTTTTAAGTGACACTATATAATAGTTTTTCAGTCTTATATTAAGTTTTTACTAAAAGTGACATTAATAGTTAAACATGTGTAGTTTTAAGTGACATTATATAATAGTTTTTCAGTCTTATATTAAGTTTTTACTAAATGTGATATTAATAGGTAAACATGTATAGTTTTAAGTGATATTATATAATAGTTTTTTAGTATTATATTAAGTTCTTACTAAAAGTGACATTAATAGTTAAACATGTATAGTTTTAAGTGACATTATATAATACATAGTTTTTCAGTCTTATATAAAGTTTTTAATAAATATGACATAGGTAAACATGTATAGTTTTAAGTGAGATTATATAATAGTTTTTCAGACTCCTCCCTACCTAAGCCAATCAACCATTTAGTTATTATTGAACCGATGTAGGACATTTTGCAATTTTTTATATTTAAATCTGGGGGGATTTTATTATATAATCTCGGTCCCAGATATGTATATGTCTTTTGATATTTTGCCGTATTGCTCCCTGGGACCACGAGATCTTTTCTGGTGTGACTTCTTGTACTATATTTATGATCAATTTTATTAAAGTATTCTAGATTTTTGTGCACATGGATAATAATCTTTTTTATGAAGTTTTGACGAATATCAAGAACATTAAATTTTTTGTAGAGTTCATCGCTTGAGAACCTATAGGGTTTACGCATAATGACTCTAATTATGGATTTCTGGGCCTTCACAAGCGGATCTAAAATTGTTCTTCCTGACGCTCCCCAGCCAATGCAACCATACGTTACGATGGGGTTGCACAGTCCGAAATAAATTTTTCTTAGGTCTTGTTGTTTAATTATGTTGCGTAATGCTAAGAATATGTGAATTAATTTTCTTACCCTAATTGAAAGGTTGTCAATGTGATGTTTCCAATTAAGATGATTGTCTACAATAACACCTAGATATTTGATGTTGTTTACACATTCCAAAGCTTCACAGTTGCAGTTAAAGTCCATATTATATGAGATACAATTAGTCTTATGAGTTTTTATTATGTATGATGTACTAGGTAGTCCCTTTATAGTTGAGCTGAATCTTATGTATTTAGTTTTTGCTATATTTAGTGTTAGTAGATTTTTGTCAAGCCACTGCTTTATCGCATTGATTCCACTTTCAGCATGTTTATGAGTTTCAGTCCAATCTTCTCCTTCAAATATAGCTACCGTATCGTCTGCAAACGTAATATTTTTTCCGCCCACTGGTAGCTCGCATAACTCATTGATGTAAATTATAAATAGAAGAGGTCCCAGTGTGCTTCCCTGTGGTACACCAAAGTTGGTGTCTAGTGAGGTACTCACTGTTTTGCCTATTTTGAGTTGTTGGCTTCTACCCGTTAAGTAACTCTTTAACCATTCGTACGGCATACCTACCACACCAATATTTTGTAATCTTTTGAGAAGTAATTTATGAGAAATTGTATCAAAAGCCTTGGCTAAGTCTAAAAACATTGCAATATTTTTCTTTCCGCGATCTATATTTCCAGAAATATGTTCTGTAAGTTGCGCTATAGCGTCGTACGTTCCTCTCCCCGGCCGAAAGCCAAATTGATTTTTGCTTAAAAGTTTTCGACTCTCTACATAATTACTTAATCTATTTTTAAAAATTTTTTCTATAATTTTTGAGATTGCACTCAATAGGGATATTGGCCTATAATTGCCCACTTGGTTTTTGGGTCCACTTTTGTAGATTGGTACTACTATAGATTTTTTAAGATGGTCGGGGAAAACCCCAGAAGAAAAACTTTTGTTGAAAATGTTTGATAAAGGCGACGCGATATTGTGTTTGATGATTTTTATTATATGAGTGTTAAGACTATCAGGACCTTTTGAATGTGTAGTGTTAAGATTTTCAATAATTTTTATAACCTCTTCATTTGACGTAGGTGGGAATTTGAAGAAAAAATGATTTTGTTTTGGTTCTATTGCAGATGCCAGTGAATCTTCAGTTTCCTTGGTGACACTTAGGATGTTTTCCGCAAGCTTAGACCCAACCGTCGTAAAATATTGGTTAGTGTGGCAAGCAATTATGTCCAAATCAGTGGTGGCTGTGTTTCCAATCAAAAGTTCCTTAATATTAGCTTCAATTTTATGTTTAGTATAGGTAATTTGTTTAACGATGTTCCACATATTTTTACTAGATGGATCTCGGTCAAGTTGAGACTAGTACCTTTCTTTCGCATTACGCATAAAATTTTTACAAATGTTACGATATCTACGGTAATTCTGTTATGTATATTTATTATGTATATTTTAATATATTCTTTAATTGTATTGTGTATATTTTCTTGTATTTTAAAATTGAGGCCTCAGCACGGGTAAGCCACCCACTGAGGCCTACATTACTGAATTGTACCATGAAATGTAAAATATTGTATAAAAAAAATACAGTGTGTGGCAAGCCTACGCACGACGGAAGTGAAACTTTTAGTATTCTTCTCTCTCTCTTTTCATTTCATTCTCTCTTTTTTCTGTCTATTGATATATTTATAAGTAGCATGTGATAAAAAAAAATTAAAAGTTATAAAAATATGGGATTCGAACCCGGGTCCTGCATAACGAGTGTCGAACGCTCTGCCTCTAGACCGCGAGGAGAGGTATCTCGCGCGACGAGAACCGCGTATACAACGTGTACTCCTCAATTGACTTGTCCCGCGCAAATTTTTGTTTTCAAACACGGCAAATGAATAATATCACATAACGTCTCGTTAACGCTTCATATTATTTATTATTTATTTGGTACAATATTTTTTTACATTTCAAAGTTTTCCAGTAATGTTGGCATCACTGGGTGGCTTGCCCGTGCTGAGGCCTTCATTTTATACTATGAAAATAATCTAAATACAATCTAAAATATAAGATAAAATAATACATTTAATATATAATCTTGTGTGTTTGTGAGTGATGTGTGTTTATATTGGTTTTGTGTGTTATGTGTAGGTTTTATTTTTATTTTATGCTATGACATTATTATTATTACATTATAACATAGGGTCGAATCGAAGATATATCGGCAGTGTGAAGTCATATCTGTCGTTTTTCAAAATATTTCCGTATATTTGTCCGTTTTGGAAAATATCTATCGTGTTTTAACAGTCTCATACCCGTATGGAGTCTGAATTTGAAAAACATTTCTAAATTTTGAAAAACTCACTTACGGCTGTGTTTTTTACTAAAAAAACTGCGAGGGTAATTGTTCGCGTTATCGGCCTTGATTAGTAATTTTAATGATTCAAAATAAAAATAATTAATCAAAATACCGAGCGACTCTACCGGCTCGATTTGAAAGCTATATTTCGACCAAAATATCATATAGGTACCGACCGTTACTTCTAGCCAATTACTCGAGTGAACACCTGCCGGTCTAGAGTCTCACTAAATGGATTTAGACATTTCGGGAGACTCTCGGTTAAAATTAACAAATTTATGTAATTTTTTACTACATTATTACAAATCATGTAGATATCTTCTTATATGTATGCCTGAGAAAGTCGCAGCACGAGAGCATTTTATCATTTTTCCTCGTATTAAAAAAATCACAAAAAGAAAAAAAAAATAGTTAATGCGGGGATCGAACCTCGGTTCTTCACGACGACAGTCGGGCGCTCTGCCTCAAGACCGCGAAGCTGAGTTTGGAGAGTGACCTAAACTAGGTATATAATATTAGCTAGGCTTCTATAGGGAAATGATCACGGTTTTTCGTGACGGTTATGAGTCGGTTTTACTCCGGTCCTCGAAAATGCATGACGCGCGTAAAGAAGTTTCACTTCAAAAATATTTGTATAAACTAACTAACTAACCATCACGCCGTTTCCCCGCAGGGGTAGGCAGAGAGGTCGGACCGCCAAACAACACGGTCTTGGCACACACCATAAAAAAATAAATTATTATAGTATTTATATGTTTATATATTAGTAGGTATATGTTATCCCACGGATAAGTTATCAAGAACATGGTGAAAAACTCCTAGCGTGGAGGACATTACATGTATTCAATTTCTTGAACAGTACAAATACGTTTCGTTGAACAAAAAAACAACTTAATTTTACCGAGTTAATCCTGCATTGTAGGAGATTTCAACACCCTTTTTTACCAAAACGAAAATACATTGTTACGAAGCGCGCATTATTTACGCTTTGTTATCTTTATTAACTGTTTATTAACATTTTCAAGCTTATAACCCATAATGTAGTTATAATTATTATGCTGGCAGTTGAAAATAACCTTACAGAAAAAAATTATACATATTTCATGCTGTCAGGACTCACTTCTTTTCTTAGTCAGTGGGACTCACTGTTGTTTTTGGTAAGACACACAAACGTTTATTTGGCTACAGTTAATTTTTCTAATATTTGGAGTTTCAAAAATCTAGCCAAAAAAGTCAAAAATATATTTTAATCCCACCAACAGATAATATTCATTTAGGATTTGTGGTTTTTAAGGAACCAAGGAATGTGAATGCTTGAGAGTGTTTTGGTTGCCACATACGTTTTATAATTTTTGTTTAAAATAAGTAATCATTTTTGCAGACATTTTTCAATGTGACTCAATTCTTTATAAAAATATCAACCTGTTTTCGAAACAACACAATTTTCTGGAATCTGCTTTGAATACCATGTAAATACAGGGTTTTCCAATATAGGTGTTTTTTTTAAATAGCCCGTTATTTCGGTAGATGTTATTTTAAAAGCTTTCATTTTTTGACATTTGACAAGTAGAAACTACGCCATTAATAAAAATGGAACGATATATGCTTCAACAACGCATTGAAATTATTAAAATTCACTTGAGTGAATAAAAAGGAAATCATCTTGAGTGATAGGGCCCATTTCCACCTCGGTGGCTTCGTCAACAAGCAAAATTGTCGCATTTGGGGCTCGGAAAACCCAAGAGTTATTGTTGAAAAGCCTCTTTATCCTCAACGTGTGACTGTTTAGTGCGGTTTATGGTCCGGCGGAGTCATTGGATCTTACTTTTTCGAAAATGAGGCTGGAGCAACATTTCCTTTAATGGATTGCGCTATCGAGAGATGATTAATGATTTTTTTATGGTCGAAATTGGATGGTATTGATTTGGTCAACGTTTATATTCAACAAAACAGCGCTACGTGCCACACAAGCAACGAAACCATTGATCTTTTACGATTGAATATCAAAATAACACCTCTTATTGGAAAACCCTGTACCATTCAGTGCCATTTTCATCAATAGAAAAGCCAACGTTTTGTGTAGAAAACATACCAGAAACTAATACACCTTTCCGCTGTGAGATTATTCTTAGACGTTTAATAAACTGTAATTGGGATATTATAGAATAATAATAATAACAAAACTATCATTAAATTAACAATGATTTTAAAATCATGTAAAGGATGATGCATCAAATGTAATATAGAAAGAATTTTGTATAAAAATGCTAATACTCTTGTTGCCGGTAAAACTAATAGTAAATTATTTTCTATTGGGGAATAATATTACTAAAAATATGGTTGGAATGTTTGGCGGGCTTTTACGTGGTAGTTTAACATCACAAAAGGTGTTTCAGCAGGTTGCGTATTGTCACCGTGGTAATTAATCTTTAGATGGATAATAAATTGTATGCAAGAATTTTAAGAAGATCACCGATTTTGTTCCGTTAAAATGGTCAATACGATGACTGGATAAATCATAAAAATGATAATTCATCACATCTAAAAAGTTATATAAAGTCATGGAAAGTGATGAAACAAAAATTTTATTAACTTGGTTAAGTAGGTTAGGTTAGGTTAAAAAAAAATATTCATCGTTTTTAATGACTTTATATAACTTTTTAAAGGTGTGTAGAATAGTCACTGTGTAGAGTTAGCATGGAACCGGTAAATACATATTCGTATTTCACTTCCATACTCAGATTTCAACTTCGAATGCGCCATAATCATTTGAAAAACTTCTTAATAGCGTCAACGTTAAATACTTTAAATATTATATTCGTAACTTCATAACATTCCAAATAATACATAATTCTAGGAACCTAAATTTAATAACGGAGCTTTCATTATGAATAGACCCGAAATACATATATTACCAAAATGTGAGTTACTTTAGAATGTCTTTAGAAATTAAATTAATATTCAACAGAGCCACTGATTTTCAAAAAAAAATTGCGGAAAAAAATCCGATGAGCCGTAATGAAATATCCTTTACAGCCAAACTTTTAAATACGAAACAAAGGAATAAACATTCAGAATTTAATGAAAAAAAGTTGTTTTAAAAGTTTACAACTCCAAATTTCTGAGATAAATTTGAGTTCATTAAATATAAAAAGTTCGGGAGTTTCACTTCCAATTGGTAAAATATGTACATTTATGATACAAAATTTCTGCATAAATTGTGCAATTCGGAAGAAATATGCATCCGGCGTCCCATTCTCGCTGTTGGATTTTAGTGCAAATAGAGTATTTTGATGGAAAACGGTTTCACGCTCATTATTGCGTTGTGGAAAAGCGCTTGTAGCCAGGAATTGGTTCCATTCGATATTTTGCCTTTGGCGCTTTTTTACACGACGTGATTTCCTGGCCGGGCACATGGCGCATACATGATGCACTGCACGTATTATGACGTCATAAGTGTAAGTTTTCCCGCTGGGTGGCTGGCCACAAAGGAACTTCAGTGCCTAGTGCAAGTGCTAGGGCGGAGTGTACGCTGCCCGCTACCCGCTATCCGCTATCCGTTACCCGCTACCCGCTACCCGCTACCCGCTACCAGTTACCCACTATGCGCTACACGTCTCACGCTACCGCGGGCAGACGATTCATTATTCAAGAGGAAAATGCCAACAAAGAGAGCGGCGAGCGGTTGTGCCACACATCTGGTGTTGGCGTACTTAAATATTGATGACTTTCTTCAATAAGAGGGATGTGAGCCGCCTACCTTCATTCACAGATTCATTAGCAGGACAATCTCGCCGCTAAACTGCGGCCTTCCTTAGGCCTATACCCCTTATGGGTTTCTTTTATGTACGCATATTGTTAATGTCCGTAATTAAAGTTTTTTTTGTATATTTTCATTTTTTTTCATAAAACTTTTTGAATGTTTAGTGCAAATTTTGCTTTTTCCCCTAAAATAGTAGTTTACAATGGTAAATGACCTGATTAACCGTATAAAAATGTATTTCTAAAAGCTCTAACGCGTATTTAATTAAAAAAATACAAATTTCCAATTCTTCGATTACCTCTATAACTTGTTTGGCACATGGGCAGCTATATTTAATAATAACAATTACGATGAAATAAAAAGTGTAATCAACGATCTGATCATAGTATCTGACGGATTCTCCCTCCACCGCTCTATCACACTCGAAAGATCATTTTGAAAATACAGCGCTAAAGAAAAATTTAATAAATAAACAAAGAGATGATTTCGTGGTATCAAAAACACTAACACAGAGGTTCCCAAACTTTTTTGCCCCGTAGACCACTTGCCAAAATTTTTTTTTTCGTAGATCCCCTGCCTGCCGAATATTGAATTTTCCTAAAACAAATTTAAAAAAAAATTATTAACGTCCCTTGTGATAATCATTTATTTTTTTGTAAAAAGATTCCCTTCCCTTGCCTGTCCAACAATCGGGTGGCGGTATAGTTCCTCTGTCTTTACACTGTGCAGACAGGGGCGCCCTTTTGAGGTATTACACCAAATGAAAATGAAACAGGATAAGCAACGGGAGTTTCTTTCTGTAGCTGGCCCTACAGAACTGCCCCTTAAGTTCTTTGTCAGTGCTTATTCTGGTCAGTTCTTGTCACATGATATCCGATTCTTCAACGTTCCATTTCCACAGTCAAAATGTCCTCAAACTTAGTTTTGAAGTCTGTATGAAGTGCATTTAAATGTTGAATGTCATTATTACCCTAGACGTTTTTCAAAAACAAGTTGGGGAACTAGGAAAATTCGCGGCTTCCAATGTGCAATGTTTTGCTTGAATCTCGTGGACTCCCAAATTTTTTTCTCGCTGACATAGACCCCCAGCAAGCCGATATCGACCCCTGGGGGCCATATGGACCACTTTGGGAACCTCTGCACTAACAGTTTTACTAAAAAACTTTGTGAAAATTTTATTCAATTGAGTACCTGGATGCAAAAACGACATCATTGCAAAAATCGTGTTTTGAGATATTCACGTTTAAACATTTTCAACTAATATAATTCATCAACTGTAGTACTTTTTTTCAACAGTATTTTATCTTATAATGAACACATCTTTCCTCTGTAATATTTTTAATGTTTTGGACAGTAAATATTAACCCTTTGTTTTTTAAATTAAAAAAAGTAGGTATGATATAGAGGTCGTTCTTGCATAAAACTGTTTTTATCCTTATTAATAGGGATAAAATAACTAGAACTTCATTGTTTTTCTTATTTTAAGTGATTAAATAATAAGAAAATAGTTGTTTTTAAAATATTTTATTTATTATAAAGTGTCAAGTTTTCATATGGTTTAATTTTTTTACATCTAAGTATTCAAATTTTAAATACATTTCATTGAACGATTGTGAAGCCAGCACTTCACCTGAAGGCAAGTATCGAAGTAAACAATATTTTTGGATGCTGCACAACACTTAGAGACGAAATTTAACGTTTTAGCACCAATTTTACTTCTCCTTTTTTGTAGATATGATTGTCTACGACATTTTCTATTCTTTAAGCTGTTGCTCTTCCACTTATCTTCATTTCTAGGCTTCTTTAAACATGTTTTTTCGTGAGAAGAATCAGAGCTGTCAGATGCAGTGGACGCCATTTTGTATTTGGTATAGTAATAAGTTAATCTAGGATTTCAACCCATTTGAAGTTTTATATGCAAAAAAGACTCTCCAAGTAGGACATAACAAATGCTTATAACACAATCTGTAGACAACAGAACTGATTTTAATACAGTGGGTAAAGAAGGAATCGATCGTTCAAATAAAACTCAATTGATAAACGTCCGTGTATATGAAAACCTTACCTATCTATAAACTGGCTTATAATAGTTAATGGAAAGATATATAGGTATGCATTGCTTATCCAGCCAAACTAGGTAGTTTATCTGGTGTGTAAAATTCTTATAATAATTTCTCATAAAATTTTGCAATTTTTCTAAGGTATTTTAAATGTTCTTTTTTTGAAGATTTCGTAAAAAAATGATACTATAGAAACTAAATAAAATAAACTTTTAGATTTTTGTATTTGAAATATACTTAAATATGAAAAAATTGCACTATTTTAATTTCAAACATGAAAAAAGTTGAAAAAAAAGCTTACCATAGACATTTTTAATTTAAACCTTGAAAATTTTCAGGGAATAAAAATTTCAAAACACACGGTCCTTCTATTTAAGGAATCGCAAAAAATCTTTTATTGACAAATAATAAGAGAGTAACAAAAAAATCTGATTTTCTGGATTAATAAACATGTTTTGTTTAATTTGGATTATTTAAAAAACGTATGTCTGAAATAACCTCGCTTTTTCTGATAAAACGAAATGAAATTTACAGCTTGACATTATTAATGCTTAAACTGACGAAAAAATACACAAATAATAATAAATATATTGAATTATACTAATGTAATAAGTAAAATGGTCACAATAATAGAAATTACGAACGAAAACATGATTTGAAACATTCATCTAAAATCAGAAATGAAACTGTCATTTTGCTGGGAGCAAACAAATGATTATATAAAAATTATTGTAAGCAGAGGCACAAGGCATATTGCACTACAAGACCAATACCTTGATGATCTCTTGCCCCGCTACCCTTCGGCCGAGTTTATTGTTCTGGGGGACTTCAATGTTCATAACGAACCATGGTTGAAGTTCTCTGGCCCAACGGACTCGGCTGGCCGACAGGCGGAATCCTTTGCCATTTGCTACGGATTAGAGCAACTGGTTCAGGAGCCTACAAGGGTTCCTGATGTCCAGACTCACCGTTCCAATCTGTTAGACCTATTCTTAACTACTGTGCCACACGGTTATAAGATTGACGTCACAGCGCCTCTGGGATCATCTGACCACTGCCTAGTGACGACATCAATCCCCGTTAGCCTCAGACCAACCAATGAGAGGCTGAGGAGAAAAGTGTGGCACTATAGGTCAGCAGATTGGTTCGGTATGCGGGCCCATTTCAACGCTTTTCCGTGGTCAGCTGTTTGTTTTCGGACTTCGGACCCTTCAAGATGTGCCCAGGAAATTGGTGTAGTCATCAAATCGGCGATGGATGGCTTCATACAATCGACTACTAAAGAAACTGGTGTGGGCTCAAAGCCGTGGTTCAGTCGACAATGCTCCGAAGCAGTTCGACGAAAAAACGCGGCTTACCGAGCCTACAACACATCTCGAACGCCCGAAAGCAGATCAGCATACAACAAATCGGCAAAGGAATGCAAGAGAATCATTAATAGGTCAAAATTCGAACACGACCTGCAGATCAGCAAAAAGCTGGCTGCCTGCCCGCATGGCAGCAGAGCATTCTGGTCCCTTGCGGGCTCAATAGGTCGGAATTTTTGCAAACCCAGTTTGCCACCTCTTACCAGACCTGACGGCTCACTAGCGAACACCGCCACCGAAAAGGCTAACTTATTAGGGAAAATGTTTGCGGAAAACTCGACCCTCGATGACGGAGGTGCTGTTCCGCCGTCGGTTCCTCACTGCGGCTTCTATATGAAAAAGCTGAGGATCCGGCATCGGGATGTACTCCACGTTATATGGGGGCTCGATGTTAACAAAGCTAGTGGACCTGATGGAATACCTGCCCTGGTATTGCAGAGGTGTGCTGCGGAAATAGTTCCAGTTTTGACAAAGCTCTTCAAAATGTCCCTGAAGTGTGGCACTGTGCCCTCTGGTTGGAAAAAAGCGGTCATTCACCCTATTCCCAAGAAAGGTGACCGCTCCAACCCGGCCAACTACCGCCCCATAGCGATCACATCAGTTCTGTCCAAAGTGATGGAACGTGTGATCAACGACAAACTGCTCACATACCTCGAGAAGAACAAAATTATCAACGACCGTCAATACGGATTCCGGCGGAACCGCTCGTGCGGTGATCTTATCGCGTATGTGTCGCATGTTTGGGGGCGGTGCCTGGAACGTCACGGTGAGACCCAAACGGTCGCACTAGACATATCCAAGGCCTTTGACCGGGTCTGGCACCGAGGACTTGTCAACAAATTGCCTTCTTACGGACTTCCCGCATCCCTGTGTACGTGGATTGCTGACTTTTTAAGGGATAGGTCGATTCAGGCAGTTGCTGACGGTTTCACCTCATCCTCACACTCTATAAATGCTGGCGTCCCACAGGGATCGGTTCTGTCTCCGACTTTGTTTTTGTTGCACATCAATGACCTTTTGACATGTGCACCGATTCATTGTTACGCGGATGACAGTACAGTTCATGATAGCTTTTTGTTTGACAAGCCCCCAAAGGGCACACAAACTCCAATGGCTCGGAGGGCTTTGAAGCAGAGAATGGACGGTTATCTCGAGAGTATTTCCTCCTGGGGTAAAAGTAATCTCGTCGAATTTAATGTTTCAAAGACCCAATCCTGTCTGATTACGTCTAAAAGGGATCTAAATGATAATCTAGTCTCCTTCAACGGAAGCAATATTCCGAACAGGCCTTCCATTGATATGCTTGGTGTAATTATAAGTGACCAGCTCAGGTATGGGGGCTCCATCGAAGCCAGAGTAAAGCTGGCCTCTCAGAAGCTGGGCGTACTGTACAGGGCCCGCAGATACTTTAATAGTACACAACTGCTGACCCTGTACAAATCGCAAGTGCGCCCTACTGTCGAATTTGGCAGCCATCTCTGGTCCGGAGCCCCTAAATACCTGAAAAAAACCCTTGACTCTGTGCAAAAACGGGCGGTCCGTTTGATAGATTCCCCAATCTTAACAAACGGACTGCAATCTTTAGAGCACAGGCGTCAGGTAGGTATGCTGTCCTTGTTCTATCGGTATTACAATGGAAGATGCTCTGAGGAACTAGCGTCATTGATCCCTTCGGCACCGGTGCGTAGTCGGGATACACGCCAAACGCGTGCCCAACATTTGTACACGGTTGACACTTATCACATGAGAACGGGTCGCTTCTACGATTCGTTCTTAAGTTCAACAGCTCGGCTGTGGAACGAACTGCCGGCCTCTGTGTTTCCTCCCTCCTACAACATGGGACTCTTCAAGACCCATTTTCACTCCTTCCTCTCCACAAAAAGACCCTCCACACAGCATCCCCAAAGATGACATAGGCCCTGAGGGAAATTATTTTCTTCAGGGCCTCCTGTGTGGAGTTAATATAAAAAAAAAAAAAAAACCATATTAATAAACATTCCATTGTATAAAAAAAGAGGTTCAATCATAGATTGATAGATTTGTTTGACAGTTTGATTAAAAATATTAAATATATTTATTACATGCCATATATATCGATGAACGATGTCAATATAAGTGACATATGCGCTGAAGACTTGCAAAGCAAAGGATGATTATTTCCTTTGCAATTCCCGGTGCATCGCAAACAGTTGGCCGTTAGTTTGCTGGCCCCCGCATAACTGATTCTACAACTGTCTTTACGTGAAACGTAAATCTTGATTCACGCAAATGCAGTGCCAAGTGCTTCCAAGTCACGAATTCAGGGTGCCACACCTACCAGATTATTTTCAAGTTAGTATTAATGATTATAATACTCCATTATTCGCAAGGCGCTCCACTAAAATCGCGAAATTTCTGGTCGTAAAATTTGTGATGATGAATGTCTGTACCACTTTGAAGACGGGAAACATTTCTGTTGGCATAAAAAAACTCGGGACTTTGAAAACGTTTTTAAGATTGGTGGCTACTTACCCTAAATACTTAGCGGCGGGTTTACTTTTGAACTAAAAGAAGGAAAACTTCAAACATGTCTTGGGGCTCGGAAAACGTAACAACTTTCACAAATTAACATTGAAGTATCTCACAGTAGTTAAAAATTTTACTCGTTTATCTCTGAGGATATTAATGTTGGGAGGAAGTTTTTTCATGCGTAAATTACCCAGTGGTTCGGCGGGCAGGTATTTTGAGGGCATGAATCAGTTTTATTATAGGCCATTTAAATAAATAAATGGTTGCTAGAATATTTATCTGCGGTGTTTTTTTAATATTGGGAATAGCTCTATAACTCTGGTAAAAGTTGTGGGTGTGTGTTGCGTTTCAAAGTATAAAGCTATGTTATTTTTCCCCACTAACACTATGAATGCCATTTAACTCAATGTGATGAAATATCAGAACAGAAACGCACGGATATGGAGATAAATAATATAGGATGCCAAACTTTCTTGAATTTGCTAAAAAAATTGCAAAGAACAAATGGCAGGGCAAATTGATTTTCAGTAGCTCCCGAAATGAACGAGATAACCGGTGATTAGAAAGTTCAGTGTTAATAAGTGTCAGCGAAAAGTTAGAAATTGGTTAATGTAAAATAGCGAGATTAAGGTGAAGTTGTTTTTGAAAGTTTTCGAAACTGCAAGCAATTTAAAAATTGTACCAAACATGTGCAACCATAAACTGCAGCAACGGCGGAAAACAAATCCACAATTATAGCCTTTCTGAAGAGGTCAAATTTTAACACTTCAACTGTTACTAAAAATGAGTAATAGTCACACCCGAAACACTTGACTAGTTAAGTTAAAATAATAAATAGGTGTGGCTGGCTCTCCGTAGGTACCTATCTGAAATAAAACAAATAACGCAACATCATAAAAAAAGGATTTTCATTTCTTTCTTTTTCACGTCAGCCAAATATGACACATTTTATTACCTTTACCGAATAAAACCTTACCACGGTGAAAGTGAAACGGTACAGAGAAGAAGTGACTTGATTTATTGTGCTGTAAATGTCCCTGGAGCATACACAAAGTGTCACGTGGAACCTCCTGCAGGCTTCGTGAAGGATTTATGGCCGCTCTTTGATGCACCTTACCATCAGTGTCCCGGTTTCATCTTAAATTAGTAAAACATTTATTATTTTGGTCTAGATTTATCATTTTACACTCGTATAGGAAAAGTTTTCAAAATTAAATGCAAGTATTAAAGCTATTAATCCTTTTCATTTAATATAATAAAGAAGGATTTACAAAACTTATGCACTTGCTGAGCCAAATACCCACCACTTGTCACTATATATATATATGTGTACCGTTTAATCGGTAAGGAACATTTAACCATATTTATGCATTGGATTTAACCTTTGGTGGCTACCTAACTATCAGTGATAATAACATTGTTCCATGGTGTAGTATGGTGTACTGTAGTAGAACGTTAGCAACGGAAAACACCATTACTCTGTGATTACATTATTTTTCAATATCGATAAACCCAATTCTTTCCCTTCGGGTATACTTCCTAAAAGGGGTTTGCGTTTGATGCGTTACGGATTCCCATGAAATACAAATCGTGTTCGATTATTTTTCCATAATTTATATACCAATGTATAATATAGATACCACGAAAAGGGGCTGAATGGTTATTTTTGTAGAACTTGTACAGAGAGAAAGCGTACTGGCGTGAGAGGTTAGCTCACCAAATGCCGAAAATATGTAAATGGAATCCTTTCAGACAAAACAAATCTGCCCCGAAAACGTTTTCATATTTCAGCTGACACTTGGAAAAAGTGGAATTTTTCTTTGTGTTTTATTATACAAATTGTAGGCTCGTTCCCATTTTCCTAGCCCTTCAGCAACGTTATGAAAAGATTCCTTTATAGCGTTCACTGCGATGTGTCGGAAGGGTAATTAATGCAGATTCCAAAGATTGACTCAAACATATCCCTTTATCACAAGAAACTTTTGGTTATTGCAGTTTGCAATAATGTAATAATATTCTGTACTTTTGTATACAAAATCCAGTTTTGCAGACAAAATCTGTTGATAAATCTTAAATATTTCATAAATTATCACATTTGTTTCGCCCTCTGAAGGCACTATCAAACTGGAAGACTTAATTTATTTTTATAAGTATATCACTATTTATTTCGCTATGTTTTTTATATGGGAATGTAAACTGTACATAATACTTATATAACTTTATATAAACTTCACCTGTAAAACACAAAGTTTCTTAAAGTATAATAATACATCTAAATATAATTAATAATAATTAATAGATGATTTAAAAATGTTGTTATATTTTGTTTATTTGATAGAGGATTGAATCTTCCTCCCCAGGGACTGGCTCTTAACTTCTGTGAACATTTCAAATGTCTTTTGAAACCTTTTTTTGGTTTTTCTGAGAATTGAACCCTCCCTACCTGGGGACTGGAGTCAACGCTATCACTTAAGCCATATCCCGATTGGATGGTATCGAGATTTATTTACTATTTAAATTTTTATAATGTCATCCACTTTCAGTGAAATGTGTGTATGTGCCCCTGTGTTTGTGTGAGTGCCACCAAAAGTTTAAAGAATGCATTTTCATCACCACGAGTCTATCTGCAGAGTGTCAGCTCGATGAGATATCGGGAGTGGGAAAATTCCTTCAAGAATACAAAGGTGACAAACAGATGTAATTAAAAAAAAATAATAATAATTTATATTTTGATAAAGTTTCGGTTTTGGTATGTTTATTTAAGTTTTATATTATTATATTTGGTTTTTGCCCTGAAGTAGTTCCATATGGTATCGAAACTAAATGTAAAATATAGCATGCGAAGAAATTATGGTTTCATTTGAAAATGTTTCAAAAAGTTACTTGATTCCAAAAAAATGGTTTTAGATTGTGCCTAAATGATCTCAGCTACATAATACTTTTTAAATTTATTTTTTATTGAGTTAGTTTATATTTTAGACACGTAAATGAAAAAGGTTACATTAAACTGTATATATAATTATATTTTTACAATAAGCATAAAAACCTTTTTAAATATATTAATTCTTCAGACTTTCGGGAATTTCACACACACTTTTTGTTTTTTTTTATACATTTTTAAATTATTTATCATAGATAGACAAAGAAATATTAATATTTCACTTTCTAACTTACAATATATAAGCTATATAATATTAATACATAACAACAAATACCTAGTTAACACGACTGTATTACTTACATTTACTTGTATTTCATGTAATCGCCCACTAGGGCGTATATAAATAATACAATAACAATAATAATTTTACACAATATAAAAAAATTATAACTTCTCATCTTTAAAAACCCTCTACATTCAAGTACTTATATGATTCTCCATTTTCAGGCAATCGGGAAGGAGATTGTAAATGCGCGTACTCTCATGGCCTATGTTTATCTTACCACTTCCAGTCTTTACTGTATTAGTGTGCAATTTATTATGTTGTCTTGTATAGTTTTCTTATACTTGTGACATTTTTATAATTGTTGTGTTCATATAAGTCCATTTTGTATTTTTTTGATTAAGGCATATGTTATGTATATTCGCACAATGTTCAATAAGTTCATTTCTTGGCATAGTTTTTCAATGGAGGTGTGGCGTCGAGAAAATCTAGATTAACTAATTAATAATAAACCGCTCGACCTACTTAGTACCTACTCCCGAATTATGTACCTGCAGTCGAAATCGCATCGTAAACACAGCAACCTACGTACTTCAAGCACCTACTTGTCTATCGACGACAATAACATCGCAACTCCGTCTTTCACATTACGAGAACTCGCCAGAAGGTTCGAGTCTACGGCCTATGCATAATTGCCGCGCTGTCGAAGGTTCCTGAAACATACAGTCTGTGCGAGTGCCTAGGATTTAGTTGCCATCCATCTACCTACTGCTGCCGTCGGCCGTGTAGTATAAATATGCCCGACGCAGCGAGTCAGACAGTCAGTCATCAACCTGCCGCCAACGATTTACCAATCTCAGGAGTGACGGTGCGCCCCTGCGCCCCCCGCGAAGGACATATACCCGGCTTCGCCCGTACCATCATGGACTCTATCGGGACATCATCTTAGCGCCTTATCCAGATCGCCGTCCCTGGCAAGCGCTACTCGGATTACAAGCGCCCTGGTTCCAGTGTCTCTGACCAGCGCTTCTTCCACGCCACCATGACCACCGCGAGGACACGCAGAATCCTCACTGGTCTACGCCGCTCCCGTTCAACCGCCTACAAGGTCCGCCGCACCTTCGGCCTTCCGTCAGCACGTGTCTGACCATCATCAAGTCCCGGTCACCAGCGCCCGGCGTCGACTCACTGACCCGCGCCTGACCAGCACATCATCGCAGCAACCGGAGTATTTAACATCTGTCCTACATCATCTCCTCGTCACGGCAACTGACTCAATAAACGCAGTGACCTTCGACACACGCTTTTTATTTTCGTGCCTCACCAATGATCCCCAAAGAGGTATCTGGGTTATAATTGAAAAGTTTTATGTAACTTTATTCTGTATTATTTGTAAATCGTTAAACATTAAGCAGTTCTGTTACTCCGTTTTTACTCATACGCGGCAATCTAATTCTAAGTAAATTTTTAGTTTCATAATTTGTATTAAAAAATTGTGTAATTTTTACTTAAAACAATTTCACGCTTAAAGTAATTTTGCATTTGATTTTTAATAAATATATGTATAAAAGTTAACACATTATTATGGCAGTATCTTTTTTCAATGCAATCCAATCTAGTTATTTTCTCGTTTGATTAATTTTATTATATTTGCCTTTCCTTGGTACACATCTCATTGTTCTGTTATGTATAATTTCTTGTTCGTTTAAGTTTCCATTATTGGCAAAATAATATAGTAAAGCTTAAATTTAAATATGTAGCAACCATAGTTTTAGCAATTAGCTCTGTAATAATTATATTTAGTTAATTTTTTAGTCTGCTAAGAAAAAATATATTGATACCTTCTTAAGCATATATTCAAAATTGTGTTAGTGAAAGTTAGTTTTGAATCCAATATTATTCCTAGATATTTGAATTTATTTACCTTTTCAACTATTTCACCAATAAATTTCAAATTTAACCTCATGTTAATACCTATTTCCATTTTTTACGTTCAGTTTCAATTTATTTTCAGCCATTATATTTTGTAGGTCTTCATTAATTCCATTTATTGCGTCTATGCACTCTACACAATCAATGTCTAAATGCATTATTTAAAATCAAAATAAATAAATTTCAATGAAGTTTACAAAACAGTTACGCAAACTGTCAAATTTATTCAAAATTACCCTTTGAACGACAATACTGTCGTTCTGTTTTCAACATTTTAATAAGACTAAACAATAGTAGGACAGGTACTGAAATAACGCCGAACCGCTGGCTGGTTGGTTCGAAATTTACCCACGTATACATAAAACTGTGCTCTTAGAAATAAATAATTGGCAGCCGGGAACAGAAAACAGAGAACAGGGAACAGTCAGCTTAGTTAGTAGAGTCACGTAAGTAATAATAACAAGAAAATTAATTAATTTAATTTTGTCTCGCGGTTTGGTGAATTTCCGTTGTTCACAATAGAATAATAAAAATTTAAAGTAAAGCGTAATTTAATATTTTCACATTTACGAAATTATTGAAGAAGTTCTCTGGGGATTCTTTATAAATATTCAAAAAAAATACTTATTTTCTACTCGACTATCCTAAATAATCAACATTTTATACTTTTCCTCGTTGCCGCATTGAGTACAGTTTTTTCGAATACGAACAACAACAAATAACTGTGTTAGATTCCTGAAATTAGTTAAATTGTGTTTTTTTTCAAAACATTTTTACATTATAAAATGGGAGAAACATTAACTTATGTTTTCGTTTTTGTCAATTTAAATGGAAAATATTCGCCGATCCATGGAGTTCACCCCACCCCGTGTTTGTATACCTCTATTCTCCCGGATAAACACCTCACAAAAACATTTCTTCACTTTTCGCTTTTTTCGGCTTTCACGTTCTCCAAGCCGAGTTAATGTTTTTTTTATAAACAATAAAAAGTGAAACAGAGACTAAAAACTAGAAAGCATAAAAACGGATACCTAGTTGTTGGCATGAGTGTATTTCACTTTTCACGATTAAATACAATATTATTTTTATTCCTTGTGAGTTTAGATGTTTGTCTTATCATTATAGCCAAATAATGTATATGTACATAAAGAAACAGAAAAGTACTTAACATTTTAACAAATATTTTTAAGGCGTACTGTCTGACCATAAATACGTTTTCTTAAAATTATTTATTAACAACGCTGCGGAGCGCCGAGTTAAAAAAATCAAATTACTTATTAAACGTTAAATCGGAAGTATTATATTGATGCCTAATATTTATAAAGCTACTTAAATACCCATAACCAACGATCTATTAATATTTATGTCCATAACAGTTTTAAATGGTACACCATTGAAGAATACCGCTGACCAGGGGATGTTTTCAGGCATACTGAGAAGGCTGAACTGGTCGAAGGGGTAGGATGGGGAGGAAGAGAAGAGTAAAGAAACGTTGGAAGCATATGTGCGTGATACACGCTCATTCCAATTTTACGGGTTTATTTCAGAATCTTATTTATTATACGTGTATCTTGCTATTTAATTAAGAGAAAATAGGATGTATTCTACTACAAAATGACACAAGTTCGATGATGTTATAAGGTTAGAAAATGATTAAGGGATATGCACTTTCATGGTTTGATACATAATGTATTATGTTCACAAAATTAACGATCTAATATCCCACGCTCATTAAGCGCACAACACACGTGAGCGAACACAAATAATGAAACAAATACTGGGTAGAATTTCATTATCCGTGTGATTATTTATTACACCTCCATCGTCACGCATGTTCAAAGAGTTGGTTTTCCTCGGAATTCATATCTTCCGCGTAAAAAGTAGCTTATGATATCTGTAATGAATCGCGATTCCGTTTTTCGCATGGAGAGAGTAGAGAATACGAAAATTAATATCCCCGACTTATAAATATATTATAATTAATCATACTAATTCGGATGTCGGTGACATAAGTAAGTTGGTTAGAAATATTCCTGCGTAATGCGTAAAATTACTGAAATTTAAATAATTTTTAATTGAAAATTGAAACTATTTATCATATCAGTCAAGCCATAAAGTAAGTAGTACCAAAATTAATTTCACTATTAAATAATTCATTATTTTAATATGTATTCCTTTATGGTTAAAAAATGCTTTATAACTTAATAGAGTGAAGATTCGTAACTGAGGTAACGTTCATGATTTACCGAATTAGGTCGAATGGACATTCTTTAGCGGGCCGATCATAAGGCTATTCATTAATACACGCTTATTCTTTGAATGAATACCCTTTTCATAAGTGGTTCTTTTGTTCGATTGGTATTAATTATTATTATTTGTTTTTAAGTAAGACAAACATTCTCGGGTTCCGAATAACCTGACAATATTTGAAAATCTCCTACTATCACCACAGTAAGCTGAAAATGCTTGTGTTGTAATGGAGGACTTAGTCAGCCGAGGAACTGAACACACTACACCTGGGTGTGACCTAAACGCGATGTCAACTCAGCCATCGACCAGTCGAATAATATATCTTTTATTTTTATAATGTCATTTGGTAGATAATTCTTACTTAACCGTTTAGGCTAATTTGTTCTACTTTTGGGAACAACTCATATGTTGTCTTATAGAAATCGTTGTATCTCCCTTACTGTAGTTGTAAGAAATATGATCTCTCATTCAAAATTGTAATTTTTCAAAATTATATTTTTATTTATATTAATCCAATTTGAAAGCGTTATTTATCACCTTTATAAAACTGTTGTTAGTTTTCGGAAATATTCTGTCAAAATATGGCAAAGACTTGAGGAGTTAATAATATTTTCAGATTCAAAACTTTTCTTGCTGCCAATAAATATAGTGTTATTGTTATTATAATGATTTTTTCATTTTCAATAATATGTTTTTAGTTCCTAGGTATGTAATAATATTATTAACTATTAACCCCTTTTATGCAAGCAGATTTTCGTCCTGAGAAAATATAGTATTGTACATATATACCCGAAGACAGGAGCCCACCTGCCGCCAACCCAAATATAATTTAAGAAGAAAATAAAAAAGGTAACAAAGAAAAGAATTGGGTAGGTGAATTTCCCCTTTGGCATTAAATAAGGATGAATAAAACATTTGCGTTTGATCTTTAAAACCAGCAAATAATGCTCAGCCGTCGCACCGCCCATAGTTTCTTCTCTGGTAGACTTTTTAAGGTTTTTTTGTTTTTTCGTGATATTTTTCTTGATTAACATCCATAATATTTTTGATGTAAATTAATGTTCTCGACAAATTTAAAAGCAAATTAGCCTTTCAAAAAGACTGAGGCACATTTTGACAATTTTTAATTGCTCGTTTCTAATGTAACAGTTTTATTCATTATTTTATTATACCATATTTTATAAAATAATCACATGTTTACTGGGTTGCATAAGCTATTGAAGTTTCCGCACACGATATATATTATATGAAAAAAATATTTTAAAAATTGGAATTAGTAGGAAAGTATATTTGGGTAAAATAAACTATATAAAATTATTATATGCGTTATAAAATATGTTCACACTGATTAAAAAAAAAAACAAAATAAAGAAAGAAAAACCACAAAATGAAAATGAGAAAAATATAATCATGATCAGCGTTTATTGCTTTACATATTTAAACTAAACAACAAATATCAAACATATAAAAAAATAAAATAAAAACAATCTGAATTAATTTCTCCCCGTAAAAAGTAAAAAGTGAAAGTTCTCTCTTGGAGTAAAAAGATGTAAATATATTTATATGCACATTTTGAAAATAATAATAAGATAGCTATGGCAATTCAACTCATTATTAAAGAGCTGTCCCATCGTGAATATGTGTTATATCTAGCCTAGTAGCGAATAATTAAACGCTTACCCCAAAAACTAGTTCCTTCAGAGTTACTGAAGTGAAAATAAATGAAAAAAAATGTTATTTTAATTGTTGAATATTGTCAACTGTCATGATGTGTCCTAGACAACCGCGCCAGACGTGAAATATATAACAAGTAATCTTTTCGATGGTATAACAAAGATTTGTATAATGTCGTGTATGCATGGGAGCTTTTGAAAAAAATAATGCGACATTTCCAACAACGTAAAATTTGTTTACATGAAAATATGAACTTAGCAGATTGGCACGTACTTTCGGGTTCTTATTTTCTGTTTTGTTTATCGGAAAACCGTTTCGATGCGCAGAGCGTAGCCTTTATTTTATTTTTATGCATAAGCGTTGGATTATTTCAATATGAAAATATTGATCATGCTTCTGTAGCAAAATACCAATATACTGTGGAAAAGAACAAACAAAAAATCTTCATGTTACACTCTACAAACTTCGGCACTCTTCACTCGCAATCAATTTCATGCAAAGTGTTGAGAAATGTATGATTAAATCAAAAAAGACTTGAGATGGAAGTTAATTTTTTAGATTTATATTTCTTTTGGAATATTATTTAAATACCTTACAATTAACGTTTTAGCTGACCGAATGAGATAAGAAATATAGATATTCATTTTGTAGGCCGTAATATCTCATTTTTATGTATAAAAATTACGTGTCACTGTGTTCGTACACGCTAATCTTTGAAACCGCCCAACTGATTTCAATGAAATTTTGTGGATGTGTATTTCGTTGATGGTTGGTTCCAGCTTGAAGCATAGGATAGCTTTGGACCCAATTGTTGGCGCTGTTATCGAAATCTAAATTTTTGGGTTTTTCAACGTATTTTGTGTTTTTTTTCAGCTTTTCATCCAAAAATATAAACAACCACCAATTTTAACATCTCTACACCCCCTCCCTCCTCTCAATATTTTTTAATGCGATTTTAAAGTTTTTTATATGAAAAAAGGGTCGTAATTCATTTTCAAGATGTGCAAGTTTTATCTATCCATATTGGCAAAAGACTGGTTAAAAAAAATATTGTTCACCAGATTGCACTAAATATTGTTCACCAGATTGCACTAAATATTGTTAACCAGATTGAACTAAATATTGTTCACCAGATTGCACTAAATATTGTTCACCAAATTGCACTTAATATTGTTCACAAGATTGCACTAAATATTGTTCACCAGATTGCACTAAATATTGTTCACCAGATTGCACTAAATATTGTTCACCAGATTGCACTAAATATTGTTCACCAGATTGCACTAAATATTGTTCACCAGATTGCACTAAATATTGTTAACCAGATTGAACTAAATATTGTTCACCAGATTGCACTAAATATTGTTCACCAAATTGCACTTAATATTGTTCACAAGATTGCACTAAATATTGTTCACCAGATTGCACTAAATATTGTTCACCAGATTGCACTACATATTGTTCACCAGATTGCACAAAATATTGTTCACCAGATTGCACTAAATTCAATTTTAATTATAATTTAATGTAGTGTGGATCAATATTTATTTACCTAATTACATTTGATTTTATTCTATTATCGATTAAAAAATTTCATTTCATTATAACAATTAAATATGAGTTGAATAAAAAAAGAAATAAAAAAATGTTCTAATGGATATATAGTGTCTTCTATGGATCGTATTCGTATGGCAATCTGTCACACTGTGACAGACATATATGTATATATTATAATATAGAACAATATTCACAAACTGCTGAAAAGATCGATATCAAATGAAACGTCAAAACAATATCTACGATAGATGTGACGATAATTCCGCATGTATTCTATGTATGTCAAATGCATAAAATATCCAACAGATAAAAGGCTGCATACATAAAATGAGGTCTATATAAAATGCGGCCTAAATAGAAGGAGGTCTGTGGTAGAACAACGTCTGCCCGGGCCCACTATATCATATCATTTAAAAGAGGAAATAAACAATAGAAATCTAAATAAAAATGTATTAAAATGATTATATTAGCAAAGTTGCCTTGTCCATTTATTAGGGGATTTGTTGTTTAAATAATATTATAATATATAGAACATTAAAATTATATTAATGGAGGACTGAACGCAGTTAGCGCTAACCAAAATTTGTCCTAAGAAGCGAAGATAGAAGCCCTCAATGGAGTGCTGGTACCTACCCTGATGTATGGAAGTGAGGCAGGAACTGGCAGAGAAAGGATGAAAGTAAACTGAATGCTGTTGAAATGAGATCCCTGAGGCGTATTTGTGGTAAAACCATGATATGTGATCGTGTGAGGAATGTGGAGATCCGCAAAGAGTGCAAGTCTGATGTAAGCATAATGAGTAAGATTAAGAAAGGGACGCTTAGATGGTTTGGGCATGTAGAGCGAATGAGCAAAGAAAGGAGTGTAAGGAGGATATATGATGCAAATGCGAATGGTGGCAGAAGTCGGGGACGCCCGAGGAAGACATGGCACAATCAAGTGAATCAGATACTCGAGTTGGGCCATGTCAAGAGTCAGAATAATAGAAGAGTGTGTATGAGACGATGTATGAATGTGAATGAGGCAAGAAGTGTGTACTAAGACCGAGTTGTTTGGCGGTCCGTCCTCTCTGCCTACCCCTGCGGGAAACGGCGCGATGGTTAGTTATTTAGTTAGTTAAAATTATAATTCTATTTCGTAATGCTTTAACGTAATTTAAATTACTAGTGTGTAGAGCCGGTAAATGAATTTAAAAAGATTTTTATCACTATGCATTTCATGTTTTAACGATAATATTTTAATTTTATTTTAGTTATTTCTATCATTAATATTTATAACTTGCATTATATTACATTTCATCTTGCTTTATGAAGTTTTTACAAACTATTTTGAATTTATTAATTGGTGTTAGTTCTTCTGGTTTCTGGCTACGCATTATATTTTTTCAACCCTTTGTAGTAATCCTACATTACTAATAAACATAATTTGTTCCCAATTCCTTATCACGTTCTTTGGTGGCTTGGCGGTGAAAAAATTTAATCAATTACAGCAGGTGTCACTTAATATTTAATCTTTCTCTGCACAAGAATTTTTAGAAAATTGTATGCCGGTCTTATTTACGTAGGCCTAATCTTTGAACCACTAACGATATAAAAACATCGTAGATAAATATATAATCACAATAATACTTTCCTGGCGAACAGAGTCTTGAAGTACGTTTTTCGGATTACCCAACGAGGGAGGATTATTTTTCTTTCTATTTTTATTTCGGTTCTGTAACAAAAAAATAAAGAAAAATGTCAGTGTCTACCCAACCGTTTCAGTTGCGAGAAGTTACTTTTTTGCAATGCAACAAGGGGTGGCCAATTAAATCGTTTTCGCCAGTCAATAGTGACTTATTTGTGTTCCATAAACTTTCCCGAAATATTCCTTAACCAGCGTTTTAAGAAGTGAGTCGTCAGAAATGGATTATATAATAGAACCAAAAGCATCGGTATAAGGATAATATAGCAATTTCAAGTAACGAATTTTCATGATGTATAACAGAAGTAATGGCTAACTATAACCATCAAGTTATTTCCCTAAAAGGGTTGGCAGATAGAGTTTAACAATACACTACTTTATTTTGGTATACCTTTATTTATATTAGCTCCAGTGGAAAATAGTTTTCCTCAGGGCCTATGTCATCTTTGGGGTTGCTGTGTGGGGGTATCTTAAATGAAAAGAAGAAAAGGGAATAGGTATGAAGCGTGGGTAGGAATCTGGGGGACAGTAGGTCCAGGAGGGACGGAAGTATGAATCCATCTCTCTCACTGTGGCGCAAGGTGATGGTTTGGGAGAGTTCTGTTGGAGAAGTCAAATGGTCTCCCTTAACCAATTTCTCCCGATCCGGCTCGCCACGCAGTAAGTGGGCTGACAAATCTGACGCCGAGACCTTGAGATACCTCACCTCATGAACCCGGGCCCCCTTGCCAAGTCACCAAACTGTAGCCATATGTTTTAGAAATTCACTCAATAGCACTATTCCTCTTGTCGTGCTATGAGTGCTGTGTTAGAACATCTGTTCTGCCATGTGGTATCTTGAACAGAGACGATTACAGCCCTACATTTTCAGGCAAGTAGTTTTTTTACGTTTTAGGAGAGTCAAATATTCTCATGTTATTCCGACAAAATACCATACATAGGTCATATTGCATATTTCACACTTTTCTACTAGGATTTTTTTTAACTCTGGTGAAGCCGGGGGTAGATCTTCTATAATTTGATAATGTAAATGGTTTATCATCTCCTGGTATCCCAAAAAAGTCTCTGAACGCCACCACATATATAAAATATATGTATGCGTACATTAGTAACGCCACAATACGTCCAGCAATTATTTCATCATCGATGATATAACACGTGAAAATGTTTAATTTAAGGACGAGTTTCTCAACCCTGACAGCCGAAGGCCCGAGGCAAGCCCGGCCAGAGAAAGGGTAGTTCCGGGGCAGGTATTCGCTGCTTTTTTCGTTAATTAATTGCAAACGACAGCATGGAGGCTGCTCTAACTGATTTCGGACAATTTGCCGGGGATTTGCGACGGCAACCAATTATTATTGTTTTCGCCCGTAGCAGTAAATGAAAAGTAAAAAAATAATCTGACGTGCTCATTATTTTTTTACCTTTTGGCCAGATTGTTTTTATTCAGACGACGACTTAGGAGATGTCACTATTTTTATATCAAAATTTCCACGATACTTACTACATGAAATGCATCAATTATTGTAAATCGGTGTTGTATTGTGTATCAAAGTTTTATTTATTACGGTCTAATGAACCTTTGACGAAAAACAAATTGCAAAGTGAAAAACTACAATCAATTTTTAGTTATCAAAAAATACCCTGTCTGAGAATGGCGTACGATAGGTAGGTAATTTTAGCGGGTTTTAGGTAGCTGTTTTCCATCAAATTCCCTTGACATGTTTTTCAAAGAAGTTGAAAGATTCATTTTTGGAAATATATTTATAAGATACATTTATAAGATATAACAAACAGAAACATAAGAATTGCCACGTTGGTTGAGTGAATAAATGTGTTGCCTGTTAGCGGAAAATCCTGCATTCAAATACCGGTCGCGATCATATCCATTTTTCTTGAATATGACCACTTCAATATTTAAAATGTATTATTATAGATAATAAAGATTTTTTTAAATTAGTTACTACCCTTGCTTACATAAAGATCAAATACGTTTGATTTTATAACTGGTATTTTTCAGTAGTTAATGTAATAAATGATTTACTTAGCGGTACACATTTCAGAAACAAAACTTGCAATAAAAACGACTTGAGCCCTGCCGCAGACGCGATTAAACCCGCGTGCCGCAATCTCCCTCCAGGACGCTGTGTTGTAAGATGTGTTATGAGTGATACGAAATGAGAGTGGGGGGAGAATGTGTCAGTGTCCCAGCGAGTAACTGGATCAGTTATTCTATTACGTTTCACTTAAATAAAGTCAGGAACCCGCTGGGGGAAATGACAAATCGTTTTTCTTACTAGCTACTTGGAAAATCACTCCGGAAAACCTACAATTATTGTGATATCTAGGAAAAAAAGGTTAACATTGATTTAGAAAGGTATATAAATAATTAAAATAACTTGCATATTCTCTCCACATAATAGCCTTTTTCAAAACCTTTCTTCTCACTGAAAATCAATTATGGCGTCGCGGCTTATGATTGACATGCAAAATTGACCTAGAGAAGCTGCATGGCACATGATGGAATCATTTTTGGGTCGTGAAAACAGTAGGATTGCTTAAACCTAGAAAATCTCAGCTCAGTTTATCGTTCAACAGAATTTTCGTAGATTTTCCGGGTGGCACGACCGACTTGAATGGATGTTTATATTGAATTCCATTGTTGCCGAATTCCGAATCCTGCCAGGACTAAAAATGTCACATACACGGCTTTTCAAGGAATGTTTCCCAAGGCTTAAGAGATTTGAATATCATTGTGAATACTTATTACAGAATTTTAGGCCTTTCGATTATTATTTTCTGAATGGCCTCGTTGTGGAATTTAATGGATTTTATGAGAACAGTCTTTTGAGCATTTTGAATGGTATGGTATTAGTATGGTATGGCATTGGTATGGTATTAGTAGTTACTTTAAACAATATGAGTGATGGTTTGAATGGTATGTTATTAGTATGGTATGGCATTGGTATGGTATTAGTAGTTTCTTAGAACAATATGAATGATGGTTTGAATGGTATGTTATTAGTATGGTATGGCAATGGTATGGTATTAGTAGTTTCTTAAACAATATGAGTGATAGTTTGAATGGTATGATATTAGTATGGGTTGGCAATGGTATGGTATTAGTAATTTCTTAAATCAATATGAGTGATGGTTTGAATGGTATGGTATTGGTATGGTATTAATAGTTTCTTAAAACAATATGAATTATGGTTTAAACTCCTTCCAGACTTTTGCTATTTAATAATAACTCTAATTATTGATTGATCGATTTTATGTTTAGTTTATTGAGAGCAACGAATATTTTTTTCGAATTGTGAAAGCCTGCAATGTTTTTTTTTTAAATGTAATATTAGCGAGAAACTGCGAAAATCACGTGATGCTATGATTCCAATTTTGTCAATTAAAGTCAAAGTCAAATTAAGTCAATTAGAATAATTTTCTGTTAAAATAATATATTATAGCTTGTCTGAAGTGTTAGCAAGCAATTCCAATTTTGAATTAAATTTAAAGGAAATCCGAGTTCTAGAGTTCATTGAATCGGAGTTACAGACACCTTACAGAAATTATTATTTTTGCAATTGAGTTCTTGAGCTTTTTTAATACCGATGTTTTTTTTGTACATTTCTGTTACAAACAAAACTATTTTGTAAGTTTTTAATTATTCAATTTTAATTAAATCACAAACTGTGCTAAACGCTGCACAATTTGGGAGGCGGGTATGGGTACCGCCGCCCCGGGAACAATTTATTGGATAACGAACACCTCTGCCACAGGTTACCCCAAGTGGTTCGCTACGTTTGGTGACCAGGGGTGACCGGGTTCATGGGGTGAGGTTTGTCTAGATCTTGGTGGCGGATGCATTCTTCCACCTACTGCGTGGCGGGCCGGATCTGGAGAGACTGGTGAGGGAGACCTTTTGACCTCTCTAGTCAGACTCTCTCGACCAAGCATTTTGCACCGAAGTGGGAGGGATGGATCCATACGTCCGTCACTCCTGAACACATTGAACCCCAGATTCCTACCCAAACCTTATAGCTTTTCCTTCCCAGAACTTTTCCTCTCCTTCCTTCCTCTTAAAAGAACCTCCACACAGCATACCCAAAGAAGACACAGACCATGAGGGAAAAAAATTCTTAGGGCGTCCTGTGTGGAGCTAATGTAAAAAAAAATTAAAGTAATCCAAGCGCCTAGAATCTTAAGAGAAACTCATTGTAACGAAATTTTTCATCGTTTTTTATTGCATCCGTTAAATAGAAAAATCGGTAATAGGGTATTAATTTAACAATACATTTATCTATTTTAACGCATAGTATATCATTTGTAATAGTGTTTGTTTTACTTCGTGAATATCATCTTCTCGGTTTTCTGTCTATGTTTTTACGATGAAACCAAATCGTGTTTCGGTTAATTCGTTTTTGCGAATCACCCTTCTCCATGGGAGTGCCCACTACCTCCCTTTTCTACCCGTTCGAGCTCGCAGGGACCATAAAGTTCAATCAGAATCGCATTAGCCTACTTTTAGAGAAAGGGTGTATCGTAAATGTTTGTTCTTCCTGGTCAAATGCTCGTGTCATTGAAGGTAGAATGATAATATTTATGAGGTAAAACTTTCCTATAATTAATTTTATAAAACAGTGATAATGTGTCTCTTCGATGTGGGGTTTTAATGTAAAGATTAAAATGTCCATACGATAACCATACTTTAAAAGATCTCTAGTTTTTTACTATGCTTTTTTTATTTAATAATGTCCCCTTGGAGACATATATTATAACCTTTTTAGGATTGCAGACCATTTATTCGTGGAATTATAGTGAGTGGTCGGGAAAGTACCGTTTCCGTCTCATTCTTTTTCATGCTTACCACGCATAACGTTTGAAACAAATCATAATCACTTTAGTATTTTTAAATATCGACACTAAAATTTTCATCAAAATTAACGAAACCTATAAGAAAATATAGAAAGAGTGCAGCATAAATTTCTTGGGTATGTAAATTTTATAGTCAGAATTCCAATTGAATACATTAATTATGTCGGTTTGATGAATCAATTGCATCTAATAACACTGTCTGATAGGAGATCATTATGCCAGACCTGGTGTATTACATACAGTCATTAACAACTTAATTGACAGTCCTGCCATCATTGCCACTATTAAATTCCATGTGCCGACTAGGAATTCAAGACAAAATATAACATTCTTATGCAATACATACACAACAAACTATCAGACACACTCAATAACCAATAGGATGAAGAATCTAGGCAACAAGTTTGGGGGTAGGTACTACTGATATATTGATTACATCAATGGTTGATTGACTCCATTTATAGAACTTTGTTGAATCCTACAAATTAGAGTAATGTTGGTAACATAGTTTTAGCTTTTTGTCTTATATGTAGTATTGTCCTAGTTTCTTTATTATTTTATGTTACTGTTACATGTTTTAGTAATATTGTTATATGTTATATAATTTTCGATAGCTCGCTAAGTATATTTTGTTTTTAAAATCCATGTAAAAGCCCGGCAGGGCGTAAAACCAAATAAAACGAAATAAAGATTAGTAAGGAAGATTATTTTACCACGTTATTTAAAGCAGCTCCGTGGTTGGTCAAAACCTAACAGTTCTGCATTTGATTCCAACTTCTTCCAACTTTGATTCCAAATTTAACATTTTTTACGCACATTATGACGTAAAGAATAATATGGCATATTAAGTTTTTTTTTTGGATTGTTCAGCCTTAGATTCTATACGACTTATATATAGATAATCGTCACAAATATAACAACAAGGATTTAGTATTCAGGATCTTCAGTCAACCCGGCCGCGGCGGCCGCCAACTATACTGAGCTCAGTAAATGATGGCTCTTTCTCAATATTTTAGCCGAAACGTCGCTAGGCCTGGCGGGAGTTCAATATATACACTTCACTTGGCGCTGCTTATTTGTTATTGCGTGTCGGTTGTATCTGGCAAACATATAAATCAAAGGAAGTACGAACATTTACACATGGAGCCAAATAGTAAAACAAATCAAGCCCACAATACTTACTTACAATACTAGAACTTACGATCAAACTGAATATAACTCGAATAGTTCTGTAAGTATGTAAAAAATTATTGGAAAAAAAACTGAATAAAAAATATGAAGCTCTTCAGAGAGCAATTTGATCGCAACAGTACGAGTAGAGATTTTCAGATAAGAATATCCCCACAATATTTTCTTATCCATGGTAGGAGGTAGGTCGCTAGAGAATTTCGGAAAAAAAATTCCTCAGAATATTTTTAAATTTTCGCAGAGTTATTGAAATTTCCCATTTCCGCATGATGCCCGCATGCTTTCCATACGGCTCACTTGGCTTAATAAAATAATGTTATTAATTATAAGTAATTTTATGATGATATAAAAATATAGCATAAAACTATTCAACCGTTACTGTTCTATTTTGTAAGAGGGTTTAGCAGAAAAACAGCCGCTCAAAATAATAATCTTTTTAACATATTCTAACCGCGAGTCCTAACTGTAGAAATTTGTTTACCTTCGTAGAGCTGCGCTTATTTTAATGCATTTTGCATGCAATATTCATCAATCTAGCACTTGAAAGTTTATGTAAGTAGAAACATGAGATAACTTTTATAAAATTTATTTTATAAAATATATTAAACTTCTGTCGAATTAAAAATTATTAAAAAACCCATATTTTCAACTACCCCTAACACCTCAAGTAATCCCACGACATGACGTTAAAATCTTACCGGTAAGTTAATTAAACTTTAACTTTCGCAAGCTTAATTATATATCTAACTAATAACATGACATTAGTCTTTGAGAGTGAAGCATGAGTCAAAATACTCAATTTTGTTTTCACTAGCAGTTCTTCAACGGTTAAATTTAGCAAATAATAACTTAATCCCTCAGTTTCTTTCTGTGTCACAATACTGTTGAGGTGTCAAAGTTTACACTTTTAAGCCTTTTTACGTATACGCCATACAGACAGCTTGGCATAAAGTTTAGGCCATAACTTTATTAAGAAATATAGGTACGACGAAACAACATGGAAAAAATTAACTGATATGAAAGATTTTTAATTTATTAAAAAATTACCAAATAATAAGTTGTCCTGTTAAAAACGGGACAGGAGGCCTATGACGAATGAATTGACAAATTTCGTAACAAATCAGTTCTTGAAAATAATAATATTTTCGCATTTCTTCGATTATATTCATTCGGACAAAAGCCACCTGCGTCAACACGTGTTCAGATATATATATTTTTTTACAGTAATACCGCACAAGAGTCCCAACTGCTCCCGTCTGGAGCCAGTGAGACTATGGCATCCCCAATTGGGGTATGTTGTGAGGCTGAGGGTATTGGGGAGGGGAGGGAGATGGGGAAGAGGAAGGTGGGGAAGTACCTGGCTATTCAGATCTGGTCACCAAACACGGCTAAAGCCATTTCAAACAACGTTTCAATTCTGAATGGTGGTCTTACACCAGGGCGATACTGAGAGTATCTTCCACTCTGGAACGTGCCGCAAATATACTATATATTATTTTAAATTAATTAATTGTGAAATAACACAAATGAATCAAATAAAATTTATTTGCGCACGCCGGGTTCGAACCCGCGACCTTCGGATCTGTAGTCAAAAGCGTATACCACTAGACCACGCCGGCCGTCAAATATATTAGATATATTCAGAATGACAAATATTTTACTAGGAAATGCTCATGCCGTCATGTTTTTAACAGTATCTTGATAAAACGCCGTACTTATTTTTCTCCGTGTAGAAAATAATATTTTTTGTGAGATTTCCATTTAAAAAAAATTGTTTATGATTTCACAAAAATTATGATAGTTATATGATAGGTAATATTTTGTTAATTAAAAAAAGTATAGGTACGTTAAAATCCCTAAAGTCTCTGACATTTGCATTTATGAGAAATGTCAGAATACAGAAATTTCGCATTACATTTGATTCCAGATAAAATTGCTGTTTTTGAAATTATTTCCAAATATAATATTTTTCGTGAAAAAAGACGAGAGACTGCCTCGAGTTTTCATATTACAGATCGATAGATGCAAATAAAAAATTCCAATTTTGGACGCAAAAAATTATAAACTTTTTAATGTCGATTACCGATGGCAAACTGTAATAATAATAATATTTTCCTAATTTATATGGCGCCGTTTTCATGAAAAATCACCTCAAGGGTCCTGAAATTACTACTTTTCACTAAACTAAAAAATCACATTTAAATTGACACAGTCATAATAAAATTTAGAATCACTTCATTTTTTTCGTTCAATATAAAAATATTTACTAAAAAATGTGCAAACCTTGACAAATATTTTTCAAAAACGTTGTTTTATAGTATATTTTTTTTCTTGAGCATTTATGATATTTTTTTTAATGCAAACTGAAAGTGCGGTATTCTATGCCTCTAGCACCGTTTAAATCATATTCCTCACCATAATACAAAATGAGATAGTATAACTTTTATAAGGCCGTATCAGGCTTGGGAATATATTTCCCAAAAAGACTCTACGGTTGTTTGTTGTCCAAGGGGTTAACATGACAATATTTTGGCCATATTATTTGTATTGGCATAGAGCAAATACTCGGTTAAACACTACCTACACCTACCCACCCTAGAAGTAGTAAAATTACATTATAAAATTGCTGATGAAGTGTATTCATAAGGAGCGCTTACCATGTCCTAATATTACAGATGTTGATTTTATTTGCCACAGATTCTTATTCTTTTCCTTCTTGCCAATCATCGCTTATTATCATATATTAATCTATTATTGCACGTGTTAATGGAGCTGTGAGCAACGAAGCAATTAGTTATTACCTTTTGTTATGTGTAGCCTTTTAATTCAGCAAGTCACTAATGACTTCTTAATTACCCTACCCGACGAATACATCCCAAATGCCTACAGTAAAAATATGGTCTTTCCTCGGTGAAATTTGATGATGAAGATTTTAAGGAAGTTTTCAAAAAGTTAGTTGAAGAAATAAGTGAATAGAGATGACGTGATGGATGGTAAAATGGACTGCTGAATTCGGGGGATGTGGACCTTTTTTTGTCCCGTAGACCACGTACCGGTTTTTTCTGTTTTGGGTAGAATTTACCCCTGCTTTCGTAATATGATTCTTTTGACGGAAATTTTGAGATTTCCCTAGAATTTTACCTCTTTGTCAACATTTAAGAAATTTCCTATATATCTATTTGAAACTATTCCGCATGAAACCACAAAATTGTGACATTCCCAAAAATTGTGTCCTGAATGGGATTTACTCCATTTAAATCTCATCCACCTCCATTTTGTTTCTTCATTAACATGGACCCCCTGTAGGTCGAAATCGACCCCTAGGGGTCGATATGGACCAGAAGTGGGTAATTAAGTGGTTCGCCATTTAAATATTTGGTTAGCAAGAAAAAACATATATTCAATGATTTCAACCGAATCTTTTCAGATGTTTCGTTTGAGAGTTGTTAATATTGTCTTCGACGATTAAATATTGCGATTTGAAGTTTTACTAAATAAGTTATTCCACAATAAAAATATAATGATTCCTGATTCACGCAGCTATATTTATAATCGATCCGAGTCGTGTTACTGGTGGAATAACTAGACTATGGAATATTGTCTTCCAAAATATTCGCACGTACTTCAGATTGAAGGGAGAATGGGGGATAGCAATCGAAAATGCATGACTAAAAGCAGTCCCCGAGAGTAAACTCATTAATAGACTTACCACCTCTTCATTGAAATAGTTTTCGAAGCCAGTTTTAATATTCACCAACTTCTATCGGATTTAACCTTCTGAGGTGAATTTTTTTTTTTATTATTCAAAGTCGTTCTGAACAAAACGCTTTTCTCGAAGCACTTAAAACTTTCAATAACGCTAGAACTCTGTTTCTTATTCGAGCGGAAAGTTTTTGCTTGTGCTTAATTAATAATATAATGAAGTGCATTTTTAAAGTTCCGTGGAGAAAACAAACATAATGCACGCGGCTTCACACTCCATTCGCGTTTTCATTCCAATTAATGAAGTTTTAAGTACTTCTCCGGGATTTTACTTTCGGATAATATTCGAGTTTACTGAAGTTCTTTAAGAATATATTTACGAGGAAAATAATAATCCTTCTACGGTGAAATTACAGGAAGGTATAATATTTAAAAATACCCAGAATCTGATGAAATGAAAAATGAAAACTGATTGTATTATTGAAATAATAGGACAGATAAGTTTGCATTTACTTAATCCCTCTTACGTAGATTTACACGTAAGTGTAAGAGTATACCTACATGAACATATCTCCCTTAAAATAAGTAAAATAAGTTGTTCTCTTTTCAATTTTAAAAGCACCCATTCTTGGCACACACTCCTTGTCTCATTCACATTCATACATTGTATCACACATACCCTTCTGTTATTCCAACTCTTGACTTGGCCCGACTTAAGTATCTGGTAAAAATAGATATAAAATAATAAAATGGCACTGTAGAAATTATCCCAATATTTTCTTCACTGGCAAGACTACGGTAAATACCTTTCTCGTGTGCCGTCTCACAGAATCTGCAGAGTTTAAAAGCCAGGGGAACCATATCGCCACCTGATTGGACAGTGTTGTTAAGGTGGGAGCTGTTGGAAGCAGTTTATTAATAATAGTCTTGACTCTTCAAGGTTCGGGTTACTAAAACAGATATCGGTAGCTCGTTCTAAATGCGAGCCAACTTACACAAAAATCAGTCGAAGAGACGACGCGTTCCCTTGAAGCCAACATCAACATCGTGTCTATCGAGTTTCGCGTACTCAGCGCTGCACATGGAATCAATGCTGCCAGCTCTTTGGAGCAGGCTCGATCAAAATACCTCATACTGCAATGGCCATCGGTCTGTTAACAATGAATTGTAAATCAGAAGAAACGTCCTCCTTCGCTCAGAATCAAGTAGGTTAATCAAGTATTTTGATAAATAAAAACAGGGGTAGATTGAGTTTTTAGGGTGGTAGGAAGTTGTGGACACATCGCATCATTAGTTTAAGAAGTCTGATTTTTGAGATGATTCCATCAATATTTAACTTCTACTACCATGTTGATAAAAAAACTAATACTACTCATACTTACTTACTCAAAATACTTCATACAGAACATAAAAGAGATTAATATAACCCATAACTAAAAAATAAACAATAACTTTATCAAGTTATTAATTAAAGTTAAATTTATAAAATTATTTGATTGTTCCCTGATATTTTTATAGCCCTTGACCGGGAGACTCAGCCCAGATGCTCCCCTCTGACCCTCCTCCTCCCACCATACAAAAGAAGAAGAAAATTATAATGTCACATCACAAAGTATCTGCTTCACACTAAAAAATAACTCATAACAATTCAAAAACGTGTCGATCAACCCTACCTATTATTAAAAGATGTAATTTTTAAGTACACTGGCAATTCAACACACTTTTGAAAAGTGATATAGTCATTAAAAAAGAAAAAAACCGTCCAATAAACCTAACCTAACGTAACCTAGTTATGTTTTCATCACTTTTCATGACTTTATATCACTTTTCAAGAGTTTTTTTTAATTTCTACTTTACCGAGTTGCCCGGTTACCACAAATTTCATATCACTACATATTCCTTTAGTGCACAAACATAATTTAAAAAAAAACGAAATATAATATTACAAGAAGCGCATGCCTGAAGTTTATAATTCCTCTAAAAACTACACAGCCTTTTATTTCAAACCAACATAAAAAAAATTTTTAACTAGAGGTACGTCATAATGAAATCTATTCTTTGTGGCAATAAACGGATTATATAGATCTATAAGCAAGGGCTTGTTCAGGATTTTTTTCTGGGAGGGACGCACGGGCAAAAAGTGTTCTCATATTTGGTATTAACAAACAAAATACAACAATTTTAATTTTAATATATAGGTTATTAAAATAAAAATGTATAAATAATGTGTTTAAATATTAATACATATATAATAACGACGGTTTATTTACTGTTCCTGTTGAAGCTGGACCGTAATAAACTCCTACCGCCTTACTCATGATAGATACTACGGAGGGATAAGAACATGTCAGAAGAAAAGGTTACATAACGAGCAGGTACGATAAATGGCGTATAGACGTGAATCTCTCAAAGAGCGTGGCCGTCTTTTTCTCTCGTAGAAAAGGCAGCTGCGCCCCGCGAGAGGAAATAACGATGTACGGCCAAACTATACCATGGCAAAAATCGGCCAAATATCTTGGAGTTACACTTGACAGACGACTCACATGGACAAAACACATAAATATCACTCTACAAAAAGCTAAAAACACATCCAACGCCCTTTACCCGTTGCTACACTCAAACTCAAAAACTTCCATACAAAACAAACTACTCATCTACAAAACACAAATACGCCCCATCATGTCATACGCCTCACCCATTTGGGGCACAGGAAACACAAAACGTCTTGCCTCATTCCAGAATGCCACACTTAGAAGATACACCAAAAGCCCTTGGTTTGTCCGTAATAGTATAATTAATTCAGGCACGAAAATCCCCCCATTTAAAACCCATGTGGTAGAATTAGCCAAAACATTCTATGCGAAACTTCCTATGCACTCAAATCCAAGCATAGCATGTCTCGGGCGCTCAAGTCCCGACGACAAACCCACCTATCCATTCCCAGTCTCTATAACCTTCCCCCCTTGATGAGTGGACTTAAATACAAAAAATAAATTGCATCAAAATATACAAAAAATATAGTATACATTTACAAACAATTAACTTAAAAAAAAAAATAATAATAACGATTTAAAAAAAAAAAAAAAACATACAAAATTTACAAAAAAATATATGTAAAAAATACCTAGAATCAAAAAAAAAAAAAAAAAAAATATAGTATTTCAGCCCTATAAGTTGCTATAGGCAGCCCACTCATCGGGTAGAAAAAAACCATCCCCCAGGTACTTTACACCCTCAGTTCGCGAGACATGGAGATTGATTTCCCCGAACCTCGTCAAATTTACAATAGATACTATATGAGTACTGCGTAAACCGGCCGTAACACCGCAGTATTAGTGGATGACAGATTTTCAAACCACCCGACCCCAAGGATTAGGGACGTATTACTTTCGTATTCGTTTGTTAACAATCAGGTTGATTTGACAAATATCTATCGGTCAAAAAGCAGTAATACCCATTGGCACCACTATCAGAAGAATATTTTAAATTGAAATATAGATTTACCAAAGCAAATACGGAACCCATAATCAAAATTGGCCAATTTTCAAAGCAAACCCCCTAAATTCGAACTTGGCTATTATAGGGTTTGTGGATTTCTTTTCTTCTTTGTGGAACTCTAATAAAAAAACTTATGCTGGGAGAACCCAGAATATTCATAACATTTATTAAAGTGCATAACTGCATAGCTGAAAGATTTTAGTCAAAGAAAAATGTATTTAACTTAACAGATGGTAATTCGGAAGTTAGATTTTTGTTAACATTATGTTTGCATTAATTTAATAACGGAGATGCTTGAATTTCCACTTTAATCAGACAGTTTACTTCCAAACGGCGGAACTCCAAATAAACTGCAAAGCCAAAATAGTAAAGTTTTGTTCCAACACTCGGTTAACCGGCTGCTTCTTCCCAACAACCCACACAAGTCCGGGGACTTGGTCTGCTTTCATAGTAACTCTCATACTAGTAATAATAACTCTCCTTCTGTCTGTTGGCCAACTTATTCCAACTGCACCATCTATTAGCGGATTCGTCTTGACCAACTAACTGTTGGATGCGCCGTAAAGGTTCGGTATGGCCGAACACTAAAGTGGCCTCTGGGATTGCTGTTTTTTGTTTCAGCAAGTTCTGCAAATATGTAGTTTTTTAGAATGTACTACAAATAAATACTATACTTTTGGAAGAAATTCCAAACCTATTGTACAAAATAAATAATGTTATCTTTAGATATTTCATTTATTTGCGAAAGCATTCTGATATAAATAAAAGTGTAAATGTTTATTTGTTCAAAATCTTAATAATAATAATTTTTATTCCAGGATGGGGAGGTTAGTGCAATCCCACACGTCCCATTTATATATACATATTTTTTGTACAGTAGGTATGAGAAATTGAAAAAATATATAACGAAGAATAAATTAACAACAAAGTAATTAACAACTATGCAGGGTGTGGTCTTGAGGGAGCTTGGGCCCAGCGCTCACTCAGTAGTGGCGTTTGGTGCTGGTAGGCTGCAGTCACCAACGTGTTGGCGGAAGCCATTAGCCGCATCCTGGCTCCAGTGACCCGGTGTCTCATCAGGCCGGAAAATCCATTTAGTCCTAATTCTGTGAACATTTTCGATGCGCTGCTGTATCTTCGATATCCAAATATGATTCTACAGGCGTCATTATATTGAATTCGGAGTCGTTCCATCGAGCAAGTTCGCTAGTGTCACCATGTCTCACACGTATACTGGCCAGTACAGAATGCGTTGAACAGTATTTTTTAACGGTATTGCTGCAATCATATAAGACACTATGCTTAGGCTTTTCCTTTGTCGTTAGATATCACCATCATCTGATTTTTCCGTGGTGGAACGCAATCAATTCCGTCTTCTTCGGGTTATACATCATATTATGCTGTGTTCCATATTCTTGACAAATGTTTAGAAGTAATCTTAATACCTTGATCGACGGAGCTAGGAGGATCGTCTCGTCTGCGTAGCTTATATGGTTTATAAATACATTTTTAACACGACAGCCCGCTCTGATGTCCAGGCGACTTGAAAACTCGTCCATGTATACATTAAATAGGATGGGGAACATACACCCTCCTTGCCTTACTCCTGACCGCAAATATATCTTCTGGGAGTGTATACTTGCCCACCTAACAACATTTTCCTGCTGGGAGTGCCATCTGGATAGTGTGTTTATATATATGGTAGGTATATTCAATTTATCCCAAAATATTTTATGACAGACCCTGTCGAAGGCTTTACTTAGGTCTAAGAAGCACTCGTATACGGTAGTTTTTTGTTTCTTGTAGAATTTTATTATTTGCTTTGCAGTGTATATTGCCATATTAGTGGATAATCTACAGTTAAAGCCCATCTGGTTATCTTTAGACATTAATTCATCATGTATCTCATTTAATATTACCCTTTCAATTTTTTTTTTTTTTTTTTTATTCAATAAAATTATTAGTTACATGCATTGAGGAATTTTTCGACCACCATGCTAGGCACATGCCCGTGTTATGGTGGTCGATTTTCTATACATTAACATAAAGAATGTGCGGGAATATAAAATAAAATAACATATTATTAAAGAATATTTAAGAACATAAAAAAATGTAAATGACTATAAATAGTAATATAAGGTAGACTATATAATATAAAATAGTAATAATACTATATATTATTATAATAATAATACAAAAAATAATCAGAGAGCAAATGCAAAGTATATGCCTAAACTAGCGTTGCTAAGCAATATTATATTATTACTATATATTATTATAATATAATAATATAATATTGCTTAGCAACGCTAGTTTAGGCATATACTTTGCATTTGCTCTCTGATTATTTTTTGTAATATCAGATAGAAACGAATTAGTTTTGATCCCAAAAAATATAAATATTTAAAGAAGAGTATATCAGATAACGCATTAAATAAACTGCCAGTAAGCCATAGGATATTTAGGTAAATAAATAGGATTTAAAAAAAAAAAATATTTGAGGACCCCAGTAACCAAGGTAAACAACAATATTTGACATTTATTTGAAAAATTAAAAATATATTTTAATGGTATATTTTTATGTTGATAACGTTTTTCTGGAATATAATATATCATAGATTCGTAATGTTGAAAGGTAGTTGAATTGGAAATTATAGATTTGTTATGTCGAAAGGTAGTTTGATTAGAATATTTAATTTGGTCACATTGAAAATTATTTATTGATTTGGTTACTGGAATGTAGTAATAAAGATACAATCATCTCCAAGTTGTTTTGTAAAATGACAACAATGTCATTTGCAACCAACGTAGATGAACAGGGGATTATTATGTCATCTGTACAGATGAACATGGATAGTCTAAGACCCCAAAAAACAAAAGCAGGTAATCCTAGACAGCGTATGAAATGGACGAACGATGTCAATATGTTCATTGTTCGTTCATATTTTTATGTAACCAAAGTAGAAACAGATATGTTGTTATACAGGAAAAAATTACATTTACTTTTCTCACAAAATTATCCGATTGCCCAAGTAAGCGAACAAAGATTAGCAGACCAAAAGCGAGCTATTTTCAAAAATAATTTAATTTCTGTAGTCACATTAGAACAGATTAAAAGGGAAGTAGCAGATAGATTGCAAAGGGGAAATAATTTAGAACAAATTAACACAAGTAATAATGTCATATCAGATGCATTGAATGTAGATAGTTTGGATAATATTCTAGTCGAAATGTCCAATGATATTACAGTAGATTCAAATAACTTAGACGTTATTTATAATCTTAGGGAAATCAACATTGCAAATTTAAACTTTGTTGATGAAAATGTAGTAGAATTAGCTAACTTACTTCATAATAATATAAACAGATATATAGATGTAGAGCCAACAGTTAGACCAAAATTACCGAAATTGCATACGTCAAAGAAATTATCTAAATTAATTTTTGAATTAAATAACATAATTTTACCAAAAATCATATTTGACGAAATTAGTTTTTTAGATCTTCATACAATAGTATACGCTAGTGCGATTACTGTTTGTAATAAGTTAGGAATTAAATTATCATCCTCTGACGATAGATCATATAGTTATAGTAAACCAGAATGGCAGATCAGATTAGAAAATGATGTAGTCTTTTTAAGAAGTAACATAGCTAGAGTAATAGAATATAAAAATGGAAATAGAAGTAGGAAAATTTTGAGACATGTAGATGAAATTGGTAGAAAATTTGGTTATAACATTGATAGTCATAATAATGAAAATATAATCAATGATTTATTGGATTTATTAAAACAAAAATTAGGAGTAAAAGCTAGTAGATTAAAAAGATATAATTATACGTATAATAAAAAAAATAATAATAGATTATTCCAGAAAAATGAAAAAATATTTTATTCCAAACTTGACGATAAACAAAATATTATTTCGAATAATAATATTCCGTTGCCATCTGAATCAGATATGCGCGATTTTTGGACTAAAATTTGGAGTAAAGATATAAAACATAACGATTCAACTCCATGGATAGAAAATGAAGAACTCAATTTTTCAGGTATTGAACAAATGAGTTTTTCTAATATATCGGTTGAATTGTTAACCAAAATTATTAAAAATACTCATAATTGGAAAGCCACGGGTTGCGATTGGATACATAATTTTTGGTACAAACGTCTGACTACTTTACATCCTCTTTTGGCAAAAAATCTTTCAAAATTTGTCAGTCAACCTCAAAATTTTCCAAATTTTCTAACTAAGGGCAATACTTATATGTTACCCAAAAGCGAAAATATTAATAATCCTTCTCAGTACAGACCCATTACATGTTTACCGACAATATACAAAATTTTAACCTCTTGTTTAACAGATTTAATATATACTCATTTAGATGAAAAAAATATTTTATCTGAACAACAAAAAGGTTGTCGCAGAAAACATATGGGATGTAAAGAACAATTAGTTATCGATTCTGTAATTCTAAAACAGATTCAAACTCGAAAACGTAATTTACATACTTGCTATATAGACTACCAAAAGGCTTTCGATAGTGTCCCGCACTCGTGGCTGATCAAAGTATTAAATATATATAAAATTAACCCCATTATTATTAGCTTTTTGGAAAATATTATGTCCTTTTGGAATACCAGTTTACTTATCAATTTAAAAGGTAAGAAAATAGTAATACCGGGCATTTCAATTAAAAGAGGAATTTTTCAAGGAGACTCATTGAGTCCTCTTTGGTTTTGCTTAGCATTGAATCCTCTATCTAAAATGTTAATTAAAAGCAAGTTTGGAATAAAAGTTAAGGGTAATACAAGGGAGAGTAGTACAATTTCGCATTTATTATATATGGATGACATAAAATTATTTTCGAATTCTGAACAAAATTTAGAGAAAATGATCGAGGTAGTTAAAAACTTTTCAGATGATATCAAAATGACTTTTGGTTTAGATAAATGTAGAACGATCCATATAGAGAAAGGCAAAATTGTAGATGGGGACGAGAGTATATTTAGAAATTTCCAAATTACTAGTATGAAAAGGGATGAGGTTTATAAGTATTTAGGATACCCACAATCAAATAGATTAGACCATACTAGTATTAAAAATGATATAAGGATTAAATTTCAAACTAGGATCAGGAAAATTTTAAAATGCAATCTATCTGCTAAAAATTTAGTAAAAGCAATAAATACTTGGGCAATACCTCTATTAACGTACTCATTTGGCATAATTAAATGGTCTAATACAGATTTAGATAACTTAGAAAGATTAATTAGAACTACACTAACAAAATTTAATTGCCATCATCCAAATTCAGCTATAGAACGAGTTAATTTACTTAGAAATTTAGGAGGTAGAGGCATAGTCAAAATAAATTCTTTGAAAAATAATCAGGTAGAAATGCTAAGAACTTTTTTCCATAGGAAAGCTCATAGCTCAGAAATGCACAAAATAATTTGCAAGGCAGATAGAAATATTACACCTTTAAATTTATACGATGAGAATGCCAACATTTTTATAAATCCCAACCAGGAACTATTAGATTCCTGGTCAAATAAAATTTTACACGCAAAACACTTCAATTATCTCAACCAAACGTATGTTGACAAATTTTCGTCAAACAAATGGTTGAGTATTGGAGAGTTGAGCGCAGAAATAGAAGGATTTATGCTTGCCATTCAGGATAGAGTCATTAATACTAAAAATTATAGAAAGCATATAATCAAAGATACAAATCAAATTGATGATTTGTGTAGAAAATGTTTGGCTTTTCCGGAAACTATAGAACATATTATATCGGGATGTTCTATATTAGCACCGTCCGAGTATACATTTAGGCACAATCAAGTTTTAAAAATAATTCACCAAAATTTGGTAATTAAACATAACTTGATTGACTGCCGTAATATAGTACCATATTATGAATACGAACCAAATTCATTTTTAGAAAACGAATTTTATAAAATATATTATGATAAAACTATACTGACAGATCGAACGATTAGTCATAATAGACCCGATATAGTTTTACATGACAAAATTAAAAAAATAACTTATATCATTGATGTCGCTATTCCAAATTCATGTAACATTCAAAAATCTGTTAATGAAAAAATAAGAAAATACACAGATTTAGGAAACGAAATAAAAAGAATTTGGCATTCTCAGACTATAAAAATATTACCATTCGTTATTTCGGCTACTGGCATTATACCTAGCTCTCTCATTAAAAATTTAGGCGTATTAGATCTATCAAAAAATTTATATATAAAGATGCAAAAGTCGGTCATTTTGAATACATGTAGGATAACGAAAGATTTTTTTTAAATATTTATGTTGAGGGATCAGTAGGATTTATAGGCCCTGTTAGAAGTTCTACCGAGCCGAACCCTCTGATATGAAAATATCTGGAGTCGGTGAATTTTTTTTTCCCATTTGATCTCTGGTGAGTTGACGTGTTGTTGTTCTTGTATTGTTTTGTATTTATTTTACTTATGTAATGCACTTGCATAGTGTTGATTGACTAACTGATCATTTGTGGAAAAGTGAGTGGAAGGGTTTAGTTTTTTCCTATGGGGAAGATTTAACCCGGACAACAAAATCGGAAGCATAAAAATAAAAAAAAATGGAAGAATACAGTAGAATATATAAATATAATAGCATAATATTAATATAATATAATAGTATAATATAATAATGAAAATATAATCAATGTTTTATTGGATTTATTAAAACAAAAATTAGGCGTAAAAGCTAGTAGATTTAAAAATATAATTATACGTATTATAAACAAAATATTATTTCGAATAATAATATTCCGTTGCCATCTGAATCAGATATGCGCGATTTTTGGACTAAAATTTGGAGTAAAGATATAAAACATAACGAGTCAACTCCATGGATAGAAAATGAAGAACTCAATTTTTCAGGTATTGAACAAATGAGTTTTTCTAATATATCGGTTGAATTGTTAACCAAAATTATTAAAAATACTCATAATTGGAAGGCCACGGGTTGCGATTGGATACATAATTTTTGGTACAAACGTCTGACTACTTTACATCCTCTTTTGGCAAAAAATCTTTCAAAATTTGTCAGTCAACCTCAAAATTTTCTAACTAAGGGCATTACTTATATGTTACCCAAAAGCGAAAATATTAATAATCCTTCTCAGTACAGACCCATTACATGTTTACCGACAATATACAAAATTTTAACCTCTTGTTTAACAGATTTAATATATCCTCATTTAGATGAAAAAAATATTTTATCTGAACAACAAAAAGGTTGTCGCAGAAAACATATGGGATGTAAAGAACAATTATTTATCGATTCTGTAATTCTAAAACAGATTCAAACTCGAAAACGTAATTTACATACTTGCTATATAGACTACCAAAAGGCTTTCGATAGTGTCCCGCACTCGTGGCTGATCAAAGTATTAAATATATATAAAATTAACCCCATCATTATTAGCTTTTTGGAAAATGTTATGTCCTTTTGGAATACCAATTTACTTATCAATTTAAAAGGTAAGAAAATAGTAATACCGGGCATTTCAATTAAAAGAGGGATTTTTCAAGGAGACTCATTGAGTCCTCTTTGGTTTTGCTTAGCATTGAATCCTCTATCTAAAATGTTAATTAAAAGCAAGTTTGGAATAAAAGTTAAGGGTAATACAAGGGAGAGTAGTACAATTTCGCATTTATTATTTATGGATGATATAAAATTATTTTCGAATTCTGAACAAAATTTAGAGAAAATGATCGAGGTAGTTAAAAACTTTTCAGATGATATCAAAATGACTTTTGGTTTAGATAAATGTAGAACGATCCATATAGAGAAAGGCAAAATTGTAGATGGGGACGAGAGTATATTTAGAAATTTCCAAATTACTAGTATGAAAAGGGATGAGGTTTATAAGTATTTAGGATACCCACAATCAAATAGATTAGACCATACTAGTATTAAAAATGATATAAGGATTAAATTTCAAACTAGGATCAGGAAAATTTTAAAATGCAATCTATCTGCTAAAAATTTAGTAAAAGCAATAAATACTTGGGCAATACCTCTATTAACGTACTCATTTGGCATAATTAAATGGTCTAATACAAATTTAGATAACTTAGAAAGATTATTTAGAACTACGCTAACAAAATTTAATTGCCATCATCCAAATTCAGCTATAGAATGAGTTAATTTACCTAGAAATTTAGGAGGTAGAGGCATAGTCAAAATAACTTCTTTGAAACATAATCAGGTAGAAATGCTAAGAACTTTTTTCCATAGGAAAGCTCATAGCTCAGAAATGCACAAAATAATTTGCAAGGCAGATAGAAATATTACACCTTTAAATTTATACGATGAGAATGCAAACATTTTTATAAATCCCAACCAGGAACTATTAGATTCCTGGTCAAATAAGATTTTACACGCAAAAAACTTCAATTATCTCAACCAAACGTATGTTGACAAATTTTCGTCAAACAAATGGTTGAGTATTGGAGAGTTGAGGGCAGAAATAGAAGGATTTATGCTTGCCATTCAGGATAGAGTCATTAATACTAAAAATTATAGAAAGCATATAATCAAAGATACAAATCAAATTGATGATTTGTGTAGAAAATGTTTGGCTTTTCCGGAAACTATAGAACATATTATATCGGGATGTTCTATATTAGCACCGTTCGAGTATACATTTAGTCACAATCAAGTTTTTAAAATAATTCACCAAAATTTTGTGAATGAAAGCTAGGTGCTTATGCCAAGACAGATATTTGTTCCATCTTCTCTTACTATTGCCGCAGTGAAATAGTGTGATTGTTAGTTAGTTTATTATTATCAATAGACAAAAAAAAAATTAAATTTGATTTCAATATAAAAAAAATACGAATATAATCAAATGTGTGTCATATTTAAGAGAACATCTATGCGTTATCTAATTGAGTAGAGAGATGAGTTCATAATATTTGATCTTCAAACATAACTTTAAACATAACTTGATTGACTGCCGTAATATAGTACCATATTATGAATACGAACCAAATTCATTTTTAGAAAACGAATTTTATAAAATATATTATGATAAAACTATACTAACAGACCGAACGATTAGTCATAATAGACCCGATATAGTTTAATATGACAAAATTAAAAAAAATAACTTATATCATTGATGTCGCTATTCCAAATTCCTGTAACATTCAAAAATCTGTTAATGAAAAAATAAGAAAATACACAGATTTAGGAAACGAAATAAAAAGAATTTGGCATTCTCAGACTATAAAAATATTACCATTCGTTATTTCGGCTACTGGCATTATACCTAGCTCTCTCATAGATCTATCAAAAAATTTATATATAAAGATGCAAAAGTCGGTCATTTTGAATACATGTAGGATAACGAAAGATTTTTTTAATATTTATGTTGAGGGATCAGTAGGAATTATAGGCCCTGTTAGAAGTTCTACCGAGCAGAACCCTCTGATATGAAAATATCTGGAGTCGGTGAATTTTTTTTCCCATTTGATCTCTGGTGAGTTGACGTGTTGTTGTTCTTGTATTGTTTTGTATTTATTTTACTTATATAATGCACTTGCATAGTGTTGATTGACTAGCTGATCATTTGTGGAAAAGTAAGTGGAAGGGTTTAGTTTTTCCTATGGGGAAGATTTAACCCGGACAACAAAATCGGAAGCATAAAAAAAAAAAAAATAATAATAATATAATATAGTAAATAATATAATAGTATAATAATATAATATTTTTTAGTTGTTGTAAGTATTATTTTTAGATACACAATACAATAGTATATTGAGGAAATCTGCAATTGGTTTCTCAGTTAGGTAAATTACATATGTATTAATGAACCACATTGTAAACTGTTGATTTCCCCAAAGTAAAATAGATACATAAAAAAGAATATAAAAAGTATATAGTTATAAAATCAAACATAGTACTATAGAGTAGGCAAATAAGAAAGGATTATTTTTTACTATGGAAATCTATATGTGCTTGATTAAATTGGTAGGTACATTATTTTGCAGCAATTTTGTACAAATAAATCAAAGTTAGAATTCATGTTTCAAGTCCGGCGAATTACACTGAACACTGGAGTCAATTATTATTGTTACGGTGGTTTAGTCAGCTGGTAGCTAAGGTGGCACAGTAGGTACATGGAACATGTATGCCGTACAGTGGTACCAAAAGTAATTTATGTAAAAGTTTTTAAACTTTCGGCTATTAATATTAAAGTAATTATATATAGTTCTTTACAAACAAAAACTTTTATTGTATTGCAATTATAGTTACTAAGGATATTGGCCGGTAATTGCTGGAGTTAGTCAGGCTGTCCCGATTTCAGAATTGGAGTTATGATTGTTTTCGTCATTAAATCATTAAATCTCCGAAGTTTCTTTTAAATTTTGACACAAGGTTTAATTCAAATATGCGGGTGTTTTTATATACCTATATTATATAGATGTAACCTGTGATAGGTAGAAATACGTTTTATTTAAACAGCGCCATCTAAAAACGCTATATTGTTTATATATCTGCACAGAGCCACAGCAACAAATTATCAATTCACGAACACGAATCCATTGTAGGTTATTTGAAAAATTTAATTGGCAGAAGGCGTCGGGATATAAAGACATTGCATCAAGTGAACCAAACGCTTGTGTCGGGTCATGGCAATATTTACCAGAAGACTGTGCAAGAGAATTTAAAAAATATGAATGTGAATGAAAGCTAGGTGCTTATGCCAAGACAGATATTTGTTCCATCTTCTCTTACTATTGCCGCAGTGAAATAGTGTGATTGTTAGTTAGTTTATTATTATCAATAGACAAAAAAAAAATTAAATTTGATTTCAATATAAAAAAAATACGAATATAATCAAATGTGTGTCATATTTAAGAGAACATCTATGCGTTATCTAATTGAGTAGAGAGATGAGTTCATAATATTTGATCTTCACGATCTAAGTATTACGAGATCTGGTTGCCTTGTAAAAGTTATGGTCCTGACCCAACTATAATAAGTTACGTAAAATGCCCTTACTATCCAGTTATTTTGCAAGGGTTTCTTTTCATTTCGAATAGAGCACATTCCAGCATAACACACCCGAGCGGAAAACATTTATTTTTCATCGAGACTTCAATAAAAAAATATTTCAATTCTACAATATTCCACAGTCCATTCATATCTTAGCACGTCCCAGCATCCCCTTTTCCAAAGAATGCTCCTCATGGCTTATGGCGCTTCCGGGGAATTTTCACTGAAAATTGAAATTCTCCATAGAGCTCTGAGGCGCATTTCGTGAATAGGTTTTTTTTCATGATCCGTGACATGAAACTGTCGAGCGTTTTGTAGGGAATGTATATTTTAGAGCTGCTTAGAGAGAGTTACGAAATCCAGAAAAGGGTGCGAATATGAACACTCAACAAAGTGGAATTCTCTAGCTTGATTTTAGATGTATCCTCCAAAATTATTATAATATATCCATTGATGTATTATACTAGATTAGCCCTGTCTAGTTAAATTCATTTTAAAAATAACGCCACGTAGCGTACGTCACAAATATGGAGATGAACTTAACAACCCAACTCTGTTTAAACTCCTTGTACAAGCGTTCAAACTCGTAAGCGAAACCACGGAGAATCTGTTGTCAGAGGTGTTGTAATATGGACATAATTCAAATTTAAATATTTGGAACTCGGTTATTTTTGTGATTGAAAAAATGTACTTGCCAAGCATAGCTGAGAAGCAAAATAGACCAACAAAAGGTAAAACGCAATGCACAGTGCCCATTTCGCATTGCGTCATAATACGTGGGCCTTTTCATAAATGTGCATGTGAACCAAACCAAAATTGTGTTGGGGTTATTTTTAAATGAATATGCCGTGTCTAGTCTAATTTAGTCTATGAATATATCTATTATAAAGTCATCTCCTCATTTTATTATTACTTCTTAATAAAATTCTTGAAATCCATATTTTCTCTTCCTACCTACAGGAAAAATATCAACTTTTATTTTCTCAAATCATCTTACATTTTCCACACAATATTATGTTCATTATTAGTGTTGATGTTTGATTGTGCCCAACAAAAAATAAAGAAATAAATAGCGAATTATATAGCAAAATACTTGGAAAAGTCTTTGGATCTAAGCTTGAAAATGGATTATAAGGAATCAAAATAAACCAACTCGGAAATGTAATTGAGCATAACAAAATCGTATGATTCTATATATTCCATAAACTTCGATGGGCTGGATATGTTGATAGAATGCAAAATCAATTTTATTTTATCTGTACACTTACAGAATTACACTCCACCTCCGTGGTCGGGAGTAAAGCTATCGACTAACAAGCTGAAGGACACAGCTTTTAATCCCAGCATGCGCAAGTAAATTTGAATTGATCAATATGTTTTAATTCACAATTTACTCATTTAAAATATTACATAGTATATTTGCGGCGCGTTCCAGAGAAGATACTCTCAGTATATATAAGTATACCCTGGTATAAGACCACCATTGAGAATTGAAACGGTGCTTAAAATGGCTTTGGCCGTGTTTAGCCAGTTACATCCCCACCTTCCTCTTTCCATCTCATTTCCCTCCCCACTACTTTCAGCCTCACAACATGCCCCCCATCGGGGAGGCCATAGTCTCACTGGCTCCAGACGGTTGGGAGCACTTGGGACTGTTTTCAGTTTCACATTAAAAAATATTTATTATATATCTTAAAAAACTTGTCACTGTGTTGGTTCCAGCTGGAAATAAAGGATAGAACCCGATAGGTGGTGTTCTAGACCTAAAAGAAATCAACGAATTTGTTTTTTAGATTTTCATCCTAAAAATACATACAACCACAAATTTTAATTTCCCCATATAAAAGGTTGTCTGTTGCAGGACAACGTCTTCCCGGGCCCATAGTATTATGTAGACGTCACCTGTAACATAGATAAAAATATGTTTTTTTTAAACAGCGCCATCTGTTGGACGTAAAAGCAACATGATCTATTTTTTATCTATCTGCACAGCCACATTAACGCGTGGTACAGCTACTATATATTTATTATTGTCCCTACAACTTTCCCAACGACGGTATAGGGAAACTTATTGTTTACCTCCTTCGTCGTATACGTCAATACCATTATTTTTTTAAAAATAAAACTACGCCACATTTAATTATTATGAGCAACTGTTAATGCACATATTAAAACTCAATAACAAATATACATAAAAAATGCTTTTTCAAATAATTTCTCCTGTTTATTTCTGGATCTAAATTGAAACATAAAGTAAAAAGTTTTTAATAAAATTAATATGCACATTTTGAAAACAATAGTGAGATAGTTAGAGCAGTTTAACTCACAATCACAGGACTGTCCCAACATGAATATAAACGCCGATATTTTCCATTTGTCCTTAGGTCAGTTTACTAAATGCATATTAGAGAAATATACATCAAATTGTTAATTACTAACCCTCTACCCCTGCAGTGCGTAAGATATATAAGTTATTTTCTCATTTTCATTATGTTGTTCTTATGTTTTTCCTTTTAATATGATTTTTATATGGAAACTTTACTGGTTCATGTGTATAACTGTTAACCACAATAAAAAAATTAAAAAGTTTTATATTTAGCCTAGTAGAACAAATCAAACGCCTACCTTCTAAAACTTGATAGTGCCAAAACCAATTCCAATTATAAATGTATGTGTATATTATATTATTATCAGTCGATACGACTTAATTTATGGCTACGTCTTGATGACAGATGATCAACGCACTGAACCGTTCCAAACTAGCAATTAAATAATTCAATTAGCAGTCAACAGGAGAAAATAAAGGTTTGGAAATCAAATGATATTATTATTAAGAATTGCGTTTGAAAATTCAAGCTATGTTATTGATTAAAAATTATTCCTTGCACCAAGAATTTTCTTGCTAATTTATAAAAAAAGGAAAACGAATATTCCATCGGTCAAAAATCACTTCATACATTCCTTTGACCATTTGCTGCAAACGTAAGCAGCTACTTTAAAGAAACTAAATACTTCATCTCTTCTCGATTTCGCCGTTCGCCGGGCCGCCCGGATCGCGGCACGTTCATCGCCACGAGATAATAACCGAGAACGTGGCATTCTCGTTATTTAAAAAAGTACTTATAAGGTAACTGACAATAGCGCTCCCCAATCGGCTCCTGCATTGAGTACATGTGAGTGTAAGTGAGTTAAGGATAATGCAATTGTTTGTGACAGTAGATACTATTCCCCTGAAACAGTCGCAATATTTGACGCTGAATATTCTCTAACTTTATTGATCCGTTTGCCACTGACTTCCAAAAAAGAGAATAAATTCAATGTTAGCGTTGTTGGACGAGTGAGAAGTTTCGATCGAGGAAAATAAAAGGTACCATCTTATTTACAGAGGTGTTCCGTGATATTTCATAATGGCTTTTATTAGTATGTAGGTAATTCGATGAGAACGACTTTACTTCTGGTTGGAGAAAGGCAGATTGCGCCATTTTGCGATGACGAAACTACTTGAATATTCTCGATTATGAACAAAATGGGATTACCTAGAACCTAAAATAAAGCAAAAAATCATAAAGATGATTAAGAAAGCGTCTTATTTATGATTAGTATGTGAAAAAATTATTTTTAAAACGAATAATGTCAGAAAGTACCTATTTTAAAATGGAAAATATTACCAAGATACCCAGAATTCATAGAAAATTCTTCTGCCTAGGGATAGGCAGAAGAATTGGAGGTAAGAACGAGGTAAGGAATCTGGAGTTAAGAACGCGCCAATAAACAGTTCGAATAAACTGCTTCGACGATTCTGCATTGACAATCGACATTTTCAACGTCACTTGCAGACAGTTCAGCAACTATCTTTGGACGCATGTCACGAAATAGTAAAACTGCTCCCATAAGCTTTTATACCAAAATATACCTCAAATTTATAATCATCTCCGCGATAAAGTGCTGTATTACCGTTTTACGGAGAACATGAAAAATAAATAATGAAACATTTGATCTTAGTAATTTGTTCAACCTTACACATATTAATACCAAAAATGAGTGCGCTTTATTTTTCCATAATACTGTGATTATCTTTATCTAGAAATGGAGATCCCAGAACACTTTCGTGGTAAAAAAAAATGGTTAAGAAGAATTGAAATAAGGTATGTGTGTATGTGAATAAAATATATCAAAAATATAAAATAATCCCTATGTGTGGTAAAACCATGTCTGATCGTGTTAGAAATGTGGAGGTCCGCAGAAAGTGCACGGCTGATTAAGAGAAAAATGGACGTTTAGATGGTTTGGGCACGTAGAGCGAATGAGCGAAGAAAGGAATTCAAAGAGAATATATCATGGAAATTTGAATGGTAACAGATCATTGGGGACGCCCGAGGAAGACATGGCACGACCAAGTGCATCAGATATTTGAGTCGGGCCATGTTAAGAGTCAGAATAATAGAAGAGTATGTATGAGACGATGTTTGAATGTGAACGAGGAAGGAGTGTGTGCCAAGACCGAGTTGTTTGGCGGTCCGTCCTCTCTGCCTACAGCTGCGGAGAAACGGCGCCATGGTTAGTTAGTTAGAAAAAAGGTGAAACCATTTACCTACCAAGTTTATTATTCAAATCATTAAAAAAAAAAGTTATTTTTCAATTCATTTCAATATTCTTGCCTAGTTTCTGGCCGCTTTCTGAAAAAGGGGGGTTGCAAGCAGCGCCAAACTGCTAACAGATATTGCGAATTATATTTCAAACCTAATCATTTTTCCTTTTTTTAGTGTATAAATTATATCGTTTTAATAATTAAATGTACTTCTGTCGATTTTTTTAACGAGGAATTTTATAATAATCACCTCCCATAGACTGCACTACACGTCCCTGAAATAGTTTCATACTTCGTAGGTACCCACAACTTTTATCTCCCACCACTAAGTTCTCCATGTACCGACAAACACTTGCGGGTGATGTATTGTACTGCCATGTTTGTGCCAATGTTGTCGGAAGTCAGTGATACGTAACTCCGCTTCAATAGCATTAATGTACCTATTATGTTTGATCCTTGCACAGGTAAAACTCAAACTACTCTCAGAAAAGCAGCTTGGTATTGGTAGTTTGTTCGATAACGGCTAATGGTTAACGGATTTTCCAAAACCCAGATACGTCGCCACGGAGAAATCATCACCCACAATCTAACTAATTTTTATCTGTATGTATGTTTAAAGTAGTAATAACTAAATAATAATGATAATGAGCAAAATCGAAATAATACGGAAAATATAAAATATTCGCATACCGTTCATAATTAATCTTTCAGACACAAAATGATTTTTTTCTCAAAATCCACAAAATAATCGAATATTTTGAATGATTTTTCGTCGATAATATTTATTATTGACATATTGATTATTTCCATCAGCGTTCCCATCCCAACCATCACCCATAATCAGCCAACGCTGTTTATTTATCGCATTATTTGTGCTATACGTTTGCTGTTTAAAAGCGTTTGAGTGAGATATCCCTGTACCTACTTATTAAAATTACCATGTAATTATCCTCTTTCGTCAGCGTCATAAAGTGATCGGATGGGTGATGTGTCGTATTGAGACTGGGTTCATATAGCCAGGTTCTCAAAACTTATGTATTGTAAAACATACGTATGTGCTTCTAAATTCCCTTCTCTCCAGTACATCCGACGTCTAAACATTTTTGTCACAAATCCGCTTAGTTGGAACATGTTGCGTATAAAGCTTACATTATAATAAATACCAAACCGTTAAAAAGGCTGACAAAACACATAGTACATCGTACTTTTAATAAGTGTAGGGATATCTTACACACATGTTTTTAAGTAGCAAACGTCGCACAAAAATGCTATAGAAAAATCGTTGTCTGCAATAAGTATTGTTTTGATGGTAGTTTTCACTGCGTTCTCTTCGCTTTCTGCTTTCGCATATCAATAAAAAAATGATACTACAAAATCATCCACATTCATGGATACTAACCCCTTGTTATAAAATTAGAGGCAATCTGGAAAAGAAAATTGAAAGATTACGAACAGGAAAGAAACAAACAAATCGCAAACACATCAATTTGAAAATTGCAAAGTTGGCAAAACAATATCGGTATTGCAAAACAAATAACTCGCAAGACACACATCCTGTTCTACCTGAGAGGAATGAAAGGAACGATATGAAAAGTTTTCTCGCCGCACAAGCGCTCGTCCGAGTTAAACTCCTTCAGCATTCCCTCTCCCTCTACATCGTTCACTTTTGCGTTTTCGTTAGATCGATTCCTCCTTCCTCCTTTCGCATCTCCTCATTTTCGCAGTTTCAAATTTCTCAAATCGTGTGTGAAGAGACAATCTCTTCTAAGCCAGCAGAAAGAAATCAGAAATACACTGTGTGATTGTTAGACCTCGGAATAGTTATTACCATAAAAAATATCACAATAAATAGAATTACTTTTACCAACTGTCTTTGCAATTGAGAAATATGAAATTTACAACTTTTTTTCTTGCCGTTATATGGGTATTTTTAAACTTTTGTTGAACTGACATTCGCTAGCTGAAAAGAGATCTTCCAAAATTATCACAACAAAAAAACTCTGTAAACATCATGGTCCAGTGATAATGCTGCTCATCATTTGCAGCTTTTTGATACTTCAGTACATAGATAATCTATTTTAAAGTTATATTTTGATAACTGTTTAGCATTTATTCAAAATTTGATGTGAATGTTAGTTTTGAATTCAATATTACACCAAGGTATTTGATTTCATTTACTTTTTCAAATTTTTGATGAAATTGTCAAATTTAACCTTATGTTATGCCTTTTATTGTCTATCGCCATATATTTTGTTTGGTACATGTTCAGTTTCACTTATTGTGGTCTGTCTTTACGTCCCGTCGAATTCAAGCAATGAAGTATACAGGTGCCATAGTGAGGAAGTGGAACTTAAATTAAAAAGGAATCCTAATTCAACATTTCTGTTTGCTGGTGATTATAATCTTCCAAATGTGAACTGGGCGAACAGTGATAATACTATCAGTGTTTCTTTCAGTGATTCTGAACGCATTATTCTAGACATGATATTATCCCTGAGTCTGAATCAGGCAAATATTATACCAAATATAAATAATTGCATTCAAGACTTATGTTCTTCAAACTAGAGTCACTGGTAATTGAAGGAAGTAGTGAACCGCTGGCGCTGGTACCCATTGGTGCGTATAATCCTCCTCTGGAAGTTATTATTTCTAATGTACATGTTTATACTTGTAAGAAAGTATTTCAGTTACCAACATTTTTCGAGTTGATTATGAGTAAGTTTGCAATTATCTTCACTCATATGATTGGTCATCTGTGCAATATGTTGATATCAATACAGTTACTAATAATTTCTATGCGGTTTTGGAAAAAGTTTATTACAACCATGATGTGTAAGTGTAACACATACTCGAAATAGTACAACAAAGAACTTATAAATCTCATAATCACCGAAAAACTTAAACATAAAAAAATGATTATAATGAAATTAAAGATGCATGAACTTCTTGTAAAAAATGTCCATGGCCTGCTATCGTAACTATATAAATACAATTCAGAGCTCCATAATAAATAATGTTAGTTATTTTTGTAAATACTCTTAATCACTTAAAGAAGATGATTTCCCTAGCATTATGCACCTAAGTGAAAGCCAAAACAATAATACTGATGGATTCAGGTGAGTCAAATAATGTTCCTGTACCAAGAACAATAATTCTGGATGAAACTCTTGATATTTCACAGGGTATCATTAGTCTCTCTGATGTAAATAACTAAAATTATATATCTGGATAGCTTCAAATCAATATAATAATAATATCCCCACAATATTTATCAAAGAATGTATAAAAGTAATTGCTCTTCCATTAACCAAACTTTCTAATTTCTCTTTATCTAGTGGAATTTTTCCTGACAACTGGAAAATCAGTAACTTGACTCCAATTGTCAAAAACGGTAACAAAGGTGATGTTTGTAATTACAGACCGATCAATCCAACATACCTAACTCTTTGAAAGCCTCATATTGGACAAACTAATTACACAAATAAACCTGTAATATCACCTCAACAGTTCCAATTTACGTCAGGTACTCTTTCCATTTTAATTATTTGTGATAATTTTAAAACTAATTCACTTAAAGGAGAAAAAAGACTTAAATATTCGAGATCCCTGGCCACGCTTAAAACGAAATGTATATATAAAACCTTTTGATTCCTCTTAATTACTATAAGGACCTACACTACGCTAACACTACGGACAAGGCTGGTGAGCATTATTGGATATTTAGAACTGCATATTGCATACTGCACGGCACATACAAACACCGCTCGAGATGATTTGCGGCGGCCATTAATGCAGTGCCGCCATTAATGTAGTCATTAGGTATGTCACAATATCAGATGCAGGTCTATGTTGATTAAACACCGGCTATTTCATTTAGTTACTGAAGCCCACGCTGTGCTGCTGATGAGAATGCATTACTGTCTGCCTGCACTGAACAGATTTAATTTAGGAGACAGCCACCCTATGTTGCCACCAAACTAATTATTGCGGACGCTCTACATCACAATGTAAAGAAAATAATGCCCAGGCTTGAGAGTGCTTCATAAAAGTTCATATCGTCTTCCACAAATAAAATTAAATATAAGTAAAAAAAACTTTCATGGTAGAGCAGTGAACCCCTTTGTAAGAACCTTTGGCCTCGAGCTCCCAAGGTCTAGAGGTCTCGGCTTCAAAACCTGGGATGGTGCGCAAAGGGTCGGCCTTGCGCCAAACGGCGCCTATTGCGAGTAAAATTTTGGAGCCCCTTAACAAAACCTGTACCAACCACATACAGATCATACAAGACTAAAAATCAATTGATTCCGTTCTTACGTTTAATTAAAAGTATGCCGAAGTTCGAATATTATTTAATAGAATCTCGAAGAAAGTAGTTAGAATTACCGTTTTTTATAAAAAAACGGATTTTGCATATTCCAAAAATATATTTTGTTTAAAAGATATGAGAAATGCTACCAAATGCGTCCAATAGAATGCAAACGACGCGACACGAGGCGCCAAGTTTGAACAAAATTGTTACATCAATCTTTTACCCTAGGAAAAGACAACTTGTCTTCTAAATACGCAAATGAGATCAAGTATTTGCGATTTTTGTTATTCTGTCTGGAATCGTTCCGGGTTCCGAGTTTCGGGTTCCGGGTTCCGGGTGGATGGCGCTGGGAAAATAACTTCGAGGGTTGACCAAAATATCTTTTAAATTATATAGGCAATTGGCGCCAAAAAGGGGGTCGCGATCGTAATTATTCCGGTAGTCCCAATTTTTTTAATATATTTTATAAACTGATCTAAATCTGAGTTTCCGACCTTGGCGCACCTGTGCTCGCGCCGCCATTTTGAAAGAAGCGGCAGAAATCGCGCCAAAATCTAGTTTTTCCCAAATATCTCATTTCCAATGCAAATTTCGACTAAAAAGCTCAGAAAATATAATAGAAAATAAAAATACCTTCAACTTTTTGAAAATAATTTTCTTCTATCTCTAATAGGTACAGAGGTAGAAAGTCGTATATTTTTGAAAAAACAAGTTTTTTGCGCGACTAGGTTTGGTTTTTCTCCTCGTTTCGTTTCTACCTCGTTTCCAGTGGAATTTCATGAATATTTTATTTTTACTAATTATGTAGAGCATAAAATTTCCAAAAAGATGTGTAAATTTTAATGTTTATATAGTTTTTTTTTACCCATATAAGGTATAAACAAATCTAGGTAGGTACGCACAGAAAATTTATCACGGTTTATTATCTTGTTATTTAATTTTTGTTGGCATTTTCAAATACATACTCGTACATCTACAAATTTACTAGAGGGCACATCGGTATGGTGCCCCCCCCATTCTACTCCGATTCGTTTATCTGCATAACATTTGTGAGAGTATCGAGTCATTCTGTGGGAATGAATCAGGTACGTCAGAGCAACATGTAGAGATGAGGCATACAAGAATTAAGAGGGATGATCAAGACGTTCAAACTCTCATTGATTGGTTTGCTTGCCATGAACCATTTCCTAAAACAAACGTGACTATGTCTATTAGCAGTGGCACGATCGGGGATAGCAAAATCACTTGTCACATGGCTGAAAATATGGGGAAATTTGCTATGTCTAAAGTTATCAACCAGAACTTTAGAAACCTACACTTAAAACGTAATGATGCGATAGTTTCTCTTGCGGCGGTGACCAGCAGTATCAAAAATCAGGGTGTGACTATGGCATAGATCCATTAATGCTATTCCATTGTATGTGTATTGCCAAAAAGTTTGAAAGTGAACTTCAAGAATATTTCCAATATGTCCCATTGTCTCTTTTCTCAGAGTAAGGCATGCGCAAAGGAACAAAGTCTATATTTTACTCATCATTCAGCCCTCTACCAAATAATACAGAACTGGGTAGCAGCAAAATACTAGTAATTGATGGAGGATATTTACTTCCCAAAGTTGTATGGGGTCGTGCTCAACCTTTTTCAGTGATTTTCCAGCAATATGTCAGGTATGTACAAAATCATAATGGATCCAATGCAGTAATGGTCTTCGATGAATACCCAGATTCTATAGAAAAGAAAAGCACTAAAAGGGTGGAAAGAACACGGCGTGCCAGAGTTACAACTTTTGCTGAAGTTTTAGTTTTTTAAAGCATGCACCCACAAGTGTCACAGGAAAAGTTTCTGGGAAATGAGAAAAACAAGTCTCGTTTTATATCCCTACTCAGAACCTCATTTGCACGATCCCACATAACGACAGTACAAGCTGAAGAGGATGCTGACGTTCTTATAGTAACCACAGCAAACGCGTTGTCATCTCAACATGATTCAGTCATAATCGTTGGTCAGGATATTGACCTCCTGGTACTCCTCACAGCTCTCTCACATCCCAACGTATATTACCAAAAAGTTGGTAAAGGTGAATCACCTAACGCGTTGTACTAGAACAGATTGAAATGGTTGAAAACATTTTATTCCTTCATGCCATTAGTGGTTGCGATACAACTGGAGCTCCGTTCGGTCAAGGCAAATACAAATTTTGTAATATTCTTCTCAAGAACCACTCGGTGAATGAACTTGTTCGTGTATTTCAAGATCCAAAAGCAAAGCCAGAAACAATCACTTTGGCTGTCGAACAATTATTTGCACTTTTGTATGGCGGCAATGAGAAATCAAATTTAATAATTTAAGGTACATCATTTTTGTCAAAGGAGTAAAAAAGAACAAATTCAATTTATCCAGGCTACCACCCACCAAAGATGCAGTCCAGCAACACGCTTCATGAACATACTTGCAAGTGCAGAGTTGGCTTGGTCACGATAAATATCCAACTGAATGCGGGTGGAAAAAGGATGCTGTTGGGTTACTAACTCCAGTATCAATGTTGAAGGAAGCTGCACCTCAGGCCTTGCTGAACTTTATATCATGTCAATGCAAAAAAGGTTGCGTTGGAAAGTGCACCTGCAGAAAGTCGGGTTTGAAATGCTCCCTGCTCTGCATTCATTGCAATGGCAACTCCTGCTAGAATGCAGTAGAAGCCTTCGTTGATGACGATGACGAGGAATATGATGACCCAGTCGCCCCAAATTTGGGTGATGAGTCAGATGAAGAAGCTATTCAGGGCCAGGAGTAAGAAGAGTGTCTAAACATATCTACCATTAATTTTAATTTTTTTTATGCTTAGTTTAGTTACTAAAAAAGAAAAGAATGTCAATAAATGTTAATTTTACCATTTATACCATTTTTAAATAATACCATTTTTTCTCTTTTTTATGCTAACTTATCATCTTAATTATATTAATAATCTAAAATTTATGTTGTGATTACGTTGATAAGCATGTGAGACATAGCTGCGAGTATAAATGTAGTGGCTTGGCCTATTTTAGTGGTCTTCCCATTGGGAATGTACGGCGACCGATATGCTGAAATAGGCCATCTACTATATTTATAGCTAGGTCTGACACAGGCATGACGATTTTTGTCAACGTACGTATATATTTATGTTCTTACAATAATAATTGTTAAATAAAAATAAAATCGAGCAATGCCAAGTTTAAAACACTTCACCTCTGTTTCAATTTTTGGCCTGGTTTTGGTGGATTAGAGCTTGGATACGTAATAGAGATAAAAAACTTAAATCATATACCTATTTCTTTTATGAAATTTTATTTTCTACAAAATTAGTAACAATAAATTTTTCACAAAAATTGTACTGGAAACGAGGTATTTACAAAAAACCAAACCTAGTCGCGCAAAAAACTTGTTTTTTCAAAAATATACGCACCTTTACGACTTTCTACCTCGGTACGTATTAGAATTTAATTATTTAAAATTAAAATTTCACAAAAGTTGTAGGTAATTTTATTTTCTACTATACTTTATAACATATTTTAGCCGAAAATTTGCATTGGATATGAGATATTTGGGAAAAACTAGATTTTGGCGCGATTTCGGCCGGTTCTTTCAAAATGGCGGCGCAATCACAGGTGCGCCAAGGTCGGAAACTCAGATTTTACATCAGAGGACCAGTTTATAAAACATATTAAAAATTGGGACTACCGGAATAATTACGATCGCGAATCGCAAATTGCACTGGACTAATTGTTTCTTTTTAATAAACAAAGTAAACATTATTTGGCAAATATTTTTTGATGTTCATATTTCAAACTTATGTGCTTACACTGTAGATTTCATTATTTACTTTTTTCTCGCACACAAAGAGGAGTTTGCTGGTGCAAGTGATGTCGTTGAGGAGTTTTGTCATGGTCAGGGAGCCGCAGTGCTCGTTGTTCGCGTAGTTATCCGGCTGACCCGGGGACCACAAGTTGAAGCCGGACTCCTCGGGCGTCTTCCCTGTAACAACGCCAATATCATTATTTTATTTAAATGATGGATTATGTCCCGAACAAATGCTTAAGATTAGATTCTATTCAAATTATATTATGTTCGCAAAATTCATTAATGGGGCGTAGCAAAACGCTAGATCTAGTGAGAGTATGGCATCCCCAATTGGGGTATGTTGTTAGGCTGAAGTGGGAAGGGGAAGGCAAATCGGAAGGGGCAGTGGAAGGGGAAGGGGAAGGGTAAGGGGAAGGGGAAGGTTGGGAATTATGCCCAAGCTACTCATATCTGATCTTAAACACGGCTAAATTCATTTCACAAGTTTCTTCACTAATGATAAATTATTAAAACTTTTAAAATTCTTAAACTAACTATAAAAGCAAAAATAAATAATATAATATGGAATAAAAAAGTTCCTTATCGTGTCTAATAATCTAATAAATTTTCTGAAACACGTCATAAAAATATACTGTTCTCTGTATTAAAATATCATTTTCTTCGTTATTCCGGTGAGAACTAATGTTAATATTAATGTTATTCATATGTCGTTCCACTTGCCGATAATTTATTTATTAACTTCGTAAAATAGTCATATGCCAATTCGCAAATAAGAAATATATGTAACATTAATATTATTGTAATTTGAACCGATCGACTTAACGGAATAAAAAATACCAACAACAATATTAAAAAAAATTCAGTGCCGACTATCAATAAATACATTAACACCTTACAAAACATACACACACACACGCTTTGCACTTAAACCCTACAGATATCAGAATATTTTTGTGATGACTAGGTAATTGTAAATCTCTCTCTTATCAGAATAAATATTTGGAAGAGTATTAACTAGTAGCTAATTCTAATTACTTACCATCGATTGTCTTATATTCTCCCGGAATTATCAAGTCGTTGAATCCAATGTGAATGAATTTCTTGTTGATGGTTTCCTTCGCGGGATATTGGTTAAAGAGGTTAATGCAGAGTTCAGCTTCTTCAGCACTATTTATGATGACTAGTCGGGCTTGTTCGGAGGTGCAAGTTTTGAATGCATCGTGCCACATTTTCGGCTTCGTGTGTAATTTATGGCAATAATCCCCCATCGATGGATATTTTTTGTAATCTGAAAGAAATAAGGTACTTGATTTACAGAAGTAAAGTATGCTATTTTAATATTGCAATTCCACCATAAGGCAAATACACGCATTAAGTCGTAAGTCACACATTATAACTAATGCCATAAGTTATAGTTATAAAGTTACCCACTCAGAACGGACTCGCAATAATAAAAAAATCCGGATTAAAGTCTCTTCCACTGTAATACATACATAGTAAACCCGTTTACTTATGCTTGGGCCTGTAAACAGACCGGAACAAGGCGGGCATTCTGACCTTAGATGTAAGCATATAATGTGAACTGAAAAATAGTAGCAACAAACGAAGAGAATTGTGGAAATCAAGCTTTAAATTAGCTACAGCTGAATAAAGCAATGACAGATTGCACAATTCATCAATCAGTACCATTAGCACCTTTCGTAGCATATGTGCTATATAAGTCAGAACAAAATTACGATTTGTATGAGTAATAGTATAGGAAGGTAGGTACTAGTCACCTTAAACGAAATTAATGAGTCAAACCTCCAATTGTAATATTCATTTATTGAAGACAATATTGGCGATTCTTAAACGAAAGTTTTAACATTTTTTTAACAGAAAAATCAGAAAAAGATCCGGATGTAGGTACCTCTTTCGCACCTTATCTTTTACTCATATTTAACTTTCAAATTTTTGTGTAAGAATCGCTAATATTGTGTTCAATAACTCAACCTATATTTTTAACGGTATATTGTAAACCAATGTAACTTTCATTCTTGATCAGATTTTTTTTCTTGTATTTTATAAATTTTACTACTTGATGGATGCAAAAAATTGCACACATCTAAATAAATATTCAAAATCAAACAAAACCTTTCACAACCATGAAGTTTTGATAGTACGTCCAGATCTCCAATTAGAACCCAACGGAAACCAAATTCATAGTAAATTTCAGTTTTTTGAAATTTAAAAATATGTTCATGCAACAATACTTATTTCGAATTAATTTTCCAAAGGAACACTGCAATGCCATATACAGAGTGTCCGGGGGGTAAAGTGCACTGACTTTGGGAGGTGATTCTACATGATGGTAGAATTAGAAAAGACAAATAATTTTTACCAACCTTCCAATGTTCATTTTCCTATATAAACATATTTTTTCGTAGAAGAATATTTATTTTCCCATACAAAAAAATCGTTTTTTTTACCTAAAACTATCATAAATTATATAAAAAAACTTACGTATCTTTTTAATTATATAATCATTTAGAATCACCCCCCGAATTTAGCACACTTTACCCCCGGACACCCGTCGAGAAAAAAAAATGTAATTTGAAAATTTGTATTGTGCGTTTTAGAAAGGATCAAGCGTTTTGGTGCTCCTTTAAATATATAGAGGCATTAAACTATCCTTGAGAAATTAAGAAAAGATATTTTGTGATTTAAATAAACAAACCAAAACGAAAAATAAATTTATAGCACGATGCTGAACCACATATATTACCTACCTATATCATTACTCATAGTAAAATTATTCATATGAGCCCGTGTGTTCGTTGGTTTAGAATTCAGATGCAGCGTTAATACACTTTACCTTTGTCGTAGGTTCCACACTCGGTATTATAAGTGAGAGCGCTGAGGTCCGCCTTGCAGATGAACCTGTCGACGGCTTCGCAGGTCATGTCCGTGTAGACGCCGGTACGAGCCATCCTGACGCAGTCCCGGGCCGTGCCCCCCTGGTGGTAGCTGGGATGGTTCATGTACGCGTTTGTCGCAGGAAGCCCTATCCAAAGAAACACTCGATTTATTATTCCATGTGCATTTGTTCATCCAATGAAAATCTTTTAGTGTGATAAAAAATCATATTCGCAGTTTAACACAAGCAGAATTGATTAATGAGCCCGTGGAACAGTTGAGATTTCTTGGTTTTATGCTGCCACTTTATCGAATATAGATTGGAAATTAGATTATGGAAATCGATAGATAAATTATTTTACACCTAATGGTAGCAGAGCTGTATTTAAAATATTTACCATTTATTTCGTCATAATAATGAATCATATTCAGTTTCACGCATTACTTTTTCGTTAATTTTGTATGACGGGCAAACAATTAAGGAACGGCGTTAACGATACCAAACAAGAAAACAAAATCAAGATTTGTTGCTGTTGTTGTTTTCAAATAATATATGCATAAATATATTATTTATGCATATATATTTATGCAAATAATATATGCATAAATATATTATTTATGCATATATATTTATGCATATATTATTTGCATAAATATATATGCATAAATAATATATGTATGCATATATTATTTGCATAAATATATATGCATAAATAATATATTTATGCATATATATTTATGCAAATGATATATGCATAAATATATTATTTGAAAGCTTTGTTCATAGATGTAGTACATAGTACATAATAGAATATGGTTAGTACCTAAGCAGTTGCATGACATATATATAATACTCTGAATGGGCTACGAGATACGAAACGAGTGATCTAATTATTGATGCTATTAAATGGAAAACAGGAGCAAATTCTCCTACCTTCAGCGGTCATATAAATAGTCTCGGCATAGAGGTCGTGGATGCCTAACCATACATTGGCTGTGTTGTTGCCCATGAAGGTCAGCAGAACGTTCATCTCGTCCTCCGAGGCCGGTACCGCGAGCGCCGCACCCTCGAGGGAGCACGCCATCACGGCATCTCTCCATCGCAGCAATTCCGTGTGTTCCTTGTAAAACATCTTCGACACTTTAGAGTAGGTGTAATCATTTCGGAAAAATGGGTCCGGCTCCTCCTTTGGTGGAACTATAAAAGAAATTCATCTCAGTAATTTTTTTTATTTGTATGCATATGAAAACCCACAGAATCAGTTATAATAATATTACATTTACTATTTGCTTTAAATGTCCACAACAATTCGAAGAAGATCCGCAAAAAGAAGATAATGACTTGATCTGAGAATAATATTATGATCCTAGAGGATATACTGACAGATTTTACTGCTCCAGAACGAGTTGTTAATCTTTTAAATTTTTTACGAGTTTATTGTAAGGCATAAAATATTTTTTCTTTTTCATTGAATATAATATCTATTAAACGTTTAAAGTAAATATGCCGTATATTCTTACCTTGTTTGGCAAAAGCTGTGACGCACACACAAATACACAAACATAATACGCTCCAAGACATGATGTTTGTTCTTCACGACAAAAGTTGAATTCAATATTGGAATAAGATTGACGCGAATGTTATGCACATATTTATGAAACATCTCTCCAGTGGCGCCGAACCAAGAAACATTATCTATAATATGCATTAATAAACTTATGAAGTTACTTTACATATTTAGCTAATCTCAGGACCTTATGACTACATACAAGGCACATGAAATCACTATTTTGATTAATCTTTATAACAAATTGGTGTACATTATGAATACCAAAACATATGCTTTAGATAAATTGAAGGTTTTCCTATCGTTTCGCTTGAGTAGAATACAAATAAAAAAATAAATTACTCAATAAAAAATATAAATGTAAACTACTAAAAAAAATATTTTAAGTTTTCATTTTTTTATTATAAAGAAACAACTTATTAAAAATACAATATTATAGCTATGATTATCTGTGACAGTTTCACTTGATTAACTTATTTGCTTTCTTTAAAAATTATTAAAAAAAAAACAGTTTTGTGCTTTTAATCGAACATTTCTAGACTCCGTTTGTCAAGCGATTTTAATGCCTATTACCTACAATATTTTTTTTTTTTTTTTTTTTTTTTTTATATTTACTCCACACAGGAGGCCCTGAAGAAAATAATTTCCCTCAGGGCCTATGTCATCTTTGGGGATGCTGTGTGGAGGGTCTTTTTGTGGAGAGGAAGGAGTGAACATGGGTCTTGAAGAGTCCCATGTTGTAGGAGGGAGGAAACACAGAGGCCGGCAGTTCGTTCCACAGCCGAGCTGTTGAACTTAAGAACGAATCGTAGAAGCGACCCGTTCTCATGTGACAAGTGTCAACTGTGTACAAATGTTGGGCGCGCGTTTGGCGTGTATCCCGACTACGCACCGGCGCCGAAGGGATCAATGACGCTAGTTCCTCAGAGCATCTTCCATTGTAATACCGATAGAACAAGGACAGCATACCTACCCGACGTCTGTGCTCTAAAGATTGCAGTCCGTTTGTTAAGATTGGGGAATCTATCAAACGGACCGCCCGTTTCTGCACAGAGTCAAGGGTTACAATATAAGGTACACCAATAATATACACATTTTTGGCTTGTAGCTTCCTCTTAACTGCTTAAGTCTTGGCACTTTTCGTAGACTGTGTACCATTTACGTGAAAAAAAAAAAGATTTATAAAAATGATATATTTACTTACTACCAATTTTAGCCCGTTGTCTCACGGATCAGTGTGGAATTTTTCTGCGCAGGGTATTACAGCATTTAGTTTATGTTGATTGCTTACCGACCCTTGGGACGACGGGCTAATCGTATTTCTTCAAATGTATTTTTATTTTGTTTATTATGTGTTTTTGCTACTAGTTGTACGAAAAAACGCATGCATCTAAATAAAAATTTAAAAAAAACAAACAAATAAATGACCGTACAAAGGCGGTTGAATATATGTACCCAAAACCTGCGCCAGGCTCTGAACTGCACTTTCGGTTGAATATACGAGTATATACCGAAAACCTGCGCCAGGCTCTGAACTGCACTTTCGGTTGAATATATGTACCCAAAACCTGCGCCAGGCTCTGAACTGCACTTTCGGTTGAATATATATACCCAAAACCTGCGCCAGGCTCTGAACTGCACTTTCGGTTGAATATATATACCGAAAACCTGCGCCAGGCTCTGAAATGCACTTTCGGTTGAATATATGTACCCAAAACCTGCGCCAGGCTCTGAACTGCACTTTCGGTTGAATATATATACCGAAAACCTGCGCCAGGCTCTGAACTGCACTTTCGGTTGAATATATGTACCGAAAACCTGCGCCAGGCTCTGAACTGCACTTTCGTTTGCTTGATTGTGTGAATTTTCTGTAACAATTTTCATAAAATTTAAGCCGCTGACTTATATCATTATAACACTTTTTGTCTATCGCACGCTTCAATTGAATGGTCATTTTTTGTTACCTGTTTAAATGAGAAATGGGGCAGAATTTTTCAATTACGGGGGGCACTACGTAATAGTTACATAGTCGGTATGGTTGATTTGGCCACAGTGTCTTAAGGAATGGTCTTATTGAGTAGTCATAGACAAAATAATACTTATCTGTATATATATTTGCAATCCGACATCAATAAACAAATAAAAATGTTTTATTTATTTTAATAACTTTTCAGGTTATACCCATCAATGTAATATATCATAAGAAGAAGATAATACAAATAAATCTGAACGAAACATGAAATAGAACAAGACACAGATAAATAAAAAGGTAATGTTTCAACTAGAAATCAGGATCTTCATAAATATTTGCTCGCAAGGTTAAAGTTTATTTTAACTGAATGATTTTCGCGAAGGTAAACGTACAAAATGTTATTCATCGCTGTCAAAAAGCCCCAGGGTTATCTGTTGCTGATTACTTCCCCGATTCTGTTATACTGACCTCTAATGTCAACACAACACATTAAATCTACACAAAAAAAAAACATTTTCACGATACAGGGGTTTTCCGTGAGATATTAATAATGATAATAATAATTTTTATTCGAGGATGTGGTTAGCTTATTGTAAACTGCAATGAAAGGTTCTTCTAAAAGTCTTGGCAATTTCCTACGCGTTTGTGGACCAATCAATTTGGCTAGCGATTCGAGTTTTGGTTTGAACAGGTTATTGCTTTTCTTCCAAAATTGGGCGAACTGCTTTGTGTCAAGAGATTTTACGATATCATGCATCTTTGTATGTTTAAGAGCTATTTTGAACTCCTTCCTTTTTCTTTCATCCGCAAGGAGACCAAGTAATGGTATTCGATTTTCTATCCACTTTGATATATGAGTATTACAAATACTCATATACGAGTAGGTATAAAGTCAACTAATATTTATAATTGTGCATATTTTTTTATTTATTCAGAAGGCCCAGAGGATTTTTTCCTCAGTGCCCATGTTATCTTCGGGGATGCTCTATGGAGGGTCTTTTAGGGAAAGGAAGGAGAGAAAGTTCTGGGAAGGAAAAAGGTATGAGGGGTGTGTAGGAATCTGGGGCGGGGGTCAATGTGTCCAGGAAAGACGGACGTATGAATCTATTTCTCCTACTGCAGTGCAAACCGATGGGGCTAGAGAATCGCACTCAAACCTCGCTCATGAACCCAAGCATCCCTGCTAAGACACTAAACGAAACAAACCACTTGGGGTGACCTATGGTAGGGCTGTTGGTTTTCCAATAAATGGTTCCCAGGGGGCGGTACAATCAATAAATTAGTTATTACTTATAAAAAATACCAAATATGTGTGGATTTGTGATATGTAATTTAAATTTTAGGTATTGCAGGGTCATATTTTTTAGGGATTACGGTCATTTTTTGTCACTCCCAGTGTATAGTTACCACGACACCCTATTTGCGTATTTTGCAAGACGGGTTCACATCAATGGTTCTATAGATCAACATTTTTGCAAGCAGTTTATTTAGACACAGTGTGGAACTATTCGAAAGTTAAAAATCTGTTATGGTATAATTATGTAGCTAGTAAGGCAGCCACGTAGGGACCACTTAATTTGTCAATGAGTGTTGGTGTTGCATTTGCTGTAAATAATAGACTGTTAAACAACACCTTTTAATTTTGTTTTTCAAGTGTGAAATAAATTAAATTAAAAGCATTAAGAATCTGACCCGGTCTGGCGGCAATGGTTTGTTTTGTGCCGCTATTTCGGTCTTGATTTAATATTTACTAAATAAAGTTTAGAGTCAACATTTATAACGACAAGAAAAGGGACGGAAATTATGAAAAAACCTTTATAAACAAAAAATATTTAGGTAAGTTTTTAGATTCTCACGGCCAAAAGCATTTTTGTTGTTTGTTTTTGGGGTGTTATGCCGTGTTGCGCTAACTCCTTCTTTAGCCGACGTTTCGGACAGCGTTGCAGTGTCCATCATCAGGGCAGATCCGGTAGATCCGAAGATGTGTGAATTTTGGTTGTCGAGTTTGTGCTTATTTATTTGTGGCCTGGGCCCATCCAAGTGCGAAATGCCAACGGAAGTGGCGACATCTTGTGGCGAATTCTGAAAGCTCAGTATTTATGTTAGCCTGGGTCCCGTCCAAGTGCGAAATGCCAACGGAAGTGGCGCCATCTTGTGGCGAATTCTAGAATTAGAAAACCGATTGACAGCGATTAGAGTAGATGTACCCAGTATCAAGGTATAAATGCAATGGTTTTATATTGTGTTATTATATGGTATTGGAGTATACTTAGACATGTTATTTGCGTTTAGCTTTTTTTAGCTAAACGCAAATAACATGTCTAAGTATACTCCAATACCATATAATAACACAATATAAAACCATTGCATTTATACCTTGATACTGGGTACATCTACTCTAATCGCTGTCAATCGGTTTTCTAATTCTAGAATTCGCCACAAGATGGCGCCACTTCCGTTGGCATTTCGCACTTGGACGGGACCCAGGCTAACATAAATACTGAGCTTTCAGAATTCGCCACAAGATGTCGCCACTTCCGTTGGCATTTCGCACTTGGATGGGCCCAGGCCACAAATAAATAAGCACAAACTCGACAACCAAAATTCACACATCTTCGGATCTACCGGATCTGCCCTGATGATGGACACTGCAACGCTGTCCGAAACGTCGGCTAAAGAAGGAGTTAGCGCAACACGGCATAACACCCCAAAAACAAACAACAAAAAAAAAATATTTACATTTAAAAAAATTAATTGTTACAGAATCAATTCATTCAATCAATTATGTATACTAGTGAGATAATGAAGCAAAAAAATCACGACGCAACACAAAGGTCGGGTTACACAGAAAATTTGAAAAAAAAAACACAAATAAACCTGTAATATCACCTCAACAGTTCCGATTTACGTCAGGTACTCTTTCCATTTTAATTATTTGTGATAATTTTAAAACTAATTCACTTAAAGGAGAAAAAAGACTTAAATATTCGAGATCCCTGGCCACGCTTAAAACGAAATGTATATATAAAACCAAAGATATTAGAAGAACGAGATGTGCTACCAGCAGTTCATACTGTGTGGAATTGCTTTGCCGAGTGTCGCCGGTTTTGTTCACCAATACTACTGCACACCTTCGCTTACGCTAAGGCATCGCTAAGGTATCCGCACTAATACATAGAACAGATTGTTAAGTAGGTTTGACCTAGGGTACAAATAATAATTGTATAAACTTTGTTCGGTAGAACGCGCCAATCTAGGTTAGAATTAATCATCTAGAATGTTTATACTTAATGATCTCAGGTGTGAAGGTTCGCAACCAAGGTCGCGTATCAGAATCCTGTTTTGTTCTTAGGGATGGTCTTACATAGTAAATAAAATAAAAAGCGGTGCATAGTATGTTATAACATGTATTGAGAAACATTTATAAAATTATACATTTTGGACTTACCCCAAGACCGACCTGTATCCGTTATCATAATCTACTCTACGAGAGCGAATCACTACGTCTCATATTACTGAACACTGTGATTTCTTATTGGCGAAGCGACGGAACGTCCCCCGGACTCCATCCAGCGGCTGACGTGACCCCGTGAAGCGTGGATCGGGCCTCCGAAAGGGGCAGGAATATATCTCCCGGCCACATCCACGATCTCCAGCTAATAACGCGGATGTATCCGGGTTCTGAGGATGCTGCAACTTAGGCCAGTAGCTTTCTCTCGGCCGCCGGCCACGTGCGGTTAGTATTCCCAAACATCGCACGTCCAAAATAACGAGGCTCCCGCTTGACGGTTTTGCGTAAGCCGAATTTAGGATTGAATATAATTTCATCTCACGCCGGATGGGACAATTATTTACGGATTACCGCTGTCGGCTGATTACCGGATTACGATTGTCGCGTGGTTCGCTCGTACACCATTTCTTTCAAAGAAATCACCATTACCCACATCGGGAATGGTTGTTTAACAGGTTGCGGAAAAGAATCCCGTCGTGCCCGAAGCAAACTCGCATTTTACGGTACAAAAGAAAGAATGGAATCCATCCATACAACTAATTACTCCAAAATAAAAATCACCGTGACTGTCAGCTGTGCAGTTCACGATCCCACCCGTTGACTGCCCAGCTAAGAAGTGTTTTTGTTTCCGCCCGGTTCAGATGTTAAATTTTAAATTAAAATTCGAAATTTTACTAAAACCAATACCAGCGACAATCGCCCAGTTCCTAACTAGGTTAGAGAATCGGCGAGGATAAATGTGATGATGCAGAATAAATTAATGAATAAAATATTAAAACAAAAGGAGTCTAGCCCTGCATCATAACATTACCCCCCTCGCCACCAAATGTTTGCCCTCAAACATATAAAATTGTCGAAATAACCTAACCCTATTCTTTCCAGGTTAGTCCAAGGGTCTACTACAACAGAAGAACAAAGTTAACAATAAATATCAACAGTAGATAATAATCATCAATAGGAAGTATTCAAAGAACAAAAATTAAACCAAATTGAGAATAGCGAATGGGCGTGCCGCAACTCCGGTCGCACTTCATCGAACGTAAGGCAGGATGAACAGGTTTGCGGTGCAGCCATTCTTACTTAAATAACTATAATATTGTAGGAACTAAACTTAAAAACTTAATCTAAACATAACAACCAATGTTACGTGAACGGGATCCGCCAACACCCACAGCTTGAATATGCTGGGTGAAGACTAATTGACTTAGCGTCATGGACAACCGTTGACGTTACATTTATAACTAACGTAATACCTTAATGTCTATCACATTCATTTTACACAACCAAATGCAAAAATGCATCACTGTCCAAAAATAGGGTTATAAGCCCGTCAGGCAACACTTTTTAGGGAGCATAGCAACCCTCACTTATCACTGACTCTACTTCTCCATAGGAGATAAGAAAACACTTTGTCGATGTTTCTACCTAATCTACCTAACTAGGTCGTATGGGGGTGCACACAAAAGAACAGAGCAGTTAATGAAAATACACAATCTTATTTCAACAAAGAGTGTTAAGCATTCAACAACCATCGCATAAGAATGGAGCCAAAGTAATATAGTATACAGCCATCAATATAGAAGGTGCAATCGTGTTAAGTGATATGCAACTATTATTAGTGCAGTGATCTAGGTATACGTCCAACAGTAACGAAGGCGTAATCGATAATGTTATGAAACAACTTATGGTTTTCTCTGTAAACCGTTGTTCAACAAAGTTGATAATAGTAATTCTCGCAGGACAATACCAACAAGTATGTAATACAAACTTATAATATTCATAATATGAATTCTATAATAATAGGAAAGGAACATCCCAGGTTACTTACATGATAGCAAGATTTAATACAAAAAAAAAAACAAAAATTCATAAATTGAAACATTAATTGTAACAAGTAACACCAGTGTATTTACAGACATAACTGATGAGAAGTAAATGGATCAACAATAAATAAAATTAACGTTTATCGAGGAAAATTTGACTCAGAACATAAGGAAAGGTCTCAGTACATCTCCCCATGTTCTTGTCTTAACGTTAAATATAAGAAAATATGATTCAAGGATCAACATATCAACAAAGTGGCTTAAAATGTGGAAGGATCGGTGGTGGGATATCGTTTCACATTATAAGTCAGAACCGTACTTATAAAGGAAAACAAGTAAGTTATGTCTCGTTTCATCAGCAATAAAGCGAACAGCTCCATTTTATCACTAGGAGATTAAATGTTCAGTGCACCGCTTGGTGCAGTCTTTAATATATTTTCAGGACCCATCAAGACATTTACTGTAAAAAAATGACAAAAATATCCGTTTACATATTAATGATGAAACAAGAACAACCAGTGTTCAAGCACGTAATTTGTAGACAATGCTTCTTTGTTTTCACCATCATGAAACGAAAGAGACAGTGGGAATGTAACTCTTTACATTTCAAGATGTTATATCCTAACACATACTACATGTTAAGGTATATTAGCCAATTTCATTATACAAAATTCATAATATTTTTAAATGAGTGTTCATTTGTTCACTTGGAGTCTGTTGTGTACTTAAGTTTAAGTAAATAAACAAATTATTACTAATAAATAAATACTACATTAATTATTACTAATTCTAATAAAGTTTATTTCTAGTCCATTCAATTCGAGCATTCATACCGGAGTTGATGGTTACAATTGAAAATTAGTTACGAGACATTTTTTTTTTTATTAGTTTGTATTATTTATGAGAATTGAGATAAAATTATTTTATATATAATAATTTATGTGAGTGCATGGCACGAACCTTTTGATACATATATCTTGAATGAATGAGATCCTTTATATATCGAATGGCCTTGACTTTGTTTATGGGTGGCTCTTTTCATGAGCATAACGTACGACAATATAAAGGCGTGCATGTTTATAATTTAGACTTGTTATATTTGAGAATAATAGCGTGATTTCCAATAAATCACTACAAATAGTATCGTGTGAAAGAGAACATACAACTCGATTTCAAATAGAGTTTATGAATTTTATGTGTTAAGTGTCGTGTTAGGGTTGATCATCAACCTCCAAGAACAACCCGAACCACTCAAACATAGGTATATCTCACTACGAAATACTAACGTACGTACATAGATCAGAGGACAACAGGCCTTTCGCCTCCTGCAGGAAAAACCGTCCACAGGCAACGAATCCCCCGCCTTCCAACTGATGATGCAGTACAGTGTTCCGTACTTGAACCAGCAGCCCAAGTATAATGACCAGACAGCAAGCTTCTCTCGCCCTCTGTCTGTCATGTCTGGTGAACGTGATCGACTCCGGATCGATACGTTGCGTTTGGGGTACAAACCCATCCTCACCATTCGGAACTCATGGACCTAATGGATGGCGAGTTGATACCAGGACCCAGTTGATCAGACCGAATATACCTCTATCAACTCTCTCCAATGATAACGTTGCGTCATCGTCCATACCACAAAAAAAAATTGTGATTTTTTTTTTTTTTTTTTTTTTCCTTAATTCTCCAAGTCTGACACGTCGCGTGTAAATTGTCCATTATTTCAAAAATTGATAGTAAATATCGAATAATTTCTTGTGTCACCGTTGACATTTACTTTATTGAACTTAATTACACAACAATTATCCAAATTGTTATTATGAATGATGATGATGATGATGCCCTTGATTTAAAAATAACAAGATGTTCTTTTCTTGTTTATAAGATAAAAACCTTGATAAATAAGGTTAAAAAAAAAAATATATATTTAGTGGCAACCTTGAAAAAATTTGTGGCAACCTTGATAAAATATATGTGGCAACCTTGATAAAATATTTCTTTCTTTTGCCAGCCCTGGTTTTTCCGTACTATTATTATATTTATATTATTATATTTTTCCGTAGAATATTATTTATTCTCGTATTAAATCCACACGAGAAAAAAAAAGAATCACTTTTCAAAATGAAAACAATTACCTAATTAGAATATACTTTTATTATTTGAAATTATTAGCGAAGACGCAACCCATGCTATGAACTAATGGCAATGAACCGACTCCCGTTACTTCGATATGCGTTGTTATTTGTGTATAATAATATTCAGTTGTCAACTGCATTAATAAATAAACATGTTTCAATTTATTATTTAACGGTACCATAAAGGAGGAATGATCCCTAACATTCACACAATTCCTTAAAACAACGCACATAAGAAATTCATACAATCATGCGATAACAATTTCACTGCTGTCACTTTTACAGTTATCGAAGGTTAACATTTTAGGTTATGTATCAGAGCTCCAAGAGAACAAAATAACCCTAAACCATCCAAAAAAAAACATAATCCTGACACACGACTTACGCCGTTTTTTATTAAAAACGCGGGCAGCCAATTGTTAAGTAGGTTTGACCTAGGGTACAAATAATAATTGTATAAACTTTGTTCGGTAGAACGCGCCAATCTAGGTTAGAATTAATCATCTAGAATGTTTATACTTAATGATCTCAGGTGTGAAGGTTCGCAACCAAGGTCGCGTATCAGAATCCTGTTTTGTTCTTAGGGATGGTCTTACATAGTAAATAAAATAAAAAGCGGTGCATAGTATGTTATAACATGTATTGAGAAACATTTATAAAATTATACATTTTGGACTTACCCCAAGACCGACCTGTATCCGTTATCATAATCTACTCTACGAGAGCGAATCACTACGTCTCCTATTACTGAACACTGTGATTTCTTGTTGGCGAAGCGACGGAACGTCCCCCGGACTCCATCCAGCGGCTGACGTGACCCCGTGAAGCGTGGATCGGGCCTCCGAAAGGGGCAGGAATATATCTCCCGGCCACATCCACGATCTCCAGCTAATAACGCGGATGTATCCGGGTTCTGAGGATGCTGCAACTTAGGCCAGTAGCTTTCTCTCGGCCGCCGGCCACGTGCGGTTAGTATTCCCAAACATCACACGTCCAAAATAATGAGGCTCCCGCTTGACGGTTTTGCGTAAGCCGAATTTAGGATTGAATATAATTTCATCTCACGCCGGATGGGACAATTATTTACGGATTACCGCTGTCGGCTGATTACCGGATTACGATTGTCGCGTGGTTCGCTCGTACACCATTTCTTTCAAAGAAATAACCATTACCCACATCGGGAATGGTTGTTTAACAGGTTGCGGAAAAGAATCCCGTCGTGCCCGAAGCAAACTCGCATTTTACGGTACAAAAGAAAGAATGGAATCCATCCATACAACTAATTACTCCAAAATAAAAATCACCGTGACTGTCAGCTGTGCAGTTCACGATCCCACCCGTTGACTGCCCAGCTAAGAAGTGTTTTTGTTTCCTCCCGGTTCAGATGTTAAATTTTAAATTAAAATTCGAAATTTTACTAAAACCAATACCAGCGACAATCGCCCAGTTCCTAACTAGGTTAGAGAATCGGCGAGGATAAATGTGATGATGCAGAATAAAATAATGAATAAAATATTAAAACAAAAGGAGTCTAGCCCTGCATCATAACAAGATTTCTGTGCGTACACGTCCCGATACTGTTCAAAGTACCCTAATTAGTTAGTACTCCGCCTACGGTCCGGCGGACAACATAGCATATCTCGTTCTTCTAATATCTTTGTATAAAACCTTTTGATTCCTCTTAATTACTATAATTGGCAAATATCTGCATTTCGAATATAATAATTTATTTGGTACTTTCAGTATGGTCTTTATGATTCCTTTTTGAATTGTGTTCAGGTTATGTACATACTTAGATACAGCAGATACCCATCCTATCATTCCATATTGAAAACGTGAATGACATAAAGCGTAATAAATTTTTTTCATATCCTTTTTATTCACCGAATTTTTTAGATTTTTAAAGAAATATATAAGTTTTTCCGTAATACTTTTGATATGTAGGTTCCATCTAAGATTTTCATCAACAGACCCCAGATATTTTATGCTTTGTGATTTTTCTATAATTGGGCATTGACATTGAACATTATTTCTACGGCATTCGTGTAATTTTAGTTCGAGATATTTTAGTGGTTGGCCCCTGGAGTTCATTGAAAATGTTTTTTTTTTTTTTGTAATTATTATTTTTTTTCAATAATATGTTTACATGGTACATAATTCATTTTACATCTTGGGTCTTTTTACTACTCTTCCATTGAAAGCATTTGCTTGTGTATGGAAGGGGAGATATATAATATATTTAGTTTTGCTTATATTAAGGGTAAATGAGTTAATTTTAAGCCAATTTTGTGTACTAAGTCCCTGTTCCCTAAGATAAAAAAAGTAAAATTTTATAACTAAACAAAATATACTTTAAAAAAAACTTTACCTATACTAGCCTAACCTAACCTTAACTAATTTATGTTAACGTAACCTCACCTAACCTACGTTAACTTTACGTATGCCAAATTAACTAACCTAATAAAATATCCTAACATAACCCATAGTAACCTAACATAACCCATGCTAACCTAACCTAACCTAATATATACTAATCTAATCTATAATAGCCTAACCTATTAAAAAAAATATATTTAATAACCATGCCTAAATACCTTTATTTAATTTGATTTCCGCAAAAATAGTACCTACCTAATTTGCATAGAGTAAATGGAAAATAACATATCTTCTAGCCACTCGTATAGTATCAGGAATACCAACATAAGAAAATATCATCAACAGAAATTATTTTGGTTGTCATCCCATACAATCCCATATAACGAAAGTGAATGTTAATTTTAAAAGTTAAAATAATAAAATTAAAAATTTCCCAAGTGCAGAGTTTCCTTTTATAGTAATTAAGGTACACCAAAAGGTTTTATTTAAACAAAAATCGTATTAAGCGTGGCCATCTATAATTACCCCGGTCCAGTAGTTTATTAGTCTATGGGAGATAAAGAAACACACCTTTATAAATATGAAATGATAACAAAAATTTTGAGAATAACAATTCAGACTGTCCCAGGCTTTTGATACTGTAGAAACAAAATTTCTCGGTTTTCATGTTGGCAAGTCAAGTGTATGTAATGTGTTTGACATCTAGCGGTAGAAAAACCAAGCTATTTCATCCACGAGTGCGCCTCTGCTAAAATTTCTATCTTCTAAAAAAGAGTTGGATCGAATCTTATTTCATTTTGGTTCAGCTTGTGTACGCCAGGGTGGAGCGGTTTAGTATGGTGAAAATTTGTTCTCTTAATATCGAATTTGTCATAAGCGGGATGGATGCTCTGTCATCAAGCTTTCTATTTAAATAAAAATTTAATGTTCGTTTGTTCAAAATCTTTAATTTCCGTAAGTTTTTACCGATTGCTTTGAAATGTTTACACAACGTTGCATTTGAAAACGCGTGTGTTTTTGTGACAAATATATATTTTTTTAAACAGCGCCATCTGTTGGACGCAAAGTAACACGTGCCATTGTTTGTCTATCTGCACAGACAGACTGAGCCACAGCAACGCGTGGCGTTGTACAGCTAGTTTTAAATAAAATATATGACTTTATATTAATATTTGGTACTCCACAACCGAATGAATTTTTATTTTTTTTTTAAATATTGAAAATCCTTCAGCAAAATCAATACCGTTCACGGAACCCAATATCTCCATTGTATTAAATTAATAATAGCATAATTAATTAGTAACATTCATCAAAGACCTTGGATTTATTTTAGACAGAAAAGTTTTGATCGTCACTGCGACTCAATTTTCAATAAGGCCATGCAAATGTTAGGTTTCGTAATATTACGTAACACAAGTATTTTTCGTAATGTTTAGGCAATGAAGGCATTACTTTGTGTTACTGCTCCAGCAGGAAAATGCGTCTCCCACTTATACTTGTGACTTACACCGTTTGGTGAAAAAAAAGGAAGTTTCTTAGGTATATTTAATATTTGTTAGGACAACTGGTGATTGCTGTCTGTTATATGTGGAGCAGTCCGCTGTGGGCGCCAACTTATTAAGGCGCCAAGGATCCAAGCCGATGATACTGCATAACACATAACACAGCGTCCTCGGGGTTTTACTAGCGCCAGGCGCCGTTTGGCTTGGGGCGGCCTCGCCTGTCCCGGTGCGACCGGTACACCAGAGGACACTGATTTATTATGACTTGGAACACAAGCTCTGAGGATGGGAAGGAGGTTGGAATTAAATCGACCGGTTTACGTGGCAACCTAATTGTCTCTTCTTTCCTCTTATTTTCTCTTCTCGCTTCGTCTTGAATCTTCTGGGTTCGTCCTTAAATATTTCAGTCTCTCCTAATGTGAATTCTGTTACAAAACATTAACGCCTAATCTAAAACTTCCACAACTTTCTACCCAGAGAACGATTAACTATATCATTATACTTTTTAAATTACTGAATTACTTCATCGGTAGCCCTCCAATGTTAAATGAAAAACATGATAAAAAGTGCGAACAAGTATAAAGTGTTTAACAAGAAGAGAAAGGGCGCAACATAATAGTATTATAGTCACAAATAGTTTCATGCACTTTATTTTGAACTTTAAAACTGTATGGTGTACGGACAAGGCTGGTGACCATTATTGGATATTTAGCACATATTGCATACTGCACGGCACATAAACACACCGCTCAAGATGATTTGCGGCGGCGATTAATGCAGTGCCGCCATTAATGTAGTCATTAGATACGTCATAATATCAGATGCAGGTCTGTGTTGATTAAACACCGGCTATTTCGTTTAGTTACTGAAGCCCACGCTGTGCTGCTGATGAGAATGCATTACTGTCTGCCTGCACTGAACAGATTTAATTTAGGGGACAGCCACCCTATGTTGCCACCAAACTAATTCGTGCGGACGCTCTACGTCACAATATATAAAATAATAATATATATATAATAAAATAATATATAATACCTCAGCACGGGCAAGCCACCCAGTGAGGCCTACATTACTGGAAAACTTAAAATGTAAAAAATATTGTACCAAATAAAAAAAATATATATATATATGGAAAATAATGCCCAGGCTTGAGAGAGCTTAATAAAAGTACATCGTCTTCCACAAATAAAATTAAATATAAGTAAAAAAAAACTTTCTTGGCAGAGCGGTGAACCCCTTTGTTATAACATTTGACCTAGAGCTCCCAAGGTCTCGGCTTCAAACCCTGGGGTGGTGTGCAAAGGGCCGGCCTTGAGCCAAACCAACCACATATAATCATAAAATACCAACTAAAAATCAATTGATTCCTTTCGTACGTTTAATTGAAAGTACGTTTAATTGAAAGTGATACTTGAAAAAAAACGGATTTTGCATATTCCAAAAATATATTTTGTTTAAAAGATATGAGAAATGCTGCCAAATGCGTCCAATAGAATCGCGCGACAATAGAGTCGCGACGCGCGACGTTTGAACAAAATAGTTACATCAATCTTTTACGATTTTTGTTATTCTATCGGGAATCGTTCCGTGTACCGAGTTTCGGGTTCCGGGTTCTGGGTGGATGGCGCTGGGAAAATAACTTCGAGGGTAGACTAAAATATCTTTTAAATTATATACTTGTTTCTTTATTTAATAAATTTTTTATGTTTATGTTTCAAACTTATTTGCTTACACTGTATATTTCATTATTAACTTTTTTCTCGCACACAAAGAGGAGTTTGCTGGTGCAAGCGATGTCGTTGAGGAGTTTAGTCATGGTCAGGGAGCCGCAGTGCTCGTTGTTCCCGTAGTTGTCCGGCTGGCCCGGGGACCACAAGTTGAAGCCGGACTCCTCGGGCGTCTTCCCTGTAACAACGCCAATATCAACATTATTTTTAATTTATGGATTATATGCTGAAAAAATGCTTAAGATTAGGTTCTATTATACTTATATTTTATTCGCAAAATTCATTCAACATCATAGACATATGAATATTAGTAGACCTGCCCTAAGTGATTAAAAGCGTATTATCCCCACTCCCCATACCGGTTCCATTGAGCCGGCTGGGCTCGCGTATGGCCTCAAATGAAATTTGAAAACGTGACGTCATCATTCTTGTGCGAACTATGGTCGAGGCATCATCGGTTCATTTTACTAAATAACACGGCAAAATTTTGACTTGTACTATGAAAACTGGTAAAAATAGATGTGAAAAAAGAGAATAAACCCAATTGTCGTATTACATTCCATATATAAGCATTATTTTACTTTATTTTAAGCATATTCACATCGTATAATATGAATCAGTTGTTACTATCACATCGAGAAACGTCTGGACGCGAAACACAAAGCTGGTTGGTTGCTGGGAAGTAAATTATGAACATTTATAAAAGTGTCTTAACTAAATACTCTGAAACTAACTACGACTCTGAAAATAGAAGCTGCCTTACTTTGCCGAATTTGGACTTCGCAAATTTGTTCATAACGTGGCGAGTAATTTGCGCTCCCATGTAAAAATGTCTATTCATTCAAAGCAGATTTTACTTTTAAGAAGTAAATGGTGATATTATAATGCGAGATGCCTATTTACTGTCAGATTGATTTATTGACGAATCACAGTCAGCTTCACTCCCTTCGTTCTTCAACAGTTGATTTTACCCCTCGCCAATATCTTCTCGTCTATTAATTCCTATGTCTGTGTTCAACATTCAACACTCCACCAGATGTGGACATTTTCTACTGTTCCTTAAAATTATATTTTATAAATGTGAAACCGCACAAGACTGCCAACTGTTCCCAACCGTCTAGAGCTAGTGAGACTTTGGCATCTCCAATTAGAGTATGTTGTGAGGATGAAGGTAGTGGGAAGGGGAAGGAGATGGAAAAGAGGAAGTATCTGGCTATTCCTATCTGGTCACTATACACGGTCAAAGACATTTCAAGAAATGTTTCAATTCTGAATGGCGGTCTTACCAGGGCAATACTGAGAGTATCTTTCACTCTGGAACGTGCCTAATTGTCAAATAGACACAAATAAATCCAATAAATATACTTGCGCAAGTTGCTATTTCAACCTGCCACCTCCGGCTTGCGAGTCGAGAGCTTTATCCCTCGACCATGGATATAAATATAAAATCAATATGGGTGAATCAGTTTCTCGATGTCATTGACAAAAAAAAATCATCTAAGCTTGATACAGACATTTTAGATACTTTTTTTACTGTTTTCACTGTTCTTATGGTTTATTTGTTCTATTATTTTTCTTTTGTTTTTCTTTACATTGTAGTGTATGCATCGAACGGGTATCATAGGGGTACGTATGCGTAATTTTTTGTTTGTAAATTTAGTTGATTATTACTGCATTGACTTGGCAAGATAAAGTTAAACCTTACAGAATTGACTTGCCACGATGAAGTTTATTATTATGTAATTGACTTGCCAAGATGAAAATCGAGAGATTTAGTTTTCATAGAATTTCAAATTTCAAATATTTAAAACGCATTTCAAATATAGAAAAAAATCTGCTTTCTAAAGTTTCTGGTGGTGTAGCACATCACATACATCAATTCCAATTTTATAACTGTCACACATGTAGGTAAGTACGAAAAGTATTGTTAATTAAGTATGTTGTTTAATTGAAAGCTCTAATATTAATTTTCGAAAGTGTTTCTATCTGTGATAAAGCCGTGCTGATTGGGAACGATTATATTATTGATTTGTTTTGTAATGACATCTAGTAAATTATTATGTAAATTATTTTTACTATTCCTAACTGATAAAATAATAAATGATGGCCTTTATATAAAAAATTGAATCTTATGCTTTTTACATTACATAATTATTTGTTTTATGTAACTTTTTTGCAAAAAATAATAATAAATATTGAAAATGACCGATATTTTATTTATCTTGCCAATATATTCAGATATATATATTTTTTTTATAGTGAAAACCTCACAAGAGTCCCAACTGCTCCCGTCTGGAGCCAGTGAGACTATGGCATCCCCAATTGGGGGATGATGTGAGGCTGAAGGTAAGTGGGGAAGGGAAAGAGGAAGGTAGGGAAGTACCTGGCTATTCAGATCTAGTCACTAAACACGGCTAAAGCCATTTGGAGCAACGTTTCAATTCTGAATGGTGGTCTTACACCAGGGCGATACTGGTAGTATCTTCCACTCTGGAACGTCCCGCAAATATACCATATATTATTTTAATTAATTAATTGTGAAATAACACAAATTAATCAAATAAAATTTATTTGCGCACGCCGGTTTCGAACCCGCGACCTTCGGAATGGCAGTCCAATGCGTTACCACTGGACTATGCCGGCCGTCAGATATAATTATGATCAGATATTATGAAAATAAATACCGTATTGTTTTGACATCTGTCAATGAAGAACACGTCGGTTACGAGTCATAAGGTAATGTCTACCGTCTAGCAGTGTAGTTGATAGTATCGATAATTTATCAAACAAGTTTGATAGAAATCTGATAATCTCATCTAAATCTCATAAAATCATGAGCTCCTTCTGCAATTCTTCTATCGAAATTTACCTAAAAAATGCATACTCAACTTAATAAACTTTATTTGAAAGACGCTCATTATTAAGCGTTTCGTGTTCAAACCTTACTCATGGGTACCATCTAGTGGATTTCATCGCTGCTGACTTCGAACTGAGTTGACCACTAGACCATCGCACGTCGCCGCTTGTTCCCCGTTCCAACTTACTTCATACCTCTCCGCCCCGAAATATTATTTCGGTCTTTGCAAATACCCCCTTAATTAATTTCAAATACTATTCTGATAACAACACCGCATTCCACCGTGAAAATTCACTAATTCCCACTTTCCAATATGTCGACTTCATTGCCCAACAAATGAAAATGGGTAATTAATAAAATTGTTGTTTTTTTATGAGAATGCCACACAAGAGGACTAACTTCTCCCACTGTCCAGTGCCGGTGCATTTAGGACTACGGCACCTCCAATTGGGATATGTTTTTAGGCTGAATGGAGCGTGGAGGGAAACGAGATAAGGAAGAGAAAGATTGGAAATTATACCCAGCTTTTCGGATCTGAACACGGTCAAATTCATTTCACGAGTATCTTCACTAATAATAGGTAAATAATAAGGAACTCTAAGGTGAAAAATAATTTGACATGAAAAAATATATTCATATAGCTCATCAAACGCCGATAATATAAGTTTTATTACTTATATGAGGATTTAACATTTTTTGCCATCAGAAATCTGAGAATCTTATACAAAGCGTGGTGTCATCTCTTTCTAACACTACTTCAATCATATATCTCACCGTAATAAAATATAAAATAGAACGACCATGTTATTAGTTCGTCTCTCTTCTTCTTGTGTCATCACAAGACTTCCTGTGACGTCACATGTGTTTTAGCAGGTATTGAAAAATTAAAAATTAGAATATTGAAACAAACCATAAAAGCAAAAATAAATATTGATTAAATGATTTGAAATAAAAAAGTTAGAACGTCATGATTAGTAAAAAAATTGCACTGGAGTTCCGTATTGTTCCTAATAATCTAATTAATGTTCTGAAACCCATTTTAAAAATCATTGAAATATACTGTTCTCAATTCAGTACAACACGGATATTTTTCGTTCCGTTAATTCGATCGGTTCAAATTTTTTATTTATATTTAGCATTATAGTATTTATTTATTTAGATACTAAAAATAAAATTACTGAATGACTATGACCGTCCAACTGAATTGATAGGTATTGACAATCGAAATGATAGGTTAAGTTTATTTAAAGTAGTAGGTAATATAACACAAATACTTACATAACAATAATTTCGTATCATTGGAGAAATTACTTTTTACTTAACATTAAAATAATAACATTGTGGATATTTTAAATGATATATGTGTCATAATATATGTGTAAGAATAATTATTTTAGAACTTTCTGAACCTTGGAAAGCAAATTTATATTTAAAACTTATTTTTGTTTATTCTAGCGGGACATTTTTGTTTATTCTAGTGGATGGTGCAATACCAAGTAAATAGTTTCTTGGGGCTGTGCAAGTAAAGAATATATTGACACACTGTTTAAAGCTCAGCAGAACCTCATTTTTAAAATATTTTTTTCATGATTTAAAAACCAAGTAAATTTAGACGGATACAGATATGTTTTTTGGTACACACCACCTCACTCGGCTGAGCCTGTTCCGAGGAGGCAGAAAATTAATTAATTAAATACTTAGTAGGTACCAATACAAACAATATAAACCATATTTTATTTAAGTCATTGCTGACTATCTATAAAATCGTTAACACCTCACAAAACATACACACGCTTTGCACTGAAACCCTACAGATATCAGATTCTGTGTAATGACTAGGTAATTGTATATCTCTCTTTCCGGAATAAATAATAATCCATAATTGGAAGAGTATTAACTAGTAGCTAATTTTAATTACTTACCATCGACTGTCTTATATTCTCCAGGAATTATCAAGTCGTTGAATCCAATGTGAATGTATTTTTTGTTGATTGTTTCCTTCGCAGGACGTTGGTTAAAAAGGTTAATGCAGAGTTCAGCTTCTTCAGCACTATTTATGATAACGAGTCGGGCTTGTTCAGAGGTGCAAGTATTGAAGGCATCGTGCCACGTTTTCGGCTTCGTGTGTAATTTATGGCAATAATCCCCCATCGAGGGGTATTTTTTGTAATCTGAAAGAAATATGACGCTTGATTTACTAAAGCAAAGTATGCGGTTTTAATATTGCAATTCTGCCTTAAAGAAAAGACACGCATTAAGTCTTAAGTCACACATTATAACTAATGCAATCAGTTATAGTTATACCCATCCAGAAATTAGCTACACTTGGATAAATAAATGACAGATTGCACAATATATCAGTACCATTGGCACTTTTCGTAGGATATGTAAAAAATACGTAAAAAAAATAATGTTTTGTATGACTAATATTATACGAAGGTAATAGTCACCTAAAGCAAACTTAAAAAGTAAAACCTCCAATTGTAATATTCATTTATTGAAGACAATATTAGCGATTATTAAACGAAAATTTGAATCGGAACAATAAGAAAAAGATATTAATCGCTAATATTGTCTTCAATAATTCGATCTGTATTTTTAACTGTATATTGTAAACCAATGTAACTTTAATTCTTGAACTGTATTTTAAATTTATTTTTTTCTTGTATTTTATATATTTTCCTACTTGACTAATGTAAAAATTTGCACACATCTAAATAAATATTCAAAATCAAACATAACCTTTCACAATCATGAAGTTTTTGAAAGTACGTCCGGATCTCCAATTAAAAACCGACAGAAACCAAAGTTTTTTGTTAAAAAAATACTGAATTCGAATTTGTATTCCAAAGGAACACTGCAATGCCATATACAGAGTGTCCGGGGGTAAAGTGCGCTAACTTCGGGAGGTGATTCTACATGATGGTAGAAGTAAAAGAGATAAATAACCTTTTTCGAACTTCCCATAATAATATTAATAATATTTGGATGATTTGTATAGCGCCGTTTTAGCGCGAAATCACCCTATTGTTCATTTTCCTATGAAAACATACTTTTTCGTAGAAGAATATTTATTTTCCCACACAAACAATTATTTTTTTTACCTAAAAACTACCTTAAAATATTCAAATTTCGAAAAATAGTTACTTATTTTTTATTTCCAAAATCATTTAAATCACCCCCCGAAGTTAGCGCACTTTACCCAAGGACACCCTTCGAGATTTTTTTTTTTACTAATATCATTACTTAGAGTAAAATGATTTATATGAGCCCGTGTGTAAGTATTCTGATGTAGTGCTATTAACACATTACCTTTATCGTACGTCCCACATTCGCAATTATAAGAGAGAGCGCTGCGGTCCGCCTTGCAGATAAACCTTTCGACGGTGTCGCAGTTCAAGTCCGTGTAGACGCCGGTGCGAGCCATCCTGACGCAGTCCCGGGCCATGCCCCCCTGGTTGTAGCTGGGATGGTTCATGTACACGTTTGTCACAGGAAGCCCTATACAAAGAAACATTCGATTCATATTTCCATGTGCATTTGTTCATCCAATGAAAACCTTCTAGTGTAATAACAATAAAAATAAAGTAAGACTGCGGGCCAATAAATATAAAAACTCACTAGACTATGCTGAGTTTGGTATTCTAAGATAAAAATCGAAAAAAATGCAAAAAGAATGCTATTTATCATATATAAATTCTGTTGAACAAGGCATAAAAGTAAATGTAAAAGCTTTCTGGGCATACTCAAAATCGTTGCGTACTACCAATTGCATTCCTAAATTAATGCACCTGGATTCTATATCTGCAGATAATGGGCAACACATTGCCAATCTTTTCTCTAATTATTTCGCATCCGTTTATACTCAATCTAATCCCTTGTTATATACTGCCATGCCAAAAGTTTCACAAAACAACCAATTTAATCTTGGAAAAATCAATGCTAGCAAGGAAACCATTAAATCTTGTTTAGAAAAAATCGATACATCCAAAGGCCCAGGACCTGGTAAAATACCTCCCTTGTTTGTAAGATGTTGTTCCAGCGCGTTGATTAACCCACTTCTTTTAATATATAATGAATCATTATCTTCAGGAACTTTCCCAGACTTGTGGAAAAATGCACATATTGTTCCAATACATAAATCTGGTGATAAATCTTTTGTGAAAAATTACCGACCAATCAGCATTTTATCTTGTTTTGCGAAAGTCTTTGAATCTATAATATATATTTCTGTATTTTCACACTTTAAACCCCAATTATGCATCAATCAACATGGGTTTGTTCCCAACAGATCTACAAATTCAAATCTTCTTGACTTTTGTGATTATGTTTGTAATGCTTTCAATGAAAGAACTCAAGTAGATGCCATTTACACAGATTTTCAAAAGGCATTTGATAAAGTTAACCATTCTATTCTACCTACTACAGAAGCTTGATCGAATAGGTATTCACGGTGATCTTTTTAGATGGCTTAAGTCTTACTTAGAAAATAGAACACAATTAGTACTTATTAATGGGTACGAATCACCTCCCATAATTGTAACATCAGGCGTACCCCAGGGGTCCAATCTTGGCCCAATGCTTTTCTTAATCTTTATTAACGACCTTGGCCCCATGTTACGCTGTGATTTTGTTCTATTTGCCGATGATCTCAAGATTTACCGCAAAATTTCCACTGATTGTGATCATGTTAAGCTTCAAGAAGACCTTTACACACTAAATAGCTGGTGCATTCAAAACGATATGTTTTTAAATATTGAAAAATGTTGCATTATTACTTTTACTCGTAACAGAAAACGAAAGGATTTTGCATATTCCATTAATAATGTACGATTAAATGCAGTCACCACTATAAGAGATCTAGGAATCACTCTTGATTCAAAGTTTATGTTTGATGTACACATAAATGATATTATAAGTAAATCAATGAAAATGATTGGATTCATTCATAGAATATCGAAACCATTTAAATACCCCCAATCCATTATAACATTATACAACTCGTTGGTCAGAAGCAAATTGGAATATGGGAGTGTTATCTGGAACCCACATTATATAAAATATTCTAAAAGTATTGAATCTGTGCAACAAAAATTCCTAAGACTGTTATCATATAAACTTGGATTAAATGCCTCACTCAAATCTTATGAAGAACGTCTACTAAACTTCAAATTTACGACATTAGAAAAAAGAAGACAATTTGCGGACTTAATATGTTTATATAAAATTATTCATGATAAACTTCTTACCACTAATTGTCTGAGCAATATTCATATTAAGGTCCCTAATAGACATAATTTAAGGAGCCAAAATATATTCCATATTGATATATTTAATAACAATATTGCATATTTCAATCCACTATCTAGAATGTGTCGTCTGTACAATACAGTTGAATGCGACCTTATAGATATATTCGCAAACAGTCTTGCATATTTTAAAAAACAAATCAACCATCTTCTACCATGATATGTTATGGAGAGATATAATTGCTTTATTATTTTCTTTACTTTTCTTCCTTATCCTTTCTCTGTACATTTACTGTATTTTATATTTCATACTAAAATACAGTAAATGTATTATATTTCTTTTTAATTATTATTATATTTGTATTTTTTTTTCTTTCACTACGAGCATCTCCGCCTAATATCGACTAAACCTTGTTTACGCATGCTGTGAACATTTTTAATTGGGGTGTTAATATCTGTGCACATTCCCACCGAAATAATATAAATGTAATGATTGTTAACACTCTGTAAATGTTTCAAACAATAAATAAATAAATAAACAAAGCATATTTATTTTATTCCATTACATATTTAGGACCGGACCGGTTTCGCTTTGCTAGGTACATCAGGCTCCTTTTCAAGATTAAACATTTACGCAGAATTGATTAATGAGTCCGTAGAGCAATTTTATTTGTTTTATGCTGCATCTCTTGCGAATATAAATTCCAAATTAGAAAATGTAAATCGATAGATTACATTACCTAGAAGTGGTAGCAGAGCTGCGCGTGAAATAGTTACTATTTATTTATTTTTATTTCATCATATTATGAATCATATTTATTTTCGCGTATTACTTATTTGGGATTTTTTTATGACGGGTAAACAAACAACGAAGAAAACAAAATCAAGAAGCTCATATTCCGGTTGTTATTTTCAAATAATATATTTGTGTTCGGAAGCTTTGTTCATAGAGTACATAAATATTCCGAATGGGCTACGAGCAAAGATATTAGAAGAACGAGATATGCTATGTTGGCCGCCGGACCGTAGGCGGAGTACTACCTAATTAGGGTACTTTGAACGGTATCGGGACGTGTACGCACAGAAATATGTTCTATGTATTAGTGCGGATACCTTAGCGTAAGCGAAGCTGTGCAGTAGTATTGGTGAACAAAACCGGCGACACTGGGCACAACAATTCCACACAGTATGAACTGCTCATAGCACATCTCGTTCTTCTAATATCTTTGGCTACGAGCTACGATACGAGTGATCTAATTAGGCGGATTTCACGGCAGTGAAACGTAGGAAATAATATAAGTTTTCAGGTGGATAAGTTTTAAATCATCTCAGAATTGTATAGATATTCTTCCTTAAAACGTTAGATGAATCAACCATACAGGGCGTGTGAACATAATTAACAGCAAAACCTAAAAAATATTTTCGTTTTAAGTCTTGCAACGACACTTTTGACAGGATTTGAGCAATAAATTCTGACCGATAGAATTGCAAAGCTATTGAGAAAGGAAAGTATCAAGACTGTATTTGGAACCACGACCAAGATACAAGACTTGCTGAGGTCTGCAAAGACTAAGTTTCCTTTGGAAACAGATGGAGTGTATAAACTCAGCTGTTCCGGATGTGACAAGGTCTATGTAGGCCAGACAGAGCGGACTATTTCCAAAAGGATTTCAGAACACCGAGGCACCGGGCATTACTTTGGATTTGTTCCTGAAGTCCTGGGGAGACCCAAAACTTATAGAGCACGGCTGATTACGGTGGCCATTAAAATTCACAAAAATCCCGTAAATATTAATAGAGACGATGGAGCTAAGCTCAATAGTTCTTGGTATCCGGTAATTGACGGCTACACCAGAGCTTAACGAAGAAAACCATTTTGATAAATAAATAAAAAATTGAACGTTAATGTTTTCAATACTCGCTCCGCATTGAAGGAGTACAGTCGCGTAATTTTGTGACAGTTAAATCAAGTAATATAGTTTACATTAATAACTCGCCCACCTGGGCGCTCCATTCCATCCAATATGGAAACTCAAGAAATTATTAAAAACATTAAAGATTTAATAAACAAGATCACTTCAGTGAAGGACTCAAAAATAAAATTAACACTGGAACAGAACATTATATCACTGGAAGAAAAAATTCAACATGAACTAATAAACCTACAAAAAAAGATTATAGAATTACAAGAAACTAATATTAAAAACAATCATCACTACGCACAGAAACTAGAAGAAATTCATAATAATAACAAAAGGACATATGCAAATGTATTAGGTGACAATAAAAACTTCGTGAATACAGGTGCACACATCCCAGAACAGAAGCACGCCATCATAATTATATCTAAAAACACCTTGAAGGCCTAAGATATAAAAATAAAAATTCTAAAAAATATTAATTTAACTAAAATAAAAGTTGGAGTAAATGGAGTAAAAAAATCTGATCTCATGTCAAAAAAAAAGAAGATGCAGAAAAGTTAACCGAAGAAATTAATAAGGTAATTGGAAAAGAAGTATTGGCCGAAGAAATAAAAAAAAAGAAACCGTGTTTAATGTTGAAAAGGCCGCAATGCCAAAAGAGGAAATTATAGATGGGATTGTACAACAAAATGAAGGATTAACCCTGGAAGACAAAAACAACATCAAGCTTATCAAGGAATTTAAAAACAAATACAATGAAGGAAAAGAAAACTACATTATTGAAACAACCGGTAAATTAAGAAAAACGCTACTAGAAAAAAAAACAAAATAAACATTAAATTGCAAAGAGTATACATAGAAGACTGTAACCCGCTTACTCAATGCTACCACTGCCTTAAGTTCGGCCACACAGCGCAAAGATGTCTCGCCAGGACGCAGCCCCCCATTTGCCCTCATTGCACAAAGGAGCACATTCTGTCTAAATGTGAAAATAAAGAACAACCTCCAACATGCAACAATTGCTGTGTTCAAAACAAAAGATTTAATATGAATTATTCTACAGAACACAGAGTTGATAGCATGAAATGTCTCTATCGGCAAAAAATGCTTCAACTAGCTAGAGAGCGCATCGACTATGAATAATACGGTAAATTTCATTTCTTTAAACTCTAATCTGAAACTTAAAAAATGAATGATTTTTTATGTAACGCATTAGATAAAAAAATGTACATTGAAGGAAATTTATGTCAATCTATGAAAGATTTTAACTTAATTTGCACTGAAAAAGGATTTACCCTATTTCATGTAAATATTAGAAGTTTAGAACGAAACATGGATGAATTAGTTATAACATTAAAAGAATTAAATTTTTTCCCGGGCCTGATTGTCTTAACAGAGACACACTCTGCAGGCGAAATCAATTACACTATTCCAGGCTACACATACCATGCGACAATAAACAAAATAAACAAAAACTCAGGTATCGGATTATTTATTTCTAACCAGTATAATGTTCTCAATATTAGAGAAATAATTTTTTTTTTTTTTATGTGACACCTCACAAGAGTGTCCCTGCCTGTGCAGTGTACAGACAGGGGAACTATGTCACCATCCGGTTGGGCGGCGGTGTGAGGCGGAATAAGGTAGGGGCTGTAGGAAGGGATTTATTAATGCGGGCCTTGAAGAGGCTCGGATTATAGGAGGGAGGAAAAACAAATGCCGGTAGCTCGTTCCACATACGAGCCGACTTACACAAAAACGAGTCGTAAAAACGGCCCGTTCTCATGAAGCCAACGCCAACCGTGAACGGGTGTTCAGTTCGTGTCCGTCGACGCGCACGTGCACCGGTGCATCAGCAATCAATGCTGCTAGCTCCTTGGAGCAGGCTCCATTGAAATACCTGTAGAACAGACACAGCATGCCTACATTGCGTCTATGCATTAGAGAAGGCAATCGGTCTGTTAACAACGGATTGTCAATCAGACGGATCGCTCTCCTTTGCACAGATTCAAGCAGGTTTATCAAGTATTTTGGGGCACCAGCCCAAAGGTGGCTCTCAAATTCAATAGTTGGGTGGACTTGAGACTTGTCCGGGTCAGCAGCTGGTCACTGTTGAAGAATCTCCTAGCCCTGTACAAGACGCCCAACTTTTTGGAGGCCTGATTTACTCGGGCTTCTATGGATCCCCGATACTTGAGCTGGTCTGATATAGTAACTCCAAGCATTTCAATGGAGTCTTTATTGGGGAGAGTGCTACCATCAAATTGCACCAGACAGTCATTGATCTCCCTCTTTGCCGAAATCAGACACGCTTGGGTTTTTGAGACGTTGAAACTGACCAAGTTGGCCTTACCCCAGGCACGAACCATCTCGAGGTGGTGGTCAATTTTTTGCTTCAATACTTCCCGAGCTGTTCGGACATCATAGGTGGAAGGGGGCCTGTCAAAAAGATAACCTTCGTGAACGGTGCTGTCATCAGCGTAGCAGTGAATTGGTGCACATTCAACGAGATCGTTGATGTGCAATAAAAACAGCGTCGGAGACAGCACAGATCCTTGCGGCACCCCCGCATTGATTTGGTACGGTGAGGAAGAAGAGCCGTCAACCACGGTTTGAATTGTTCTTCCCCTCAGAAAGTCCGCAATCCAACTATGCAGGTTTGGGTGGATCCCATACGATGGTAACTTCCCGATAAGCGCCCGGTGCCAGACTCTGTCAAAGGCTTTGGATATATCCAACCCAACGGTTTGAGTTTCACCAAAACGTTCCATGTACCGCCCCCAAATATGCGTCACATATCCGAGTAGATCGCCACACGATCGGTTTCGACGAAATCCATATTGCCGATCGCTTAGGATATTGTTATTCTCGAGATATGTGAGCAATTTGTTGTTAACCACCCTTTCTAATACCTTCGAGAGTATGGAAGTGATGGCTATGGGGCGGTAGTTAGAAGGGTCGGAGCGGTCCCCCTTTTTTGGGATTGGGTGGACGATTGCCTATTTCCAAAGATCTGGCACCTTTCCACCTTTGAGAGAGAGCCTAAATAATTTCGCGAGCACTGGAGTCATTTCTGCAGAACACCTCTTGAGGACCAAGGCAGGTATTCCGTCCGGCCCACTGGCTTTGTAGACTTTCAGCTCGTTCAAGACTCGGAGAACCTCTCTGTTCCGGATTTTCGGTTCCTCCATTTGAAAACCGCAGTGCGGAATGGAAGGGGGAGTCTCTCCGTTATCTTGAAGAGTTGAGTTTTCCGCGAAAATTTTGCCTAATAATTCAGCTTTCTCGCGGGCCGAGTTAGCCAGCCGACCATCAGGCTTGGTCAGAGGTGGGAAAGTGGTTCTGCAGAAATTTCTTCCGATCGAGCTAGCGAGTGACCAGAAAGCACGGCTACCAGTGGGGCAGTCAGCAAGCTTTTTCGCAATTCTCTGGTCGTGATCGCTCTTAGCTCTATTTAGAACTCTCTTACAATCCTTTGCCCGTTTTCGGTATTCCGAAAGGTTATTCATGGAGCTAATCTTCCGGAGTGCATTAAAAGCCGTATTTTAGAGTCTGACAGCTTCAGCACAGCGATAGTCAAATCACGGTTTTGTGCCCGCTCCAGAGGATTTGACGGAGAAGGGAATGTAGCAATCCATTGCTGATGTGATTACTTCTCCTACCTCGCGTGCACAAATTGATGGGTCCTCGGAGCTAAAGCATACAGTACTCCAAGGAAAGGCGCCGAAGAAAGACCGCATGCCGCATGCTCTTTACATGTTTGTCGGGTTGACGGTTCATGGAGGATGGGACAGAGGTGGTAATCAGGCAGTGGTCAGAGGATCCTAAAGGCGCTGTCACCTCCACTCTGTACCCGAGTGGCTCACTAGTGAGAAACAAATCGAGTAGGTTGGCTCGATGTGATGGGATGTCTGGTATTCTAGTCGGAGATTCTACGAGTTGGCTTAGTCCATGGATAAGAGCAAAGGATTCCGCTGATCTACCGGCAGAGTTTGTTGGGCCCGAGAACTTCAGCCATTGTTCATTATGAACATTGAAGTCCCCCAGGATTACAAACTCGGCCGATGGGTAGCGGGGCAAGAGAATATCTACAGTGTCACTCAAGTATTTTAACAACTCAACAGTGTCTGATTCGGCAAGGTTTGGTGAGCGATATAGGCACGCATAAATTTTCATCATACCGGTGAGATCCACACGTACCCATAACACTTCGTGTTTTGCGCTCTCGATATTTGCGAGACGAGCGCAGCTGATGTCAGCACGGCTGTAAAGGCAGACACCTCCTTTTGGCCTGAAAAGGCTTTCCAGATGATATCCTGGGCAGTTCAGATAGGAGGTATCTGGGGGCTCGGCAATCTGTGTTTCCGTAAGGAAGAGGAGATGGGGATTTTGTGAGAGAAGGTGGTGGTGGATGGGAGTTAGGTTGGTGTGCAGACCGCGAATGTTAGCGAAATTCACCTTCATCCTCGATCCACACTGAGGACTCCTACTGTTCGCTGTCGCTGAGTTTATATTAATTTGTTGTGAGTTCATAGTTTTTAAGTTTGTTTTATTTGTTTGTGGGATTTAGGATGGGTTGGGAAGGATTAGGTTAAATAGGTTGGGTGGGGAGTTGGAGAGTGGAGCAACTGGATACACCAAATGTAAGGTATGTTCTTCTGACTGCGGTTCTAGGCAATGGGCAGGAGAGTCCGGCTGTGGAGGTCGCCCAGTGCGCCCCAAACTCTAGATGCTGGGTCCTCACCGGTCACGAACCGGCACAACATCAGCGGCAGGGTTTTTTTCGCTGGCTGATGGGGCAGCCCGCCCTTGGTCGTGAGCCCAAGGGTCGGGCTCCTGTACTATCCAGCAGCCCGGACAGCGATAACCGGTTTACTGGATCTCCCTCAACCGGCCTCTCCCAGCCCGGCCCGCCCCGCAGTAAGTAGGCCGACCCATTCATCAGTGTGATCCAGAACGCACAACCCTCCATGAGCCCGGGCACCCCTGCTAAGTCACCAAACGTAGCAAACCACTTCAGGTGACCTGTGGCAGAGGTGTTGGTAACCCAGAGTATGGTTCCCGGGGCGGCGGTACCCATTGACCACCTCCCAAATTGTAAATTAATTAATGTTAGTAATGTTAACATATTAAATATAGAATTTAAAGACGTAAATAAATATTATAACATTATTGCTATACCCATTGACCACCTCCCAAATTGTAAAGTAATTAATGTTAGTAATGTTAACATATTAAATATAGAATTTAAAGACGTAAATAAATATTATAACATTATTGCTATTTATCGTACGCATACATCGATAGTACCTCAATTTATACATGAATTAAAAAATATTCTGTTAAATTTTAGAAATAAAAATACTATTATTGTTGGAGATATGAATTTAAATATTGCAAACGACTATTCTAGTAAACATAAAAACACATATCTAAATATGTTAGCAGAACTCAATTATTTATCGTGCATAAATTCTTATACTAGAAATGTTAAAGGTTAACGCCCCTCATGCTTAGATCACATTTTTACAAATATTCCTGATATCCAAAATATAAAATCAGCTGTCATTCATACAACTATCACTGATCATCATTCATGTATTTTTAACTATAAATTAAGCAATCCAACTTTGCCATTATTTAAACAAAATAATTACTCAAAAAAGTACTTAATATGGATACATTAAAACACCAATTAGAATCAGATATATGTTGTAAAATGTTTGAAGAAATAATATCTAAATGCATAAATGACTCGACAAATAATAATATAAGAACCAAATCCAAAGTGTCGAACTTGAAACCTATAAAACCATGGATTACTCATGGTTTAGTAGTATCTGTACGACATAAGCAAGCTCTTTACAAATTAACTACTCAACAACCAAATAATAAAAATTTACTAAAATCATTTTAAAGCATATAAAAACAAACTTTCATATATTATAAAAAATACAAAACAAAAGTATTATAAACAAAAGTTAAATCAGGCCGAAAATGATAGTAAAAGAGTGTGGACAGTTATAAATGAAATAATTAAAAAGAAAAAAAAACAAGAATAACGACATCGCTACTATATTTCATGACAACATGAAAACATGTTGTAAAGAAAATCCCTCAAAAGCTGCAAACATATTTAACACCTTCTTTGCGAACGTAGGGGAAAATCTTGCCAATCTCATTCATACTGACCCAAATATAACATTTCCAGACTGTAGTATTGATACTGACAATAATATAGCAACATTCCAAGTTACCACAGAGAACGAAATAATATCAATTATGAACGGTATGCAAGGAGGTTCTGCCCCGGGTTTTGATGGAATAACAGTTAATATTTTAAAAAATATTAAAAATCAAATTTCTAAACCGTTAAAACACATAATAAATGTAAGTTTCCAAAGCGGAGTGTTTCCATCAATCTACAAACAAACTACCATTACTCCAATATTTAAATCTGGTAACCCAGAAGAAGTTAGCAATTACCGACCCATATCAGTAATCTCGAACATAGCAAAAATTTTTGAAAAGATAGTTAAAAAAAGGATAAACCAATTTGTAAAATGTAATAAATTAATTAATGAAAATCAGTTCGGTTTTATGGAAGGTAGAAGCACTCAGGATGCAATTGCAAAATTAACTAATCTTGTTCATAATTCATTAGATAAATCATTAAAATGCATTGGAATTTTCATAGATCTTAAAAAAGCTTTTGATAGCATATCACACGACAAACTTATAAGTAAATTAAGAAACATTGGATTAAGTGGTACAGCTATAGAATGGATAAAAAGCTACCTTTTCAAACGCCCTCAAGTCGTAAAAATCAACGATGTACTTAGTCAACAAAAAACAAGTTACTTCGGCATACCTCAAGGTACAGTCCTGGGACCGTTACTGTTTATCATTTATGTAAATGACATATTCAATCAAAGATTAAATGGAAAAATAATATCTTATGCTGATGACACTGTCATAATAATTGAAGGTATTGATTGGAATAATGTTAATAACTTAGCAAATACTTATATTAATATACTGAAAAATTGGTTCGATAAAAACCTCCTCTCATTAAATACTGAAAAAAAAATGTATCCCATTCTCTATCAACAAATTTAAATCAATACAAGAATTAAAAATTATAATACATCAACTTAAATGTAACAGAACTAATTGCAATCAAGAATGTTCTATACAGTCTAACTTCTGAAATTAAATATCTTGGTATATATATATATATATAGATCAATCACTACCCTGTCTGGCAGCGAGGGGGAATCTCTCCTCGGTGATCCAGAGACTGACATTATGTTAGGGTCAGCTTGCAGGACTCCAGGGGCAAGCAAAATGAAGCGGAGGAAAGCCAGTCGTTCTGGGTTTGAAAAGATAAGAGCCATTACTTGGAATCTGGGAACGCTTACAGCAAAAAGCAAAGAATTGGCCGAATTGATGAGAAGACGTAGGATTGATATTGCATGCATTCAAGAAACCAAATGGAAAAATACAAATATAGACAAGTGCCGCTACCTAGAAACACAGACAAATGATTACAAACTGTATTACTACGGAGAAAGTAGTACCAGAAATGGAGTAGCCATAGTACTACAGCAAAGGTTTCATGAAAATGTGATAAAAGTAATAGCACCCAATGATAGAATTATAATGTTAAAACTGGTAATATGTAACGCTATTTACAATATCATTTGTGCATATGCACCACAAATGGGATGTGATAGAGAAGAAAGAGACAGTTTTTGGGACAAGCTGGAAGAATTAATCCAAAACATTCCAGAAAATGAAGCTATCATGATGGGGGCAGATATGAATGGGCATGTGGGGATGTCAAATAGTGGCCATGATACTAGCCATGGCGGCTTTGGATATGGAGCACGAAACGAACTAGGAGATGAGCTACTAAATTTCTCAGATGCATACGGTTTCACTATCGTGAACACATTCTACCAAAAGAAACCAGAACATCTCATAACCTACAAAAGTGGAAATGCTGCAACACAAATAGATTATTGGTTATGTAGAAACGAAATGAGAAAAATGCTCAGAGACTGTAAAGTTATCCCTGGTGAACCCCTTGCAACACAACATTGCCTACTATTGCTGGAATTACATTTAACTAGACATAAATTGTATAAGGACAAGATAAAACCAACAACCAAAATTAAGTGGTTCAATATCTCAAAAGAAAACGGAAAACAATTAACGTCAAAACTCCAAAACTGGATGCTTGAAAATCTCCAAAATGAAGAGACACAAAACCCAACTGAAATGTGGAAAGCATTTGAACAGGTATGTTTACAGGAAGCCAAACAACATCTGGGAGTCTCCAAAGGTAAACTGAAAATAAAGAAGGAATCATGGTGGTGGACAAACGAGGTGCAAAAATGTGTAAAAGAGAAGAAAACTGCTTTCAGAAACTGGTCACAATGTAAGTGCTATAACGAGAAAGAGCAACTCCGGATAGTGTATAAGCAAATCAAAAAGACAGTAAAGAAAATAGTTGCCTCTGCACAACATGAGGCATTGAGAGAGCTGTATGATGACCTAGAAACACCCAACGGAGTGCAAAGAATATACAAAATCGCAGCACACAGGAGAGAAAGGGCCAAATCTATTAGAACACCCAAATACATAGAAAACACTGACGGTGAGTTGATCACAGACGAAATCAAAATATGTGAAAGATGGAAAGATTATTATTCTACATTACTGAACGAAGAATTTCCACGTGTCAGAGAAACCAGTGCTGGGGCCAGTTGAAGAAATCACTCCGACAGAAGTTAAAGTAGCCATATCACAAATGAAAAAGGGGAAAGCAGTGGGGCCAGACAATATTCCAGCCGAATTATGGAAAGAGTGTGGGGAAGTGGGACATAAATGGCTGTGCAACCTGTATAATAAAGTACTGACCGGAGAACCAATGCCAGAAAGCTTTAGGAAAAGCTATCTTCTTCCATTTTACAAAAATAAGGGAGACTCTAGGAAGTGCGACAATTATAGAGGGATAAAGCTTATATCTCACACCATGAAAATATATGAGAGGATTATAAACACACGAATTAGGAATATTGTAAAAATACACGACGATCAATGCGGCTTTGTATCGGGGAAATCAACAATAGATGCTATTCAAACAGTCAGAATCATAGTTGAAAAATATCGAGATGCAAAAAAAGATTTACACATGGTATTTATAGACTTGGAAAAAGCATTTGACAGGGTACCCCGAAGCCTGATATGGGCGGCATTGAGATCTCATAACGTACCAGAAGGATATGTGCTCTCCATACAAGATATGTATACAGACGTAGAAACACGAGTAAGATGCACATCAGGGATGTCACCAACATTTCCAATTAAAGTGGGGGTACACCAAGGATCTGTCCTCAGCCCATTGCTATTCATAATGGTCATGAATTACCTAACGAGTCAAGAAATGAACAGTATTCTCAAGACTATGCTTTTTGCAGATGATGTAGTACTGATAGAAGAAAATCATTGTGATCTACAAAATAGCCTGGAAAGGTGGAGAAAGATCCTGGAGGATAATGGACTAAAAATTAGCAGGAAAAAGACGGAATATTTGTATTTACCATTTGAAGACCCAAATGCTGTAACTCCTTCGATGCAATTGGATGGAGTAACATTAGCCAACTGTGACTCATTTAAGTATCTGGGCTCACTCATCCACAGAGACGGAGGATGTGCAGCGGATGTCAACCATAGGATAGGAGTGGGATGGATGAAATTTAGATCCGTAACTGGAATTTTGTGCGACACGAAAATGCCAATAAAACTTAAAGGAAAGACATACCAGACTATTGTTAGACCCGCGATAATGTATGGCTCCGAATGCTGGACTATGTACAACTCCTACTCTAGGCAACTCGAATCAGCAGAAATGCGAATGCTTAGATGGACGGCAGGAGTATCATTAAAATATAAAATTAAAAGCTCACGCATTCGTGGTAGCCTGGGTGTCACTGACATAAACAGTAAGCTAGAGGAACGACAGTTAAGATGGTATGGGCACATAAGACGGAGACCACCAGACCACACAGTGAAGCAGGCAATGTCTATAGAGCTTCAAAGACAGTCATCCAGAGGTAGACCAAAGAACTCCTGGATGACCCAATGCTCCAAAATCCTACAAAGAAACGGCCTAGATGAAAGCGACACTCAGAACCGAAGAAGCTATAACCTGAGAACGAGAAGAGCCGACCCCAACAGCCTACCTAGGCAATGAGTTGGGATAGTGCTAGGAAGAAGAAGAAGGTATATATATAGATCAACATTTTAAATGGAAAAAACAAATTTGTGAACTTGTCAAAAGAATTAGAAAATGTATTTATATATTTATAAGACTTAGAAATATTCTTAGACTAGAAAACCTAAAAAGAGTGTACTATGCAATTATACAATCTATATTACAATATGGTATTATTGGCTGGGGAGGAACTTATAACAATATATTAAATCCACTTAAAATAGTTCAAAGATTGATAATTAAAGTAATATTGAAAAAACCATCCAAATTTTCTACTGAGATTCTCTTTTCAATATTCAATGTACCCACAATAGACAATATATTAAAAAATATTCAATTCTACAAATTTATAAAGAAATACAGTTAAATAATTAGCAAGATCAATTCATCAGCAAGATATCAAAAAACTATCACAATCCCAAAACTTAATACAAAGCACACACAAAATACCTATCTCTATCTAGGTATAACATATTTTAACATCCTTCCATTATATCTAAAAAATATTGAAGATATTCAGGAATTTAAAATTAAATTAAAAAATTACCTAAAACTACTATAAAAGTCCATATCTTACTCTTATTATTATTTCCTTCAAATCTTGAAACTGTATTATTGAAAAAATCTTGCCTATTTCTTACTTATCCCTTTGGTTTTGCAAATATATTATTTACTTACTTACATGATTCCATATAATTGAGCTAGGATTCACTCACCAAACAAAAGAGCCTCGTCTCTTTATGGTGAGGAAAAGCTATTATTATTTACCTTTATAACACTGTATAATATGTATAAATTGTATATTTATTGAAGAAAACATACAAATATTTAAAAAAAATAAAAATAAATAAAATGTTGGCTCAGAGGGTTGGAGCCGGCAACACATCCTCATACATAAGCTCACATTTCACCACAACCTCAGATAACACATCTGCTCTGATGATGGACTCTGCAATACTGTCCGAAACGATGGCTAAAGAAGGAGTTAGCGCAACACGGCATAACATCATAAAAACAACAAAAATAACTTTGTTATCTTTTTTATATTGTAGGGAACTTGCATTTATATTTATACTAGGCATCGGAATTCGATGGGGAGTTGTAATTTATTTATTTATTTATTAACGGACATCGTCCAAATTACAAAATAATAACAGGAATACAGTAAAATGATAAATACAGGAGTTGACAAAGGTACATGAAAGCAAAGACATAAGGCAGATATAATATAAGAAAATAAAGTGATAAGTCGAATCAAGTCAAGACTACGCCGTGGGTCAGGACCACAGGACACTTATAATATTCGGTCACTCGTTTAGCGACTGGCAAAAATCATTCAGACTTATCCCAAAAAAGTTAAGGTTTTGACTTGAGTTGACCAGTCTACACATTCTGGACAGTGGTGAATAATATCCATAATTTGTCGAATGATGGTTGAGGAAGGGCAGTTCCTTATTTCTGAGTCTGTGCGAGGGGATATTGAAGGGAATGAGTTGCAGTAGAGTAGGTGAATCAATAATACCATTTTTTATTTTGAAGAAGCAAATGAAGTCATTTCTTTCCCGACGGACTTCCAAAGGATAATGCGTAATTAGGTACTCTTGCTGTGCTATTTTTCCAAATTTCAATTTAACTGACCAATTATTTTTTTTATAACGATGATTAGATTAAATTGATGAAAAATATTCCTCCAAGGAATGGGTGCTATTAAGTGAGAAACAAAAGCAATCATTCTCCTACCTTCAGCAGTCATATAATTCCTTTCGGCATAGAGGTCGTGGATGCCTAACCATACGTTGGCTGTGTTGTTGCCCATGAAGGTCAGCAGAACGTTCATCTCGTCCTCCGAGGCCGGCACCGCGAGCGTCGCACCTTCAAGGGAGCACGTCATCACGGCTTCTCTCCATCGCATAATATCTGTGTGTTCCTTGTAAAACATCTTCGTCACTTTAGAGTAGGTGTAATCATTTCGGAAAAATGGGTCCGACTCCTCCTTTGGTGGAACTAAGAAAGAAATTCATCTGAGCACAGTATTTATTTGTATGCACATCCAAACGCCACAATCAGTTATAATACTATTGCATTTACGTTTTAAATGTTCACAGCAATTGGAAGAAGATCGGGAAAAGGAATATAACACCCCGATCTCGATTGATCATTTTTATTGTAAGGCGTATTTTTTTTCTTTTTTGATGAATATAATATCTATTAAAAGTTTAAATTAAATACTATACTATCATAATAAGTAATAAAAAAAATTGTTTTGATTCTTACCTTCTTTGGCCAAAGCTGTGACGCCGACACAAATACACAAACATAATACGCACCAAGACATGATGTTTGTTCTTCACGACAAAAGTTGAATTCAATAAAAGAATAAGATTGACGCGAATTTTATGCAGATATTTATGAAGCATATCTCCAGTGGCCCCGAACCGAGAAACATTATCTACTATATGTATTGAAAAAATTACGAAATAACTTTACATATTAAGCTTATCTTACGGCCTTAGGACTCCAGACTAGGTACAAGACAATATTATGTTAACAATGATTCACAAGCTTAAAAATAACATAATTCCATTATTATTTTGTTTATTGTTTACCAGTTTTATTCAGTAATATTGTTATTAAATTTACAAAAATTAGTTAAAAAATTTTAAACAATTTCTGCTGTCCAGTAATTTAATAGACGTGACAGCTGTTTCGCCCTTTCAAAGCACTATCAAACTGTGGTGAAGCTACCTACAGACGGTATATTTATATTATTTTCATGTAATAAAAACATGCTTTCTAATTATCAGCAAACTAATATTATGTACCATGAAAATACAATTTTCCTCCGAGAAGTTGCGATTTTTGAGGGTGCCCAAAATAAAATGAATGTGCACAAAAACAGCGGTTTATATAAAAGATAAAACGATATAATTGCCTTCAAAAAGCCTCAAAGGAAGCCACAAATCTTGGCACTTTTCGTACCGTCCGTTTTTTGCAACTTACGTGAAAAAATGTAATTGTATAAATATATATTTATTTTACAATTTTTTTGTCTCACGGAAAGCAATCGACACAAACCGAGAGCAGTAAGAACCTGTGCAGAAAATTAAGATCGTTGTAGTAAGGTAACGGTCTGCAGCGCAGTTCAGTGTGGAACTTTTTTGCGCAAGGTGCTACAGCATTTGGTTTATGTTGATTGCTTATAGACCCTTGGGACGACGGGCTGACCATATTTCTTCAGGTATTTTTGTTTTGTTAATATTTGTTTTTCCTTCTTGCATGAATAGAATACATGCACCTCGATAAAGATTCAAAATAAACAAACAAATAAATTACCGTACAGAGCCGGTTGAATCGACGTACCCAATACCTGCGCTAGGCTCTCTGAAATGCAATTTCGTTGCTTGATTGTGTGAATTTTAGGTCACAATTTTTAGGAAATTTAAGCCATTGACTGATATCATTATAACACTTTTTGTTAAATGTTTGAATAAGAAAGGGGGCAGAATTTTTCAATTACGGGTGGCACTACATAATAGTTAACAGAGACGGTATGGTTGATTTGTCCATGGCGTCTTAAGAAATGGTCTTATTGAGTCGTCAATGACAATTATAATTATATGCATATACACATTTGAGGCAATCTGACATCAATAAACAAATAAAAATAATTTTATTTTAAAATTGTAAGGTTATATATAGCCATCAATGAAATATATATCATATAAAAAGAAGATAATACAAATAAAATTGAACGAAATATGACACAGATAAATAAAAAGGTCACGGTCTCAACTAGGAATCGAACCCAGGATCTTCATAAATATTTGCTCAAAAGGTTAAAGCTTGTTGTAACTGAATGATTTTTGTGAAGGTAAACGTACAAAATGTTATCCATCGCCGTCAAAAAGCTCCAATGTTATCTGTTGCTGATTATTCAGCGAATCTGTTATTCTGACCTATCATGTCAGTAAAACACATTAAATCAACACTAAAAATATATTTTTACGACACCGGGGTTTCCCGTGAGATATATTTCATTAATACTCATATGTATTATGTTTTCAATAAACTAAATTCATCACAATTAAGTAGTAGTATAATAATTGTGCATATTTATTTATTTATTCAGTAGGCCCATAGGATTTTTTTCCTCAGGGCCTGTGTCATCTTTGAGGATGCAGTGTGGTGGGTAGTTTTAGGGAAAGGAAGGATAGAAAGCTCTGGGAAGGAAAAATGTATGAGGGATGTGTACAAATCTGGGTATGGAATGTGTGTAAGTGCAAGCGAGATAGCATGCTTGCGAGATGCAATAAAAGAGGATAGGCCCTCTTTTGTTACTACAGCTCCCCCAAAAATACCAGCACAAGATCACAAATGATTACTGTGTGTGATTGGTGTAAATTAAACACGATTTTTGAGGAGACAGAACGAACTGGAACGTTTATTTTAATTACTTTTAAAACCATAGACAAGATAATCAAAGATAACAGATCATTTTGATATAAGAAATTAACACCGCCACTTATCAAAATAATGTAGGTACACAATACACATATTACAAAAGGAATATGAACACTGTTAATTCTTTACATCCTGTATACCCAATAACTGCATAAAATAATAATGCTTAGTACTAGCTAAACCCTTTGTAAATATTTCTGCTGGCATTTCAGCAGTTTCCAAATATTTCAATACTACAATTTTATCATTAACACATTCTTTACAAAAATGGTATCATACATCAATATGCTTAGTTCTTTTGCTAAAGCTATTATTTGAAGACAGCTTAATCGCACCCTGATTATCATTAAACAAAGATATGGTGTATGACTCATCGGTTATTTCTTTTGACAAATTACTTAAATAAATAGCTTCCCTACAAGCTTCAGCCACACCCATATATTCGGCTTCAGTGCTCGAAAGAGCGACGGTTTTTTGCTTTTTAGCTTCCCAAGAAATAACACATCCAGCTAAACTATAACAGAAACCTGTAAAAGACCTCCGATCTATGATATTGTTTCCCCAATCTGCATCAACAAATCCTTCTAATTTTGAATTACCATATCTAGTATATTTCAATCCAAAATGTTTAGTTTTCTTAAGATATCTTAAAATTCGTTTAGCGTATAACCAAGTTTCCTGGTTATAGCAATTATTAAATTGACTCAGAAAACTTACTGCAAAAGCTATATCAGGTCTTGTTAACACCGCCAAATACATAAGTCCGCCAATAAGCTGCTGATAAGGTATTTGACTTTCACAATTTTTAGATTCTTTGTTAATATTCAATTTAGCCTCTAAAGGTGTATCTGCTACTTTACAATCTGCCATGTTAAATCTATTTAACAACTGATTAACATAATTCTCCTGGCTTAAGCGCTTGTTATATGATAACGAAATTTCGCAAACTGTCAAAATGTCTTCATTTTTTTGTCACTAGAGGGCGGTAGTTGTACATTAATGAACTTGTTAAAATATAACGTCACATGTGCGTTTGTCGCAAAGCAATGAACGTATAATATGAATGTGAAATATTAAGTAAAACAAACAACTTAGTAAAAAGGTATGACTTATTTGCAGAACCTACTATTTTGGTAAAGCTTTTAATTTGACATTTTCTATAAATGTTTCATCATTCACTTGCTGTTGTCATTAGTGTTGAGGAACATTTCCTATACATATAGTTTGTTTTACACGGTGTTCGGAAACTCGTGGTATAAACGGTAAAACCCTTTATAGGTCATAAGCTAAAAACGGATAGTTTTGAGACCTGCAACATTAAGGTTTATATTTCTTTATGTTTACAAGTTATAAGCCCTTGGGTTGTAATCATTCTGAGGTCTTGAATCGAACCAACCGCCCGAAGTTCGCACATGTTGAGTAAATTTACGAAAATCGCGTCCTGGTCAGTTTCTCTATCAAAGCAGTTATTCCCCTATAACGCAAATAAATAAAAGTACATTTTTCCTTACCAATCTGTCGTTTTGTAATGAAAACAATAATTTTATATCATTTTTTTTAAATGGACACCGGTCAGAAAAAAACCCGCTGGAAAATCGAAAATTTCAAAAAAGCTAAGCAAAAAAAAATTTTTTTCTGTTCATCAAAATGAATATAGAATACATAAATAAAACCATTAAGGGCGTATCGTTTAAAAAAAAGTTGTCCTATAAAGGGATAACTTGTGAATAACCTTTCATTTATTGTCAATTTTGGGTTATGACTTTTTTTATTTGAGCTTTCGTTTTCGAGAAAATCGAAGGTGGATTTATTTGGTAAATTTCTTAATTTTATATTTGATAGAATATCTATACATATTAATAACATCATTAATAAATTGACCTCGAGAAATAAAAGAAATTTTATTTTTTTATTTATATATTTGTTAAATTATTCTGTGTTATTTAGTACAACTAAACAATAATCTTTTTTCATTTATTCGGTACTTGAAGCATACCTTGTTTGGAGTATTTTTTCCGGCTGCCATGGATAAATCATATATTGATCTACAATGAGAAAAATAATATTATTGTTTGGAACTTTACAACACAACACATAGATAGAATATCTTTGATTTGACAACGTGTGAATGGTTACGTGTTTAAACGCAGAAAAGCGATGGTATTGTTAATTTCCTTAAAAAGATTTTTTTATCTGTTTAATCTAAAGATAAAAATAAAAAACGGTAATAAACTTGTTAATCCTCATAACGAAAATCGTCATTTTTCTCCCATAGTGCCATGACGGTCACCGGTGACCGCAGTTAATTTTCTTGATTTTCATGGAAAATTTTGGTAAAAAAAAAGGAATACGTTTTGATGGTCGCCGATGCCATCTGAGTATTTTTTTTTCAAATTTAAAATGGTAATGTTTCTTCATTTCCACAATGGCGTTCAACGTGTTAATACCCCTTACCATGTAAGGTAGGGACAGTGTAAAACTTGACTTGTTTTCACTTAAAACTTCCGATTTTACCAAACCAACAAATGATCTGGCGTGAGATGGTAATTTTTGGTTTAATTACCAAGCGTGCCCTATGAAAAAACGTTCACTCTCCCTCTTAGTCAGAGCGCGTAAAGACAATGAATTCTCTCACACATACTTGCATAAAAATGCCGCCAGTAAACATCATGACGTTCGTGATAACCGTTAGGAAAAGGAACGCATATTAAATGTTGTATTTTACGCCTTTTAAAAAATATGACACTTGAAAAAATACAATACGTCAAATTTACATGAAAAAAGAGAATTTGTGAGTACTTACTGTTTTTGTAGCTTACTTAGATTATTGCAATTCTTTAAGTGAGTCGGTATTCTACTTTTAGACACATTAATGAAACATTTTAATGGCATTTTTGAAATATATACGCCGTAAAACAGGGAGCCTATAGTTTCACCGCCATCACCGTGGGCTTCCATCCCGGAATAAGTAAAAAAAACTGTGAAATGTGTTGAAAATTTGGTGCAAGATGAAGTATTTATTTAATTGTTAATATCCAGATAGCATAACGATAATAAGAGGCCGTACTTCTACAGATGTGTGTATTATATACATATTTTAAATTAAAAATATTGTGTAAAGCCGTTATTAACGCGATAATCATAGATCCAAGTTTTAAAAGTGGGTTGTATGGTGTATCAATGTTTTTATTTTTTATGGTCGAATGCCTACAACAACTACAAAAAAAATAAGCAGTAACTAACTAACTAACTAACCATCACGCCGTTTCCCCGCAGGGGTAGGCAGAGAGGACGGACCGCCAAACAACTCGGTCTTGGCACACACTCCTTGCCTCATTCACATTCATACATCGTCTCATACATACTCTTCTATTATTCTGACTCTTGACATGGCCCGACTCGAGTATCTGATTCACTTGATCGTGCCATGTCTTCCTCGGGCGTCCCCGACTTCTGCTACCATTCGCAATTGCATTTTATATCCTCCTTACACTCCTATCTTCGCTCATTCGCTCTACATGCCCAAACCATCTAAGCGTCCCTTTCTTAATCTTACTCATTACGCTTACATCAGCCTTGCACTCTTTGCGGATCTCCACATTCCTCACACGATCAAACATGGTTTTACCACACATACGCCTCAGGGATCTCATTTCAACAGCATTCAATCTACTTTCATCCTTTCTTTGCCAGTTCCATGCCTCACTTCCATACATCAAGGTAGGTACCAGCACTCCGTTGTGGACTGCTAACTTCGCTTCTTTGGACAATTTTTTGTTAGCGCCAACGGCGTTCAGTCCTCCATTAACGGAATTACCTGCGTTTACCCTTCTTTCAATATCTCTGTCAGCCTTCCCATCTCTCGTAAACATACTTCCTAAATACACAAACTCATCCACCTGCTCCAAGTATTCCTCATTTACAATTATATTGCACACTGTTTTCGTACTCTCTCTTTCAAAGACCATTACTTTAGACTTACTTACATTCATCATTAACTCATTCTTCATGCATACTTCGTTCATCCTAGACACGAGAGACTGTAGATCTTCTATACTATTAGCAATCAGCACCGCATCATCAGCATACAAAAGGCAACATACTTTCAAATTATTCAAATTCGCGCCCAATCCCACCTCTTTCATTTCTTGCATACAATTATCCATGTATAGATTGAATAACCACGGTGACATTACGCAGCCTTGTTTAACACCTTTTGTGATATCAAACCACCCCGTAAAATCACCGTTCACCCTAACACATGCAACGCTTCCCTCATACAGAGACGCAATTGCCTGAGTCAGATTTGTATTCACTCCATACTTGGACAACACCTTCCATAGCTTTTTCCTGTCGACTCGGTCGTATGTGTAGCGTCGATATTAATCCATTGAATAATTAATAATAAACCGCTCGACCTACTTAGGTACGTACTTGCTACTTGCCACTTAGGTACGTATTTGCAGCCGAAATCAAAACAAAGCAACCTACCTGTTTCAAGACCTACTTGCCTACTCGCGACAATACTAACGCGCACTCAGTCCGGGATACTACGAGAACTCGCCAGAAGGTTCGAGTCTACGGCCTATGCATAATCGCCGCAATGTCGAAGGTTCCCGAAACACACAGTCTGTGCGAGTGCCTAGAATTTAGTTGTCATCCATCTACCTACTGCCGCCGTCGGCCGAGTAGTATAAATAAGCCCGACGAAGCGAGCCAGTCAGTCAGTCATAATTTCGCCGTCAGTCTACAAGGCTCAACGAGTGATCACCCGCGCTCTTCTTACTAGCGCGAGGGACACGTACCCGGCTTCGCCCTTATCATCATGGACTCTATCGGGACATCATCATAGCGCCTCGGCCACGTCCGCGGCCAGCGCTACTCGGATTACAAGCGCCCTGGTTCCAGCGTCTCTGACCAGCGCTTCTTCCACGCTACCATGACCACCACGAGGACACGCAGCATCCTCACTGGTCTACATCGTTCCCGTTCAACCGCCTATAAGGTCCGTCGCACCTTCGGCCGTCTCGTCAGCACTGGAGTGCCTGAAGACCTACGTTCTTCGCCAGTGCCTGACCTCCATCGAGTCCCGGTCACCAGCGCCCGGCGTCGACTCACTGACCCGCGCTTGACCTGCCAACTCATCACAGCAGCAACCGGAGTATTCTACATCTGTGCTTCATCATCTCCTTGTCACGGCTACTGACTCACCAATAAACACATGTGACCTTCACAACCTTCTTTCATTTCGTGCCTCACCATCGATCCCCAAAGTGGTGACCCCGACGTGATCTGCAGCCCGACGTGATAGTGTTACCCCGACTCACCGGTAACCCCGTCTCAAAATGGGTGATCAGTAAAGGCACCACGGAGCAGCATGCACCAGATCATCTCCGCACAAGCGCGGATAATAGTGCCACCATGGTTATCTGAGTGAATCTTCAACCTGTGTTGTGAACATGTGTTTTGCAAAATTTTTTTTTATGAAGTGTCACAGTTTAAAAGACATTCGTCTCCGAGCTATTTCTTCTATCGCAGCCCTCAGCAAAGCTGCTGGGAAGGGGGTGTCTGTAGCGTCGATATTAATCCATTGAATAATTAATAATAAACCGCTCGACCTACTTAGGTACGTACTTGCTACTTGCCACTTAGGTACGTATTTGCAGCCGAAATCAAAACAAAGCAACCTACCTGTTTCAAGACCTACTTGCCTACTCGCGACAATACTAACGCGCACTCAGTCCGGGATACTACGAGAACTCGCCAGAAGGTTCGAGTCTACGGCCTATGCATAATCGCCGCAATGTCGAAGGTTCCCGAAACACACATTCTGTGCGAGTGCCTAGAATTTAGTTGCCATCCATCTACCTACTGCCGCCGTCGGCCGAGTAGTATAAATAAGCCCGACGCAGCGAGCCAGTCAGTCAGTCATAATTTTGCCGCCAGTCTACAAGGCTCAACGAGTGATCACCCGCGCTCTTCTTACTACCGCGAGGGACACGTACCTGACTTCGCCCGTAAAATCATGGACTCTATCGGGACATCATCATAGCGCCTCGGCCACGTCCGCGGCCAGCGCTACTCGGATTACAAGCGCCCTGGTTCCAGTGTCTCTGACCAGCGCTTCTTCCACGCTATTATGACCACCACGAGGACACGCAGCATCCTCACTGGTCTACATCGTTTCCGTTCAACCGCCTACAAGGTCCGTCGCACCTTCGGCCGTCTCGTCAGCACTGGAGTGCCTGAAGACCTACGTTCTTCGCCAGTGCCTGACCTCCATCGAGTCCCGGTCACCAGCGCCCGGCGTCGACTCACTGACCCGCGCTTGATCAGCACATCACAGCCAGCATCCGGTATATTCTTCTGTCCAGCGTCATCTCCTCGTCACGGCAACTGACTCAATAAACACATGTGACCTTCACAACCTTCTTTCATTTCGTGCCTCACCGTAGATCCCCAAATATGCTTTTTGTAGATCTACAAAGGCACAGAAAAGTTTCTGGTTTTTTGCCAGAAACTTTTCAGTGAGCATACGCAATGAGAAGATCTGGTCCATGCACCCCCTTCCACTCATAAAAGCACCTTGCACATCCCATATTTTATCTTTTGTTTCCTTTCTTACTCTTTCAATCAAAATTCTACCATACAGCTTGCCAACTGAACTTAGCAGGCTAATAGCCCTATGATTCCCACATTCCATACGTGACCCTTTACCTTTGTATAATGGCATGATCACAGCCCTTCTCCAATCTAAAGGCGTATAACCTTCCTTTAAACATTGGTTAAAAAGATTGCACAACCACGTGAGAATTATACGGCTACCTCCTTTAAAATATTCAGCAGCAATATTGTCAAACCCGACAGCCTTACCATTCTTCATACATTTAATCGAACTTTCTATCTCATCCATGCTAATTTCGGTAACATTCACTCCATCGTCATTCATATCTGATTCGCCGCTGGAATCACTGTTACTCACTTCGCTTTCGAAGACTTCCTCGAAATAATTCATCCATCTCTCTTTTATTTTTTCCTCATTCGTCAACATTTTTCCATCTTTTGATTTTATCACTTTCATGCTTCCGTTTTCTGGGCCACTCCGGGACCTTTTGACTTCTTTCCAAAACAACTTAATGTTTTCTTGGAAATGGTTAGTCATTTTCATTCCTTCTTCCTCTTCCAGGCGTTTCTTTCGTTCTTTCACTCCAACTCTTACTTTTTTCTTACATTCCTTATATACTTCTTTCGCTCGATACTTCTCTTCGCTGGAAGCACTGCCAGCCGCAATCAGACATAACCATGCTTTCTTCTTCTCTGAGACTAGTGCTTTAATCTCATCATCCCACCATGCATCACCTTTCTTCCTACCTTGCGTACTTATTCCACAAACTTCCCTAGCAGATTCACAAAGACACACTTTTATGTGGTTCCATGTTTCGTCTATGCTTAGACCATCCATTTCCTTCGCATTCAATCTTATCTCTGCACAATTCACATACTTACTTCTCACATTATCGTTTTGTAGTTTTTCTATTTTGACTCTTGTTGGAGTTAGTACCGTTTTCACTTTAGAGCGCCAACCGCGAAAGAGGTTTACTCTTGACACTACAAGAAAGTGGTCAGTTTCGACCTCAGCCCCTCTGAAAACTCTTGTGTCCTCGGTAACAGCTCTCAACCTAGAGTCAATTACTACAAAATCAATAATTGACCTCTCATTTCCTCTTTCCCACGTATATTGGTGGATACCTTTATGATCGAAGAAAGTATTCGACACAAACAGGTTCCACTCTAAACATACTTCAAGTATTCTGTTCCCGTTGTCATTCGTTCTTTTATCCCCAAACATACCTAAGACCGAATCAAATCCGTCACGTCTAATTCCCACCCACCCATTCAAATCGCCTGCCATTATAATCCTTTCGTTCATATTTTTTAGTCTCACTACATCATTCACACCAGTCCAAAAATCATCTTTCACTTCATCGCTTTCAGAATTAACAGGGGCGTAGCAAATAACAAGAAACACCCTTGTCAAACCGATTTTAAATCTGATCCACATTATTCTCGGACTTACACATTCATACTGCAACATACATTCAATCATTCTGGGAGACAGTAGCGCTGCAACACCTTGACAAGCCCTCTCCGTATCTGGTCTCCCAGACCAAATGACGAGCCTATCATTATGCTGCATTGTACCGCTACCCTTTTTCATACTCTCTGTTATACACAGTACGTCCAAACATTTGCTCACCATTGTATCACACAGTTCGTTCATCTTTCTTTCCATTCCTCCTCTAATGTTCCATGTACCAATTCGACATTGATCACTTTCCGTCCTCCTCTTTGCGCCACCGAAGGGTTGGCGATGTGATGGATAGCGAACCTCATCGACATCTTTGTCGGCCATTCCCTTCCAAGTACTACTTAAACATCTTACTTATACAACTTAACATATCGTTACACACATAAAAAATACATATTTATACGCTTAATATAACATTTAACTTAATCCTAAACTCAACCAAAGAAAAAACTGTTCCAGAATGGCTAAACAAATACACTTCCACTAAAAATAGATAGTTTATCACTGTATAATTGTTTTAAAATACTCCATGTAGACAGCAAACCAAAGAGCGCGGGTTCACTCCGATTTCATCCTTCATTTCCGATGTCATTATTCCACGCGCGGAAGGGCACGAGCGGTGGGGATCGGAGGTCGCGGCAGGGGTTGCATGAGTCGCCAAATGACTCTCTTCTTGTTCGGGTTAGGGGTAGATTCCGAGAAACGACGATTCTGTGGCCTGTGATATGGCCCACACACATGGCCCACATTCTATAACGGCACTGTATGCGTCAGCGGGGTTTGCAGTATTGGTGCGGGTGGACGAGGGGCAAGGGGCAAGGGCCGAAGGGATGATCACATCTGGTGAATGTTCAAAGCACTGGTCTCGTATTATAGACACTGGAATTCACACATCTTGGGATTAGCAATATTATTTGTCACCTATTCTTAAAGTCGTTATACGTCCACACTGGTCACAGTAAAATTAGTTTTTAGTACACTTAAGCAACTTGTATACAGTAAGGAACATTTATTGACACGTTTAAGGGCGGAATATATGAATTATCCCTTGTAATTGTCGACGAAAGACGAGACCGACCAAAACGCGTCAGGCTGCTCCGAGAGCCCGACTAATTCAATAAGCAGTATGAAAAATAATAGTCCATTAATTGGTAACAAAGAATATGAAGTCTGAGAATGACATACGAGAGGTAGTATTAAGCCGTTTTAGAGAGCCGTTTTCCAGCAAATCACCATTCTGCCCTATAACCCACTCTTAAGGTAACTGTACCATTAACTTTATCAATATTAACACTCATCCCTAAACAATTTTTGACTTGACCTAAATCTTTTATTTTAAATTTTGAAACCAATACATTTTTCAAATATTTACATTCAACATTATCATCTGAAAACACAAAAAAATCATCTACATACAAAGTAACTATTGTCTTTTTATAATCCTTAATTTTTGTGTATAAACATGGTTCTAACATGGAGCGCTTATAGCCTATACCAACAAGACATTCATCTACCTTCTTGTACCAGGCCCTTGAGGATTGCTTAAGACCGTAAATAGCTCGATTCAATTTAAGTACTTTATTATTATCATTTTGAGAATCTAATAAACATTCTGGTAATTGCATGTAAATTGTTTCCTCAAGGTCCCCGTTCAAGAACGCTGTAGTAACATCTAGATGTGTAACATCTAATCCAAGTTTGACAGATTTTTTTTTTTTTTTTTTTTTTTTTTTTCTTTTTTATTTTTATTTTTTTTTTATTTTTTTTTTTTTATTTTTTTAGACAATGTATAGATAGTCCCACGAAGCTGCCACATGGCTGCTTGTCTGCAGGTTCTATCTCAGTATACAGTTATAATACAATAAATAAAATAAATAACAGACTCTTACATACAATCGTCCCAAGTACACTAACACTTTGAATGACAATACGATAACATACATTCAAAAATACAAGACAATATAGCACATAGATAACACACATTCAAAGTAAGACATATACGATAACACAATGTAATAGAATTAACATAACACAAATAAAAAGCTTGCTAGTGAACAAAAAAAAAAAAAAAAACTACATTCATTTATATTAGAATTTAAACTTTCAATTAATGTCTTTCCTTTTCTTATTTGTTTGCTCTATTTTTTATAGATATACAGATTTTTCATTTATAAGCCACATCTTTACAGTTTTCATGCTTAAACTCTTATTTTCTGAAAAAACAAATTTATTTTTGAGCTTATTAAAAATCACTGGTACACAGTACTCCAGCGTTCGGCTTCCATACTTATTTGTTATTTTAGGTATTTTCAGCCCTTTGTTTTCTGTAAGACGTGTGCTGTGACTATGTACCAGTGGTTTTTTATAAGTACTATCGCCCCAGTTATCTTTAATGGTAAGGAACCAAAATAAACCTTTTATTGGGAGCAGGCCCTCAGCACAATATAAGAGTTGCACATTGTGTCTTTGTCTATACATATTAGGTGATACAATTTTTTTAATGATAGAGGTTTGCAAATTTTGTACATACTTAATATATGTCATGCTTGTATTTCCCCAGCTTCTAATTCCATATCTAAGAATAGATTCTACTAATGAGAAATATACTAGTTTGAGTGTGCTATGAGGCAAGACAAATTTTAATTTATAGAAACTGTTTGCTAGAGCTCTTAGCTGGTTACATATTTTAGTAACTTGCTTATCCCATTTAAATGTGTTATCTACTTTTAATCCCAGATAAGTATACTCGTTGACAAAATCAATTTTCTCACATTGGCAGTTGGATATTATTTTTCTATGGATGCATTCAAAGTTATGTGCGGTTAGTTTGGGGATATTCCACATTTTCAAACTTGGTGATCTGATATACATGCATTTTGTTTTCTTTACATTTATAACCAATCCTACATCGTGTGCCCATTTTAGCAGTTCATCAAAGTCGGTTTGCAATTCTTGAATCGCTATTTGAGGATTTTCATGAGATACTACAAGTGCGGTGTCATCTGCGAAAATGAATCTGCGCGCCTTTCTAAATAGTTTCGACATAGCTATAACATATATAATATATAATTTTGGGCCCAAAATTGACCCCTGTGGGACACCAGACCTTACAAATTTAGATTTACTCATCTCATTTAATATTTTTACCCTCATTTTTCTATTTGATAAGTAGTTATTAAAAAAAGTTAGCAGTTTACCACGGATTCCAATAATTTGTAGAAATTTTATTATTTGTTTATGGCATAGTGTATCAAAGGCTTTAGAGAAATCAATAAAGAGTACAAGTACATGTTTTTGAGAGTTGAGCTGGGTGTTTATGAAATTAGAAAAATTATTAAGTAGTGCGTCACAGCTTTTTTTTTTCTGGAACCCGTACTGACATTTGTCAATGATACCAAATTTATTTAAATATCCATCTAGGTATATTGCTATATATTTTTCGAGAATTTTTTCCAAGGCAGGTAATAGGGAAATAGGTCTGTAATTATTTATAATTGAATGATCACCGCCTTTAAAAATAGGTCTAACAATACTAGTTTTTAATTCTTCAGGTATTTGGCAAGTATCAATTATTGTGTTTATAAAATGAGTAATTACTGGGCTCAGTATTTTTACATGTTTTTTTATATCATACATACGTATTTGGTCCAATCCTGGTGTTTTTGAGTTTTTCAATATTCCGATAATAGATTCGATTTGTTTTACGCTAGCTCTGGGTAGGTACATAGAATGCGGTAAATCGTCTAGCTGGCACGGAGACGCACGGACATCACATTTGTGTAGTAACTCATTTACTCCCTCATCAAAGAAGTTAGCAAAATTTTCTGCAACTTCATCCGTCGGTTTGGTCTTCAAGAAGAATTTAGATATAACTGCGTCACAACTGGATTTGATTTTTCTTCCTAATATTTTGTTTATTTCGTTCCACGTTTTTTTTATATCCTTAAAACAATTATTGAATTTGTTATTGAAGTACGTTTTTTTTGCATCTAATATTTGCTTATTTAGATTATTTCTGTATTTTTTGTAGTCTTTTTCATAATTCTTGTTTGTTGGCATGTTTTTCCATTTTCTCCATAATTTATCCCTCGTTTGTATATTTTCTATGAGAATATCGTTCATCCAACTTTTTTGATTATGGCGATACGTATTTTTTACTAATTTTGTGATACTGCTTTTTTCGTAGATTTTTTTAAAGTGTGATTTAATGTCTTGATATATGATATCCGGATCAGTGTGAATTTGAATTGAGTTCCAATCAGTTTTTGTAATCATTTCTCCAACTTTTTTTTCAGATAGTACAGTGTTGTATTCATGGTGCGATATTTTGCTTTTGTCCTTAGTGTAAAGGTATACTACAGACACGGCAGTTATATAATGATCTGCTATCCTTGTTTCGCATACGCATGAGTTAATTTCACACTTTTCTTTTTCTCTAATATATATGTGATCCAGACACGTCGCAGTTGTGTAGGTATTTACCACCGCTTCTCTCGTAATGTCATATATACATTTCACTAGACCGTAATTAGCCATTAAATTTTCGTATTGCAGAATTATTGAGTCGTGTTTATTTAATAGGTTTAAATTAATGTCTCCAAGTATCAAGATGGTTTCCTTAATATCAATGTTTCGTATTATATTTTCGAGCTGTTGTAGGAAGGTTTTTTTGTTCGTGTTCGGGGGTCGATATAATGCAAATAGATGTATACGTTTGTGTTTGTTTACGGAGAAGGTTCCATAGACGCACTCGAATGTAGTAGCTATTATATCTTTTTTTTCGAATGTATGGTTTTCTTTAATATAAATCATAATCCCGCCTCCCGATCTTTTTGTTCGGCAATAATAGAACGAGTTAAATCCTGATATTTTGTATAGATTTACACTGTTTTCGTCTATCGAGGTTTCACAGAGTATTATAATATCAATTTTATTTAGTTGACTATAAATACTTAGTAGGAATGTATTCCAGTACTTGGAGATAGACCTAATGTTCAAATTAACGACATTTATTGCTTTATCGCCTGTTTCATGTTTGAATTGGGTCCAGTTTTCGAACTTTTGAATCCGTTCGTATTCTATATCTGAGGTCTCAAAATCAATATTAGACGCCATAGTCAATTTTAGCTAAGTCCTTTTGAAGGGCTGCCTTGTAAGCCGGACAGTCCCTATCTCCGGACGGGTGGTTTGCAGGCTTGTGAAATCTCGTGCATGTCGCGCAGACTGGCTCCGTAGTAGCAGAAGGGCATGTCTCACGGGTATGTCCTTCCCGGGCACAGTGCCCACATCTCGTCGTCTCCTTGCAGAACTTGTAGGAATGTCCTATCATCTGACACTTTGAGCACACAGTTAATCCAATAAAATCACGAACACCGCAAACTGTCCAATCAACAAATACGCGTCCTTGCTTGACCAGTGCATGTCTCAGGTATGTGGGGACCACGTAGATTCTATGGCATGCAGGTCCAGTTCGAGGGCCAGCTAGATGACTAAGCTTACATTTCTTTATGGTTTCATTTGTCTCCTCGATATTTTGTATTCCATTTAGGGCACACTCAAGAAAAGCTTCATCAGACAACTCCCTTGGAACGTTAAAGAAAATGACCCATGGTAGCCTCTTTGTTGGGGGTCGGGCGCTCAGAGTCGCAGATTCGGTTACTATTTCCGACCTTAGTAATTTCTCTTGTTCCGCAGCACTAGCCGTATGGATGATTACTCCTTTGTGTCGTATATTTTTTACTCCGGTAATTCTTACTCCTAGCTGGGATGGCTTCAGTGCTTCCCTGATTATTTTCTTTGTTTCTTCGCTATCTTCCACTGATGGTAATTTTGGAAAGAAACAGACGGATGGCCTCGGTTTTCCTATGGGGACGTCCAAACGCGATAATGGTGGAGGTAAGTTAACTTTTTTACTTGCAACCTCTGCAAAAGAGAGACTCGCTTCCGTAGCATCTGCCACTCTTTTCATCACTGGTCCTAGGTCTAATTCTAGCTGAATAATTTTGGATTGGAGTTGCTTATTTTCCTGTTTTACCACCATTTTTTCTGCTAGCATTACTTTATTTTGCGCTTTTGCTAAGGCGAGTTCACCTCGGAGAGTTTCTCTCTCCAAAATTAGTTGCCCAACAGATCCCAGGACGCAGGCTATATTACTGGCAATCTTCAGCTGTTGCTCCTTTGAAACCTTTGTATTTCCCAAGGTATCTTGTAAAGTTTTGAGGGCATTTTGAGTTTCTTTTAAAATTCCTTGTGAGTTCAAGGGGATAAGGTCATTCTCATCATCAGAAGCTTCAGATTGCGACATTGTTTTTGAATTTATAGTTTCGATTGTAAACAATAGGTATCACAGATTTGCAGCACAATCGCAACCAATAGGAGCCTTGAGAAGTGAGCTCATAATTAATCGTCCAATCCGCGCACTTGATACGTTGTACACAACACTTCGGTTTGGTAAACAGTGAGATCAATTATTTATAATATTAAAATATCAATGGTTAAATGTTAAAAAAACACGGGAGAACACTACCACGTGATAAACTTAAATTGTTTTTTACTACGATATAGTTTTTTCTTCCGGCGGAATTATTAAAAATTGTTTTCCATGTATAAAACGATAGCTTGACAGAGCGCGACGCTTTGTAGGTACGACGTGAATTGTTACTGTAATGCGAACAACAATCTCAAAGTTGAATGTCTAACAACAGGCGAGAAAGTGTCTGAATAATCCACATTTTGCTTCTGCATGTAGCCCTTGGCTACTAAACGTGCACGGTATCGAACATTATTACTATTGTCAATCTTTTTCCGTAACACCCACTTGCACTTTACTACAGTTTTACCATCCTTTGGCACATCCATCAGCTCCCATGCATTATTTTCTTTAAAAGAATTAAGTTCTTCTTTCACTGCACTTAACCACTGTTCTTTTTCATTTCCCTGTAATGCTTCTTCCAAAGATATTCCACTAGCATCATCAAACACACCCTCAGGAATACACATATTTAGCATCCCATACCGTTCTGGCTTCCTAATGATTCTGCTGGATCTAATACGCTGCTCAGGTGAATCAGAAGCATCTTCATAATCACTAGGAGTGTAAGTATCGTCTGATGTATCTTCGACTAGTATATCCTCTTCTAAGGTTGTATCTTCTGAACTTGATGTATCTTTTGTGATATAATGCACTTTTACTGAGATAATACAGACGGAGGCCTCTAGCGTCAGAGTCGAGAAATAAGTAATTACAATCAAATGGATGGGTGGATAAAGCTTTACAGGGTTGAAGGCAGATGTCTCTGTGAGGTAGAGAGGTGGACCAATCGTAGGCCTCGATTTAATCTCCCACAAATCACAGGGGTCCAAAAGATGCGAGATGGCAAGTGGGCAGGATTAACCTGAACAGACAAAGAAATGGACTTTGGACCAGGCGGGGCTACCTCGATTTATTACAGAAAAAAACGGGAACCTGTTATTAGGGTAGTGAGATGACGTCATGGGTATGGAATGCGCAGGGTGTGACGAACGGGATCGTAAACCATTGACAAACGAGAGGGACGTGTTTCAAGAAAGGTAAGAAACATAACGCGAACAAAAAGAGGACTGAGAGAAATTGGTAGAATCCTACGTTAAGACATACTGGAAGTGGAAATCATTAGGGGAGAGGGCAGTAATACGCGTCACTTAAAAGAAAACAACAGAAATAAGGAAATAAACCGACAAATTACGTAAGAAAAGTGAAAAGGAAAGCAAACATTGAACTTCTATCGTAAGCATGACGTGGGACTGCAAAGAAACAGCGTTGAGTTTACAGGAGATTGATGACGCGAAGGTAGTTGCAAAAGGGATACCAAGAGAAAAAAAGGTTGGCGTTTTCAGACACTTGAAAGCGTTGATTTTGGAAAAAAATACGGACATGGTTTTGGGCCATCAAGGCACTAATAACAATTCAACGGGGAAATAAAATTAACCCGCGTCTTATGGAGACGAAAACACAATAAAATTAATGTATAAACAATTAGTGGGGAAATTATGAGAGAGTACATTCGGGTTTGTTTTGACAGGGGCTTAAGGCCTCTGATTGATGCGAAATGAGTTGGGAGATAAAGACAGAAGATGGGCGTGTGGAGGTACCACCCGAGGTGACACCCAAAATTACAGAGAGGGGTTGTGAAAATCCAGTAATAATTCTTGGAATAAAACTGACCAAAGAAATAAACAGGTTATCAAACCAATGCGGTCTAGGACGGGGAACAAAAATATAAACGACATGATGTGTACTGGGGCGTCTCAACTAAAGCAAGTACCGATGGAAGCCTTAAATAGAAATAATCGGTGGAAAAAAAATGGAATAGCTATATTAGACCGTTTGTAAGGGAAGAGAACTAAATGTTAGATGTAGAAGACGATCGTACGCAAGAGATTTAACATACACTGGGATGGAAATGATTGTCGGAAGTGATTGATTTGGAAGGTAGAGGGGGGAACGGACGTGTACACCGTTTAAATTGTCGGAAGTAATTGGTTTGGAAGGTAGAGGGGGGAACGGACGTGTACACCGTTAAATTGTCGGAGGCAAAGTGAAGAAGATCAAAGCAAAGCTCGTGAAAGAGTTAAAAACAAAGCGTACCACATCATAACCGACGGTCATTAAATAAACTGTGCGGACACAATAGCATTTTAAAATAAAAGGCCCGGAATTCACACTTCAAAAGGACAGCTCTCACTAGAGCGTTATATAGGAAACGCCGTATGGGAATTCGGAACCGCTTCCCAGTCCACGCCTGATCATTTGGACACATGAAACGAACGCCAGGGTGTTAACCTTCTTGAAATGATCAGAATGGCCTAATTAGCATGATGCGACTATGGACTAAATAGAAAAGAACATACGAGTCGATAAAGGTTAGAATAGCGTGTATTTGACGTGATTAATGAGTAAACGGGACTATAAAATGGCTGAACTTAGAAAAAACGGGGAGTCTTTTCGTGAATTTTGAGAGAGTTTTGACAAGTCGCCGGGAACCGCTCAAACACGTCGCGCTGTGTCCTAACATCATTTGGTAATTATTTGTGGGCTTAGAAAAAATTCTCTAGTCAAAAACGTACAGTTAGATTCAGTGTTTGGAAAAAATAATATTAATATCGGACCTTAGAGAATTTTAGAACTTCAAAGAATTAGTTAAACACAGTATTTTGACGTGAAATAATAATAATAATAATAATAATAATTGGATAATTTGTAGAGCGCCGTTTTTGTGAAAAATCACCTCAAGGGCGCTGTACAATTTGACAACGTGATAATAAATTAAGGTTGGAAAATTTAATTAGTTTAAATTCAGTGGAAAAAAAAAAGATAGAAAACGACACTACGGTGTCGCGTTATAAACCGAGTTGTTAATACGAAGTGTCGAAAGGAGGGAAACGGTTATAATCCGAGATTAACGCGATCCTTCGTTGTAAGGAATTTAAACTAGAAAAATGATAATAATAATAATTAAAGATAAAATAATATTAATATCGGATACAGAGAATTTCGATCTTCGGAGAATTATTTAGATTCAGTGTTCATAATGATTTACGAATTTAAACTAGAAAAATGATAATAATAATAATTAAAGATAAAATAATATTAATATCCGATACAGAGAATTTCGATCTTCGGAGAATTATTTAGATTCAGTGTTCATAATGATTTACGAATTTAAACTAGAAAAATGATAATAATAATAATTAAAGATAAAATAATATTAATATCGGATACAGAGAATTTCGATCTTCGGAGAATTATTTAGATACAGTGTTCATAATGATTTACGAATTTAAACTAGAAAAACGATAATAATAATAATTAAAGATAAAATAATATTAGTATCGGATCTAGAGAATTTCGAACTTCAGAGAATTATTTAGATTCAGTGTTCATGACGATGTAAGGAATTTAAGCTAGAAAAATGATAAAAACAATAATAATACATTTAATACTGGTATGAAAAGGGAAAATTAAATCGCTTACTCGATTAACGTGTGATAAATAATAACCATACCTCGTTATAATAAAATAGTAAGAACCCAAAAATAGCTGAGATTAAAGAACTAAATTCAGGGGGATAATCAGGTTGCGCGTTTAGACTAGACATTTACAATCTGATAGGGGAATTATTGATAGGCGGATGGAAGCATAAGAACAGGTTGTTTTGCCGTCGCTTATCCCGGTGGATTAGAGGAGGGGGGCTCAGGTAAGTAATTTGCACAATTATAATAGATTTGCAGGCCAAGGATGGAGACTACTAATCCTGCAGTTATTTGGAAGGCGCCAGTTGGAACCGTAATTATGTTACGTATTATCAAATAACATATGTATGTGTATATATGAATAAATGCATGAGTTAATAAAAAAATAAATATCATTTATTCCATGACAAAACAATTATCAATTATTCTATGGACTAGGATCGTAACCGGAATTTGTCATTAGAGTTCATTGTAGGTAAAGTACCTATTTATCGTGGAGATAATTCGAATAAGTGGGTCGGCCGAGCGGACACTTGTAACACGATAATACAAAAGGAAGAAAAAAAGATATTCATTTCAAACCGGCTTTAAAATAGACAGGGCATTGACTCGAGTTGTGTTGAGGGTAGGTTGATTTATTAGGGTCTTTTACGGAACTGAAAGGGCAAACGGCCTTGAAGATTAACTAGGGCACTGGAGACAGCTGAGTCCGAAATGCGGAGAGGTGCTAACGAAGTAAATTTTGAGCTGCAATTGAAAGTCTACGAACATTAGCTAAAGTCATTCTACGGGAGGATCCCAAAAATCAAACAGTGTCTGAGGAATAATTGAAGTAATTTTGAGCAGCAATTGAAAGTCTACGAACATAGCTAAAGCCATTTAACGGGAAGATCCCAAAATCAGACAATGTCTGAGGGATAATTGAAGTAATTTTGGGCAGCAACTGAAAGTCTACGAACATAGCTAAATTCACTTAACGGGAGAATCCCAAGATCAGGTGGTGCCTGAGGGATAATTTGAATAAATGGGGCGGCAGACAGGAGAGAGTTGGAGTCTGCGGGCATGGCTAAAGGCCATATCTGAGTTGATGACCTCTATAAATAAAATCAGCAGACAAAAAAATCGTAATATATTATGTGTATTGTAAATTATTGACGTGTATATTAGTATTTATATATCAAGCGAACTGGTTGGAATTCATAACTCCTTCTCGGCGATGTTTGGTCTGGGATGTACTGTATAAATAGTACATTGCAGATTATAAAAACAAAACAAAGTAAATTTATATATATATTTCTTTATATGTACTGTCTGCAGGGGAAATGTATGTGGTCTGGTTACTATCGGGATGATGCACTACGGCTATATACACGTCCTCTCAGAGGATGGGAACCAGCCTAGGAAACTGCTTTCCACAAAAACCGCAAGTATATTTTTGCATATAGAACGAAACCGGTTCGTTCTAAGTAAACGTAGTCCAGGAGGGGTTGGAATCTGGAAGCGTGAGGACTCTGTTTGAGATTTGGACGTAGTATGTAACGGCCACAGGAATGGTCGACTAGAACACGGTGACTGAGGCACCAACTAGGAGATTGGGTCGAATGATCATGCCAAACCCAGATCGATACGGATCACCTTCACGTCTTGCAGGAGGTAGGAGCCAGATTTTGCTAGCAAAGTAATATTCCGAGTTCGTCATATATGCAACAACTGAATTCTACTAACACGCTTGAAATTAGTCTCATGTTTATCCCATCTAGTAGGAGAGGTCGGCAATCCAGAGGGCCCCGGAGAACAAATTATGATTGTAATGTACTAACAAATTATGTTTGACTTTTCGTTTTGTGTATTAAGTTTTATGACAGGTCGGAAGGACGGCTTAGGTGAACTTCTAAGGAGGTCAGATTAAGAGAGATAGACAGTATGGAGAAAACGGGGGGTTTTAGGTATATTGATCCAACTTCGATTCGTTAACTTTGAAATTAACATCTCTGACTTCATCCCTGTCCTAAAGAGAACTAGGGGTTACCAAACAAAGTAATTAAAAACCCGATACCATAAAGCAAAAAATCACACAACGTTTGGTGGGATTTAATTACAACTAAATACGAGGGAGTTACGTTGAAGGTCGTAACCGGCGTATTAATTAACCAAGTACATTTGTCTTTATATAAATGTATATATATTACTTGAGAACCATGAGTAGCCTTCGTAGCTATCAAAGGGAGAAACAGTTCTAAGGATATTTTAATGCCAGTGGCCTAAGGTCACTTAGGTATTACAAAAAAAAATTAAATTCAAAGGGTGAAAGGAAGAAACATTTCACTTTGCAACTAGTGTCCCCCACTGGACATGATTTTTCTCCACTCTACCGAGAGTGGATTGATATATTGACCTCTGGGTTCTTTTCATCTTCCATGATAATGACATCTCTACTTGTAAGATCATCTTTTAATGGGATGGTAAATTCGGTATCCTTTAATATTGTCGGCATAACCTACCAACAATTTTTTTTTAGCCTTAGTATCCCACTTAAGTCTTTTTTCTTTTGGTGTGTGAACCATCATCTCACTGCCGACTATACGCACATGACTTAAATCTGGTTTTTTGTTTGTCCAAAGTTTATACGGTGTTTTGTCATTCAAGCCTGATGCGATAGATCTGTTTCTAAGATAGACAGCAGTATGTGTTGCTTCTGTCCAAAACTTCTTAGGAAGTCCTGTATCGAATAACAAACAACGAGCTCTTTCTACAATGGTACGGTTAATGCGTTCACTCATCCCATTTTGTTCAGGAGTGTACGTATTGGTTTTTTGATGTAAAATACCGGCCTCCTTTAGGTATTTTTCAAACTCATTGCTACAAAACTCTAAGCCATTATCTGTCTGGAACGTTTTAATATTTTTACTATGCTGGTTTTCAACTAAAGCCTTAAATTCTTTAAAGAATTTGAACGACTCAGTCTTTGCTTTCAGAAAGTAAACAAAGGCCATGCGGCTATAGTCATCAATAAAAATTAGGAAGTACCTCGATCCTCCAATAGAGTTCTCTTCCATAGGTCCACATACGTCTGCATGAATAGTGTCTAATATGCTGGTGTTCCTTGTTCCTGTATGCGTAAATGGAAGGCGTGATTGTTTACCTTCACAACATACAATGCATGTACTTTTGCCAAAAACTGCTTTAACATTATATGACACACCAGTCACTGCATCTTTGTTCATCTTATCCATGTCTTTAGGTACAATTTAAGTGACGTCAGTTCTCATATTGTAGATCCAGGCATTTTACCCACCTCAGATAATACCCAATCGGTTTAAATTCTCAGAAATTCCCCGCAATCTGGGGATATTTCGACGAATTCGCACCTTGTTCCTTACCGGCTGGCTTTTTTAAAAAATGATTTTTGCTTTTTAATAAGTAAAACTCCGTTGGGACTTTGGAGAACATGCGAGCATTCTAATAGGAACCTTATTAGAATAATTTGCGATGCGATTTTGACCTTAATGTTTCGAAAAATGTATGGAAAACAAAAACAAAAAAATGCACAACGACTTTTTTTCAAAAGAAAAAAAAATTATGCAAGTGGCCTATTGACGTTTATAAAATTTCAAACAATTCATGTTATATACCGTTATTTTCTTACTCATTACAACTGGGTTATTGACATCTAGCGGTCGAAAAACAAAGTTATTCCGTTCGCGAATAAATCTTATTTAATTTTGGTTCTGCTTGTGTACGCTAGGTCGGAGCGTTCTAGTATGGTAAACATTTGTTTTCATAATATCGAATTTGTTGTACGCGGGATAGGTGCTCTGTCATGTAAAATATTTAAAATATATTTTAATATTTAGTACTCCCACAACCACTTTGAATTTTGATAAGAATATTGCAGATACCTATCCTTTAGCAAAATATAGAAGACAGACTCGTTAGCTGATGTGAAATAAACAATAATTCCTAAACGTTAAAAAATGTTTCCTAGTGTCTTTTTACCGTTCCAATATCTACATCGTATTCTATTAATGAAAGCCAAATTTTATAAGTAACATTCTTCAAAGACCTAGGAGTTATTTTCGACAAAAAACACAGACATTTTCAGTAAGGCTATGCAAAATTTTGGTTTCGTAGTATTACGTAACACAAGGAGTGAGTGGTTTATTTATGGCTAGAACTTTTCATAATGTTTAGCCAATGAAACTATTTTACTGCTCTCTGCATATTCCTACTGCTGTCACAAACATCGCTGCAGGAATATGCATATCCTGCATATTTATCCCTATAATTTATACCGCTAGGATAAAGTACAAAGGAAGTTTCTCAGGTATGTTCAATAAATATTAGGACAACCAGTGTGATGTCTGTTATATACATTACGATACTCCTGTCCTCAGGGCCCTTCCGTGCAAGTACAATTGGAGGAGTCAGTTCTGGTCACCGACTTACCAAGGCGCACAAGGAGCAAAGGATTCAATGCGCTGATAATAACACATAACACAGCGCCCTCGAGGTTTTACTAGCGCCAGGCGCCGTTTGGATCAGGGGCGGCCCTCCCTGTCCCGGTGCGACCGGTTTACCAGAGGGCACTGACTTAGTACGACTTGGAACACATGTTCTGAGGATTGGAAGGAGGTTGGAATTAAATCGGTGGTATACATGGCAACCCAATTGTCTCTTCTTTCCTATTATTTTCTCTTCTCGCTCCGTCTTGGTTTTTTTTTGCGGAGTCTTGAATCTTCTGGGTTCATATTAGTCATATTATTATATTTTTAAATTACTGAATTACTTTATCGATAGCCCTAGAATTTTAAATGTTAAAATATATGATATCAGAACGCGCCAATAAACAGAGCGACTCCGACATTTTCAATGTCACCTACAGACAATTCAGTAACTATCTTTTAACACATGTCACAAAATAGTAAAACTGCCTCTGTAAACTTTTTAATTTGTAATCTTCTCCATGATATATTGGTGTATAACCGTTTTATGGAGAACTTGAAAAAAAAAAAAAATATCTATGTGCCCTCTAAATCTACTGGACTCCACCATCTTTTCCATGTGACAACAAAGGGTTACATGTTTCTACCCTAATCGGAAAAATGAAATAGAAAGGAAACAAAATAAGACAAGTTTCGATTTTGTTTGTTCCTTAATGCAAGTTAAAACAAATACAAGGAGTGTCAGGGTCAAAACACCGTTGGTAATCAACGGAAAAACTTTTAAAAAACATGATGTCAAGTGCGAACAAGTATCAAGTGTTTAACAATTATTTAAAGAGCGCAACATAATACGACTATAGTCACAAATAGTAACTTGCACTTTATTTTGAATTTTAAAACTGTATGGTCTATGGACAAGGCCGGTGAGCATTATTGGATATTTAGCACTGCATATTCCGAGTACATGCATACTTCCCGGCACATACCGACACCGCTCGAGATGATTTGCTGTGGTCATCAATGCAGTGCCACTATTAATGAAGTCACTAGGTACGTCAAAATAACAGAAGCTGGTCTATTTTGATTAAACACCGACGATTTCATTTAGTTACTGAAGCCCACGCTGTGCTGCAGATGAGAATGCATTACTGTCTGCCTGCACTGAACAGATTTAATTTAGGAGACAGCCACCCTATGTTGCCACCAAACTAATTATTGCGGACGCTCTACGTCACAATAAACCTATGGAAAATAATGCCCAGGCTTGAGAGTGCTTAGTAAAAGTTCATCGTTTTCCACAAATAAAATTGAATATAAGAAAAAATAACTTTCATGGCAGAGCGGTGAACCCCTTTGTAAGAATCTTTGGCCTAGAGCTCCCAAGGTCTCGGCTTCAAACCCTGGGATGGTGCCGGCCTTGAGCCAAACGGCGCCCAGTGCGAGTAAAATTTTGGAGCCCCTTATCGAAACCAGTGCCAACCACAAGTAGATCATAAAAGACTAAAAATAAATTGATTCCGTTCGTTCGTTTAATCGAAAGTATGTCGAAGTTCGAATATAATTAAATAGAATCTCGATGAACTCGTTAGAATTACCGTGATACTTAAAAAACGGATTTGACATATTCCAAAAATATATTTTGTTTAAAAGATGTGAGAAATGCTAACAAATGTGTCCAATAGAATCCGCGACGCGCGACGTTTGAACAAAATAGTTACATCAATCTTTTACCCTAGGAAAAGACAACACGGGTTCTAAATACGCAAATAAGATCAGGTATTTGCGATTTTTGTTATTCTGTCGGGAATCGTTCCGGGTTCCGAGTTTCGTGCTCCGGGTTCAGGGTGGATGGCGCTTTGAAAATAACTTCGAGGGTTGACTAAAATATCTTTCAAATTATATACTTGTTTCATTGTATTATATATTGTAAACATCATTTTGAAAATATATTTTTTTAATGTTTATGTTTCAAACTTATGTGCTTACACTGTAGATTTCATTATTAACTTTTTTCTCGCACACAAAGAGGAATTTTCTGGTGCAAGCGATGTCGTTGAGGAGTTTAGTCATGGTCAGGCAGCCGCAGTGCTCGTTGTTCCCGTAGTTGTCCGGCTGGCCCGGGGACCACAAGTTGAAGCCGGACTCCTCGGGCGTCTTCCCTGTAACAACGCCAATATCAACATTCTTTTTAATTTGTGGATTATATGCTGAACAAATGCTTAAGATTATGTTGTATTATAATTATATTCTATTCGCAAAATTCATTAATGGAACAAACCATTCAATACCCCACGAGATGAAGACATTTTTACTGTTAACTCTTAACCAACCCTCGAGAAACTGTGTAGATTTTAGACTTCGGGAACCCAAAATAATCTCCATTTTAAAGGTTTTAAGTTTTTAATGAATTACCGAGAGATGTTAAAGAAGCTAAAAGCCTTGCTGCTTTTCGTGGGTTATGCCTAAATACTATAAGGAATACGTTTTGGATGTATTGTAAAGTGTCCTTAATGTAATAGAAATAGTTAAAAAGGTTTATACTAGATAGAAAAATGTAATTTTATAACTATCAACATTTTATTTAAATTTATGGATTATATCCCGAACAAATACTTAAGATTAGGTTCTATTAAAATTATATTAAATTCATTAATGGGATGTAGCAAAACATTCAACACAGTGAGATTATGGCATCCCCAATTGGGGTATGTTAAGGGAAGGGAAGGGAAGGGAAGGGAAGGGAAGGGAAGGGAAGGGAAGGGATATAGTCACTAAGCACGGTGAAAGCCATTTTAAGAAACGTTTCAATTCTGAATGGCAGTCTTACACCAGGACAATACTGAGAGTATATTCCACTCTGGAACGTGCCGCAAACATACTGTGTATAATTTCTAATGAGTTAATTGTCAAATAGACACAAATTAATCAAATAAAATATACTTGTGCAAGTTGGGATTTCAACCCGCCACCTCCGGCCTGCTAGTCGAGAGCCTTATCCCTCGACCATCGATATACATATAAAATCAAACTGGATGAATCTGTTTTTCGATGCCATTGATTAAAATTCATCTTAGCTTGATACTAACATTTTGGATACTAATTTTTACTATTTTCACAGTTCTTCTGGTTTATTTGTTCCATGGTTCATGTTTTTATATTATTCATGTTTACATTTCTGTGTATTCATCGAAAAAATATCAATATATTTACTTAATTAATGGAATTTAATTGGTTTATCACAATTATAGTGTTTTTACTTTGTAATTATCTGTAACTGTTCGATTCCGGAAAATATAAATAAAATTAAAATTCCATTGGTAGGTTTCAGATGACGGTCTGACTTGTCATTATTTATCAAACTAGTTGTTACCTGTTAAGTATTAAGGAATTGACTTGCCAAGATTAAGTCAAATATTTCAGAATTGACTTGCCAAGATGAAGTTAAATATTATGGATTGACTTACCAAGATGAAAAATATTACGGAATTGAGTTGCTAACATGATGTTCAATATTACGGAATTGACTTGTTATGATGAAAATCGAGAGATTTAGTTTTCGCAGAAACAAAACATAATACACATTTCAAATTCAGAAAAAAAATCTGGATGCTAAATTTTCTGGTGGTTTTGCGCAACACATCAATACATATTTTAAAACTGTCACACACGTGGGTAAGTGCGAAACGTATTGAAAATGAAGTATATTGTTTAATTGTAAGCTTGAATATTAATTGTCTAAATATATTTTTTTAATTAATTGCAAGTACTATTTTGAGTAAGAATACCGCATTCAAACGTGAAAATGCACTTATTCCAACTTTCCAATATCTAAACTTCACTGCCCAACAGATGAATATGGGTAAATAATAAAATTGTTGCTGTTTTATGAGAATACCGCACAAGAGGCCTGAATGGAGCGGAGATGGGAAGGATCTCATGAGGAGAAAGGTTGGGAATTATGACCAGCTATTCTTATCAGATCACCAAACACGGCTAAATTCATTGAACGAATTTCTTCACTGATGATAGGTAAATAATTAAAACTTTGAATAAAATTTTAAAACTAACAATAAAAACAAAAATAAATATTCTGATATGAAATAAAAAAAGTTCCTTACTGTGTTTTATAATTTAATAAATGTTCTGAAACACGTCATAAAAATCATTGAAATATACTGTTCTCAATTCAGTACAACACGATTTTTTTTTATTCCGTTAAGTCGATCGGTACAAATTACAATAATATTCAAGTTACATATAGTTGGCATAATGACTATTTTCCGAAGTTAGTAAATAAATTATCGAAAAGTGGAACCTCATATGAATAACATTAATATTAACATTAGATCTCACCGGAAATAACGAAGAAAACGTTATTTGTTTATATGTACATTGAAACATATTAAATTATTTACTGATTATATTTATGGCCTTAGACCAAAAGTTATTGAGAAAATTAACATACATAATTGTTATATTCAAATATTGTTAAGATTATATCTTTGTAAAAGGGGCGAAAAAGTTCACCTTTTGTGTGCATTTGGCCATGTTTGTTATGACCACGTCTTTCTTAATACTGGAAAACCTTCATATAATATATTCAAAAAACTTTATGAACCTGAATTGGCTTTATGAACCTTGGAAAGCAAATTTGTATTCCATTTTGTTTTTATTCTTACGGGACTGGGTAGATGGTTCAATACCGCGTAAATAGTAGCTTGGGGCTGTGAAATTAATGAATATGTTTACACGCTGTTTAAGCTCAGAGGAACCTCTTTCTTTATGATCTTTTTATGATTTAAAAACCAAGTAAACATAGATAGATAAAGATACTTTTTTGGTACACACCACTCACTTGGCTGAACCTGTCCCGAGGCGGCAGAAAATTAATAAATGAAATACTTAGTAGGTACCAAAACAAACAACAATATTAAAAAAAAAATTCAGTGCTGACTATCAATAAATACATTAACACCTTACAAAACATACACACGCTTTGGACTTAAACCCTACAGATATCAGACTCTTTGTGTGATGACTAGGTAATTATAAATCTCTCTTATTGGAATAAATAGTAAAAAAACATTTGGAAGAGTATTAACTAGTAGTTAATAATAATTACTTACCATCGACTGTCTTATATTCTCCAGGAATTATCAAGTCGTTGAATCCAATGAAAATGCATTCCTTGCTGATGGTTTCCTTCGCAGGATATTGGTTAAAAAGCTTAATGCAGAGTTCAGCTTCTTCAGCACTATTAATGATGACGAGTTGGGCTTGTTCGGAGGTGCAAGTTTTGTAAGCATCGTGCCACATTTTCGGCTTCGTGTGTAATTTATGGCAATAATCCCCCATCGATGGATATTTTTTGTAATCTGAAAGAAATATGATACTTGATTTACAGAATTAAAGTATACCGTTTTAATATTGCAACTCTGCCATAAAGCAAAAACAAGCATTAAGTCTTAAGTCACACATTATAACTAGAGATGGCAAAATTTAGCATTCATTTTCAGATTTTTTAGCATTAACAATTAGAAATTTAGCGTTTTATAGCATTTTGAGGCATAATTTAGCGTTTTGTAGCAAAATAGAAAAAAATGTATTTCCTGGATGTTTTTTTAAGTATTTTTGGTAAAATATATGTTTAACCTTCATTTGCTAGTATTTCCATATGAAAGATTATAAATAATTAATTTTAATAAGGAAGGAAACTCTAAGTACGGGTCAAACACAAACACAACAAATGCAGATTGCGATGAACATCAATAGGCGTAATTTATTTCGCACAATTTGTGTAATGTCAAAAAGCAATTTTAGCCTACAGTACAAAAATATTAAATATTTACACATAAAATAGTAACAAAATTATAAAAAATCGTAATGTAAATATCGATTTTTTGAAATTCTCACATATTATTTTAATACCCGGTGTATTCGGGAAATTCGCGCCTATTTCGCTAAATAGAATAATTTAGCTGAAGTACGGCCAAAATCACGTTTTTCGTGTTAATTCGCGAAATAGAAATCACTGGAAACACTTTCAAATGCCTTGAAATGCAAAGAAAACTTATAAATGCCCCATTTTCGAAACATAAATATTTTTTCGTCTTTTTAGTTAAAACGAAATTTTGCCATCTCTAATTATAACTAATGCCATAAGTTATAGTTATAAAGTTACCCACTCAGCACGGACTCGCAATAATAAAAAATCCTGATTAAAGTCTCTTCCACTGTAATACGTAGTAAACCCGTTTACTTATGATGGAGCCTGTAAACAGCCCCCAACAAGGCTGGCATTCTGACCTTGGATCTAAGCATATAATGTGAACTGAAAAACAGTAGCAACAAACGAAGATAATTGTGGAAACCAAGCTATAAATTAGCTACACTTGAATAAAGCAATGACAGATGGCACAAATCATCAATCAGTACCATTAGCACCTTTCGTAGCATATGTGCTATATAAGTCAGAACAAAATTACGATTTGTATGAGTAATAGTATACGAAGGTACTAGTCACCTTAAACGAACTTAATGAGTCAACCTCCAATTGTAATATTCATTTATTGAACACAATATTAGCGATTCTTACGAAAATTGTAACATTCAATTTAACAGAAAAAGGTACGGATGTACTTCTTTCGCATCGTATCTTTTTCTGATTTTTATCTTTCAAGTTTTTCTTTAAGAATCGCTAATAAATGTGTTCAATAATTCAACCTATATTTTTAACGGTATATTGTAAACCAATGTAACTTTCATTCTTGATCAGATTTTTTTTTTTGTATTTTATAAATCTTACTACTTGATGGATGCAAAAATATGCACACATCTAAATAAATATTCAAAATCAAACAAAACTTTCACAAACATGAAGTTTTGAAAGTACGTCTGGATCTCCAAGTAGAACCCAACGGAAACCAAATTCTTAGAGAATTTCAGATTTTTGAAATTTAAAAATATGTTCATGCAACAATACTTATTTCGAATTAATTTTCCAAAGGAACACTGCAATGCCATATACAGAGTGTCCGGGGGGTAAAGTGCACTGAATTTGGGAGGTGATTCTACATGATGGTAGAATTAGAAAAGAAAAATAATTTTTACCAACCTTCCAATGGTCATTTTCCTATTTAAAAATATTTTTTCGTCGAATAGAATAGAATACTTATTTTCCCACACAAACAATTATTTTTTTTTTTAACTAAAACTACCATAAATTATCTAAAAAACTTCCGTATCTTTTCACTTATAAAATCATTTAGAATCACCCCCCGAATATAGCACACTTTACCCCCGGACACCCGTCGAGAAAAAAAATTGTAATTTGTAAATTTGTGTTGTGTGTTTTAGAAAGGATTAAGCGTTTCGGTGCTCCTTTAAATATATAGAGGCATAAAACTATCCTTGAGAAATTACGAAAAGAAAATTACGAAAAGTGATTTATAATAAACAAACCAAAACGAAAAATAAATTTATAGCATGATGCTGAATCACATATATTACCTATATCATTACTCATAGTAAAATTATTCATATGAGCCCGTGTGATCGTTGGTTAAGCATTCAGTTACAGCGTTAATAACACTTTACCTTTGTCGTAGGTTCCACACTCGGTATTATAAGTGAGAGCGCTGAGGTCCGCCTTGCAGATGAACCTGTCGACGGCTTCGCAGTTCAAGTCCGTGTAGACGCCGGTGCGAGCCATCCTGACGCAGTCCCGGGCCGTGCCCCCATTGTGGTAGCTGGGATGGTTCATGTACGCGTTTGTCGCAGGAAGCCCTATCCAAAGAAACACTCGATTTATTATTTATGCGCATTTGTTCATCCAATGAAAAACTTTTAGTGTGAAAACAAAGCATATTTATATTATTCCAGTACTTATTTAAGACAGGACCGATTTCTACTTGCTACGTAATCTTATATCGTTCTATTCGCGGTTTAACACGCATGCAGAATTGATTAATAAGCTCGTGGAGCAGTTGGGATTTCTTTGTTTTATGCTGCCACTCTAGCGATTATAAATTTGAAATTAGAACATGGAAATCCATAGATAAATTATTTTACACCTAATGGTTACAGAGCTGCATTTAAAATATTTACCATTTATTTCGTCATAATAATGAATCATATTCATTTTCACGCATTATTTTTTCGTTAATTTTGTATGACGGGCAAACAATTAACGAACGGCGTTAAAGATACCAAACAAGAAAACAAAATCAAGATTTGTTGTTGATGTTTTCAAATAATTTATGTATAAATGTTGCAGCTTTTTTCATAGATGTAGTACATAGTACATAATAGAATATGGTCAGTACCTAAGCAGCTTTAAAATAATTACATGACATATATATATAATATTCTGAATGGGCTACGAGCTACGAAACGAGTGAACTAATTATCGGTTCAATGATAACTCCTCAAAATGACAATTCAACACACCTTTAAAAGATGATGTAAAGTCATTAAAATTGATGAAGCAAAAATTAGGTTTAATAGTGACATATTTAACCAATTTAACCTAGTTTTTGTTTCATCACTTTTCATAACTTTATAACACTTTTTATAGGTGTGTTCAATTGTCATTTTGATGAGTTATCAGGTCACCCTAATTATTGATGCTATTAAATGGAAAACAGAAGCTAATTCTCCTACCTTCAGCGGTTATATAAATAGCCTCGGCGTAGAGGTCGTGGATGCCTAGCCATACATTGGCTGTGTTGTTGCCCATGAAGGTCAGCAGAACGTTCATCTCGTCCTCCGAGGCCGGCACCGCGAGCGCCGCACCCTCGAGGGAGCACGCCATTACGGCATCTCTCCATCGCAGCAACTCCGTGTGTTCCTTGTAAAACATCTTCGTCATTTTAGAGTAGGTGTAATCATTTCGGAAAAATGGGTCCGGTTCCTCCTTTGGTGGAACTAAAAAAGAAATTCATCTGAGTATTTTTTTATTTGTATGCATATGAAAACGCACAGAATCAGTTATTATAATATTACATCTATTATTATATTCAAATGTCCACAACAATTCCAAGAAGATCCGCGAAAAGAAGATAATTACTCGATCTCAGAATAATATTATGATCCTAGAGGATATACTGACAGATTTTACTGCTCCAGAACGAGTTGTTAATCTTTTAAATTTTTTACGAGTTTATTATAAGGCGTAAATATGTTTTTCTTTTTCATTGAATATAATATCTAATAAACGTTTAAAGTAAATATGCCGTATATTCTTACCTTGTTTGGCGAAAGCTGCGACGCACACACAAATACACAAACATAATACGCTCCAAGACATGATGTTTGTTCTTCACGACAAAAATTGAATTCAATATTGGAATAAGATTGACGCGAATGTTATGCACATATTTACGGAGCATCTCTCCAGTGGCGCCGAACCAAGAAACATTAAAAAAATGCCGTATTAAAAAAATTATGAAGTTACTTTACATACGTAACTTATCTCAGTACCTTATGACTACAGACAAGGCACATGAAATCACCATTTAGATTAATATTTATAAAGAATTGGTGTACATAATGAATACCAAAAAATATGTTTTAGATAAATAGAAGGTTTTCCTATCGTTTCGCTTGAGTAGACTGCAAATAAAAAAATAAATTACTCGGTAAGAAATATAAATATAAACTACTAAAAAATATATTTTTCAATAGAAATGTATGAACGCGTAAAGGGAAAAACTTTAAAAAATACAGTATTATAGCTAAGATTATCTGTGACAGTTTCACTTGATTAACTTTTTTGCTGTGTTATAAAACTATAAGAAAAAAATAAAGTATCTAGTTTCTCAAGCAATTTTAATGCCTATTGCCTACAATATAAGGTATACCAAGAATATACACATTTTTAGCTTGTAGCTTCCACTTATAATGGATCCACAAGCTTAACAATAAAATGCTACAATTTTTATTTTATTTTTATTGTTATCTAGTTCAATTTGTAGAACTCTATTTTAATTATACGTACTTATAAAAACAGTTTATTTGTAAACAAGTTCTGCTGTGTTGTTATTATTACGCGTGAGTCGGCTGTTTCGCCCTCGTAAGCACTATTAAACTGTGGTGAAGCCACTCACAGATGGAATATTTATATTATTTTGCAATGAAAAGTAAATAGATTTCATTTTTATTACCTACGCCATTATTTATTTTCGAGTAAATATAGGAAAATATTAATATTTTAAAGGGTAATAATAATCATTAACATATTATATCGGGATGTTCTATATTAGCACCGTCCGAGTACACATTTAGGCATAATCAAGTTTTAAAAATAATTCACCAAAGTTTGGTAATTAAACATAACTTGATTGACTGCCGTAATATAGTACCACATTATGAGTACGAACCAAATTCATTTTTAGAAAACGAATTTTATAACATATATTATGATAAAACTATACTAACAGACCGAGCGATTGGTCATAATAGACCCGATATTGTTTTACATGACAAAATTAAAAAAAAAAAACTTATATCATTGATGTCGCTATTCCAAATTCCTGTAATATTAAAAAATCTGGTAATGAAAAAATAAGAAAATAGACAGATTTAGGAAATGAAATAAAAAGAATTTGGCATTCTCAGACTATAAAAATATTACCATTCGTTATTTCGGCTACTGGCATTATACATAGCTATCTCATTAAAAATTTAGGCGTATTAGATCTATCAAAAAATTTATATATAAATATGCAAAAGTCGGTCATTTTGAATACATGTAGGATAACGAAAGATTTTTTAAATATTTATGTTGAGGGATCTGTAGGATTTATAGGCCCTGTTAGAAGTTCTACCGAGCCGAACCCTCTGATATGAAAATATCTGGTGAATTATTTTCCCATTTGATCTCTGGTGAGTTGACGTGTTGTTCTTGTATTGTTTTGTATTTATTTTGCTTATATAATGCACTTGCATAGTGTTGATTGACTAGATGATCATTTGTGGAAAAGTGAGTGGAAGGGTTTAGTTATTCCTATGGGGAAGATTTAACCCGGCCATAAAATCGGAAGTAGTAATAAAAACAAATAAGTTAATAACCATTTATCATTTCCGATATATAGGCGGGTATATGAAAATAATATAAATAAAGTCTTTAGGTGTCATCACCACAGTTTGATAATACCTTCAGGGGGCGAAATAGCTGTCACTCGTAATAATAATTACACAGCAGAACTTGTATAAAAACAAACTGTTTTTTGTAAATTTACTAATAATATTTTTGAATAAATTAAGAAACCCCAAAAAACATGCTTCCTAATTACCCGTACACTAATATTATTTACCATGAGAATGTTTACAATTATTTAACGAGAAGTTGCGAGATTTTAGGCTTCCCAAAAAGTCTTGGCACGTTTCGTAGACTGTGTACCATTTACGTGAAAAAAATTGATTTTATTAATATATATTTACTTACTACCAATTTTAGCCCGTTGTCCCACGGATCAGTGTGGAATTTTTCTGCGCAGGGTATTACAGCATTTAGTTTATGCTGATTGCTTACCGACCCTCGGGACGACGGGCTAATAGTATTTCTTCAAATGCAGTTTTATTATGTGTTTTTGCTTCTAGTTGTACGAAAAAACGCATGAATCTAAATAATTAAAAAAAAAAAAAAACAAACAAATAAATGACCGTACAAAGGCGGTTAAATATATGTACCTACCCAAAACCTGCGCCAGGATCGAACTGCACTTTCGTTTGCTTGATTGTGTGAATTTTCGATATCATCGAAATATATCGATATCGATTTGTGATATCATTTTTTTTTTTTTTTTTTTTTTTTATTACAAGATAATACATTACAAAATGATAACAAAGTAATAATGTATTATTCCCAATGAGTTTATAAAACTCATTTCGGGAAAGACAACATTAGAAAGGACAAGGCAAATAAATAAAATACATTAAAATAAATACATTAAAATAAATACATTAAAATAAATAAACGCAGATGTTATTATGGAGTTCTAGAGAAAGATTGTGTTAGTCATTAATGAAACTGTTAAGGAAATAGCTTTTAAGAGCTTTTGCCAGTGTTTTTTTGTTTGTTGCCGGAAGTTTTAAATTACTAGGTAATGCGTTATATTGTTTATGTGCAATGTATTGTAAGGAGTTAATTCCAAATTTGGTCGTGTAAGTAGATGACGATAAATGTATTTGATTTTGTGATCGTGTTTTGTGCTGGTGTATGTCAGAATTAAAAACTGGTTTAGTGTTGGTGTGTGAGGAGTGTTGAATTATTTGTAGAATGGCAGTTGTGATGTTATACTTTGGAAGGACTGTAAAGGGAAGTATTTGTGTCTGTGAGTATATATCTTTGACATGTGTATCCCATGGCAGATTATATATATTACGTACGGCTCTATTTTGAATTACTTGTATTTCCGAACTTTTTTTTTTGGTAATGGTGCCCCAGATACTAACTAGATAACTCAGGTGGGAGTGAATCATAGCATAATAAGTTGCACGCAGTAAAGATGTGGGGAGCACACCTTGGAGTCGATAAAGTACACCGGTTATAGGGGAAATTTTGGATTTTACATTCTCAACATGGGAGTTCCACGAGAGGTTAGAGTCTATGAGTAACCCCAAATATTTCGTTACTTGAACATGTTGTAGCTTTTCATTTCCAAGAATAATATTCATACCCATGTTATCTTTTTTACCGAAAGTAAGGTAATGGGTTTTTTTAACATTGAGGCTTAATTTGTTTAATCGAAGCCATTTTGCCAGCTTTGCGAGATCTTTATTCATTAGAGCTTCAAGTTCCTTCAGATTTTTACAATGGTAGTAAATCACAGTATCATCAGCGTAAAGTTGAAGTTTTCCCGAGATGCCACATTTAGTTATATCATTGATGTATAGTAAGAAAAGTAGAGGTCCAAGAATAGAGCCCTGTGGCACTCCACATGTGATTTTTCCAAAGCCGCTTAGGTTCCCTCCGATATCGACAAGGCAAAATCTATCAGCTAGGTAACTTCGGAGCAAATTTAAAGATTTACCTACTATTCCCAAATGTTCCATTTTCTGTAGAAGTATTTCATGATCTACCGTATCAAAGGCTTTTTTCAGATCTATAAATATAGCTGCCACATATTCGCCCTGGTCTATGTACTGCTGAATGTTAGAAATGAAATCGAAAGTGGCACATTGGGTATTGGAGTTTTTCCGAAAGCCATATTGCTGTGGTGTAAGGATATCATTGCTAGAGATGTATTTTATCAGTCTATCTTTGATAATTGACTCAAACACCTTTGAAAATACCGATAAAATCGATATTGGACGGTAGTTAGAAATACACTTCTTGCAGTCTTCTTTAAAAATTGGTATAATTTTTGCTAGCTTTAACTGGTTTGGAAATATTCCCGAGCCTATGGAGAAGTTGATAAGTTGGGTTAGGTGCCCCGCTAGTTCTTCTTTACAGGTTTTAAGAATGCACGGTGTTACTCCATCGATTCCTGCCGCTGCATTCGACCTAAGTTTCGAGATGACCTTTATTACCTCATCCTTATTCGTCCTAGTCATATATAAGGATTGTCGTGCCTTTGGTTCTACATATATTGTATTACAGTCATCCGGGAATGATGGAATGGCAGCTGCCAATTTTTCTCCAACTGACAGGAAAAACTCATTAAATGCCAACGCTATTTCACGGGGTTCCCTAATTTCACAATTATTTACGATGAGAGATTCAATTGTGTTGGTGGGTTTATGTACACGGTTAGACAGAATTGAGTTAATGGTTTTCCAAGTTTTTCTTGGGTTAGTTAGGCTTTGTTGAAAGCTATTGATGTAATATTTGTTTTTCAGACTTCTCCTATAATTAGTTATTATGTTTCTGAGTTTATTTTTAAGTATTGCAAGAGTAATATTACCTGGGTCTTGTTTCCACTGCTTGTGAAGCTGGTTTCGTTCCTTGATTAGAAAATTCAGTTTAGAATCAAACCAAGGTGTATTTAGATGTTGCCGCCTTCCGGTTTTTACGTTCGATGTATTTTTACCTGCTTCTAATGCATTTTTGACATAATCATTAAAATCTTTGTAACCGTCTTCGGGTTTGGTTGAGTTGATAGCAAATTTGTTAGTCGCAATATAAGATTTTACCGCCATACTGTTGATGATAGGTTTAGTAAAGCGTGGTTTAGTTCTATTATTAAACCATTTTTTTAAATTATTCTTAAAGTCAACAATTAGTATATTATGGTCACTAAGCGGGTCATCTATATTCGATATGGTTGTTGAAATGTTTTGTCTGTTTGATATAACGTGATCTATAATAGTGCTGCTTGTATCAGTGACTCTCGTGGGATATGATTTATTTTGTATTGAGAAATTGTATGTTAATAAGGTGTTGATAAAATTTAAAGAAGAAGGTGTGTTTATGGAAGTGTCAATGTTGAAATCTCCGAGTATTAATGTATCTTGTCTGCTTTTGTTCAGTATTTTTTCAAAATGTGTTAGGAAATCGTGCATGTTGTTTGGGTTAGGTTTTCGATAAATGGCATAAATGTTGACTGGTTTCCTATTACTGCTGCAAACACTAATACCTAAAAATGAATTTTCGTTGGAAAAATTTTCAATGATAGAGCACTTCATAGAATCCAGAACATATATGGCCACACCTCCTCCTCCTTCATTTGGGCGAGAAGAAAAAGCACTGTAAAAACCATTTAAGCAAAAGAACTTTTCTTCTCCGACATCAAGCCACGTTTCAGTGATGACAAGAACATGAACAATATCGCATAATCTTCTGACCTTTTCCTCAATTTCGTCAAACTTGTTTCGTATACTTCTGGCGTTCATATACATTATTCGCAGACAGTTCTTCATGGGAGTATAGTCATCGATAGTTAGGCACTTGTGTTCTTGTATATTACACTCCATAGTCTATTGTAGCTAGGTCCTTCTTGAGGGCAGCTATGTAAGCTGGGCAGTTGTCCCTATCTCCGGTTGAATGGTCAGCAGGCTTACCAAATCTGGTGCATGTCGCGCAAACTGGTTTGATGGCTGCATTTGGGCACGACTCACGGGTGTGTTTTTCTTGTGCACAGTGTCCACATGTAGGTTTAGTATCTCTGCAATATTTGTATGAGTGTCCAATCATATGACATTTAGTGCAGACAGTAAGGCCAATAAAATCTCTGACGCGGCAAACAGTCCAGTTCACAAATACTTTCTCCTGTTCAATAAGTAATTTACGGACGATAGCTGGCATTTCATAAATACGATGACAAGTGTTTCCTGTGCGAGCACCAGCTAAGTGACTTAATTTACAGCACGCTATAGTTCCCTCAATGTCTTGAATGTTGGGAACCCCAGTTAAGGCGATCCTTAAAAATTCTTCGTCAGTCAGGTCCCTCGGTACCCCAAAAAATATTAGTCTCGGAGATCGCTTGGTCGGCAGTCGGGCCTTAATTGTGCTTGATTTGTCGAAACAGGGTGCATTTAATAGTTTTTGTTGCTCACCTGCGGTTGCCGTGTTTATCAAGATACCTTTATTTCTTATCTTTTTTATTCCCGTGACCCGAACGCCTAGTTCAGATGGCCGAATCATGTCCTGGATAATTTTTTTGGTACCATCGCTATCCTTGGTGGCGTCTGCATCTGTTGGAAATACGCATACGCCTGGTCTTGGTGCTCCGACACGATGTCCATATTGGGTAAGTGGAGGGGGTTGGTGAGCATCATTAGGCTGTTTGCGGGCGATGTCAGCAAATGAGAGGCTAGCCTCCGTTGCCTCCGCTACTCTCCGCATTACAGGTCCAAGATCAGACTCTAGTTGAATAATTTTTTGTTCAAGTTGTCTTTTTTCGCTCTTCACGTGTCGTACTTTGATTTCTGTCATTCTCAGTTGGGCAGTCACTGTAGCCAGATCAGCACGCATGGTCTCGCGCTCCAACAACAGCTGAGATACGGATCTAAAAACTTCCGACACGTTTCTGGCAATTCTCAGCTGCTGGTCTTTTGAGACCTTCGACTGCTTCTCTGCCAAGACATCTTGTAGAGCTGTCAGATGTGTTTGAGCTTCATTAAGCACATCTACCCCTGAGGTGCAAGGATATTCTACTTCGGTATCATCCGAGCCTTTGGATGACGCAATCGATGAGGTTTCGTTTGCATCCTCAATTGAGACGCTATTTTCTCCAATAATCCGGGGCATCATTGTGCTCAGATGTCTTTTTTTAGGACGGTTCATTTTTTGAACAATGGATTTTTTTATATAAGTAATTGGTTTTGTACAATTCGTATTTTTTTGTGTTTTTTTTTTTATTCGCTTCACCACTTTAGTTGATAAGTCGATGATTTGCGCCTGTCAGCTGACATGTAGGCAATATTGCTAACTTGCCACAGTAAGTAGTTATGGGTACTTGATGATAATTCGTACTTTAAATCAGCGCCTTGATTTGGATGATCTGCTAAACTCGTATATCTTGTTTCACAATGATTTAAATAATATTGCAGGAAAAAAAAAAAAAAAAAATCGAGGAAGAAAACTTAGTATTAGTAGGAATCGAACTGAGGACCTTCGGATCTATATGCGGATTCGCTCACCACTGGGCTAGCGGCCGCTTTTGGTTAACCGGGAATTAAGAGTAATATAAAATTGTTTTCGCACAGGTATGTTTACAGCGATTAGAATAAAAGGATATTATTTCGGCAATAACACTATGATACTTCACAGTTGAATTAAACACTTGTAAACCTGGTTAATTAAAGCGTTAAGATTTCACAAACTTTGATGATACGTATTAATTGTTTTTATTTTCGCACAGGTATGTTTACAGTGATTAGAATGACAGGTTATTATTTCGGCAACAACACTCTGACACTTCACAGTTTGAATTAAACACTTGTAAATTCTGTAAAATTAGAGCGTTAAGATTTCACAAACTTCGATTATTCTCTACACTGATCTTCGGGGACATGTTTATAGATAAATTTTATGGATATTAGGTTTTGTAGGCTTTAGATTTTGTATTATATTGATCATTATAACACTTTTTGTTTATCGTACGCTTCAATGAAATGGTCATTTTTTTGTTACCTGTTTAAATGAGAAATGGGGCAGAATTTTTCAATTACGGGGGGCATTACGTAATAGTTACATCGTCGGTATGGTTGATTTGGCCACGGTGTCAAGAAATGGTCTTATTGAGTAGTCATAGACAAAATAATACTTATATGCATATATATTTGCAATCCGACATCGATAAAAAAATATAAATGTGTTATTTATTTTATTAACTTTTCAGGTTATACCCATCAATGTAATATATCATAAGAAGAAGATAATACAAATAAATCTGAACGAAACATGAAATAGAACAAGACAGAGATAAATAAAAAGGTAACGGTCTCAACTAGGAATCGAACTCAAGATCTTCATAAGTATTTGCTCAAACGGTTAAAGCTTATTGTAACTGAATTATTTTTGTGAAAGTAAACATAAAACAATGTTATTCATCGCTGTCAAAAAGCCCCAAGGTTATCTGTTGCTGATTACTTCCCCGATTCTGTTATACTGACCTCTAATGTCAATACAACACATTAAATCTACACAAAAAACATGTTCATGATACAGGGGTTTTCCGTGGGATATTAATAATGTTAGAATAATTTTTATTCGAGGATGTGGGGAGCTTAAACTGCAATGAAAAGTTCTTCTAAAAGTCTTGGCAATTTCCTCCATGTTTGTGGACCCATCAATTTGGCTAGCGATTCGAGTTTTGGTTTGAACAAGTTATTGCTTTTCTTCCAGAATTGGGCGAACAGCTTTGTGTCAAGAGATTTTACGATATCATGTATCTTTGTTTGTTTTAGAGCTATTTGAACTTCTTCCTTTTTCTTTCATCCTCAAGGAGACCAAGTAATGGTCTCCGATTTTTTGTCCACTTTGATATACAAGTATTACAAATACTCATATAGGTATAAAATCAACTAATATTTATAATTGTGCATATTTTTTATTTATTCAGAAGGCCCAGAGGATTTTTCATAAGTACCTATTTTATCTTTTGGGATGCTCTGTGGAGGGTATTTTAGGGAAAGGAAGGAGAGAAAGTTCTGGGAAGGAAAAAGGTATGAGGGGTATGTAGGAATCTGGGGCGGGGGTCAATGTGTCCAGGAAAGACGGACGTATGAATCTATTTCTCCTACTGCAGTGCAAACCGATGGGGTGAGAGAATCGCACTCAAACCTCGCTCATGAACCCAAGCATCCCTGCTAAGACACTAAACGAAACAAACCACTTGGGGTGACCTGTGGTAGGGTTTTCCAATTATTGGTTCCCAGGGGGCGGTACAATAAATAAATTAGTTATTAGTTATTTCTTATAAAAAATACCAAATATGTGTGGATTTGTGACATCTATTTTAAATTTTAGGTATCGCAGGTTCATATTTTTATGTATCAGGGTCATATTTTTTAGGGATCACGGTCATTTTTTGTCACTCTCACTGTAAAGTTACTACGACACCTTATTTGCGTATTTTGCATCAATCGTCTTTAATCAAGAAATGATTAAAGACGGGTCTCATAAATCAACATTTGTGCAAGTAGAATATTTTGACACAGTGTGGAACTATTCGAATGTTAAGAATCTGTTATGGTATAATTATGTAGCTAGTAAGGCAGTCGCGTAGGGACCACTTAAATTGACGATGAGTGTTGATATAACATTTGCTGTTGACTGTTAAAAAACAGCTTTTAATTTACTTTTTCAAGTGTGAAATAAATTAAATGAAGAATGTTACCCGGTCTGGCGGCAATGGTTTGTGCCGCTATTTCGTTCTTGATTTAATCTTTACTAAATAAAGTTTAGAGTCAACATTTATAACGACAAGAAAGGCGACAGAAATCATAAAAAAAACATTTATACTGAAAAAAAGATTTATATTTAAATAATTTTATTGTTATAGAATCAATTCATTCAATCAATTAGGTATACTAGTGATAAAATGAAGCAAAAAAAAAAATCACGGAGCAACATCAAGGTCGGGTTGCTTCACAGAAAACTATATTTATTAATTAAATTATATTAAAATATCTAAATTATTATTTTTTTGTAATAAAATAAATAAACCCGATTATTTACCTTGTGACGTCACTACGTCAAATAACCCGTCTTCGGTATATTTTTTATAAAATTTCCGGCTGATTTTAATTTTAAATATAGCATTACTGTATTCCGTTGCTTTTGACATCTAAGTAAATATATTTGACATTTGACATTACGTGACATGTATGATATCGTGAGCGGTTTATTTATGCTGACCTTATTAACTTCACTTGTGCAAAAGTTTGAAATAAGATGATTTGATCTTTCAGAGATGACGCTGCATTTACAGCCCAAACTTGTGTAAGGAGCTGTCACGTCAGTCGCGGACAAACTTGCCCATGTCATTGCATTTAACATTCGATTAAAGTATTTTATGAACGCCGTTAAGGTTTTTTCCTATGAATTCCGCTGCTTGCAAAGGCCGTTTAAAAAAAAACGACACTTGTTTTCAACTTAATTATTGAATGGAGACAACTATTTAAGTCGGGGTTTTAAGTAAACACGAACAAAATAGGTTTTTAATGATCAGTTTGTATAGTTTGTTCTTACTTGTAATTGTTAACATTAATTTTCAATATCGTTGGATAACTAGGAAATTCTCTCGTAATCGGTATTAGTTACCTCAGTTCCCATATTGTGGAATTCTTGAATTTTACCCACATCACAATATACCCAATCGGTTTAAATTCTCAGAAATTTCCCGCAATCTGGGGATACTCCCACGAATTGTTCCGTACCTTCTGGTTTTTTTCAAATGATTTTTGGATATTTAATCAGTGGAACGCAGTTGGGTCTCTGGACAACATTCGAGCTTTTTAATATGATCCTTATTAGAACAATATGCGATGCTATTTTCACCTTAATACTTCGAAAAAATATATTACAAACAAAATCAGAAACGTTTGGGTTAGTACCAAATTTTAATATGGTAAATTTTTTCAGCTCTAATAAATTATTTATTTAATTTTATTTATTTGATATTACCTATAGAACCAAACAGTATATGAGTTACAGTGATGAAACAATTTACAGGAATTAGATATTTCATGTTAGGTACCTATGATGTTTCCTTGAAATGTTTTGAAAAGTGGTACCTATGTATATTCCTTAATTACCAATTGACGTGTGTAGTACATAGATGTTATTATATCTCATCTTTCCGGTTTATAAAAATATGGTCCGATTTCGCGGATCGAAATTTTCAGGAAATTGCCGTGGTTTAAAAAATACGATTAAAAAAATTACAAATGGTATGCAAGTGCCTATATTACGTTTTTAAAATATCAAACAACTCAAGTTATTTTATACTTGTTACTACTGCGGATTGACATCTAGCGGTGAAAAAACAAAGTTATTCCGTTAGCCAATACGCCTGCTAAAACTCTCATCATTTAAAAAATAGTCGGATGGAATCTGATTTAATTTTGGTTCTGCTTGTGTACGCTAGAGCGGAGCGGTCTAGTATGATGAAAATTAGTTTTCGTAATATCGAATTAGTCGTGCACGGGATTGATGCTCTGTCATGTAAAGTATTTAAAATATGTATTTATATTTAGTACTCCACAACCACTTTGAATTTTGATAAAAATATGGAACACACTTCAACAAAATCTTCAGCAAAATATGGAATACCGATTTGCTAGCTGATGTGAAATAAACAATCAATTCTAAACGTTATAAAATGTTTCCACATATTTTTTTACCGTTTACGGAATCCAATATCTTCATCGTATTCAATTAATGATAGCCAAATTTTATTAGTAACATTCATCAAAGACCTAAGAGTTATTTTCGACTGTAAACTTACATTTTTTGATCGTCACTATGATTTAATTTACAGAAAGGCTCTACAAAATTTAGGTTACCTAATATTACGTAACACAAGGAGTAAGTAATTTATTTATTAAGACTTTTCTTCTTATTTAGGCAATTAAACTATTTTACTGCTGCCTTGTGACATCGCAGCACGAATATGGCTATATCCTGTATACTTATACTTGTAACTAACACAGCTAGGAGAAAGTACAAAGGAAGTTTCTTAGGTATGTTCAATATATGTTAGGACAACCGGTGATTGATGTTTGCTATACATATTACGATACTCCTGTCCCCAGGGCCCTTCTGTGCAGGCGCAATTGGAGCAGTCCGCTCTGGGCACCGACTTACCACGGCGCCAAGGAGCCATGGATGCAAGGCGCTGATAATACTTAACACATAACACAGCGCCCTTGAGGTTTTACTAGCGCCAAGCGCCGTTTGGCTCTTGGTCGGCCCTGCTTTTCCCGATGCGGCCGGCACACCAGAGGGCACTGATTTATTTGGACTTGGAACACATGATCAGAGGATGGGAAGGAGGTTGGAGTTAAATCGACCGGTATACATAGCAACCTAGCAGAAAAAAACAACGAACTCTAAAATTTAATAGCAGAGCGGTGAAGCCCTTGTTGGAACCTTCGGCCTAGAGCTCCCAAGATCTCTGTTATGGAGCGCGCAGGGACGGCGCTGAGCCAAACGGCGCTTGGTGCGAGTAAAATTTTCAGTTCGCCCTCGTTCGAATCCCGATGAACCTGATAGAAGTACGGCGATCCTAAAAAAAACGGAATTTTCATATTCCGAATATATGATATGGTTTAAAAGATCCTTTGTTTTAGGGACAAAAAATGCTTCCAAATGTGTCCAATAGAATCTAAAGGATGCGACACGACGCGTGACGTTTGAACAATAATTTTTACTCTACGAAAAGACAACATGGCTTCAAAATTACGTAAAGAAGACATTCAAGTATTTGCGATTTAAAAAATATATTTTATAATAAACCGCACAAGAGTCCCAACTGCTCCGAACCATCTGGAGCCAGTTAGACTATGACATCCCCAATTAGGGTATGTTGTAAGGCTAAATGTAGTGGGGAGGGGAAGGAGAAAAATAAGTTGAGGATGTGCCTAGCTATTCAGATCTGGTCACCAAACACGGCCAAAGCCATTTCAAGCAACGTTTCAATTCTGAATGGTGGTCTTACACCAGGGCGATACTCAGAGTATCTTCTACTTGGGAAAGTGCTGCAAATATAGTTATTGTATATCATTTTAACTGAGTAATTTGTGAAATAACACAAACTGATAAAAAAATATACGCGCACGTCGGGATTTGAACCCGCGATCTCCGAGTTGCTAGTCGAGAGCCTTTCCCCTCGAATACGGAGGCCGTCCATTAAAAAGTAGAAATCGATGGGAAACATTTATTTATGTGTTAGGGTGGCAGATTTGCATTTCGTATTTTTTAACGTTTTTTTTTCAATCGAATTATTCGATTTGTTACGTAATAAATTTATGTCAATTTCACCGTTAGCGAGAAGGGCACTTATATTAAAATGAAGAAAAAGCGGAGAGTGTATTCCAATTTTGTACATTACCAGTAATTGTTAAACAAAAAAATGAATTTATGAGTAAAACCTCAATATTCCAAAAAAGTATATCCATCCTAGACTTGCAAAAAAGTCAACAGATGTCAAACATAAAAAAAATATATGTTTATCCAAGACACAACTGTTTGTCTAGTTTACCTACCTTGATTATATATATATAAATGTTTACCAAATTATTTTTAGTGTTTTGGATTATGTGCAAAAAGAGAAGTAAGTTATCTGTAGAGTTCTCAATACCATCCATAAGTTTTATTCCTAATATACATAACTATCCTATTACTAAACAAAAAACTTGAAAAAAAAAACTGTGATCTTGAGGCGCGCTTAGAGCAAATAGAAGGACAATTTGAAAATTTAGACAGGGAAAACAGGTCGAAAAACGTAGAAATACGAGGAATCCCGGAAATAAGCGGAGAAGACTTAAAAAATGTTGTTTTCAATATCCAAAAAATTACAAATGCCGGAACAGAAGTGAAAAACGTGGAAGCAGCCTACCGTACTGGACAAAAAACCAACAAGGATTTACAACGGCCGATAATCCTCAGATTCAAAACAAACGATGACCGTGGCGATCTGCAAATCGGGAGGATAAACTAAACACAAATATCATAGGAATGGCAGGAAAGAGCTCCCAGATTTATATCAATGAACACTTGACATTTCGAGCTAAACATCATTGGTTTCTTGCACGTAAGGCTACACGAGACAATATTTTTAAGTTTGCCTGGACCAGAGGGGGACAAGTATATGTACGCAAAGACGTTGGGACGCCCGTCATACTTATCAATGAAAAAACCAAAAACCTTTTATCTCCCTCACCAAATAACTTATAATCAATTTTCATCCTTTGGTATACTTTTATTTTACTTGATTCTCCTGTATACTATTATATATTCATCTATATATTACTTGATACTCTCTGTTACAAAAAACATATTATTGGATTTTTCTAGCCCAAAGACATTTAACAAAAGCATGTACCCCATCATTGTTTTTAATCCATCAAATAACTTAATACAATCACCTCTTTCCAGTAATCTAGTTGTCTTAACATGTAAAAAATGTGTTATTGTAATTGCACCAAAACCATTACAACTTACTATGCTTTATACAATTATATACATTGCTTATTTTGTTATTGCTTTTAATAACTGGCGAACTAACTCAAAAGTTTTCATTCTTTTCATTGCCTTTCTAAACAATAATTACAGTTTTAACATGTCCAACTTTAAACCAATTATTGTATTGTACTATTTTATTATACCTTTTGCACTCAAGCATCACAAATATTTTACTGATGTCAAAATCAATTACCTTGTATTTTGTATTATATTTATTGCTTTGTTAAACAACATTTACTGTCGTAACATAACCAATTGTAAATCTAATACTATGTTCTATAATTATAGTATCCCCTATGCCTTGAATTATCACACATGTTTAGCTACTGTCAAAATCAGGAAAGTTAAATTTAATGCAAAACAAAAAAACAAATAATGGAAGACATAACAGACTTACTAGATAACATAACACCGATCCCATGTACAACTACTAATGACACTGAAGTAGTACGTCAATTATTACTAGTGAATTCTACCCTTACGATATTCTCTATGAATATAAGAAGTATAAACCAAAATTTTGATGAACTCTTAATTCTTCTCACTCACCTTGCCTCAGATTTCGATGTAATTGTTTTGAGCGAATGCTGGATCAAAGAAAATTTCGTCCCAAAAACGATAAAAAACTACAATCACTATAATACACTACAAAACCAAACTCAAAATGATGGCGTTATTGTTTACATTAAAAACCACATCATACATTCAGTTAAAGAGGTCACAATTAAGAACGCAAACTGTCTTAAAATTCAACTTGATAATCATATAACAATCATTACTGTATACAGATCCCCAAGCACACATAATATAACCCCATTCATACAATCTCTGCATGAAATTTTAACAAATATAGAACACCGCCAAAACACCTATCTTATTGGTGATCTCAACATTAATATAATCAACAGAATGCATCCACAAGCGAATGAATACCTAAATACACTAACTTTATTAGGATATTTGCCAGCCGTCACAGCCCCAACTAGAGAATCAGATTCAAACATTAGTAGTTGTATAGATCACGTCTTTGTTAAGAGTAAACTAGGCAGCAAATCCATTGTATATCAATCAACTGTCACAGATCACTATGCAACCATCACTTCCATCAACCAAAATATTCACAAACTACCTCAAAATACTCTCCCTCAAAAAAAAATTTCCTATGACATTCTCCTAAATACTGTCTCTAAAGAAAACTGGGAACTTGTCTATTCTTGTACCGATACCACTTCTGCATGCGAAATATTTACAAATACTTTACAAAACCACTTGGCCGATGCAACATCATACACAAAAACTAAAAAAAACCAATCCGACACAAAACTCAAACCATGGATCACTACAGGTATTCTTCACTGTATCAGAAAGCGTGACAAGATTCATAACTTCTGTAGAAAAAATCCCAATGATTATGATTCACTCATATTTTATAAACATTATAGAAACAACTGCAAAAAAATTATTTACAATGTTAAAAGAGATTACTACAAAAAACAAATCAGTGAAGCTACTGATGACAAAAAAAAATTTGGAATATCATAAAAGATATAGCCAATATTCATAAAATCGACTCACCCATTGTTAAAATTAACATAGAAGACCAAACAACTCATGTCAATTCCGAACCTGAAAAAATATCCGACCATTTCAATCAATTTTTCTCCAATATCGGACATAAATTAGCAAAAAATATTCTAGACCAAAACACCGTCTCGGAGAAAGATCTTGCAAAAAATATACATGTCAATAATCTCAGCTATAACCCTTTTCACTTCACTCCCACCACTGAACTAGAAATAATAGAACTTATCTCATCTCTTAAAAACAGTAACTCTGCAGGGAAAGATCAAATTTCAACAAAAATTATTAAACACATTCAAAAATTTATAGCCCCACCTCTTAAACACATTATCAACTTAAGCTTTAAAACTGGAATATTCCCCAACTCTTTAAAACAGGCCACAATAATCCCTATCTTCAAAACAGGTGATAAATTATCTGTTAATAATTATCGACCGATATCATTACTCAGCACAATTTCTAAAATTATAGAAAAGGCGGTGAAACATAGACTCTGTAAGTTCCTTGAAAATAATAAAATAATATCGGATAACCAATATGGCTTCCGCAAAGGGAGGAATACCTCTGATGCAATAGCTGCTCTCACAAAAATTGTTTCCCAAAATCTTGACAAAGGTCGCAAACCACTTGCTGTTTTCCTTGACCTCGCAAAAGCATTTGATACGGTTTCCCATCCCTTACTACTTAAAAAACTTCAACAGATCGGCATTACAGGGATAGCCTACACATGGTTTAAAAACTACTTAGCAAATCGTACACAACAAACCCTTATCCACTCTGACAAAATATATATGAGCAAAAAATTATCCATGTCCTATGGGGTCCCTCAAGGTAGTGTACTAGGGCCAATTCTATTTCTCATATATATCAACACACTATGCACTATGAATATTGGAGGCAAGATAATTTCATTTGCCGATGATACAGTCCTAATATTTGATGATGAAACATGGGAATCAGTTACAAACAAAACTAATATTGGCCTAACAAAAGTTAAACATTGGCTAGACACAAACCTCCTCACACTTAATATCGACAAGACACAATACATGACGTTTTCCATACCCAAACATAACTTTCCCAATAACTGCCCCAAACCTACCATCCACTCGTGTTCACTCAACATACAGACTCCTGAAACCTCACCTAACATTCAATGCACGTGTTCAACTCTTAAATCTTCAAAGGAAGTTAAATACTTGGGAATAATAATCGATGACCAACTACGCTGGGAAACCCATATAAAAGAAACAACAAAAAGACTTCGTAAACTCTCCCACATATTCTGCTCTCTTAGATCCATCTTAGACCTAACGACTCTAAAATGCGTATATTTTGCCCTTTTTCAATCGATAGCAACATATGGTATTCTGGGATGGGGTGGCTGTGCAGAATCCGTCATTAATCCAATAATTACAGTACAAAAACTAATTCTCAGAATTATATTTAAATGTCATCCTACCTATCCCTCCAAAATACTATTTACTAAAATTAAGGTCTTAGATATTCGCCAGCTATTCATTAAGACAAGCTTATGCTACATACGAAAAAATGACTTGATAGTGGCTCCTCAACACCAAGTAAACACCCGCTTTTCATCAAATCTGGGATGCGTGGTGCCAAAAACTAGAACCACATTCGCTCAACGACAATTCTGGTCTATCGCCCCTAAAATATACAACGCGTTGGACCGGGACATAAAATCAACTAATACTATATCCCTTTTTATTATACGTGTCCAAAACTGGATATTTGAAAGGGGACGAGCCTTTTTTAAAGAATACATGAGTTCCTAACTTTTAAACCATTATAATAAAATTAACCATGTATCTGTATACTTATGTTTATATGTGAATACACATTACATTTGTGTGTGTTCATATATAGATGTATATGAATGTATTTATGTATGCATCTATGTATGTCTATGTATGTATGTATATGTATATATATCTGAGCATATATATATGTGTATGTATGTATGTTTGCATGTATGAAAAACATATATTTTGTTTTATATTTTCCTTAAATATGTTTATTTTCTTTTTTTTCCTTCCATATTATGTTTTATTTTTTCTTACTACAACATATGGTTTTATTGTAATTTATAGCATTATGACTACCACAACACGGGCATTAGCCTAGTGTGGGAGTTATTAAGTACACAAAAATTGTAATTCATAAAACTCACTGAATAAATAATAAAAAAAAAAAAAAAAAAAAAAAAAAAAAAAAAAAAAAAAAAAACTTAATAATTTTTTAAATATTGAAGACAATATTAGTGATTTCTAAACGAAAATCTGAAACAGAAAAATCAGAAAAGGAAACGGTCACATCTGGGACTCGAACCCAGGACCCCTGTCTTTCCGGGACAGTGCTCTACCAACTGCGCTAATGGGACCCTATTCTCTTGGTAGAGCACTGTCCCGGAAAGACAGGGGTCCTGGGTTCGAGTCCCAGATGTGACCGTTTCCTTTTCTGATTTTTCTGTTTCAGATTTTCGTTTAGAAATCACTAATATTGTCTTCAATATTTAAATATTACAATTTGAGGTTTTACTCAATAAAGTTATTCCGAAAAATAAATAATAATTTTTTGACACCATCGGTTTGTAATATTGCTTCACCAATATCACTTGTTACTTAAGATTATTTTGTAGAACTCCACTAGTTTAAAACATGGAACTAGGATTTCCATACTTTTTGGTTTAAAAAAAAGTAATATATTATTTTTAACAATAAATATTTTTATCTACATAAATTAAAATAAGTATTTAAAACGGTTTACCTTCAAATATTTACAAAACAGCCTATAATTATATTTAGTATTGTAATAAAAATCAGCAAGTTTTATTTAAAATTATTATTCTTAATGGCCATATACTCCGTGATTTGTTTTATATTATAATCATGCTTGTTCGTTAACATTTCATAATTATCTCTATTATATACAGTGTACCCGATGCTATCCGGTACGTACCCGATAAATTTTAACCAGTGATTCGTTGAAAATATTTTGCTGTGTGATGATATTTTTTCAAATTATTATTTTTTTGTTACTCGTCGTCTCTTATCACACTGCTTAATATCACGACGGGTTTAAATGATTCGCTCTCTGTCTCTTTGATTACCGTGTTCGAGTTGCTGGAACGAGATGGGCTTATCGGCTGCTCAGTTGTGACGTGATTAAATTATTTTTTCTTCTTATTAATTGAAAATAGATATATCGTTGGACCTGCATTTTTACTCCAAATATTTTCAGGAATCACTGGTTAAAATCCTCCGGTTTAATCATCCTAACGTGCCTTTACACCCTGCATATAATGTGGTAATTAATTAATGGGTCAGTTATCAAACTTGTGATGGACCAAGGTCCTTCCCGAGGTAAATGATATAAACCGTCATAGTAGAGCCATCTATCGGAACAGACACATATGAATTACAGGGAACTGCATGCAAAGGTGGGAGGTTTCCTTTAGGGTTGCGACGAAAGGGTTGGATTGCCCAATCATGAACATCGGAGAAAAGGGGGAGGCGACTTTCTGACAGGACAAAGGAAATTACAGCTATGGGGTGTGTTTAGGCTTTGATTTATGTGGCATCGACCTTGGAAATATTCTCACCAAATGATTAGGTGAACGAACGGAGTTAGATTCAAGGATAAATCATTTGACATTTTAGGGGTTCAAAACCTTTTTTTTGAGGCGTAGCATCACTCGGACGAAGCGAGATTTGGTGGCAACAGGTCTGTTACTCGAGGTTAAAAGAAGTAAAAGGGTTGTCGATTTCAGACACTCGAAAGTGTTGATTTTGGAAAAAAATTCGAACATGGTTTTGCGTCATCTAGACGGTAATAACAGTTAACGAAGATACTTAATTTTATACGTGGCTTATGGAAGACGAAAATACATTAAAATTAATGGATAAACGTTTAGCAGAGGAATTATGACCAAGTACATACGAGTTTGTTTTAGCAGGGACTTGAAAACTCTGATTAATGTGAAGTGAGTTGGGGGACGAAGACATAAGATGGGCGTGTGGAGGTATCGTCGGAGTTAACACCCAAAATTACAGAGAGGGGTCGTGAAAATCCAGTAATAATTCTTGGAATAAAACTGGCCAAAGAAATAAACAGGTTATCAAATCGAAGCGGACTTGGGCGAGGGACAAAAATAGCTGACATAATGTGTACTGGGGCATATCAACTAGAGCGAATACCGATAGGAACCTGAAATAATCGGTGAGAGGTGAGATAGTTATACTAAATCACGGAAAAGAAAGGTGAATAGATGTGCAATGTAAGAGGCGACCTTACGCAAGGGATTTAGCATACGGTGGAATGGGAATGGTTGTCAGAAGTGATCGATTCGGAAGGTAAAGGGAGGGACGGACGTGTACACCATTTAATCCGACAAGAGGCGAGTTGCGAGTTCTATTTTCACACGGAAGAAAGAAAACTGAAGGTAGGCTGTGGGAAATACTCACAAAAACGGAGAATTAAAAGGAAAATTTTGACTAGTTACGCATAAGAGGGTGTCTTAGCGCACTAAAGGGAAGGTCATCAGAACACACATCACGGACCAAATAGGAGCGCGAAAAATTTAAATTAGAAGAAAGGGTCAATTCTGACGGATTAGAAGACACCTACCAGATGAGGCGAACTTAAGAATTTCACCAGTACGGGCCTGTGCTGTGAGACGGCGAATGCCCGTTTTTTATGAGAAACGCAGAAGTATAGACCTGATAAGTTTTAAGTGACACAGGGGATATTGGGCAAGAAAGATAGGGCCGTAACGCTTCGATAAAGGTGGGATTGCAATGACAAGCGTAGTTAATTACTGTTATAAAACATTGTGCGCGGGCACAAATCGGGGAGTTCGTCACAAGTCGCCGAGGACCTTTAAGGAAGTATACGCGCCGCGCTACGAGGAATTATCACTTTGGTAATTTATTCTGGACTTAGAATTTTTCTGGTCGAAACATACAGTTCAATTCAGTGTTTGAAGAAATTAGACTCAGAGTCCTTGACGTAATAATAAATTCAGGTTGAAAAGTTTAATTGGTTTAAATCCAGTAGTTAAAATTAATAAGCCTTAAACTTCCTTCTCGAATAGAGTAGAACGCGATTGCTATGATTTAAATAAAGTCACGGATTATAAATGAATTGTGATTAAAATTAATAAACGCTAAAAATTTCCTTCTCGAATAAAGAAGAACGCGATTGCTATGATTTAAATAAAGTCACGGATTATAAATGAATCGTAACTAAAATTAATAAACGCTAAAAAATTCTTTCTCGAATAGAGAAGAACGCGATTGCTATGATTTAAATAAAGTCACGGATTATAAATGAATTGTGATTAAAATTAATAAACGTTAAAATTCCTTATCGAATAAAATAGAACGCAAGTGTTAAAATCTCTCGTTGGGGCTTCGATGAAGCCTCGGACTAAAGTCAAATTATAACTGAAAATCTACATACCTAAGTATCTTGCTATCGCGTGTTGGGCTCGATCGAAGCCGTGTTACAACGAAAAAATTTCAATAACTACTAGGTTAGGGAGGGAAGATCGAAGTACATTCATTACGGCAAATTTCGAGGGTAGCACAATCAAAATTAGGAAAATAAGATTGGGGATATCTCAGGTGAAGAAAAAAATATTAGGTATAAACTTAGGGTAAATCTAGTGGTATTCGCGAACACCCCGCCAAAATGGCAACGGTTGTGTAAAACCCAACCTGGATGTTGTTATTTAGCGGATAGGGGCTTGGTAAGTGTTTTTTATTTCCAATTCAATACAACCAAATTCCTAGATAGACTTGGAACGCGCGATGCTGATATTTGCCGACTGACAGTTACTACTAATCCACTTTAATATGTACATAAAACCAACATGTCAATTTTCAGGATTCCCCGACAATATCAATATTATTACCCTCAAGCCTTACCCCATTCCCAAATTTACCCCTCGACTAAACTTCATAGTTGGGTAATGTCTGATAGTGTCGCTGCAAAACCGTTTCTCACAAACACGGACTAGACAGAAGGATTTTTTTTCTCACGCTATCACGTGAGAGGGGTTGCCAACGTGGGCGGATCGGACCAACGGAGCGCTGGGGGGGCTACTCCCTCTGACGGGGCCGTGTAGAGTTATTGGGCGCGAAAGTGGAATGGAAATAGTGATGCCAATTGGTAATGAACGGGAACATGGTCAGCAGTTGGGGCGTATAGTCTGAAGGCACTTTGGACGTCTGTGAAAATCCACGTGGGAGGGCGACGGCGTGAGATACGTGGGAATAAGTCCGCAGCGCTATCACATTATCCAATGGTGTCGACCGGGAAGCTGATGTAAGCCAACTGGAACGCTCCCTTGGCGGAATTACAGCAGCTTCTTTGAGGTGAACTGTAGATCTGACGGCACGTGGGAGATTGAGCTTCATCAGGCAAAACCTACACGACACACTCTCCGCGTTAGTATCATGATATGGGATGCAATTACCTTCCCCATCTAGACTCAGTAAAGTAGTTCGTCCGGAGGAAAGGGCGTTGGAGCGTTTTCGGAAATGGCGTGATGACTTAATTCGCTTTCTCTTGGACGTGAACGGATCCGATAGGTTAGGGTACCTTTATGAAATGGGTTGCCAGCTATGGGGTATAGTCTAGCCACGTCGGAGTCAGCGTTTGATTTCTGATCACCATCCACCGTTCTCGTATTTGGTCAGTGGAGGAGCCAACGTAATTTGCAAAAAAAAAAAATTCGATCATATAGTTTACCCTTCTTCCCCCCCCCTCTCGTCCCTTCCCAATAAAAGATTGAGTGTCGAGTAGCAAAATTAATATATGTTAAAATAGATGGAGGCGACCCCAGAGCTGAGATACCGAAAGCCGACGCCCATGCATGTCAATACTGTACTATACTAATTTGTGCAATAACGAAACTATTTCATGTTCTCGGATTTACTTAGGGTCAGGAAGGAAAAGTTGCGAGCGATTACCACTGTATTAGAGTTAGGCGTACTGCAGGGGACAGAAGTAGGCTAAACACGCGGTCTTATAAGAATGTTTAAAAAAATTTCAATGATAAGGGGATCATTCACTCTAATTTAAACGAACCAGGATTACCACAAATATATGCATTAATAGCCCGTTCATATCTCATATGAATTTCAAAACCAAAAAAGAAACACAACGCTGAAAAAGGGGCATTATTGCAAATTAAATCTTAAGATCTTTACCGTATGTTCCATACGGGGGTCGAAAGGCTTAGCTAGGGTTTCCTCTTAAGGTAGTCCTTTTAAAGGGCGCCACCAACAGCTTAGGAAAATCGAAGGACAACGACCAGGATGTTACAACATTTTGCAGATCAGACAGGAGAAATTATCATTATTTTAACGTAGGTATAAATGTAGAAGGATGGAAACATTACAAACTGCACAGTTTGATAATGCCTTCAGAGGGCGAAACAGCTGTCACGCGTAATAATAACTACACAGCAGAACTTGTTTAAAAATAAACTGTTTTTATAAACCCAATAACAATATTATTGAATATATAAAAAATGAAAAAATCAATGTAGTTAATCACCTGGATAATAATTATTTTTTTATGTGCACAAGGCATGGGCAGCATGGATACTGCAAACATTATTTTTTATTAAAGTAATAATTGTAGTTGTTAATTAAGTATTTGTTCGGTAAATGATGATTCAAAGCTTGCAAATAATTTTCTTTATATTCAAACTAAAATACTATGCTCTCCGGAATAATATTAAAACTTTGTTGGTCACCAATAATTTTTTGTTTTTTTTTTTAATTTTTTTTTTAAAAAGAAAGACAAACATTCCCGGGTTACGAATAACCTGACAATATTTGAAAATCTCCTACTACCACCACAGTAAGCTGAAAATGTTGCTTGTGTTGTGATGGAGGACTTAGCCAGCCGAGGAATTGAACACACTACGCCCGAGTGGGATCCAAGCGCGATGTCAACTCGGCCACCGACCGAATTAAATCAATAACAGAGATAATATCAACAATTCTCAATGAAAATATGAACCAAGCACACGGTATATAAAAAGGTAACAGTCGCAAGTGGGATTGTATGTTTCATCATTTCATCGAGAGATGTTGATATAATTTTCGTCAATGATTAAATATTATAATGAGGTTTATAAGCTTCAGAAAGTTATACCCTAATACAATTGAACACCTAAAATTTCTTTAAATTTTATTCTCAGCAAATTTGACAAGACTTTCCGTAGAAGTTCTTTAAAATAACCATCAATATGTTTTGAGACTTGCCGTAGAAGCTCTTGGTCTGTCGGGAATCATTCTGGGTTCTGGATTCTTGCTGGATGGAGCTGGGAGAATATCTTCAAGGGTTGGCTGACATATCTTTTAAATCGTGTACTTGTTTCTTTATTTAATAAATAACGTGGCATAATTTTTTAAATATTTTTTTAATTTTTAAGTTTGAAACTTATGTGTTTACACTGTAGATTTCATCGTTAATTTTTTTCTCGCACACGAAGAGGAGTTTGGTGTTGCATGGGACGACGCTGAGGAGTTTGGTCATAGTCAGGGAGCCGCAGTTTTGGTAGTTCTGGCCCGGGGACCACAAGTTGAAGCCGGACTCCTCGAGCGTCTTCCCTGTAACAACGCCAATATCATTATATTTTTCATTTATGGACTATATCCTGAACAAATTATGAAGCTAATGTTTTATTATAATTATATTCTCTTCGCAAAATTCATTAATGGGACATATTAAAATATTCAACACTCCACGAGATGTCATTTTTTTTAAATGTGATACAGTATGGCATACCCAATTGGGGTATTTTGTAAGTCTAAAAATAGTGTGAAGGGGAAGTAGATGGGGAAGAGAAAGTTGGGGAAGTACTTGGCTATTCAGATTTGGTCACCAAACACGGTCAAAGCCATTTCAAGCAACGTTTCAATTCTGAATGGCGGTCTTACACAAGGGCGTATGAGAGGGCGTAGCTTGTAGGTGCCGCAAATATACTCTATATTATTTTGTATTGGTAAATTGTGAAAAAAATCAAATAAAATTGAGGGGATTCGAACCCGTGACCTCCAGCTTGCTACTTTCACTGTTTTTATTGTACAAATATCTATGAGTACCTATGTATAATTTGGTTATTTATTGGAACTTAATTGGTGTATCATATTTGGAGTGATTTTACACGGTAATTATCTTATAAATAACTGTTCGATTCCTGAAAATAATATAAAATATATTTTATCAATAAATAATATTTTGGTGACGACTAGGTATTTGTAAATCTCTCCTGTGGGAAGAAATAATAATGGAAACGAATTAGATAGTAGCAAATTCCTTACCATCGATTGTTTTGTATTCTCCAGTAATTATCAAGTCGTTGAATCCAATGTGAATGGTTCCCTTCGGATCATACTGGGTGAAAAGGTCAACGCAGAGTTCAGCTTCTTCAGCACTATTGATGATGACGAGTTGGGCTTGTTCGGCATCGCAAGTTTTAAAAGCATCGTGCCAGATTTTTGGCTTCTTGTGTAGTTTGTGGCAGTAATCCCCCATCGATGGATATTTTTTATAATCTGAAAGAAATATGATAATTGATTTACTGACGCAAAGTCTGACGTTTTAAGGTACATATTATAACCAACGCAATAAATAATAGTATTAAAAAGTTTTTTCCACCGTAACACACGATAAATATTTATTGCGTGTAAATAGCCCCGAACAACTTTCTACCCTTAGAAGTAAGTGATGCCTTCCTTCAAATAGTAAGGCTCGTTCACATCTATATACAGGGTTTTCCAATAAGAGGTGTTATTTTGATATTCAATCGTAAAAGATCAATGGTTTCGTTGCCTGTGTGGCGTAAAAGTAAACGTTGTCCAGATCAATACCATCCAATTCCGGTCATAAAGAATCATTAATCATCTCTCGATAGCGATCCATTCACCGTAACTATTGCTCTAGCCTCATTTTCGAAAAAGTAAGGTCCAATGACTCCGCCGGACCATAAACCGCACCAAACAGTCACACGTTGAGAATAGAGAGGCTTTTCAACAATAACTCTTGGGTTTTTCGAGCTTTCGAGTTGTTGAAGCGTGTATCGTTCCATTTTTATTAATGCCGTAGTTTCGACTTGTCAAATATCAAAAAATGACAGCTTCAAAAGTAACATCTACCGAAATAACGGACTATTCAAAATAACACCTCTTATTGGAAAACCTGTAGTTGGCAGATCAATCCATTACAACCATGGGTACCTTTTACAATTATGAAGGATTTTTTTAAGTAAATCTCGATCACCAACTAGACCATACGGAAAACAAATTCACGAAATTCATGCAACAATAACGATTTTGAATTTTGAAGTTCTTCGTCCAAAGGAACGCTGCAATGCGATATATTATCAATTTCAACAAGGAAAACATATGTGAGTGCTCCTTTAACTACATAGAGGCATGAAACAATCCTTATAACAAAGATATTTTGTGATTTATAATAAACTAACCCAAAAATATATATAGCTCATGCGTTCGTTGGCTTAGTATTCACACTTTACCTTTATAGTAGGTACCACACTCGCCATTATAAGTGAAAGCACTGCGGTCCGCCTTGCAGATGAACCTGTCGACACTGTCGCAGTTCATGTCCGTATAGACGCCGGTGCGAGCCATCTTCACGCAATCCCGGGTCACGCCCCCATTGTGATGGCCCTGGTGGTTCATGTACACCTCTGTCGCAGGAAGCCCTGTCAAAAGAGATACTCGATTTATATTTCCATGTGTAATTCATTTAATGAAAAACTTCTAGTGTGAAAACTGAGCACATTTAATTTATTCCAATGCCTTTTCCAAGACTGGTCCGGTTTTGCCTTGCGACGTACATCTTATGACCTCTTGGTCACGGTTCAACAATCACACAGATTCGATCAATATTTTATGATATGCCTAAACTAAAGTGTACCGGTATGAACGATTATTGAACTATTTGCTATCTGTGCTTACTCCCCTGGCTTATACCTAGCCTCCCAGAATTGTTCATTTTGTTTTCACCTTTGAAAGCTTACCCATAAGCTACATCTTTTAAAAATAATTTTTTCATCAACTGCTGGGAATCTGCGTGGCGACTGCGAATAGATTTCTTTGTTTTGTTCTGCCACTTTAACGAATATAAATTCCAAATTAGAACATAGAAATCGATAGAACAAATATTTTACATTAGGATAGCAGAGCTACATTTAAGATTTTTAAATGATTAATGCTTTGATTCGATTTAATCATACTCATCATCGCACACAGTACTTTACTTCCTCGAGAATTTGGTATGAACGGCACACAAACAACGAACGATACCAAACAACGAAACAAAATGAACATGTTCCAATATTGATAGTTCTTTTGAAATAATAAAAGTATATGTGGCAGCTACGTTCGTATAGTACATAAGTACCTAGGTATATAATATAAAGTTTTTAAGATAACAGTAGAAGTTTATATAATACAACATTCCGAATAGGATACGGTACAAGAGATCTAATTAGGTTAAGACTGCGGTGAAATCCGTTTTGTTAGATGTGATAGAATTAGAACGTTAGGTGTATGGACCAAGTATTTCAAAACACGGCGTGTACCTTTATATTGTAAGAAACTTTCATTTACAATTAGGTTTTCGAAGCGAGGAATCGGTTTTCGATGGCGAGTTGTAGTAAAAAATTACACTTAGGTGGTGTAATTTTTAAATTGAAATTAGGTATGAGAGGGCTAACCTATTATCATATATGATTAGATGAAATGATGTGATTCATTCCTCAGAGGAATTGATGCTATTACATGGAAAACAGAAGCTAATTCTCCTACCTTCAGCGGTCATATAATGCATCTCGGCGTAGAGGTCGTGGATGCCTAACCATACATTGTGTGTGTTGTTGCCCATGAAGGTCAGCAGAACGTTCATCTCGTCCTCCGAGGCCGGCACCGCGAGCGTGGCACCTTCAAGGGAGCACGCCATCACAGCATCTCTCCATCGTAGTATTTCCGAGTGTTCCTTGTAAAACATCTTCGACACTTTAGAGTAGGTGTAATCATTTCGGAAAAATGGGTCCGGCTCCTCCTTTGGTGGGACTAAGAAAGAAAATCATCTGAGTACATTATATATTTGCATGCACATCCAAAAGCACATAAACATAATATTACATTTACAATTTGTTTTAAATGTTCACAGCAATTGGAAGAATTCTCTTTCGTATCTACGGAAAAGGAAGATAACACCTCAATCTGAGTATAATATTATGATATACCGACAGATTTTATTGCTCATAATAAGTAATACAAATAATATAATTTTGGTTTTTACCTTGTTTGGCAAAAGCTGTGACGCACACACAAATACATAAACATAATACGTTCCAAGACATGATGTTTGTTCTTCACGACAAAAATTGAATTTAATATAAGAATAAGATTGGCGCGAATGTAATGCACATATTTACGAAGCATCTCTCCAGTGCCGCCGAACCAAGAAACATTATCTACTATATATTATGTATTGAAAAAATTACGAAGTAACATCAAAATATTTAGCTTGTCCCAGGACCTTCGGACTCCAGCTGGGCAGTTCAAAATACGTTTCAGCTTAAAAATAACATATTTCTTTATTTTATTTGTTTTCATGTTTAATTTGCAGAACGCCATTTTAATTTTTGGTTTATCTTTTATATATTCAATAATATTGGTATTATTTACAAATATGCGTTTATTTTTACACACCTAAATATGTGTAATTATCATTATGCGCGACAGCTGTTTCGCTCTCTGAAAGCATTATAAAACTGTAGTGAAGCCACCTACAGACGGTATATTTATATTATTTTCATATAAAACAAACATGTTTTCTAATTATCTACAAACTAACATTATGTACTATAAAAATGTTTAAAATAATCCTACGAGAAGGTCCCAAAATAAAACTTAAGCACTCAAAACAGCGTAATATATATATATATATATAAAAGACAAAGCTTTATAAAAACTTACAAAAAGCCTTACAAAAATCCACAAGTCTTGGCACTTTTCGTAGACTATGTGACATTAAAAAAATGTGATTGTTTAAATATACCTTACAACGGGGCACCCCAGTAAGGTCACATTCTTTTCAACAAATGTTAAAATTATTTAAAAAACTATGTATATAAATATTTACTTACTTATTACTTATTTACCATTTGTAGCCCGTTGTCCGACAGATCGGTAAGCAATCGACACAAACCGATTCCCCAAGAATCTGCGCAGAAAATTAAGATCTTTATAGTAAGCAGGGCAGTTTAGTGTGGAACCTTTCTTCACAGGGTCAGCATTTGGTTTATGTCGATTGCTTACCAACCCTTGGGACGACGGGTTAACCGTATTTCTTCAAATGTATTTTTATTTTGTATGATTTTGTATTCCTACTAGTTGTATGAAAAAAATACATGCATCTAAATGAAGATTAATAAACAAATAAATGACCGTACGAGGGCGGTTTAATCTATGTACGCAATACCTGCGCCAGGCTTTGAAATGCACTCTAGTTTGCTTGATGGTGTGAATTTTCGACAGCAATTTTTTGAAAATTTAAGCCACTGACTGATATCATTATAATACTTTTTGTTTATCGTACGCTTCAGTGGCATGGTGATTTTTTTATACTTTTTTTGATAGGAATTGGGCAGAATTTTTCAATTATGGGGGCACTACATATTTGTTACAGACAGAGACGGTGTGGTTAATTTGTCCATGGTATCTTAAGAAATTATCTTATTGGGTCGTCATAAACAATATAATTATTATATGTATTCATTTTTGAGGCAATCCGACATCAAAAAACATATTTTTTCTTTTTATAACTTTTCAAGGTTATTCTTATCAATGTAGGTTCCATGCTAACTCAACACAGTGACTATTCAACACACCTTTTAAAAGTGATATAAAGTCATTAAAAACGATGAAATTTTTTTTTTTAACTCAACCTAACCTAACCTACTTAACCCAGTTAATCAAGTTTTTGTTTCATCACTTTCCATGACTTTATATAACTTTTTAAAGAAGTGATAAATTGTCATTTTGATAATACAAATAAATCTGAACGAATCATGTAAGTATATTTTAACTCAATGATTTTCGTGAAGATAAACGTACAAAATGTTATCCATCGCTGTCAAAAAGCCCCAAGGTTATCTGTTGCTGATTATTCCCCGAATCTGTTATACTGACCCCTCATGTCAATACAACACATTAAATCTACAATAAAAACATTTTCACGATACCGGGGTTTCCTATGAGATGTTAATATTTTACCAATAGGTTTACAATAAACTAATATTGATTAAATTTACTTAGTATTATAATAATTGTGAATATTTTTTTATTTTTTCATGAGACCTAGAGGATATGTCATCATTGGGGATGTTATATGGAAAGTATTTTAAGGTAAAGGAAGGAAGGGAAATTCTTGGAAGGAAAAAAGCATGAGGGGTGTGTAGGAATCTTGGAGGGTCAATGTGTACAGGAGTGACGGACGAATGAATCTGTACATCCTGGCATCCATAACAGGGGTTCCTCATATCCATTGATTGAGACCTATTATTGATCTCTATCTCTTGCGATCCGGCCCGCTACGCAGTAGGTGGTAAAACGCAACTCCCGCAAATACCCAAACCTTACCCATGAACCCAGGCATCCCTGATAAGTAACCAAAAGTAGCAAACCACTTGGAGTGACCTATGGCATTGGTGTTGGTTATCAAATAAATAGTTCCCGGGGCGGCCGTACTCATATCCGCCTCCCAAATTGTTAAAATCAATAAATTAGTGTATATACGTAAGTACTAATAGAAAAAACAATTACTTTTTTGACATGTTTTTTTAAATTTTAAGTATCAGAGGTTCATATTTTTAGGTATGAGGGTCATATTTTTAGGTATCAGGGTTATATGTTTTATTATTTTTTTAATGATAAACTAATAATTATAAGACAAGGCTTTATGCATAGCATAAAGGATAACAAATAATTATAAGCAATAATTAGTCGCCTAAAATATCACTACAAATTGATAATATCTCCCGACTAAAAATAAATGCCGCCAACGGGAATTGAACCCGTGCCTTCTGATGTCCGGTCAGGTGCTCTGAAACCACTGAGCTGACATAGCTTTATTTGTATTGATATTTCAGGCGACTAATTATTGCTTATAATTATTTATACTTTTTAGGTATCAGGGTCATATTTTTTAGGTATCAGGGTCATATTTTTTAGGTATCAGGGTCATATTTTTTAGGTATCAGGGTCATATTTTTTAGGTATCAGGGTCATATTTTTAGGTATCGGGGTCATATTTTTGAGGCATCAGGGTAATTTTTTCACTCTCACTGAATACTTACTGCGATACCGTATTTTGCAAGCAATGATTATAGACGGGTCCCATAGGTCAACATTTTTGCAAACAGATATTATGATATTTTGACACATTTTGTAACTATTCGTATGTTAAAAATCTGTTATGGTATAATTATGTAGCTAGTAAGGCAGCCGCGGAGGGACCACTTAAATTGACGATGAGTGTTGATATTACATTTGCTGTTGACTGTTAAAAAACAGCTTTTAATTTACTTTTTCACGTGTGAATTGAATTAAATTAAACACATTCGGAGTTGCGAGCATAGGAAAAACAAAGAACGTGACACGGTCTGGCGACAATGGTTTATTTTGAGCCTCTGTTTCGTTTTTTATTTTATTTTCAATAAAAAAAAGTTAAGAATCAACATTTATAACGGCAAAAAAAGGATGGAAATGGTGAAGAAAACATTTATACAGAAAAAATATTGAAAATTATATTTACATAGATTTATTTTACAGAATCAATCCATTCAATCACTTATGAATATTAGTGAGAGAATGAAGCAAAAATATCATGAATCAACACCAAGGACGGATTGTTTCACAGAATTTGAACTATTCGTCAAATTTCAAAGTTAATTTTCGAGTTATGTAAATGTTCTATTCAAGACCTATTATTTTATCGTCGTGGGAGAGTAGAATCGCAGAACTGATATAGTAACAGTACTTGAATAGAACATTCGAAGTACTTGAATATTACAAACCCTTTATAAACCTTCTTCCGATTTGATTTGGACTAATCCGTCTTATAACTTCCGGTTTTCTTAATTTCGATTGGTTTTTCCTTACGCTCATATCCCCGCAGCATCATCTTGGAGGCTCTTATTAGGGGAGACTCAAATGTCAATGAGAAAAAAATCGAGAATGCGAAACTCACGACGACTGCTCCAAGTCCGAACATAACCTGAAATCAAATTAATAAAAATAAATTATTTGTATTGCTTAATTAAGGTACCAATACTAATTGCGTGTAGTAAGTATGGCACACCTTTCACTATTACAACACCTACATGCACCCTCATTTTTTCTGTACAATGCTTAAGTTTTTATTTTTACTTCACGCTAATTTAGGTTATTTTGACAAATATATATAAACAAATTCACACCCTAATTTAAGACACACAAATTGCGTATTAGGTATGTCTGAATTAAGAACTACTATTTAAAATTAGGAAGATGAGAATAAAAAAAATTATGATACGTTTGCTGTAAAATAACAAAAATATTAACAAAAGAGAAATGCAGAACAATTGATTGAATTATCAGACAATAGGTGATAGAGATTAATAATGTATTAAAGGTTTGTATATTTTTATTAGTGACAGAATAACTCATCAATCTAATAATTGGACGCACCTTTGATTAGAGATAAAAATCGTGAAAAGTGATGAAACAAAAACTAGATTAAATATTTAGTTTATATGTTAGTTTTTTAATCGCTTTTAATGAATCTGTATCACTTTTTAAATGTGTGTTGAATTATCATGAACATTGTTGAATTAATTTGCGATTTTTAGTACTGATGCCGTGTGAATTTAATTAAATATAATAATTGAAAAACGTCGCTACGCGCCCAGTAACTTCCTTCCGTGGGAAAATAGGGGACTAAGGGCGAGGATTCCAAACTAGTTGATACTATCGGTGTAAACAGATATGCACGGTTCCATGATAATTCAACACACTTTTAAAAAGTGATATAAAGTCATTAGAAACGTTTAAAAAAATGTTTTAACCTAACCTAACCTAACCTACTTAACCCAGTTAAAAAGTTTTTGTTTCATCACTTTCCATGACTTTATTTAACTTTTAAAGATGTGATGATATATCATTGTAATGATTTATCCGGTCATTATGCATGGTGTATGCACTTACCGTAGCGGGTATTGCCGTCTCGCGGCCGGCCTCCAGAAATGACATGGTGAGAATGATGAGCACAGGGTTGGTGAGGTAGTTGCAGTAAGTCACCCTTGCCAGCGGGATCCACCACTTTTGGGACAGGAAACGGGCAACGGCTCCTGAAATAGGCCACCTTCATATTTTAATAAGATTCCATAGCATAAAACCGTTCAAATCACTGAAGAAAGATGAACAAACAACTCAAGCACTTTCCTCTTTTGAAAATTAAATTGACCTTGAAGCCTAGTATGCATATAATATTATTTTATTAACTCCATTAGGACCCAGATTAGGACCAAAGATTTATATTTTTATAAATACATATTTTTAAAATAAATACGTTCATTCCTTGTCAACAAATACCCTCACACTATTTGAATTCGTTTTACCTCCATAACAATGGATAAAACGAAAAGTGAAAATTTTGCTTGTTGAATGATGGAGGACGTAGCTAGCAGAGGGTTAACACCCAACGGTGGGAACTCGACGCATTTGTCCACCAAACACTTAGGTTTCGTGGCTATCCACTATGTATTTGTTTAAAATAAAGATATGTTTCATTTCCGTAAAACTTTAAGTATACCTATTTACACCAATGCAATGGCACAAAAATGTGTATTTTTTGAGGAATGCCTTTAACTAACAGCGTACATATTTTAAACGTTGTTACACAACTTTTTATGTGCATTTGGAAAAATGTGTATTATGTCCAACAATACATCATAATTCGGACATAATATAATATAATCACAATCTAAAATCCGAAAAAAATTGTGTCAATGTTTGTTCGAGTTTTCATCACTTGAAATATTTTTGTTTGTTCTTTTTGAATGTTTAAAAATATATTATACCTATTAATGGGGTTTTGTATTGTCGGTACATAATTCAATGGAGAATTCAAAAATTCTTACTAAAGATCAATATGTAAATTGCATTTTAGACTATCATGGTTTCAGTGAGAAAGTTTAAGAGGCTTTGCAAACTTCAGGGCGGTCGCGAGTTTTTGCTACCTCAAAACAAAGGATTTTATATACTTACTATCAAATTTTTATACTATTTTTCTTAATTATCTCTTTCCAAAAATTGGTACAATTTACCTCCATGCCCCGCCGCACTGGCCATCAGGAACCACGTGGCCGCCAGGGACCACGCGGGCCGGGAGAGCGTCATGTACAGCATACTTCCGACAGTCGAGTAGTTCCTGTCAGCTTTAGCAAACAGCAATGCAAGCATGGTGGCTATCGACACACTCCAACATATCCTTATCGTCATCTGAAATCCATATTCATTAGGTACGGTGTATTTACAAGGTAACAATTTTTATCCAGAAATACTGTAGATACCGCCTCCCTATGCGACATCTGAGTACCTACTACTTAGTTTCAATTTCTGTCCTAAAACGGGAATCCTCCTAGTTGGGCAGTCAAAAAAATTCTTAAATAATGTATATAAATGTATAATCTTTTACTAAATAAAAAAATAATATAAAAATTAAATAAAAAAATAATAATAAAAGAAAAATTATGTTTACAATCTAAAATCTCTGGATTAAAATATTTTGTTTTCAAATTTAATAACTAACTTGGCTATGCTTTATTTCATCCCAAGAATAGGACCCACTTATGTCCTGCGGTGCTCCAAAGTCTTCCAGCGCCGGATGATCGCTCTCAACATGAACACTTGGCTATGCTTTATATTTTTGTATGATATTTTTTACACGAATAAGAAACAGAGATGGCAGTGAAAGGAGAGCATATATAAATAATGAGCAATGATAATATACATATAATATAAAAAGTACAGATGGAAGACAATTACAAGTGTTACAAGACAATTAAAATTACAATACATGAAGAATGTTTAAAGGGCTTTAAAAATTACACCTTACGTATCGACATTCTGGATAAAGGAGAATGGTAACCATAATTAGTGGAATGTTGATTGAGGAACAGCAATGAATTATTTCGGAGTCTACGGGAAGGTACTTTAAACTGTATGAGCCACAACAAAGCAGGTGTGTCAGTAATACCGTTGATACTTTTGAATATGCAAATTAGATCAGAGTTCCTTCTACGATTTTTCAAAAAAGAAATGTTTAAAGTTTGTTCAATTTCATAATATGAGTACTCGCCTCTTTTAAGTTCCATCTTCGAAGCAATTCCTCGTAGGAAGCGATGTTGTACGGATTCGATGTGACAAATGTGGACAGCATAGAGAGGATACCAAATGACACTAGCATATTTAAGGTGAGGGCGAACCACCTTGCAGTAAAGAGTTTTAGAGTCAGAGGTTATTCTATGAATGAAGCCGAGTAGTTTAAGTGATTTGTTTACGATGTTATTAATGTGATCACGGAAAGAAACTTTGCAGTCTAAAGTGACCCCAAGGTCCTAATATACAAACACTATTTAGTTTATAATCAAACTGGATAGGATTTTTGGTTCTATCTAGGTATATGTGGAAACATTTTTTTACGTTAAGGAATTATTCTTTATTTCACATCAGCTAGCAAATCCGTCTTCTATATTTTGGTGAAGGATAAGTGTGTTCAATATTTTTATCGAAATTCACAATTCATTCGGTTATGTGAGTACTAAATTTCTTTTAATACACTATTTTATTTCAAACTAGCTGTAAAGTAGCGGCTCAGACTGTCTGTGCAGATAGAGAAACATAATCGCGTGTTTATTTTGCGTTCAACAGATGGCGCTGTTTAAAAAACATGTTTATGTAACAGATGCACTGTTTTATTTTAATGTTTTACCTGTCAGGTGATATCTATATAATATAGATACAAAAACGCACGCATATTAGAATGCAACGTTGCGCGTTGTGTCAAAATTTCAAAGAAATCGATGAAGAACTTTCGGTGATTTAAGATTTTGCGAAACGAAAATTTACATTTTTATTTACACGAGACTGACATTCACTAATTGTAATATGGTCTCGTGAATAATCACATTCCCATGAATTCCCTAAAGAAGTTTTGTATTACTACGACGAAAACCACGAGGATAATAATGTTAATTAATTTATTTAAGTTTTTAATCCAGCAGGGCTTCGAGGATAGTGCAATCCCAGCCTGCAACATTACATGATATATGTAAAATTAAAGGATCGTCCGTCAGGGACGTCGAGGAATTTCGAAAGATATTAAGAGAAATGAAAGTAGTTGAGATTGATATAGGGACACTTAGATAGCTTTGGCATCTACATCTACAGCGGATGTACTAAGAAATTAGTGTAATTATAATATGACGCTGGAGTTAAGGAAGATATGGCACGATCAAGCAAACCAAATTCCGCAGTCGATTCATGTCAAAAGTCAAAATAACAGAAGACTATGTATGAGACGATGTATGAGACGATGTATGAATGTGAATGAAGCAAGGAGTGTGTGCCAAGAAAGAGTTGTGTGGCGGTCTAGGATCTCTGGTTACTCTAGTCAGCGGCCTGATTGTGAGTCAATTGTTAGTTAATTTTTATGTTTACCTTCCGAAGCGGTAATTTTCCTTTAAAATGTTGAAGTAAATATCCACCTATCAAGCCGATGATATAGCCACTTAGTCGACACCATATAGGACTGTAAAACACCTCAAAATGTTTCCACATGCTATCCGCGCTAAAAAAAAATAAAAAAATTATTACAAATAATTTGAAAAAAAAATCACCTCTTATTTTTTTTAAAATAAAACATGTGAAATGAACTGGCCCGCCCCTTCGCAACTATGGCATCCCAATTCGGAAAATGTTTTTCTCAGAGAATCAAGTAACGTCGACGGAAATATGAAGAAAAAATCTTTGTAAGCAAAAGTAAAAGTACCTACGGCCATTCATATTTGGTAACAAAATAGAGCCGTACGTAATATATATAATCTGCCATGGGATACACATGTCAAAGATATATACTCATAGACAAAAATACTTCCTTTTACGGTCCTACCAAAGTATAACATCACAACTGCCATCCTACAAATAATTCAACACTCCTCACACACCAACACTAAACCAGTCTTTAATTCTGACATACACAAGCACAAAATACGATCACAAAATCAAATACATTTATCGTCATCTACTTACACGACCTAATTTGGAATTAACTCCTTACAATAAATACATTGCACATAAACAATATAACGCATTACCTAGTAATTTAAAACTTCCGGCAACGAACAAAAAAACATTGGCAAAAGCTCTTAAAAGTTATTTCCTTAGTAGTTTGATTAATGACTAACACAATCTTTCTCTGGAACTCCATAATAACATCTGCGTTTATTTATTTTAATGTATTTTATTTAATTGTCTTGTCCTTAATCTAATGTTGTCTTTCCAGAAATGAGTTATAAACTCACTGGGAATAATACATTATTACTTTGTTATCATTTTGTAATGTATTATCTTGTAATAAAAAAAAAAACTTAACAAAAGCCATTTTTTAAATATTTCAGTTCTAAACTTCTGGCGATGACACGGTGTTAGTGTTGAGTTGTGTGTTGTGTCGCCAAGACATCGTACAACCGCCCGTAGAACAAAATGTAAATCGTAATTGATGTGTTATTATGCGAAAACATAATAATAACATCAATACCCCTAATACATATTGGTAGATACAATAATATTATAAATATCCAAAAATAAACATTTTACAAATCTAGTACAGAAATAAATATTGGTTTCTTATCCAACTAAATATATACATATAGAACATCGAGGTGCCATTCTCCCCTGGAACGAGGAGTTTAAAAATATATCCGTGAAAAGCAAAGTTATTTTTATACCTAAATACATATTTTTATTAATAACTGGAGTCAACTACGCTATCAATTAAGCCAAATCCCGATTGGATGGTAGATATTTCGTCTGTAGGTACTGTTGTAAATTTTTATTATGTAATCCTTTCCAATCCATGGGAAATGCATGTGTATGGGTATGTGTATATGAGTTTATAGAATGCATTGTCATCTACAACGAGTCTATCTGCCGAGTTTCAGGAAGTGGGGTAATTTTCAATTCATTCAATCGTTGATATTTTCATTCATTCAAGAAAACGAAAGTGAATTTCATATACATGTATTTAAAAGTTTTCGTATTGCGTTTATGAATAAAACTATCAATATAAAATGTTGTTAGCGGTCAGCCGGTAACCGGATTTTTTTATTACACGTCTCTAGCAAAGAGGCATGTTGCCGATAAAATATTAGTGAAGTATAAAAACTTACTATGGTACAAAGTTCATATCGTTTGTCAGATGTGCTACGTAGATACTAGTTGACAAGACAAGGCCTCCAAAAATTCCCACAGCCAGTTTGAAATGCCTGTAATAAAAATAAAGATGATATTATGATACTTAGAAGTGGTTGACAATCAGACTGCAGACCTAACACTAGATTGTCATACAGTGACAATACGTGTATTGAATACATGTTTTTAATTAACACATTATTTATTTTGAAAACTGTTTGTTTGAATAGAATAATATAAGAACCGAAAGTCAATATACCAAAAAGTAAAAGAAACAATCTTGTTGCGGTCAAAACGTCCTTAGGACGGGTTGTTTCAGAGAATTAGAACAATTCTTCAAATTTCAAAGTTTATTTTCAAGTTCTGTGAAAGTTATCTTCTAGTTTTGTTATCATTTCAATTATTTCAAGTAACTGCTCTATAATGATATAATAACAGAACTTTAATAGGACTTTCACACAATCCGTATATTAACCTTGAAATTTGATGAATTGTTCAAATTCCATGAAACAAAAATAAATAGGATTATGAATAAATAGTACCTATATTCTCTCAATGACTTTTTAGTTATTATAAACGCTTAAAGCACGTTTGATTGCTAAAAATACTTAATTAGAAAGACAATTTTTTCGAACCTATGATCAATTAATTTTCCAAAACTTTACAAAATCATTCAAATTTATTAAATGTTTAAACATAATGTTGATCGTGTAAAATTACCTCATAGCATGTTTTTACCCAACTAAGACTCAAAATTTCGTAAAAAATTGAAAAAATTCCAAATCTTTTGAAATGGATAACATAGAATGTACGACATAAAAAAACATTAAATATTTTAGGACCACTTATTACGCACTTAGTGAATAGACTTATTACATAAGGTGAAATGCATGATGACCTTAAATGTGCTACTATTAGACCAGTATATAAAGGAGGAAAGCGTTCAGAAATTAGAATCTTAGAAGCAATTGGAATCAGAGAAAACGTAATTTCTTTTTTTCAAATAAAAAAATTTAAAAAATAGTGGGAGGAATAAATTGTACTGGTTTCTCTCAGGGATCAATTTTGGCTTTATGTTATATTTGGGTTAAAACAATTTACAGAGCTTTTGTCATCTGTCAAGGTGACGGATCCATCCAAATAAATGATATTCTGCGGCAGTATCCCAATTGATCTGATCCCCTCTATGAGGACGATTATAGCGTACTGTGGCACCTCAGCACATAATACGTGTGGGCCAGGCCCAAATTATGCGTTATGCGTATAGTGTAATGTGTCTAAGGCTTTACTATGGGACTAAATACACTCAGCATATATCTGACTCTGAATATAAGAGAAAAGTGGAATATGATCACAACACTGTTATTTATGTTCATAAAGAATTAAAAAATGCTTTTCTCAAAACATAACAATAACGTGTCCAAAATATTCAACATGTTACTAATTAATATCAAAAATTGCTAATTACTAAATAGATTCAGATAAACATGGCCTCTAAGAAGAGCTACTTTGTAATACTCAATAGTCACTTTCAATCAATAGTTGTGGTTAGCATGTAGATTTGATATCATTTTAGATTGTGTGCGTCAATAATAATTTTATGTATATATATTTACATTGTAATTGAACATTTATTAAAGATCCTGTTGGCAAACTGCTTCATTATAGTTTAACGGGATAATACTAACAATAAATAGAACATTAAATACAACATTATTACGGTTCTTTCAAACCGTATTTAAAGTTAAAATTGTGAATTTGAAAAAGACATAGAAATTTAAAAATATTAATGAAATAAAAATAATATTTTTTGTTTAAAACCACGAATTTTTATTAATTTTAAGACCGACCGGTTTCGCTACACTCGAGCATCGTCAGGGTACAAAATTAAACTAATCAATAATACAAAATGTGTCATTATATATACATACAGAGGGAGATAGAAAGTAAAACCAAAATGAAACAACAATATATTAAAAGAAAACAATTAGTGTATATAAATATTATAATAATAGAGAATAGGCATTAATAATTGTAAGGTGATTAAGGGATACTGGGAATTTTACAGTTTACAGGGAATATTCCCAGAATTGGGCTTTTTGACAAATCTAATTGATTATTCAGAATTAAACTTTTGGTTTTAATGGCTTTCTTAATTTCTAGTGCTTCTAGGTTATTCAATTTGTTACTATGGTCTTTTCTATGGAGAATCTTAGCACCGGTGCTTTTGTTGAATGTATGATCTTTTTCAATAAGATGATTGGCAAACTCTGAAAAGCCATTGCTATTTAGGCATCTAAGATGTTCTTTAATCCTAATGTTGACATTGCGCGTTGTCTTCCCGATATAAAACGCTGGACAATTGTTACAATTTAATTTATAAATTCCTGCATGACTAAGTGTGTCATCTTTATCTTTAGAATAGACTAAAAATTTACCTAGATTGTTGTTAGTATAAAACGCCGGTTTGACTTCCAGAGTGGAAGATACTACCAGTATCGCCCTGGTGTAAGACCACCATTCAGAATTGAAACGTTGCTCCAAATGGCTTTAGCCGTGTTTAGTGACTAGATCTGAATAGCCAGGTACTTCCTCACCTTCCTCTTTCCCTTCCCCACTTACCTTCAGCCTCACAACATCCCCCAATTGGGGATGCCATAGTCTCACTGGCTCCAGACGGGAGCAGTTGGGACTCTTGTGAGGTATTCACTATAAAAAAAAAAAAAAAGAAGGAAGGTTAACTATACTGCAGGAAGAAAAATTATTGATGAATAGAATACGGCGAATAGAATACGGGAATAAGATTCTCCATAGAAAAGACCATAGTAACAAATTGAATAACCTAGAAGCACTAGAAATTAAGAAAGCCATTAAAACCAAAAGTTTAATTCTGAATAATCAATTAGATTTGTCAAAAAGCCCAATTCTGGGAATATTCCCTGTAAACGGTATAATTCCCAGTATCCCTTAATCACCTTACAATTATTAATGCCTATTCTCTACTATTATAATATTTATATACACTAATTGTTTTCTTTTAATATATTGTTGTTTCATTTTGGTTTTACTTTCTATCTCCCTCTGTATGTATATATAATGACACATTTTGTATTATTGATTAGTTTAATTTTGTACCCTGACGATGCTCGAGTGTAGCGAAACCGGTCGGTCTTAAAATTAATAAAAATTCGTGGTTTTAAAAAAAAAATATTGTTTTTATTTCATTAAAATGTTAAACCACAAAGTGATTTTTGTTGTTTGTTTTTGGGGTGTTATGCCGTGTTGCGCTAACTCCTTCTTTAGCCGACGTTTCGGACAGCGTTGCAGTGTCCATCATCAGGGCAGATCCGGTAGATCCGAAGATGTGGACACTGCAACGCTGTCCGAAACGTCGGCTAAAGAAGGAGTTAGCGCAACACGGCATAACACCCCAAAAACAAACAACAAAAATGCTTTTGGCCGTGAGAATCTAAAAACTTACCTCACAAAGTGATTGCTTTCTACGAAAATTAAAAATATTAGTTTGTGACCACGACTCAAACCCGGTACCCTGCATTGTGTGTAACGTCTAGAGAAGATTTCGAAAATGATTATGTTTTTTTCCAACATAAACTATCGAGTAATGTATAATGGAAAAAAAATAGTTTATCTTGGTTTTTGTTTTTTAATATTGGTGAAGATTTATTAGATTAACATTCACACAAAAATATTCATTTTCTAAGCTAGAAGTCTGTTTTCTTACGCCGCAAAACGATGAGATACGCATCATCAAACTCGCACATTTTTTTATCTGTAGGAACGAGTATTGGCAAACGATTTAAAAACAGATTTGCCAGGTTTCCTGAATCTGAGAATCAAATGCGCAATAGATTAATGTGTTGCCATTGTATTTATATTTTCCCCGCTGTTAATTAAATTAAAGATATAAGAGGCATAGGTGGTGCTAACCAAATTTACTGTCTAAAGTCAATAGATCTCTTCTAGATGTGGCAGTGAAGGTCAACAGATATTAATTAAATTGAAATAAATAATAGCTGGAAGTATTTTTTAAATGCTTACGAAGTTGACAGCACAAGGAGGCACACACTGACGATGAACATCTGCATGTCCGTGCACACGAACCAGCTCCATGTCATGCACATCTCCTTCTTGGGGAACAGATTGTTGATGAAGAGGAGGTTCCTCCACCAGAACTCCTCGCAGTAGACGTCGTTCCTTTCAGTGCTCCACAAAATGCTCTCGCGGTATCTCCACTTGGCCGTGAACTCAGCGACACCGATGGCGACTGCATAGGCTGGAACTAATCTGAATACGAAGTTCTAGTTTCTACAGTCCAGGGGTCAACGTATTTTGAACTCATGCAAGCACTTGTGCAATATGTTAAAAAAAACTCAAATATTTTTCGGTAACTTTGAAAACAGAGTATTTTAATACCTTATAAATCTTCGTAAAATTCCCAGGAGTAATAAAGAACTTCTCTTCAACGCGGAGTCCTTTCCTCCTGCTGTTCTTTTTTTTGTTTCCATATCCAAGAACGTGTAGCCCAATAGAAAACCACTGAAAATCATTAGTTTCTTCCGTTAAAACCGTATACATGTGATGCCTTTAATAAAACCTTGAAATAGCTAACGGGTAAATATGAACCTCGACAATAAGGATTTCAATTTAATTCAGTCTTATTACAAAAATAAGCTGTTAAATAAAAGATGTATCGCACAGAATTCTTTTTGAAAAGAGAGAAAGTTAACGAGTTCTGTGAGTTTTGAACTCCATCCGGCCAGCCTAGTGTGCACCCCACAGGGACTGAATCTTATTATATATTTTTTAATAAATATTTAGATTAAATAGTTTTTAGTACCTCATTGTTATAAAAGTTTCCACAAAATAGGTAGCGTTAACAAATATTTGCATGTATGTGTAACCAGTTAAGTAGAAGCTAAAGCCTCTATCGTGGGTGATGTCCGCCGAGTAGAACGCCACGTGGTTCACTATAATCCAGCTCTCCATTAGAACTCTGAAAATAAATACTTGCTTCAGAACTCAGTTAATCATTTAGGTGCGATATATTGATGTTCATCAAACTAACCAAACCAAGACGTGTCGGAATCGGTTATTTATATTATTAATTAATACATGTTCCACTATTTTTATATTTAGTTTTGCAAAATATGAATGTAAATTTATTGAAATTTTGCCTATCTATAACGGGAATTCCCCCTAGTTGGACAGACAAAATATTTATCAAATGTATGTAATAACAATAAAATTTGCTTCTATGTGTATTTTTAATCTTACTCTTAGCATAATTCAATTCAAATACAAATAATTGGATAACTCGCTTGAATTAATTTACCTTAAATAGTCGGAAGAATCGATAAGATTATATAAATTTTTATTAATAGACGAGATATATCGTGAATTCTTACTTATTTGTGTAAAATTCCAGACCAGATTGTATCAATAAATCGTCTAGGGTATAATCGCCTTTTGTGAATTTGATATTTGGTTTAGCTTCATCTAATTTAGTAAAGTTCCTTAATAGTAGTAGTAATAGTTTTGACACTTTTGTACAGTAAATTATTTTTCACATACATAGGTACCTCACCTATTCATTCTTATAGAAATAAAATCCATGAATGTGAATCTATAATATACGTAATCCGTATAACTTAGTTCGTTTGAAATCCACTGGATCTGTGGAAACTAATTTCTACTGAGTAACAAAGATATTTATTAATCAGAACACAAACAATTAAAGAAAGTCGCTGAAATTGTATATTTTGGTATAATATCTTCCCCCTAACCTCCCCTATACCAATTTTGAACAAGCTCACATTTTTTTGAGGTTATAAGTTATTTCTACTTTTATCCCAAATAGATCTAAATTGAGAAAAAAAATGCACAGTGATTATATTTCATGTCAGATGTAAAATTACATTTACAATTATAGAAGCTGTAATTATTTCTCTCGATGTTGACAGTAGGCGGAAGCTAGTGTTAAATTCTACGAACAGCGCCATCATCTATGAAGGTGGCTACGACTTATTTTTTTATGTGCGCGTCATAGACATATGAATATTAGTAGACCTGCCCTAAGTGATTAAAAGCGTATTATTCCCCACTCCCCATACCGGTTCCATTGGAGCCGGCTGTGCTCGCGTATGGCCTCAAGTGAATTTAGAAAACGTGACGTCATCATTCTTGTGCGAACTATGGTCGAGGCATCATCGGTTCATTTTACGAAATAACACGGCAAAATGGTGACTTGTGATATGAAAACTTGTAAAAATAGATGTGAAAAAGAGAATAAACCCAATTGTCGTATTACATTCCATATATAAGCATTATTTTACTTTATTTTAAGCATATTCACATCGTATAATATGGATCAGTTGTAGAAACATATACTATCACATCGAGATACGTCTGGACGCGAAACACAAAGCTTTGGTTGCTGGGAAGTAAATTATGAACATTTATAAAAGTGTCTTAACTAAATACATAAACGAAATATTCGACTCTGAAAATAGAAGAAATTTTTTGCCGAATTTGGACTTCGCAAATTTGTTCATAACGTGGCGAGTAATTTGCGCTCCCATGTAGAAATGTCTATTCATTCAAAAGCAGATTTTACTTTTAAGAACTAAATGGTGATATTATAATGCGAGATGCCTATTTACTGTCAGATTGATTTATTGACGAATCACAGCCAGCTTTCCTCTCTGTGTCCCGCAACTCTTGTTTTAACCCCTCGTCCTTAACTTCTCGTATATTAATATTCATATGTCTGTGGTGCGCGTCAAAATAAGATGTGACTTATGAGAGTATTATGCAGTAGAATGGATCGAAGTCAATTTGCAACGGTTCAACTGCATCGGATCATAGAGGGCAGTCCGAGGTACGAAGTATTTAATCCTTTCAATACCAGAGTTCCTATATCTCTTGATTTTATCAAATATTTTTAATAATACGAGTATTATTTTGCGTATTGCTTGTGAAGGATATTCCTCAAGCGCGTCTATTTTTTATTCTATGTTGCAACATTTATTCCAGCGACAAATACTGTAAATATAATGACAGATTCCAGTTTTGGCTTTTTTGCTTGGACTGGATTCATTATCATTATTTTATCTTTCAATATCTTTTATTATTTTATCTTTAATTTTAATCAATGTAATTTAATATATATATATTTTTAAATTTAAGCAATTGTTTTTGTGATATGTTTTATTTCATTACTAATAAAAAATTACCCTTTAAGACCTACATAATATTAATAAAAATCAAATTAGAAAAAATCTAAATCACTGAACAAAAACGACTTACACTCCAAATTTTTTCAAAAAATTATTTAAGGCGATATCAAATTTAAAATGTGTTCTATATTTAGAAATAAAAGTGCGGTACTGAAAGGGTTAAGCGTAATAATACTGTAAGATACAAAGCGAGATACTTCTACTCATAATCGAGGCATGAGGTCTTATGGAGTTACATAATAATTAGTCCAAGGAATGGTTGTAAAATAATTCCATTGGCAAATGCTTATGATGGAAATGGAATATTATAAAATCTGAGAAATAATATAACTGTGATCGAAAAACTATTTTATGTAATATTTAAAAGTACGTAAAATTATACAAAGAAATAACACACTTACCTAAGTCCGAAAAACGGCATACACATTTTTTCGTCTTCTTTAATATCTGTATCAAACAATAATTCGGTGTTACTTTTATAACTAAAGCATAGAAGTAGCTTTTTGTAAACAGAATAGTTTTTTTGCCTTTTCTTCAATAAAACAATGTCATTGATGTAGTTTTCTTGTTGGACTCTATTTCCTGGAAATAAACACAGCTTATAAAATAATATTGCCTTTGGCCGATTTTAATATGTTCAACATGTTATGGATAATTTTATAACAAACCATTTTTAGATATTTTTGCTTTCAAATTCACAACGTTTTGTTTAACTGTGTCTTCATTCATAACCGGTTTATTAGATATTTGGATATCATAAACCGTTCCCAAAATGCATAAAGCAATCGTCAGTGAAATAGAAAATCTATAAAATAAATATTGTTTTTATTACTTGAAGAAAAATACCGTAAAAAAAAAATTTAAAATATAATATTGTTTTAAAAAATGAATTAATTAAATATAAAGTTTCCGAAACTGCAAAACATTGGCTTTAAATATGGTGATTTTATGGTTCATTTGAATAATCGAAAAAAATGTTTAGAATTAATTATGCATAATTTTTTTCCGGAAAGACACCAACAATTATTATGAAATAATTTAGTCTTGAGGTTTCCACTTAGAGATTTATATAAAGATATTTTTAAGTGACTTGAAAAGAATTTGAGAGGGTTTTTTGGGGATTTTTTATTAGAGATTTAATGAAAATTACTGAACAGATTAATTGTTTTTACGTTAAATGTTAAACTTTCGAATTATTAAGTTATGGTAAACGATTGATAATTATAACATTATTTTACAAAAATCTTACACAAATAAGAGAAATCTCCGTGAAACCATCCATGAATAGTCATCATCTAATTTCTTAACGTTCTCCATCTTCAGGGTTGTGTTATAAACAGTCTGGAAGAACAGAACGTTGGAGTCGAAATACTCCTGTAGAAGGTCGGCAACCTCCGCTTCAGAACATGAAGCCGGTAGGCAGAGGCCTAGAGTAATTCGGTACTATAAACACAAAAATTTTTTCAATAAAAACAAACAAAGGAAAATATGAATGAATTGCAGGAAGGGTTGAAAGGGATACATATTCGATAATGTTTTTAATATTGATCAAAAATTATTGTAAATGCCATAACGTCTGTTGTAAAGTTAAGATGAAAAAGAAAAACCATTTTTGTAGCCCTTAGTAGTTGTTCACACATACGTAAATATGTATTGCTAGCTGACCTATACCCGGCGTTGTTCAGGGCTGCAAATGTTTTTGAGTAATGATTTGAGGTCTTGAATTCTAGTGTACCTGAAAACTGGACGTAGTTTTAAAGTGGTAATATAATATTAATTATAGTAATAATATAATTGGAAAACTTGTTTTTAAGTGTTTGATCCACTTGATCGTACCATGCCTTCCTCGGGCGTTTCGTAGTTTATCACGTACGTCTCATTTTACCAAAAATTAATTATTTGATTTATGTTTTCCGCGAGCGTCCCCGAATTTTTCTACCATGCGATCCATACAGTTTCATGAATTATGCCACTTTGTTACCGTAAAAAAACTACGTTTTATCATTTATATCTATCCATTTTGTCGATATTAATTCGACTTTTTATCACATTCCAGTGCCGAGATACGTACACTGTTTCAAACAAATATCGAGAAATATAATAATACAAGATTGATAGATGGCAGTTCTTCCAACCATTGCAGATTCGGGTTGTAATTGAAAGAACATATAATGGGGAGTTTTCAAATATAAAGAAAATGGCTAAATTCAGGTACTTTGCTTTTCGTTCCAGAGTGAAACATCCTTCCCCACTTCTTCTAGTATCAACAAATTCATGGATATAAATTTTATATTTACCTCTCCTTCGAAGTTGTTAGGCATCATCATCGTAGAGTCGTGGATGAAGTAGGCCCCGTAGTACGCCACGGGGTAGGGCGGTCGCGAGGAGGGGAGGGATAGGGCCTCGCCCCGTGGACTCGGCGAGACGGGGGCGCGCAATGAGGAACCTGCGGCGTTGCATTGCAGCTTGGAGCCCAGCCAGTAAGTGTTGCCCCAGAACAGCTTGGAGGTGGGCACGCCGGATGCGTCCATCACTGGAGAGGTGTGAATTATTTGAGTATCGGTTTCCATCTCCGATATAATAGCATTTATTAATTATCTCCCTGGCAGGAATCATCCACGTAATGGATTTAGTTGGTTAAAGTATGATTGATTCCAGCTGCAGAACAAAGGACTGCATTAGGGGCCTGCTTATTTTGATGTACTTTACAACGGTGACGTTACAGTTGTCCTAAAGAATTTTGATAAAATCATTTTAGTATTTCTGGTAACTGGTGACGACTTCCCCTAGTGATTTCCCTTAACGTGGTCAGAATTATTTTTCTACGTCTGTACTATAATAATACATTAGTATCTGAATACTGCAGCAGGCCTTCGAAAATGTTTTCAGAAAGAGGTTCGCCTTCCCACGACGCACTGGTCTCAAGGATAGTCAAGTCAACTATATCAGCTCTATCCTTGAAATTATCCTTAAATGTGCACAACGGTTGTAAGAAGATATCAGTAAATTTAAAAAAAATCAAATTTTATAGTTTTGTTATTGTTTTACGCTGTTTTGGTAATTGTCTTTCAATACTGATTTGATTATTATATTGGTATAATTCATGTTGTTAAAAAAATTGTAGGCTATTTTTTAATGTTGTTGATATAAAATATTACACGCTGAAATAAATAAAAGTCTTAACATTAAACAACAATATTAATCAGAATAAAATTAAACAATTGTAAGTTTTAATACCACTATAACTACTTTAACACAAAATTTATGACACAATTATTCTATAGAGCTTTAACATTTACACAAGGCAAACATTAAATTTACAGCGATGACATCATACGAGAACGAGAGACATAATTACTAAAATATCAAAAATATGGGCATTCAAATTCACCAAATCTTGAATGCGAGAATTCCGAAAAAATTCAGAAATATGCAAAACTTTCAACTATCAATATTTACATCATTTTTCGATTAACGGTTTTTATGTTAGGAATAATAAAGTATAAGTAGTTTATCACGGTAAACAACAACATCAAAACCTTAAATCTAAATTATAGCTTGCATTAATATTCACTATAAATAAAGTGAAAAATTATCAAAGTATAAAAAAATATTATAAGCAATAATTAGTCGCCAGAAATATCCATACACATTGAAATTATCTCCCGAGTAAAAATAAATGCCGCCAACGGGAATTGAACCTACAACTTCTGATGTCCGGTCAGGTGCTCTGGACCACTAAGCTACGTCGACTTATTTCCAATACGCCAAATAATTCAATATGTACTAGTACTTCAATCAACAATTACTGCTTATTATATCTTTTCACCTGTAAACAACAAACTTTATTTTTGTAGGAAAGGCTTTGTCAGTGCTAAATTTCCCACTAGATGGCGTCGAGACATATTAAATCTACATTTGTTGGTGAAATATTTTGACTTGTCAAATATTTATATATATTTTTTTTATGATTAACTAATGTTTATAAACATTAAATTTAAAAAAAATTTAAAAAATAATTATCTGATTTCAAAATTTTGCAGGAATAAATGATATGGTAAACATATGTTTGAAAGTGGAAAAACTTCTCTCAGCATCCCGGTGCACGGTGTGCCGAATCCCAATCTAGCTCCCCTTTAATACAAAAATGGTGTATTTCAAATATTTTTTAAATATTCAGCATTGAGTTGTTAAATATCCCAGGTAGATAAAACTGCAAAATATTTTTATTTTTATTGCCTTTGGGGTAGGTTTGATCACATTTAAAGTCCATTGTACTTGAGCCGCGGCGCTGTACCCCAGTAAACAGTCTGTTTTGAACGTCTGCGCTGAATGGTTGTGGTTTATTTGTGTGAAATTTTATTATTTTTCTGTGAAATGGAGGCAACAAATCAAGGTATGCATTAATTTTTTTCATCGTGTTAGACCATATATATTTTCGAGATTGCATGTAAGATTTAATCAAAAATAACATAAAGCAATATTTATTCATTTATCTGGTTTCAAAAGTTTACATGGTCTGAAAGTTTATTTCTATGCATTTCTATGATTCCAAAAAAATTTTGTCGGTAAGGTTGACTCATCTTTATTTCATTTGGCTGAAATTTTTCTGCATCTGTTTGCGTTTTCATGCCATTTCTTCACATTCCAGTAATACAGCCATCAATTTCTAACCGAACGATATTCGATATTTGGTTACGAAACCCGAAGGAAGACCGAGCAAACAAGATATTACGTCATGTTATTCGACATTTCGGTTTTGTAGATCCTACTGACGATATTTTGAAATCACTTAAACATTTGATTAGTGTAGTGACCATTGGAATTCACATGCGTTGGAAGAAAAGTGGAAGACGTGCTCATAAATTTGTGAATAATTATTCCGTTTGGCTCAACAAAGACATTAATTTTAGTGATATTGTTTATGGTGCAATACCTTCTTGTAGTTACAATACGACGTTAAACGTTACAAGTGCTTCCAGACGCGGTCGCCCAAAAAAACTTTTTGCGGATTGTTGCGAAAAAACCAAAGCAAAAGAAGTGAAAAAAATCCTTCAGTTCTCCAACAAAACACAAATATCCATGGTGGCTCAAGCATCTCTACGGGCTTCTGGTAAAAAAGATGCTGCTTCAATGGTGGGCAAATTATTTTCATCATCGCCGCGATATGCCACAAAAATTAAAAAAAATAATATACCTTGTTCCACACAAGCAACATTGACGGCAAATCAAGCTCTGTCTTTGATCGTAAATGCTAAGTTAACTACTAATCAATATAAACTTATTAGGAAACAGGCAAGAGAACTAAATAGTCCACTTTATCCTTCATATTATTTAGTGAAAAAGGCTAAAACTGCTTGTTATCCTGACCCTGGTGATATTATTATAACCGAAACCTACGCTGAGGTAAAATTGCAAGAATTGCCTGCTCTCAAGAAGAAAACTGCTTGTTATCCTGACCCTGGTGATATTATTATAACCGAAACCTACGCTGAGGTAAAATTGCAAGAATTGCCTGCTCTCAAGAAGAAGTAATAAGTACAGCATTGTCAAGACAATCATTTGACTCACTGACTCCATCTGCTCCATTGAGATCAGAGACTACTTTATCAGAAGAAAGTGACGACCAGGAATCTGATTGATACCAAAATACACAGATAGGTAAATATTTACATAAATATTATACTAAAACAATTAAGTTTTTGTAGGTACAAACAATATTTAAATTGATGCCTGCCAGTGTAAAAAATGATTAGAAATATATTATTACACAAAACTCCTTCTTTTTAAACTACCTTTAAAATGACGTAAGACTCGAAACATGCTAACTTGTTCACAAAAACGACAATGGAGTAGAAGGGTAAATTATTGAAAGGACAAAAATATTCTAACGTATATTAATATTAGTATAGTACATAAAGCGGTGCCTACACTGCCTACCTATATAATATTTTAAGTAATTTTTTTTCTTAAACACTTTCATATTTAATTACCTTCAAAATGACGGAGGTTTTAAGGCTATAAGTATCTTATGTTGTTCAATTGAAATTGGAGTATTGGGAAGATTTTTTATTGAAAAGACAAGAAAAATTTAATCTCTTCTTATTCATGCGAAAAGCTTTAAAATTAAAGTTTATATACGTTTTATTTTTTAAATACTTTTGTATTTAATAATCTTCAAAATGACCTAAAATGCAAAGTATTATTAATGATATCTTATTTAAAAATCATAATTCTTTAGAAGTTGTGAAAGAGACATCAACGCACTCCAATACGTATTAATTTGTTCAGTATTAAAATTGAAGCCTTTCTAAGTAAATATTTTTTTTAAATTATGCGATTTCTGTAAACTGTTCCTTATTTAATTACCTTTAAAATGACGTATTTTGTAATTCTGTAAGTTTGGTATCTTGTAAACAAATGATTTTAGAGTATGGGAATGAATAAAGGGGAGCTAGATTGGGATTCGACACACTGTGCGGTGGTGCCAGACAAGCAAATGAAATCATCATCAGATATTTTTAATTTTTCTTTGATTAGAATCGCAGAAGTAAAATTGAAATTCCCGGCCTTCGCCCGAAATTATAAGAAACTAGCGAAGACATATGTAAATCGACTTGTTTTGTACCGGTCTTCTTTATTTTAGAAGAAAGATAGAATATAAATAGATAGAGAAAAGATATATAATAATTATCTGAACATACATAAGCTGCAATTTATTTTATTTTATATTAATTTTAGGTATCTCAAAAGTTCACAATATTTTGATTTCCGATGTTTTTTTATGAAACTTAATTATATCAAAATTTGTACAGAACTGTTGAAATTATTTACATACAGAATTAATTATATACATACCTACACAAGCTACTTACGTTTCATAGCCCAAATATCTCTGTTTCGTATTCCTTGTTGTGCATCAGCCAGTTGCTTCAAGCACACGCTTCCTGCTCTGCCAACTGCTGTAAGAGCCAACCCGTAGTACACCGAGCTCCTCTGCAAGCCTTCATCCTCACTGAGCGCACAACCGTGTGACAACAATAGTACCAAAACTGCAACACACTCCAACAGTTTGCTTGAACTCATCTAGTCCGAATATAATGACTGACTAAAAGATCTAATATTAAACAAATATTTCAGAGAAATCGAGGAAAACACTTAAGGCAACCAGCAAGGCCAGGCGACTGTTCTATGCCTTAACAGCGGCCAGGTATTTATACCTTGGTGAGTATGTTTAATTTTGTTTTTGTAAAAATAAATCACTTTTTGAACTCCTCCAAAACAGTAAAGTTATAAGCGAATGTAGCTATTAATTTATGAGTATGTCATAGTTTTGGGTACCGTTTTTTGTTGTTTGTTTTTAACTCCACTTAGGTGAAGGCTCAGTGTCATCTTTGGGGATGCTGCGTGTAGAATCTGTCAGTTACATATGTAAAGAAAAAATATAATTTTCTTTAATTCAAGGCAATGCCGAGCTTGTCTCGTCATTGTGGCTGTGTGTGTCGTTCACTGGCTGGATGCATAAATCAACTATCTATAGATTGATAACTCCGCCCTCTTTCCATACGTTTGCTTTCGTCAAGTTTTAACCATAGATCTGGCAAATTTGAATACACCACGCATCGCCGACGTCACAGCACACCATCGACAAAGGATAGAGGAAATTTTAAAAAAAGGCGCAACCATAGACAATTTAATTCTGCTTCTGAACCTACCTAAAACCCAATTCATTAGCCTAAAACATAAGTAAAATGTCACCCAAGACCACAAGGTCCCATCTGACAAAGCCCTGTCCTAAGAAAGAAATGACCTTTAAAGTAACTTCCTTTACAGCTCATTTTCTCAGGACAGCGTTTTATCAGAAGGAAGCTGAAAAGCAAACTCATAATTACATGTACAATAATTTTATTTTTTAAATATAAACATGAAATAAAATAATATAAGCACAAAACACATTTAAAAGGTGAAATTACTGTATCAATATAAAACTAGCTGTTTCGAATGATAGTTATTTTCTTTCAACATCCAACGGCAATTGAAAAAAATATTGTCAATAAGGCAGTCAACGATTCAACCTACTGTTTTAGCGTCTAATTACATTATTATTATTTTTGTTTCCCTCCTACTTATCTTATTACTTAAATATTTATACCTTTCATATATAAATAGTAAGTATATAATACTTTTTAGTTTAAAAAACTTTATATGCCTTTTAGATATTTTTAACTTAGGAATAGTACACAACATAAAGAATGTAACAGTGTAAACAGAAAAGTAAATTTAACAATAGGTTATTGTTTTAACAATACATATTGGCACCTGATAAATAAATAGGATATAATAATAACAAATAAAAACACCAAATACAAGAGTAAAATTTAAAGAAGGTGTTGAGAGAATATTCATTATGATGTCAAGTATGTAATAAAAAAGTAGAACTATATATAAACTAGACATATAAAATAAACTAATTCGACTATTTTTTTATTAACACTAGTCGGTGACTGAAAATGGGCTGCAGATTAATACAGCCAAACTGAATAATGTAAACTCCGCATCAGAGAATATTTGGCTTAAAATTACAAAAGATAACAATATTTGACTTGTATATTTATTTTTTCGTTATTATTCTACTACTCATATAGAGATGTCAATAGAAAATGAATTGGCAAGGATACACCACAACCATACAATGGGCCTGATTTTATGAGGAGCATGGCGGTACTACGATATTTAAAAGACGCTTATAGGAACAAATTGTGGTCCTAATTGGTTTTAACTTATTAAAATAAATTAGTTATGACAACCATTTCTTCCTATATTTAGCATATTTTAAATGTTGCAGTACTGCCATTTTCTTCATGGAGTCAGGTCCATTGTATGGTAGTGTATCCTTGCCAATTAATTTTCTATTGACATCGGTACACCATGCATTGATTATAAATGGTACAGTAATTTTGATAATGAATTGAATAAAAAAAAATTATGTTCGTTACAATTAAGCCAATCAAAATTTGGCAATGGTTTCTTCAATAACAGGCACAAGATATAAATCTTCGCAATTATAATTCAGTACATACTCGACGACATAATGAATTTCAAGAGCGTTGATAGCAAATTTCTTAGTGGGATCATATGGGTCACCTATGCAAGATATTTTACATCTATGTTCTGCCATCCCCTGTGCAGCAAGAGCAACGCTGCTGGTTGCAGAGAAGACATGACTGGGTCCTGCACTCATTTCTGGAAAAAAATATATCATAGTTCTTGAAGAAATTGAAGTAAAGATTGACATATTAGAGGGACAAATCTAACAATACTATTCCCTTTTAAGTAATATAAAACAGATATGTACCTCCATGTTCTACTGCGATCCCCTGTGCAGCAAGAGCGAGACAGCTGGTTGCAAAGAAGACATGACTGGGTCCTGCACTTATTTCTGGAAAAAATATATCATAGTTCTTGAGAAATTGAAGTAAAGATTGACATATTAGACGAACAAAACTATTCCCTTTTAAGTAATATAAAACAGATATGTAGGTACCTTCATTTTCTACTAGCATCCCCTGTGCAGTAACGAGTACGCTGCTGGTTGAGATGTTACGCTCTGAAATAAATATAATTATTAGATTAACCGAATTAACAAAACATATTATTATTATTATAGGCTGATGCAGTATAGAATACCTTTTAGGATGTAGGCATGATACGTGCTGAACACCATTCTCGAAATGGACTCTCAGAGGTTATGGTTGGAAACTTGTGTCGAATAGTCTCTGTCCGTACATCCTTTCACACAATACGTTTTACGGACTTTATCGGTAGGCACATAAATGTTATTTATCACACATAAATCAACTGTTTCACACAACCAGATATTTGACAATTTTATGATGTCAAACAACGGCGTCTGTCAAACTTTTTTTACAGTTTTTTAGAGGAAGTGAAATGGCGGGAAGCATGAGTCGGCCACCTAGCGGCGAGAACACGCATTACACCGTTTGCGAACCCTCTCTTTCTAGCGCACGAGTCTTATGGTAAAGTGAGCGAGAAACAAAAAAAAAATACGCATCGCCTACGTCACAAACATAGATTTTTACCATGTCTATAATTTGTGTTGACGTTTTTAAGCGGAGTTATACCCCCCTGGCTGGATGTGCGCCACAGTACCTACACAGTCGACTCGATATTTCGTAATCTATGGTGACATAGTAAAAATAATCTATGGGTTGTGACATGACAGATTGATGGAAATAATTTCTAATTGCTATCGTAATTTATCGGAATTGACATAAAATTAATAACATTAAATGTCGTTTCTTTCATTACAGGTAATGTTTTGTTACTGAATGCTTTTCTTTATGTAAATCTTGTGAGATTAACAAAATAAACCTCTTCTTTCATTACAGAGAAACTCAATTGTGTTTTAATTGACTGTCGTTCAAATCACAAGGAAATTATCATTATAAAACGACATTTCTTGTCACAATATGGAAAAGTTGAAGTTTACATTTCAATCAAAACCAACAACAGACGGAAAGTCTAATTTTATTGCCAATAACAGGAGTTCAGAAGACCCTATAGTGAACATTTTGGAAAAATTAGTTGAAAATCAGCAGAAAAACGAAAAACAAAGCATGAAAAAGTTAGCTGACAGGTTTGTACTTGAAAAATTTAATGGAAAAAATATAAGTGCATGTCACTGGATGGAAGTATTTGAAACAGAATGTGCAAGGTTTGACATTACTAAGGACGAAGAAAAAATTGAAATCTTCAGATTATTTTTGGACAAATCATGTACAGATTGGTATTCGTCCATGATGATAAAGCTTAGTTTACAATCAGAGTGGTTAGATTGGAAATCAAACTTTCTGCAAACCTATGGTGATAAAGGTTGGACTGCTAGCAGGTATGCTTTATCTTTCAAGTATCAATCAGGATCATTATTAGAATATGCGGTTAAAAAAGAAAGGCTTTTACTTGAAGTAAGAAAAACAATTGATCAGGGGACTTTAACCGATATAATTGCTGCCGGTTTACCAGATTATATAACAGAGAGAATCAACAAGGATGAGATTATAGAAACAAAAGACTTGTTTAATGAACTTGGCAAATTAGAACATTTAGTTTCGAAGAAAAAGTATATGAGAAAGAAAGATGACACTAAGCCGTTGAAAGAAAAATGTAGCATTTGTGAAAAATTAAATAAAGGTGTGCGCTATCACTCTGAAGATTTATGTTGGTTCAGAACAAAGAATAATAATAATGAAAATGATAAGAGGAAAATAAAGCACATTAATAATTCAGAATTTGAATGCGAACTGCTATGTGAGAACCAAAAAAACTAATAGTGCCGCCATTAATTAAAGTAAAGTTAGTGTTAAATAAAACCGTTGAAGTATTTGGAATCTATGACTCGGGCTCTAATGTCTCATTGATAAACTCAAGGTTATTGAAGATAAACAATGAAAAAACAGGTTATTCGAACAATACTAACTTAAAAACAATTAATGGCGTTAAAAAGGCAATTGGTATGATATCACTGGATGTAACTATTTTTAACATTGAAAAAAATATGGATGTCTTTGTAATAGACAAAGAAAATTTTGTATACGATTTTTTAATTGGACTTGATTGCATACAAAAATTTAGCTTAATTCAACATGAAAACTTAGAAATCAGTCAGAAAGCTCCAACACAAATAAATGAAATAGTTTCTAATCAAACCCAATCTAATAATTTAATAAACTTCAATGAAAATTTTACAAAAAAAAACTTCATTACTTACATAAATCATCTAGACTTTGATCAACAAAAAGTGATTGATGAATTAATAGTGAAGAATAAATCTGTATTTGCAAAGGACAAATATGACATTGGAAAGGTAAAAGATTATGAAGCACACATTGATTTGTTAGTGGAAAAATATTGCAATAAAAGACCGTATCATTGCACAATCGAAGATAAAAAAGAGATTGAAAAACAGATTGCAATATTACTAGAAAAAAATATAATAGAAGAATCATATAGTCCATTTGCAGCTCCAGTTACATTGGCTTATAAAAAAGATGAAAACAAAAAATCTAGATTGTGCATAGATTTCAGAGATTTAAATAAAATTGTTGTCCCTCAATCACAGCCGTTCCCGCTTATTGAAGACCTGATGGTAAAAACAAGAGATTGAAAGTTTTTCTCAACACTAGACTTGAACTCAGCATTTTGGTCAATTCCTCTGCGAGTCACAGACAGGCACAAAACTGCTTTCGTCACTCAAGAAGGTCATTACCAATGGTCATGTTTGCCATTCGGCTTAAAAACCGCACCAGCAATATTTCAGAGGATAATGTGTAACATAATACGGAAACACAAACTCGGAGATTTCACAGTAAATTACATAGATGACATCCTGGTTTTTTCAAAAACTTTCTCAGATCATGTCAAACATCTAACACAGCTGTTTCAAGCGATTGAAAGTGAAGGCTTAAGACTGAAGTTTACAAAATGCACGTTCGCAGCTGACTCGGTTAAATATTTGGGTCACATAATACAAAATAATTCAGTTAGACCTCTGAAAGATAACTTGATATCAATAAGAAACTTTCCAACCCCAAAAACGCAGAAAAACGTGCGACAATTTTTGGGAAAAATAAACTTTTACCATAAATATGTGCCAAAAATAGCAATGAAATTGGATCCGTTGCATAATCTTTTGAGGAAAGGTCAAACCTTTGATTGGACTATGGCATGCCAAGAGTCATTTGATGAGATGAAACAAATTTTATGTTCTCAACCAATATTAACCATATTTGACCCGAACTTGCCTATACATGTATACACAGATGCTAGTATACTAGGAGTGCGAGCTATCCTAAAACAGCCACAAGAAAACAACGAGGAAAAACCAGTAGCTTACTTCTCAAAGAAATTGAATGAAGTTCAAAAAAGGAAGAAGGCTATATATCTGGAATGCCTAGCTATCAAAGAATGTATTAAATATTGGCAAGATCTATTGATAGGTAAGAAATTTACTATCTTTTCAGATCACAAGCCATTAGAGAATATGAATATAAAATCAAGAACTGATGAAGAATTAGGAGATCTAACATACTACCTATCACAATATGATTTTCAAATTAAATATTCTCCAGGTAAATACAATATTGAAGCTGATTGCCTAAGCAGAAACCCAGTCTTAGAACCAGATGAGAACCAAGATGAGCAATTAAAAGTTATCAACTTAATAAAATTAGAAGATACGAGATCTTAAAAGATCAGGTGAAAAATGAGAAGATACAGTGCAGAAGAGATAAATTGATATCGAAGAATAATGTTTATTACAAAAAAGTAAAAAAAGAGAAAAAATAATTCTATCAGAAAAATTCAGCATAGTATTTATCAAAAATGTTCATACAGACCTAGGTCACATAGGAATTAAACAAATGCAAAAAATGATAAGCTCGTTGTACACAGCAGAAAATATGACAAACAATATAAAGAGAACCTGCGAAAGTTGTTCAGTATGTTTAAAGAACAAATCAAGAGGTCAAAACAAATATGGATTGATGTCCCACTTGGGTCCTGCAACAAAACCTTTTGAAATATGTTCCATTGATACAATAGGCGGTTTTGGGGGTTCACGGTCAGCAAAAAGATACTTGCACCTGCTATCAGATCATTTTACGAGGTTTGCATATATTTTGACATCAAAAACTCAAAATACCAATGATTTCATCAAACTCGTAAATTCCACAGAAACTAATGACATCGGCATGATACTCTCAGACCAATATCCGGGTCTCAATTGTAGAGAATTCAAAAAATTTTTGGATGAAAAAAATATTCCAATAATTTTTACAGCAGTAAACTCACCTTTCTCAAATGGATTAAATGAAAGATTGAACCAAACACTGGTCAATAAAATTAGATGCAAAATTAACGAAAATGACTCAAAAGTAGCTTGGACAACTATAGCACATAATTGTTTAAAAATATATAATGAAACGGAGCACACTGTCACAGGATATGCGCCACAGTATCTACTTAACGGCACAGATGTTGCGATTTTGCCAAATGAGTTAAAACTTAAGAAGACCCACATCAGTTTGATGCAAGACAGAAAAAAAGCTCTGGAAAATACTATGAAGTCACATAATTACAACAAGATAATTTACGATAAAAGCAGGAGACACTTCAACTTCAACGTTGGTGATATTGTTTTTGTGGAGAATGGAAACAAACTTAATAGGAAGAAGCTAGACGAATTGAGAATCGGACCCTACAAAATTATAGAAAAATTATCAAACTCAATTTACAAGATAAACACTGGTCGACAAAAATCAGAATCAAATTTTTTCCACATCTCAAAGTTAACTCCAGTACCAGCATTAATGAACCAAAAAGAGGATACTTAATAGGTTGGGGTTTATTGTCTTCCCTAGGGGGGGAGATGTAAAGAAAAATATAATTTTCTTTAATTCAAGGCAATGCCGAGCTTGTCTCGTCATTGTGGCTGTGTGTGTCGTGGACTGGCTGGATGTGCGCCACAGTACCTACACAGTCGACTCGATATTTCGTAATCTATGGTGACATAGTAAAAATAATCTATGGGTTGTGACATGACAGATTGATGGAAATAATTTCTAATTGCTATCGCAATTTATCGGAATTGACATAAAATTAATAACATTAAATGTCGTTTCTTTCATTACAGGTAATGTTTTGTTACTGAATGCTTTTCTTTATGTAAATCTTGTGAGATTAACAAAATAAACCTCTTCTTTCATTACAGAGAAACTCAATTGTGTTTTAATTGACTGTCGTTCAAATCACAAGGAAATTATCATTATACATATATTGTGCATTGTTATTTTTTGTTGTGAATTGTTATGAGGCTATATGAAATGGGAGCAAAAGGAAAATAGGGGCTTTTTAAAAAAATACTACAAACACAACAAACGTTTATACAAGTTTAAAATCGGTTAATGGTGGTCTTACACTAGGGAACTAATATCTTGGTATCTAGAACGTACAATATCATTAAACCAATTTTAACAATCACAACAGACCTACTAGGACTTGGCGCTCCCACCACTAACTTTTATGTTAATGAGCACCTGACAATAAAAAATAAAATACTTTTTGGAAAAACACGTGCCGCCGGAAAAGAAAATGGCTATAAATACGTATGGGTGCGGAATGGCAGTATCCTGGCAAAAAGGAATGATCTCTCTCGAGTGGTCACCATTCGTCGTGAGGGAGACCTTAACAGAATTAGGACTCATGATCAACAGAATATGTGACTTCTACAACACACTCGTTACTGCTGCTGTCGATGCCAACTCTCTCTCACTATCCTGTACCCTTGTTCACTCGTTTGTTTCATAGAAATTTACTTAATATTTTTGTTTGCAGCGCAATACCTCCATTATTATATAGCACTATCATGTCTCTTTCATATTCATTAACATTTTACAATTTTAACATATTTTACACTGAGTAATCTTTGTTTCATAAATAATTTTGATGTTTCATACGTCCTACTCAATGTACCGCTCTCGCGAATGTGGAATAAGTCGAAGGGCGCACTTACACTAATAAAATGACTTCATCATCTTTATCTATTTATTACCAGAACTGCAGTGGTATTAAGACCAAAACTCAGGAGCTACTTATTAACATTTCATCGAATAACTATGATGTTATAGTTCTAGTTGAAACGTGGCTAGTAGCAAGTGTTAATACGGCCGAATTCATAGATTCACGGTACACGGTGTTCCGACGAGATAGGGACCGTATACTTACTGGTAAGATGGACGGGAGCAAGGAGCTCGCAGCTTCCCGTCGCGATGACTGGGAAAAAAATCAGATGGAACAAATCTTCGTATCTATTCCGGTAAGGTCTCTCAATCTCATAATATGTGCTGTATACATACCTCCTGTCTCGCCAGCAACGTTTTATGATATTTTCTCCAAAAACCTGGAATCCGTTTTTTCATTAGAACCAAATAATATGTTTTGTGTTCTAGGAGATCTGAATCTACTTACTCTAACATGGTCATTTTCTGAAGGCTACAATCATGGTCTTGCCTCCTCGAACACGGCTACATCGCATACTTTGCTTCAAACAATGGCATTGATGAGCTTACTCCAATATAATAGTATACCAAACCACGTTTATAGTTGCGAAACAAAAGTTACACATAGCGACGACCCTCTCCTTTCAGAGGATAGACACCATCCAGCCCTGAAATTCGAAATGTCCTCCGCGATTCAATCAAAAATTAAAAACAACAAAGAGCGTAGACGAAATTTCAGGAAAGCTGATTACACGAAAATTAATAATGACATTGACTGTATTGATTGGAAGTCTGAAATCGCAAATTTATCAGCAGAAAAAGCAGTAGACCAATTCTATGTAATAATAAACAATGTAATTGATAAGTTTATTCCATTACTGGAACGACGAAATGAAAAATTTCCCATATGGTTTACCCCCGAACTTATTAGGCTATCACGGAAAAAGGACAAAGTCTTGCTCAAATGGAAGACATACAAAGGTCTTTCTGACTATCGTGAATTTTCCTTCTTACGTGCAACATACAAGAAGTTGTCTAGTGAATCTTGAAAGATATTTTTCGACAACGTCGAAAGTTCATTGCAAAACAATATCATAAGTTTTTGGTCATACATATCCTCATTAAAGTCGTCCGACGGATATCCTGCTGCTATGTCCTTTGACGGACGTGAATCTAATAATGCCCAGGAAATCTGTAATATGTTCTCTGAATTCTTCAAGTCAACATTTGAACCCTCCTCCGTCAATGACACAATAGACATTGATCAACTTGAATCAGTTCACGACTCAGGACTTGTGCATATTCACACGATTAAACTAACGAAACAAGAAGTGAAATCCAGTTTAAAGTCACTATACATAAACAAAGGTGCGGGTCACGATGGAATTCCGGCGTTTTTCCTTAGATCTGCTGCGTCGTCACTGTGTGTGCCGCTTACCATAATATTCAATAAATGTCTGAGTGATGGGCTTTTCCCTGGCAGGTGGAAGCTGGCCTACATCATACCGGTCCACAAGGGTGATTCGCGTCAACGAGTGGAAAACTACAGGCCAATATCCATTCTCTCGGCGATCTCTAAACTGTTGGAAAGACTTGTCCATACTAATATATATCCCCAGCTTGCTGCCAAAATTACAGACCAACAACACGGGTTTGTCAAAGGCAAATCTACCGTGAGTAATTTACTTATTTACTCTAATTTTTTGTTTACTAGCATGGATTGAGGCCATCAGGTAGATGCAATTTACTGCGATTTCAAAAAGGCTTTTGACAAGGTTGATCACCTTATTCTTACTAAAAAAATTATGTATAACGGAATTAGGGGAAACTTATTACGTTGGTTCATCTCATATTTAACAAAAAGACAGCAAGCTGTATCGTTACGAGGACATACTTCCGTATGGGAACCAGTTACTTCTGGCGTACCACAGGGATCAATCCTAGGACCGTTTTTATTTATACTTTTTATTAATACAGTTTCTGAATGTTTCATGCATTGTTTATTTCTCTTGTACGCCGATGACATAAAAATATTTGCCATTGTTAGGAATTTAATTGATTGTCTGCTCATCCAACGAGACTTAGTAAGGTTCGAAGCGTTTTGCAATGAAAACAAAATTTACTTAAGTTACAATAAATGTAAACAAATAAGCTTCACTAAAAATCATAACGCTATTATACACAATTATTATATAGGCAACTATTTACTTTTTGATTCCAAACTTCATTTCGATGCGCACATTAAAAACATTGTGAATAAAGCTTACTGCATGCTAGACTTTGTTATCAGAAACAGCCGCGTATTTCGAAAGCCTGAAACCTACCTTCTGCTTTACTATATGCTGGTTCGTTCTCAACTTGAATACTGCACCTCCATATGGACTCCATTTTACGATATCTATAAAGAAAATATTTATTTATTTATTTATTTATTTATTTACGGACAAATAGTCCATTAACAACATATTAATTACACGAATAAGTTTTATAAACAGAGATGACAGTGAAAGGAGAGCATATATAAATGAGGAGCGAAGACAATAATAATGACAATAATAATAAAAAGTAAGAATGGGAGATAATAATAAGTCAAAGCATGAAGATGGTTCAAAGGGCATTAGAAATTAGACATTGCGTATTGACTGTCGAAAGTCATTTAGGCATATACCACAAAATTCAATGCTTTGACTTGACAGTGAGTTGACAAGTCTCGACATTCTGGACAAAGGAGAATGGTATCCATAATTGGTAGAATGTTGATTGACGAACAGCAATTCATTATTTCGGAGTCTACGGGAAGGGATGTTGAATTGGATAAGTTGCAACAAAGCAGGTGAGTCTGTAATACCATTGATAATCTTAAATATGCAAATCAGATCAGTGTCCCTTCTACGTTTCTCCAAAGAAGAAATGTTTAAAGTTTGTTCAACTTCATCATATGAGTACTCTCCTCTTTCAAGACCCAACCTCCAAGCGATTCCTCGTAGGAAGCGATGTTGTACGGATTCTATGTGACAAATGTGGACAGCATAGAAAGGAGACCAAATAACACTAGCGTATTCAAGGTGAGGGCGAACTAACGAGCAGTAAAGAGTTTTAAGGGTACTTATATGTTTAAAGTCAGAGGTTATTCTATGAACGAAGCCGAGTAGTTTAAGTGATTTATTAACAATGTTGTTAATGTGCTCACGGAAAGAAAGTTTGCAGTCTAGAGTGACCCCAAGATCCTTGATAGATGTTACAGTAGATAAACAAACATTGTTTAATTTATAATCAAACTGAATAGGTTTTTTGGTTCTATAAAAGGACAAAATTTTACATTTATCAACATTAAGTTCCATGCAGTTTATTTTGCACCAATTATTAAACGAGTCAATATCACGTTGAAAATGTAAGCAGTCAAGGTAGGATTTAATTATCTGAAGAATCTTATTATCATCCGCAAAAAGCCAGAAGCGTGTATGAGAAAAAACTTTGGTGATATCGTTAATAAAAAGGTTGAAGAGAAGCGGGGCCAAATGAGCTCCTTGGGGAACGCCGGACGTTACGTCAATGTTAAAGGATTCAAAGTTGTTTATTTTAACCCTTTGTTTTCTTTCGCTCAAGTAAGAGCGAAGGAATGATAACAACGGGTTTCTAATGCCTATAGCATAAAGTTTGGCCATGAGAATCGAGTGATTTACTTTATCAAAGGCTTTGGAGAAATCAGTATAGAGTACGTCAACCTGAGTGTTGTCTTCCAAGGCTTTAACAATGGTATTTGTAAAGGACAATAAATTAGTTGTTGTAGATTTCGCCGATCTAAATCCATGCTGTTCATCAATCAGAACATTTTTGAATATAGGAGTGATTATCTTTGTAATTATCGACTCAAATATTTTTGGAATACAAGATATAATTGATATTGGTCTGTAATTTTCAATGTTTGACTTGTTCCCGGATTTAAAAATGGGTCGAATATATGAAATTTTCCATGAATCAGCAAATGTTCCAGATGAGAGTGATAAGTTGTACAACATACAAATTGGGATAGATAATGAATATTTACATTCTTTTAGCAAGATTTCTGGAATGCCATCAGGTCCGGTACTTTTTTTGTTAGAAAGTTTACTTAAAGATTGGTATACCTCTACAAGTGAGATTTGGCAATCATTCAAGTCAATGTTGTAGTCATAGTTGAGTGGAGGGATGTTGCATGAGGCACCAGAATATACAGAGGAGAAGTGTTTAGCAAAAAGGTTGGCGATGTCAAGACCGTTAGTAGCATGAGTTTCATTATAGTGCATACTAGAAGGAAGATCATTATCAGTACGCTTTTGCGCAACAAATTGCCAAAATTGTTTAGGGTTTTGCATTAATTTTGACTCAGTAACTTCTACATAAGATTTATAGCATTTGGCTGATTCGATTTTGGACAGTTCCCTTAAATGAGAAAATTTTCGATACAAGTTTAAGTTGCCAGTGTCTTTAAATAGCTTATGAGTTTTCTTTTTTTCAATTATTAACTGTTTGAGTTTTGAGCTAAACCAATTTGGAAACTTGGGTTGATAGTAACATCCCTTAGGAACAAACAAATCTATAGCGCGTGAGACGCATTCATTAAATTTAAATACAGCGTCATTAATATCAGATTTTAAAAATAGTACTGACCAATTAATCTGGGAAAGAAATTTGTTCATATTAGAGTAGTCACCATTAAGATATTTGTAGTGATAAGAGGCACTTGGTTTCAGAGAATCTAATTGGAAGAAATTAGTGATGTTAATAGAGAGAGGTGGATGATATTTATCTATAGGTAACAAAGAGACATCAGCTTCACTTACTATGATATTTGGTATGCTAGAAAAAATTAAATCTAGGCAAGAACCTAGATAGTTAGTGACTGGATTTACTTGAAACAGATTCAAGTAGGCAAAAAAATTTACAATTTCAGTAGCTTGTGGGGAAAGATTTCTAGTAGGAGTTTTGACACCTTGATTGTCGTTCAGCCACAATATTTTAGGTAAATTATAATCGCCACAAATAAATAAGGAATCAGCGTTTCTAGAAACATGTTCAGTTAAAACAGTATGTGACTTATAGACTTCTATCGACGAGGATGGAGGAATGTAAACACAACCGAGTACAAGTTTTTTGTTACCTAATAGAACACATAGAAACAATTGATCAGACACATTGTTAGATGACTCTAGAATATAGCAATGGTATTTCTTGTTTACACAAATCATCACTCCACCACCTTTACATTTCGCAGAAGAAGTAGAACGGTCACTACGAAAAATGTTATAGTCAAAAAATCCCAGCTCAGCAGATGAGATATTATCGGAGAGCCATGTTTCAGTAAAAAATATAAAGTCATATTGACACACACTGACGTTACAGCGAATGGTATTCAGTTTTGTGTTTAGGCCACGAACATTTTGATAGTACATTGAGAAGGAATTATTCACAGAACGATTGATCAGGTTCAACCTAAAAAATTAATCCGAGAGAGTTCACGTCTTTCAGCAGCCTGGCGGGCGGGGCAGTCCTGAGCTCCAGTATTGTGAGAAGACGGTTTCCTGAAGAAGGTGCAGGTGGCGCATACTGGTGATTTCACCTTATTGGGGCAGGCATCACGGTTGTGGCCAACTTTGGCACAGTGGGGACAGGTAGGTAAGTCAGTTTGGCACTTTGAAGCTGTGTGACCATATAATTGACAGTGGCCACACTTTAAACTGTCTACCCAGTCTCTTACTCGGTGTAGTTGCCAGTCTATGGCAAGTTTAGTTCGCGATATTAAAGAGTGACGCACAGATGGAGGGACTCTAAAAATGTGGATGCAGTTTCCAGTGCGAGGGCCAGATTTATGGGAAAAAGACATGGTCAATTTTAAGTTCTCCAAAGATAGACCAGTGTCGTTGGAAGATTGAAGATGAACGGCACTTATAATTTCCTCTGCCGAAATGTCTTGAGGGAGGTTGTGGATGGCGATGCGAGGGAGGCGATTTGGGGCAATGGTTGCTTTTAATCCCGCTTCGTTAAGCGCCGGAGCGTTCGTATTGAAAGTATCCAGAAGAAATTTCTGCGTTACCTCAACCACAGAATGAGCGCACCTAAACGGGGATACACAAATATGCTCTCGAAATATAATGTCTCCACTCTTACTAACCGGCGAACTTACCTTGACCTTGTACAAAATCTGTAACAACTTTATCGACTGTCCTGGCTTACTCAATCTAATAAACTTTAAAATACCACTCAGAACGACGAGGCTTAACGACTTCTTCCATATTGACCGGACGCGCACAAATGCTCGTGTCAGAGATCCAATCAGAAGAATGTGCGAATTGTATAATAAAAACCAAAACCTGAAGGATTCCGACATATTTTTTGATACATATAGTACTTTTGGTAGGAAATTGAAGTCTGTTTTAGTATAAAAAAAAGACAATGTGTACTTACTTCATTCACTATACTCTTTAAGTACTTTTTTATGATTTATCTCTAAACTTGTATAAAAAATATTTGAACACTTTTATTTGATACTGAGCAATTTAGCATGGACCGACATTGCAAAAATCAAATCTCGGTATTGTAATAGCTGCCAAAAGATGCTTCATGTCATTCATATTCTCGTAAAAATACTTTAAAAAATCTAAACTTATGTCTTCATTCAACAACCTAGCGATTTCGTAACGTAAAAAACGTAAATTTAGCCTTTTTTTCCCAAAATCTGAGTACAGTCTCAAAAATATAAAATAATATCCATTACTTTCAATTGCATTTAACTTATTGAACATTACATGTTTTATAAAAAAAAACCACTGCATAAATTGCTGTTAAACTAGTGAGTTTTGTGATGATTCTAATACTCACATGAATGAACGAGACGAACGTGCTCCAAAAAAATTTTTGTTTAGACTGGGAGAAGATTTATTGACAGGCAGGTTTTATAAGTAAACACGTTCCCACGGGAAGGGAGCAGAGATCGCAGGGACAGTGGGTTTTTGAACTTGGATACGTTGACAGCTCCGAGAAATCGATACAAATCAGAAATGTTGTGTGAAATTACAGTTAATTAGTGAATTCGGATGGTGTTAGAAAGCTTTCTTGAATATTGAATTAAAGTGAAATATTATTGAACCGGTGTTTGTGTGAAGTGAAAGTGGTTGTACTCAGTGAGGATAGAAAATTGGATAATTTGTAGAGCGCCGTTTTGTGAAAAAATCACCTCAGGGGCGCAAGGTGTTGTGCGATCACGATTGTGTTATAAAATTGTGTTGATTTAAGCGTGATTCCGTATACAGTTCGAACTAGATTGCTTGTCTTAAAAACATGGAAATAATAATGATAATGATTGCGTTTAAAACAGAGTGAACGTATTTAAAGGCAGGAAGTGTATCGGATTAGGGAGGAATTAACGATTGGCGAGATGGCGTTCTACCCACGGAGACCGTAAACCAGAGAATCAAACAAATTATAAAACTCGGGTTCGAATCCTGACAGAGATTAGGGAGGTACAATTGTATTTACAGAAATATTTAATTACCCTTTTATAGGCGTAGGGAGGGGACCAAAATTGAACAAATTGCAAGGATTTCGCTAAAAGGGAGAAGGAATGCCGGTAGGGAGGAGACCGTAAAACTAAACTGATTTAGCTATTTAGTGTGTAACCAGGTAGACTTCACGCTGAGAGTGGGAGATGGCTAACTGGGTGAGTTTTTTTATATTATTTATTAAATTTCAGAGGACCCTTAAGGACGGATGCAACAGAACAACAGAAACAAAGTTTACAGCCCCTGCCGCCCAAGTAATGTTTCAAAAGGGAATGTGTCAATTAGATTATCTATCAGCTGAAAAAGGGAGACGGGCCAATGACCTTTTCATATGTAGGCCGATAATATTTTTTTTAGGGGAATAATAATAATAATAATTGGATGACTTGTGTGGCGCCGTTTTTGTGCTAAATCACCTCAAGGGCGCTTCGGACCGAGGGTCATATTGAGAATTTACCTACTGCCGTTCTGCTATTCTTTTAAAAAACTTTACGAATCAAATCGTGGCGTTGTCCCTGTGATAGGTATTGAATAGCCGACGAAAACATTAAATACTTATTACAAATTAGGCCATCCAATATAAACTCGCAGTATATAAAAAAACACCTACCTACAGAGTACCTATCAAAACACTGGCGTACCATTTAAAACGGCGATCACCACCAGCCGGAACAGGACGCAGGTACAGTCAGTCGAAGGGGAAGTTTTGCTAGCGTTTGACCGCCCGAATAGAAAGCGATCGGATGCAACCAGACAGAACAAAAATGAATACTTTTCTTCTGTTATTTGACTTTCTAATTTAATACTTTTATCAATTGTTTGACTTTCTAATTTACAAATCGGGATGCACAAAAACAAATCTAGAGTCAAAAGGGGGAGATGGTAATCTCCGAAATAAAACTACCATCCGAACAACTTTTCTCAACAGGTTCCTTTCGAGAGGTAGGCAGCCTCTTTAAATTAAATGCCAAAAATCAAACCAATTATCCGTTTATACCTACCTGAGAGGATAGGTATTCAATAGAAGTTACCCATATCTAATACACGAGGATGCTAGTATCCTCATGAAATAATTACTGGAACCAAATATTAAAATACAGACAGTCCTCATCCTAAATTTGGCATTTCGAGTAAACCTTACATATATCTCACATGATAATTGGCTGAATGGGTAGGCACACAACCTATCGATAGAAGCGGGCTAAATGTCGACAAGATCGTCGTGTGTTATCTATGTTATTGACCTAGAAAGGGACGTAAATTCCCGACGACGAGGAATTTACAGCGTTTTCTAGAGGTGGCATGTAACTTAGGACCTTACGTGTCACTTTTTCGCGACTAGATTCGTGACAAGGGATGGTTTTCCCCTTCTACACTCAGTAAAGTAGATTTTCCTGGAGGTGCATTGAGGTTGGGGCATTTCTAAAATTGGTGAGGAGACCTGGTATTCTTTATTCTGGCGTGACGGTTGCCAATTTGGAACAAGGGGAGACCCGGCCGGTTCGGATATCCAGACACGCAGATATCGATCGCCTTGTTCAAATTATCATCCATCGGTTTTGTTTGGTAAAGAAGAGGAGCCAACTTTAGCTTGAACAAATTCATTCCCGTTCCTCTCCCTTCCCTCCCAAAATATATACATGGATGGCGCCGACAACTAACACCATAAATTTATCGTATGTTTATCACATATATAAAATCTAACACTTTATTTTACTCACATTACCCTATGACAGGTAGAATCACGTAGCTAGTTGAAGAGCAGGCGACTCAGAAAAATAAGGTTTATGAAATGGCTTTAAAACACAGCGGTAATGGATTCAACTCACTCTATCTCAAAAGAACCGAGGGGTACCACACACATACAAAGATAACTAGGTTTCTATACCGAGAAACAAAAAAGCCAACACAACGTTCGGTGAAACCTTTTTATACTGAACCGTCACGTGAAATGATTACGTTCAAGGCCGTAAACCACGTAGACAAATTATGATGCACACAGTTGAAGGGGTGTGTAATAAAGAGAGGGGCAAAGGCTTGTAAAGACGGCAGGGAGGACATTCCTACCCCGGATATATACATAACCAAAGCCTTATGGAGAAGTTACCTATGGGACTTAAAGAAAATTTATCATAGAAAGAAGAGAAGGAAAAGTTTGAAAAGTGCAGATAATTACAGTTTGTGAGCGCTGTGGAGGTGGGGGGGATAATTTCGCTCCTATTGTTTCGTCGCAGAAACTAGATGCGACTTGCATCTAGTTTCGTTTCGCCTACCGCTGACCGTAGACGTGTTAGAATCCTTGTCCGATTAAATTTTAACACATATAATTGTTGTGAAAATGAATGCAAATTAGACGAGAAGCAAAATTTTATGTCCAATATTCGGGGCACCAACTGAAATGAACTCTCAAGTGTTACCTACTGTCTCAGAAGTGATTAAACATTTTTTGTTCTTACGATATGAGCGTAATCTTAACTCTACAAAAAAACCGTCAGTATTCGAAATAAAAAGTGTTATATCTGCAATTGTTGAAGGAATTTGGAAGCGCGCTTCTATTTCCATTGTTTCACACAATCGAATGATGAAACTGATCCAAGATCATTATAACGAATACTTAAAACTTGCCAAAAAAAGTGTGCATTATTATGTTAAGTTAAATTCTTATAAAATCAAAATGAATAAACTTTTCGATATTGCTTCATGCAAATGTAACAATCTGAATATGTGTTCCTGCGAAAAGACGCGCAAGGTCACCAAAGAACAAACATTCCTTCAATACCAAAGATCCTCGAGAAAAATGATGATGGGAGCAATAGACACCGACACAACAAAAAAATTACATCGGAAAATGAGGATGCAAGCTCGTTTATCTGAACTTGCTTCGAAGGTCAGCTCATCTACAGCATCAGCGACAAAACCACGTCAACCCTTTTTTGATGAAAACCAATCATTTTCTTCACATTCTTCGCAACCTCCAGAAAATTCCCGTATGATGTTAAAACTCCCCACTTTGGCCAGAATCTGCGATCAATATGGTTTGTCAGACAGGTCGGCATCAGGTGTTGCAAGTGCTACATTACAAGATTTTGGCATAGTAACCGAAGACGACTCTAAAATGGTGATTGATAGGAGCAAACTCAGACGAGCTAGACAAACGTGTCGCACTTTTTTAATAAAAACATGGCAGATGTCGTCGGAGTCAACAAAAATTCGAGGTCTATATTTCGATGGAAGGAAGGATAAAACACTGTCTCAGGAAAAAATACGGGATAGATATCATCGGACAACGATTTCAGAAGAACATTATTCCATTTTATCTGAGCCGGGGTCTCAATATGTTGGACATGTTACACCATCATCAGGAACTGGCAAAAACATCGCAAAGAGCATGTTACACCATTTAAAAATGAACGGTTTTAATTTGAATGATTTATCAGCGATTGGACGTGATGGAACTGCTGTCAATACAGGCAAAAAATGGAACTATTAGATTCATGGAATTGGAATTAGGTCATCCGTTACAATGGTTTATCTGTCAGCTGCATGCAAACGAACTTCCCCTTCGCCACTTGTTTCAACACTTAGATGGTGCTACAACAGGACCTAAAGGGTTTTCAGGACCTATTGGACTTCTTTCAAGCAGCTCTAAAAACACCGTTATAAATTGTTCACCAATACACTTTGAGATGCACAAACTCAACGCAGAGGAATTGAAAAATTTGAGCACGGACCAAAAATACTTGTACGAAATATGTTTTGCAGTTACAACAGGTCACTGCCCACCAAATTTAGCAAACCGTCATCCAGGTAGTATTTGTCACTCACGCTGGTTGACGACAGCAAACTCAATACTTCGATTATATATAGGAACAACTAACCCTTCAGTGAACCTAAAAATTCTTGCTGAATATGTTGTTAAAGCATATGCTCCGACATGGTTTGAGATAAAGAGGCACCCGTCGTGTAAAGATGGGGCATTACATGTTTTTACTATAATAAAACTCACCCGATATTTGAACACCGATCTACGAGATATAATTAATCCAGTAATTCAAAGAAACGCCTATTTTTTCCACCCGGAAAATCTGCTACTATCCATGATAATGGATGACAACCTTATTGTAAGAGAATTGGGTTTGAGACGAATATTAAAGGCGCGAGATAGATGTCCGAGTCCATCTGTTGTTAGAGACTTTATTATTCCAACAATAAACTTTTCAGCAAGTAAATATTACGATATTATCAACTGGCAGGAATGCGAAGTTACACCGCCACCGATACTATCCGAAATCAGTAATGACGACCTAGTCAAAATGATAAATAATTTCGGTGAAGAAAAGGATAGTATTGAATTTCCCAGATTTCCCTGCCACACTCGAGCAGTCGAGAGGTGCATCAAATTAGTTACCCAGGCATCGTTGTCCACAGTTGGGCCTGAAGCAAGAGATGGATTCATTCGGGCGACAATAAAATCTAGGCATATAATGCCCGAATTTCACACCAAACTCATTTCAAAACACGATAAATATTATAAAACTTCGATAATGTTTAAAAAAATTCTCTTTGTTAAAGTATTTTATTTAATAAAAAAACATGTTTCTCTAAAACACGAAAAAAACAATAAAAAATCATTTTACAAGCAATAATTGTTCGCCTGAAACACTCATCCACATTGAAAAATCTCCTGATAAAAGATACATGACGCCAACGGGACTCGAACCCGTGTCCCTTCGATTTCCGGTCGACAGCTCTGACCACTGAGCTATGGCGGCTTATCTCTTACCCGCGAAATTATTCAATATATACTAGTGTTTCATTCAACAATTACTGCTTGTTACATTTTTCACCTGAAAACAACCAACTTTATTTTATATGAGAAAGGCATTGTAAGTGCTAACTCTCTCACTAGATGGCGTCGAGACAAATTGTCTACATTTTTAGGTGAAATACTTGAACTTGTCAAATATTAATTATTATTTTTTTGGTAAACTAATGTTTTTAAGACAAGATTTTTTTATGCATAGCACAAAGGGTAACAATTATTTTACAAGCAATAATTGTTCGCCTGAAACACTCATCCACATTGAAAAATCTCCTGATAAAAGATACATGACGCCAACGGGACTCGAACCCGTGTCCCTTCGATTTCCGGTCGACAGCTCTGACCACTGAGCTATGGCGGCTTATCTCTTACCCGCGAAATTATTCAATATATACTAGTGTTTCATTCAACAATTACTGCTTGTTACATTTTTCACCTGAAAACAACCAACTTTATTTTATATGAGAAAGGCATTGTAAGTGCTAACTCTCTCACTAGATGGCGTCGAGACAAATTGTCTACATTTTTAGGTGAAATACTTGAACTTGTCAAATATTAATTATTATTTTTTTGGTAAACTAATGTTTTTAAGACAAGATTTTTTTATGCATAGCACAAAGGGTAACAATTATTTTACAAGCAATAATTGTTCGCCTGAAACACTCATCCACATTGAAAAATCTCCTGATAAAAGATACATGACGCCAACGGGACTCGAACCCGTGTCCCTTCGATTTCCGGTCGACAGCTCTGACCACTGAGCTATGGCGGCTTATCTCTTACCCGCGAAATTATTCAATATATACTAGTGTTTCATTCAACAATTACTGCTTGTTACATTTTTCACCTGAAAACAACCAACTTTATTTTATATGAGAAAGGCATTGTAAGTGCTAACTCTCTCACTAGATGGCGTCGAGACAAATTGTCTACATTTTTAGGTGAAATACTTGAACTTGTCAAATATTAATTATTATTTTTTTGGTAAACTAATGTTTTTAAGACAAGATTTTTTTATGCATAGCACAAAGGGTAACAATTATTTTACAAGCAATAATTGTTCGCCTGAAACACTCATCCACATTGAAAAATCTCCTGATAAAAGATACATGACGCCAACGGGACTCGAACCCGTGTCCCTTCGATTTCCGGTCGACAGCTCTGACCACTGAGCTATGGCGGCTTATCTCTTACCCGCGAAATTATTCAATATATACTAGTGTTTCATTCAACAATTACTGCTTGTTACATTTTTCACCTGAAAACAACCAACTTTATTTTATATGAGAAAGGCATTGTAAGTGCTAACTCTCTCACTAGATGGCGTCGAGACAAATTGTCTACATTTTTAGGTGAAATACTTGAACTTGTCAAATATTAATTATTATTTTTTTGGTAAACTAATGTTTTTAAGACAAGATTTTTTTATGCATAGCACAAAGGGTAACAATTATTTTACAAGCAATAATTGTTCGCCTGAAACACTCATCCACATTGAAAAATCTCCTGATAAAAGATACATGACGCCAACGGGACTCGAACCCGTGTCCTTAAAAACATCCGTGTCTTAAAAACATTAGTTTACCAAAAAAATAATAATTAATATTTGACAAGTTCAAGTATTTCACCTAAAAATGTAGACAATTTGTCTCGACGCCATCTAGTGAGAGAGTTAGCACTTACAATGCCTTTCTCATATAAAATAAAGTTGGTTGTTTTCAGGTGAAAAATGTAACAAGCAGTAATTGTTGAATGAAACACTAGTATATATTGAATAATTTCGCGGGTAAGAGATAAGCCGCCATAGCTCAGTGGTCAGAGCTGTCGACCGGAAATCGAAGGGACACGGGTTCGAGTCCCGTTGGCGTCATGTATCTTTTATCAGGAGATTTTTCAATGTGGATGAGTGTTTCAGGCGAACAATTATTGCTTGTAAAATAATTGTTACCCTTTGTGCTATGCATAAAAAAATCTTGTCTTAAAAACATTAGTTTACCAAAAAAATAATAATTAATATTTGACAAGTTCAAGTATTTCACCTAAAAATGTAGACAATTTGTCTCGACGCCATCTAGTGAGAGAGTTAGCACTTACAATGCCTTTCTCATATAAAATAAAGTTGGTTGTTTTCAGGTGAAAAATGTAACAAGCAGTAATTGTTGAATGAAACACTAGTATATATTGAATAATTTCGCGGGTAAGAGATAAGCCGCCATAGCTCAGTGGTCAGAGCTGTCGACCGGAAATCGAAGGGACACGGGTTCGAGTCCCGTTGGCGTCATGTATCTTTTATCAGGAGATTTTTCAATGTGGATGAGTGTTTCAGGCGAACAATTATTGCTTGTAAAATAATTGTTACCCTTTGTGCTATGCATAAAAAAATCTTGTCTTAAAAACATTAGTTTACCAAAAAAATAATAATTAATATTTGACAAGTTCAAGTATTTCACCTAAAAATGTAGACAATTTGTCTCGACGCCATCTAGTGAGAGAGTTAGCACTTACAATGCCTTTCTCATATAAAATAAAGTTGGTTGTTTTCAGGTGAAAAATGTAACAAGCAGTAATTGTTGAATGAAACACTAGTATATATTGAATAATTTCGCGGGTAAGAGATAAGCCGCCATAGCTCAGTGGTCAGAGCTGTCGACCGGAAATCGAAGGGACACGGGTTCGAGTCCCGTTGGCGTCATGTATCTTTTATCAGGAGATTTTTCAATGTGGATGAGTGTTTCAGGCGAACAATTATTGCTTGTAAAATAATTGTTACCCTTTGTGCTATGCATAAAAAAATCTTGTCTTAAAAACATTAGTTTACCAAAAAAATAATAATTAATATTTGACAAGTTCAAGTATTTCACCTAAAAATGTAGACAATTTGTCTCGACGCCATCTAGTGAGAGAGTTAGCACTTACAATGCCTTTCTCATATAAAATAAAGTTGGTTGTTTTCAGGTGAAAAATGTAACAAGCAGTAATTGTTGAATGAAACACTAGTATATATTGAATAATTTCGCGGGTAAGAGATAAGCCGCCATAGCTCAGTGGTCAGAGCTGTCGACCGGAAATCGAAGGGACACGGGTTCGAGTCCCGTTGGCGTCATGTATCTTTTATCAGGAGATTTTTCAATGTGGATGAGTGTTTCAGGCGAACAATTATTGCTTGTAAAATAATTGTTACCCTTTGTGCTATGCATAAAAAAATCTTGTCTTAAAAACATTAGTTTACCAAAAAAATAATAATTAATATTTGACAAGTTCAAGTATTTCACCTAAAAATGTAGACAATTTGTCTCGACGCCATCTAGTGAGAGAGTTAGCACTTACAATGCCTTTCTCATATAAAATAAAGTTGGTTGTTTTCAGGTGAAAAATGTAACAAGCAGTAATTGTTGAATGAAACACTAGTATATATTGAATAATTTCGCGGGTAAGAGATAAGCCGCCATAGCTCAGTGGTCAGAGCTGTCGACCGGAAATCGAAGGGACACGGGTTCGAGTCCCGTTGGCGTCATGTATCTTTTATCAGGAGATTTTTCAATGTGGATGAGTGTTTCAGGCGAACAATTATTGCTTGTAAAATAATTGTTACCCTTTGTGCTATGCATAAAAAAATCTTGTCTTAAAAACATTAGTTTACCAAAAAAATAATAATTAATATTTGACAAGTTCAAGTATTTCACCTAAAAATGTAGACAATTTGTCTCGACGCCATCTAGTGAGAGAGTTAGCACTTACAATGCCTTTCTCATATAAAATAAAGTTGGTTGTTTTCAGGTGAAAAATGTAACAAGCAGTAATTGTTGAATGAAACACTAGTATATATTGAATAATTTCGCGGGTAAGAGATAAGCCGCCATAGCTCAGTGGTCAGAGCTGTCGACCGGAAATCGAAGGGACACGGGTTCGAGTCCCGTTGGCGTCATGTATCTTTTATCAGGAGATTTTTCAATGTGGATGAGTGTTTCAGGCGAACAATTATTGCTTGTAAAATAATTGTTACCCTTTGTGCTATGCATAAAAAAATCTTGTCTTAAAAACATTAGTTTACCAAAAAAATAATAATCAATAAAAAATCAATAATCCTCTTCAAAAAACCAAAAATAGACCCCGCCTTGAAACTATGGTAATTTTATTTTTATTTTCACATGTGTTATGCACCTTATTAGCTATAAAACCCCTAATAAAATTGTATTTTTGTTATGAATATCGCTTGTTTATAATGCTTGGCAGAGTTTTCAGCGACTTTTTTCATACAATTTTTTTCTAAATATAAATGTGCTGGTTGTTGAATAAAGGAATGTTTCGATCGAGTTGATTTTTTTAGACGAAAGAGGTGTTATATAAAGGCAACTTTTTTTTTGCTATTACAGTACTGGCATCTTAAAAAAAAAGTCCCATACAACGTCACTCCACCCTTGAGCATTATCCATATACAAAATAATTTTACCTTATTTACATGTAAAAAATATTTAAAATTGTTATCTACCAGTCAATCAGTGAGAAATAGTTAGGATGCAGGCGAATTCTCAAGTTATTGTTTTACAAAATTATCTTTTAATTACTGTCTGTATCTGTGTTTTCTCCTTAAATAAATAAAATAAAAAAATTTTAAAAAAGTAAAAAAAACATCGTTCGTAATTTTAATTTCGATACAAAAATATAAATTTCTTACAAATGTTTTGCCAAATTATTCATTCATGCGCATTTTTATCATGTAGAATATTTATACGTTTTAAAAAAAGATTAAAGTAAGCCCACATTTGCTTTTCAAGATCAAATATATTTAAAATATTAATATACATTCCTTTCATTTCATCGACCATCTCCTCCATGTCAAGATCAATTCTTACCTGGAAATATTTATATACATTCCCTGAAGCCTTTCTTTCATCGACAAACTCCTCCATGTCACGATTAATTCCTACTTGGAAATCTCTCATGTGATGCCTGTAAAATAACAAAATTAGTTTCATGCAAAATATCGGAACTGATTTGAATGGAAACATTCTATATTTAAAAATGAATATATTAGTGCGATCTTAATATACTCTCAAAAATCTCGATAAGTTGGAAATTTAAAACAAATATACTGCATACCTTTATTTAGCATAGTTTAGAGCACAGCGGCTTGGAGCCCAGCCAGTGTGTGTTGCCCCAAAACAGTTGAAGGTGGGGATGCCGGTTGCGTTCACCACTGGAGATAGGGTTGCCAGATGGTCCAAATAAAAAAAACCGAAAGTTTTTTTTCAAAGGGTCACCCCTTTGATTTTTTTCATACAATTTGTCGAAAATCAAAGGGTCCTTTGATAATCATAAACCCCTTTCTTTTGGCCAAAACAAACAGAGAAAATTACTGAAAATTTCTCAGGGTGAACACAATGAAACATTTAGTAAACATTGAAACTTCGACAAACTCTGATCACCGGGATTCATGTAGACCAATTTTTAAAAATCTTAAACTTCTGACAGTGACGGACATATATATATAATGGAGTTATGCCTGTTAGTACGATCATCTCCAGAATAGTTAAAAAAAAAACTCAACACATAAACACGCTACAAGGTTCACAGAAAACCTATTAATCCCAAAAGCAAACAAAACTATTTTTCAAAAAGGACCACACTACATGGCCATTAAAATATATAACAACCTTCCACGTAGCATCAAACAAATAACCGACACACTTAAATTTAAATCAACACTAAAAACATTTATTTTAAACAAATGTCACTACACCTTGAATGAATACATTACATGAATTAAATACCTCTGTTTTTTTTATTTTTTATTTACTGTTATTTATTTTTATTTATTTGTTAACATGTAATTGTTGGGTTATGTGATATAATGTGTATTTGTTGGGTTAGCTGGAAGAAATAGGATGTAACCTATAAGTTATACCCTTTGTACTCTTTTTGTGCAATAAATATTTTTTTGAATTTGAATATTTATTATTTCTATTGGTAAGCATAAAATCACTTTTTAACATTTTTGCCACTAGATGATACTGCTTTAAATAATCGTTTATTTCCTGAAATTGAATTTATAAATACAGTGCAACTGACATTTAAATTGAAGAAAACACATAATTCGCTTTTTACGGTAATCACACATAGTAGATTTCTTTCGTCAGTCCATACACAATCCATTACACTAAAAACTCTTTCTACGAAGGCATTGGAGACGGGAGAACTGCACACATATTGTACCATTTTCAACAGATTTGAGCAAGTCTTGCTACCCGCCAGAATCGCTCACGGCTTTTGCTCTGTAAATTATCTCGAGAGTAAGGTATGTATGTCGCATATATTAAAAAAAAACGGACAATAGAATGTCCGTTTTTCAAAATTTTCTAGACCGGACTGCCGTTCAAAAAACCGTACTGTCCGGTCCGAAACCGGAAATCTGGCAACCCTAACTGGAGAGCTGTGAATTAATGAATTTCGGATTCTCTCAAGTCCAATCTACACTTAAAAACATTTTCACGATTGCGGGATTTTCTAAAAGATACTAATATTTTATAAATCCTCATATTTATGCAACCAATATTGATTAAATTTACTTATTACTGTGTAGAACTTGAGGAGGCACTGAGGATTTTTTTCCTTAGAGCCCTTATCGTGTTTGTTGATGCTGTATGGGGGGGGTCTTTCAAGTTCTGGGAACGAAAAAGGTAGGAAGGGCGATTAGGAATCTGGGGGGGGGGTCAATGAGTCCGGACGTCGAATCCATCCCTCTCACTACGGTGAAAGGCGAAGAGTCGAGAGAGTCTGGCTGGAGAGGTAAAAAATTCTCCCTCAACCGTTCTCTTACGATCCGGCCCGCCACACAGTAGGTGGTAAAATTTAACCACCGTCAAGACCCAGACAAACCTCTTCCATGAACCTAATCACTCCTGCTAAGTCACCAAACGCAGCAAACAACTTGGGGTGACCTATGGCTGGGGTGTTGGTTATCCAATAAATTGTTCTGGGGCGGCATTTCCCATACCCGCAAAAATCAATAAATTCATTTGTATGTATTTTTTTTTTATTTCCATAAAATATTTTCACAATTTATTCTTTGAAATACATAACACATAAAAAACATATAATATTGTTACAAAAATACATAGTGAATGGCATAAGAACAAAGTAGTAAAAATTATGTTTTTTAGTATTTCTAAACCAATGAAGAGAACTAGCTTTTTAGTTTGATGTAGCAGTAAAAAGTAATATCATAGAGTGTACGAAATTACAGAATTATTACAGGATATTACAGGATGGGATAATATTATAAAACATAAATATGGTTCAAAATGAATGCATTTTGTTAATGGTGTTACACGTGTTCAGTTTTTTTAATATAATTTTACTTTTTTCTTGAATAATCTCGAATCTGTTATTTTTTTTTAATTCTTAGGGAAGACTATTAAAATATTTTATCCCTTTATAAATATAATTGCTGTGTTGTGTAGAAAATAGAGGAAAGTGGATGTTATATTTGTGTCCTAATGTTGAATTATGTTTTAATTGTTTAAAATGTATTATCTTTGAATACTTGTAATATTGAGACTTTTTTATAGATGTTTTCAATTTTTGGCACTTGGCAAATTTTGAACAATGTTGCTAAAGGGAAAGTAGGTTATTTTTTCAAAATATCTTTAATAATTAGTTTTCGTACCACCTTTACAGGGTTTACAATTTTTTCATAAGCACCCCCCATCCAATAATTCCATAATGTATTAATGACTGGGCTAGCGCTAAATGTAATTTTTTTTTAAATTATCCAACATAAGAATGTTTTCTAATAAATATATAAATACATTTCCTAATGCGCTTAACAGGTTCACACATGTGTTTGTTCCATTTCATATGTTGGTCTATAATTACACCGAGGTACTTTATTTCAGTAGTTTGATTTAAAATAGTTCATGAGTTATTACCAAAGATATTAGAAGAACGAGATATGCTATGTCGGCCGCCGGACCGTAGGCGGAGTACTACCTAATTAGGGTACTTTGAACGGTATCGGGACGTGTACGCACATAAATCTGTTCTATGCATTAGTGCGGATACCTTAGCGTAAGCGAAGGTGTGCAGTAGTATTGGTGAACAAAACCGGCGACACTGGGCAAAACAATTCCACAGTGTGAACTGCTCATAGCACATCTCGTTCTTCTAATATCTTTGGTTATTACAGATAGTTTGTGTACAATTATTTCAATATTTGGGTATGTTTTAAGTTTATTTATTGAAAAGGGAATAAAAATTTATTTTTTTGGCATTAATTGAGAAAAAGTTTTCATCAAAGCAGTATTTTAGGATTTGCATGTGATTATTTGCATTTTCTTTTACAATGTTCCAGTCTTGACCCTTTGCTATGATGACAGTATCATCCACGTAAGAACTAATGCTCCATTGAAGTTTTGTTTAAAAATATCGTTAACATGCAATATGGAAAGTAATGGACCCAATACAGTGCCTTTGCAGTATTCCACAATCACTTGTAAGTGACAGACTTAAAATATTTTACAACTTGTGTTCTATTGTGAAGATAACTTTTTAGCCAATTAATGCTCTGTCATTAAAAACCACTACTCGTAATTTTTCCATTAGTTTGACATGAGACATGCTGTCGAAAGCTTTTTAAGTACTAATTTAAAAATACATAATTTGTATTAATGTTATGATTTGTGACATGTATTTTATTTTAGTATCGCAGGATCATATTTTTTTAGGTATCAGGGTAATATTTTTTAGGTATCAGTATCATATTTTTTAGGTATCAGTGTCATATTTTAGGTATCAGGATCATATGTTTAAGGCAATTAGAGTCATATTTTTTTAATTCTGAATACTTACTGCGACACCCTATCTGCGCATTTTGCAAGCAATGATTAAAGACGGATCCCATAATCAAAATTTTGTTCACAGATATTATGACACATTTTGCAACTATTCGTGTGATAAAAATCCGTTTTGGTATAATTATGCAGCCAGTAATGCAGCTATATAGGGGCGACTTAAATTGACGATGAGTGTTGATGTTACATTTGCTGTAAACAATACATTATAAAACTACAGCTTTTAATTTTCTGTGACTTTTTCAAAGGTTAACAATACATTAAAAATTACGACGTAGATGAAAAACAAAGCCGTGACACGGCCTGGAAGCCAGGGTTTGATTTGAGCTGGTATTTCGTTCTTCTTTTAATCATCAATAAATAAAGTTAGAGAATGAAGAAAACATTAAAAAATTATACAGAAACATATTTAGATTTAAGTAAATTTAGGGCGGCTTGCACCATAAGTTAAATTTGATTTAAATATAATTTTAAACACATTATTTGACTTAAGTCGACTTGGCGTCTTGTACCAAAAAATTTAAGTCGTTAAATGCGTTTAAAGAACTGTCAAAGTTAAATACCCAAAAGCAGCTGTTTAACCGAGTTAAACGTGTTTAGCCCTACTCATAAAGCAGTACTGTCAAAAAAAATTTAGGTTATCTCTTCGATTTCTGATTGTGGTTAAAATCTATCTCATTTTAATTTGTATTCACAATGAACATTTGGGATTTGTATTCTGACGATCATGAAGAAATTATGTTATAGAAATTATAAATAACTTAAATAAATTATAATATAGTCAGAGAAGTAAACACAAGAACAAATTTATTTGAAACACTCAGTGCCAAGAAGTTTCAAAGAAGATTTCGTCTCAGTAAAGAAATGACATCATTATTTGTGCAAGAAATTGAACCTCAGTTAAAATTCAACACCAATAAAAACATCAGCGAGGTGCTCGTCACTTGGAGCTAACACTCCTTATCGAGGAGTACTTTGCAAGGTTGTAAACTTCTAATCATACCTACAGCATTCTTATAATACTTTAAAACAATATAATATGTAAAAGAAATAAAAAATTACTCGGATAATTGTTTTATTTTTAATTCCAACAACAGAAGCTCTTTTTGTCTTATTTCATCATTATGTCTATTTGCTTTAACTTATTCTTCATAAAATAAATGAAAACACTATTAAACCACACACACAATCACAAAATATTTTGACACTTCAAGTAAAATGAAACATCGTAGCTGTTTTATTTACGCGTTAATGGCGGTAACCAGGAGGTAACTGTTTTACCGACGCGTTAATGACGTTTAACTAAAATCGTCACCGAACTGCGTGGTGCAGGATGCAACTAAACGCATTTAAGTTAAATGTATTTAGGGTCTTAAATGCCTTTAGTTAAATAAAATTTAAGATAAAATTTGCGATAATTGGTGCAAGCCGCCCTTAATGTTAAGGAATCAATTTAGTGTAAGTAAACTCGTTAGAGAATGAATTAAACAAGCACGTCACTTTAAAGGTAGAACAACACTGGGTCGACGTATGCTATGTGAGCAATGCATTACGATATTTAGATTAATTACAATTCATGCATTTTCTATGGAAATAGATACGTTAGAAATACACTCGTCACACGCAACTCAAATCCACGTTTCCATCGCTGCGCAGAAAAGGGCTGTCCAGATCGGCGTGAAACGTTTACAGATGGAGGGGTGGCGTCACGCCTCCAACGAGTTGATTTCACATCCATGAGTGGTATTATCTATGCATCTACTGTTATGTTTGGTATATCTATTTTTTTTTTTGTTTTGACCGTTGGCTTAATAAAATAATAAACTAAGTAAATCGTCATCAAATTCGCTTTCTAAATCGCAAGACATGACAAAGCTACGATTTGCGTATCACATAAACGATAATAATTGTTAAATCGACTGATTCGCCTGAGCACCACGTACTTTAGAACTAGAGATCATTTGTCATATGGTCACATGCGTTGCGTATGTAGAAACACTGGGCACGTTGACCTGGAAACGTAGTAACGCGTGTATCGCGTAAGCCGACCCAGTGTGTGCTCTACTTTAAACCCTTTTTCGATTACAGTAGTATTCTGTAAATATTATTTTTTTATCGACATTAACAAATTTTACATTAATACTTCTGGTACATGTGAATACCAAACAATAATACCACTGTGATGGTGGTTCTGAAAACACACTTAGTTTAATCTCTCTTATAACTTGCGGTTTTTTTGATCTCGACTGGTTTTTCCTTTTGCTCATATCTTTCCAGCATCATCTTGGATGCTCTTATTAGGGGAGTCTCAAATGTCAATGAGAAAAAAATTGACAATACGAAACTCATGACGACTGTTCCAATCGCGAACATAAACTGAAATCAAATAAATTTTATTGAAATTACGCATAATAACAATAATTTTATTGCATAATTTTAGCACGCGCTAATTAAGGCTTTAACACAAAAAAATTTAAATTACGCACAAATTACGTTTTAGGTATGTTTGAATTTAGAAATACTATATTTTTTTTAATAAGAAATACGAGAATAAAAAAAAATATCATACGTTTACACTAAAATACAACAAAAGCAAAAATTTATTAGCAAAATAGATAAATGCTGAATAATTGACTGAATTATCAGAGAAGAGTTGTTAGAGATAAATAATATATAAATGGTTTATGTAGTTTTATTACATAAGTTAATTCGTAAACATTCTCGTCTTTCTTTCTCTTGGTAAAATAACTAAACAGTGATACTTCTTAAATACCCGATATTTATTAGTGAACCTCTTCTATGCAGATTGGAGGTTCCTATCCTGAATAATAAATCACGAATGGTAGCAATTGGCATGTAATTAAATTATAATACTGTACTTGCTTTTGATTAAAGTACAAGTACAAGAAAAAGGTGACATTCGTAGAAATATGGAATACAAGGTGCGTGGTCTTACCGCAGCGGGTATTGAAGTTTCGCGGCCAGCCTCGAGGAAGGAGACCGTGAGAATGATGAGTATTGGGTTGAGGAGGTAATTGCAGTAAGTCACCCTCGCCAGCGGGATCCACCACTTTAGGGACAGAAAACGGGCCACGGCTCCTGAAATAGACCACCTTCATATTTCAGATTCTATAGATACAGCATAGAACCGTTTACTGATAAAACACGAACAAATCAAGAACGTTTCTTTTTTGAAACTTGAATGGACCTTACAACCATGTATTTATATGGTATTATTTTAACTCCAGAGAGGCCCCTAAGACCCACCAAAGATATGTTTTGTACTTCCTGACAACGAATAACCTAACAATATTTAAATTCGTTTTACTTCCATAATAGATATGATAAGTGAAAAATGTTGCTTTTACAATGATGGACGACAAAGCTAGCAGAGGATTGAACACACTAACCTAACCCGAAGCATTTGTTCACTCAGGTACTAACCCTTACATTCTCGTAAAAAACTGTTTCGTTTTGTGGCTTCTCTAAATAAGATTAGGTACCTTAGTTTATTTGAAACAAATATACTCTGTATTTGGTTAATCCTTTCAGCCCCAGTGTTCATTCAAATTAACACGAACCTTGTAATTTTTTTATAGAGTAACGTTAGCGATTTAGAAAAGCCATATATTAGTGTTCTTATAGCTTGTTATCTTTTCAGTAAAATCCTTATTCCCGCCACAAAAAAGATAAATATTTTGACATTTGCAGATTGAAAATTTTTCAAATAATTTTCTTGAGGTATTCTCAAGCATTACATATTTTATACATGTGGAAACAATAATGCGGGTGAAAGGGTTAAAACAACGAGTTGTTTGATTGACGTGAAAAAATTAAGAATTTTGAGGAATAGCTACCTACATTTTTTAAATGTTCAAAGTAATGTACAAAGTATTTTGTGTACATGTTTCTGTATTGTCGAAACAATATAAATTAGTACATACGCAAGTTACACGTAATATAATATTTTCACTAACAAAATCAGAAATAAAGTTTTGTTGAAGTTAAAGTTATAGAGATTTCAACAGTTAATGTTTTTTTATTCAATTTCTTTTTGAATATTTGTAAAATTTAGTACCTACATACATTAAGGGGGTTTTGTGTTATTGGTACACAGTTCAATGGAAACATCTAAAATCCTTAATAAACATTATTCTGTGTTAAAGCTTGGTTCCAGCGAGAAACGTTGAAAGGATTTTCAAACTTCACGACGTCAGAGTGGTCGCGAGTTTTTGCTACTTTATCGCGAAGGTTTTCTATTTATAAATATTTTGTATTTTGTTTTGTTATCATCTTTTCACAAAATTGGTACAATTTACCTCCATGCCCCGCCGCACTGGCCATCAGGAACCACGTAGCCGCCAGGGACCACGCGGGCCGGGAGAGCGACATGTACAGCATACTCCCGATAGGCGAGTAGTTCCTGTCGGCTTTAGCAAACAGCAATGCAAGCATGGTGGCTATCGACACACTCCAACATATCCTTATCGTCATCTGAAATACATATTCATTAGGTAGGACAGTCATACAATCCCGGACTTCATTTGCAAGGTAACATTATTTATCCAGAAAAAGCGTATAAACCGCCTCACTATGCAACATCTGAGTACTACTAACGTTTCAATTATGTTTACAATCTAGGTTCTCTGGATTATCATATTTGGTTATAAAATGAAATAACAAGCAAATATTCATGGCAATGAAGAGTCCCAAGAATATGATCCATGTGTGTCCTGCGGCGCGCCGAAGTCTTCCCGTTGCCGGACGATGGCCCTAACTTGAAGATATGGCTAGCTTTATTTTATCCCAAGAATAAGACTCGCGTATGTCCCGCGGTGCTCCGAAGTCTTCCTGTTGCCGGACGATAGCCCTAACTTGAAGATATGGCTAGCTTTATTTTATCCCAAGAATGAGACTCGCGTATGTCCCGCGGTGCTCCGAAGTCTTCCCGTTGCCCTAATTTAAAGAGACGGCTATGCTTTATGTTATCGTATTTCTATTAAACGATTGATTTTATTATAAAAATTTGTTGTTAATAAATAAATATTTCTACCCAAACAATGCCTATTTTATGATGTTTTATTTTTTAATATATGTATGTATTATCACAGTAGGTAGGGCAAGATTAATTTGAAATAATTCACATTAAATACCGATTGGCCTCTAAAAAAATGCAATATATAATAAACACATAATTAACGTTGCACATATCCGTTATAGATATTCGCTATACCTTCAGAAGACATTTTCAGTTTATAATAATCTGAAAGTATGTTGCCTGTTGTATTTGTTTCCAAGTGTATGAAGCCTTTGAATTGGAGAGTTTACGAAGTAATTATTGGCAGATTTGGTAACAAAATATAGAGCATTTAAACAGGTATCACGGGTAGGTATACGCAAATTAATTAAGCTGGTTAAATCGAGGGCGTCCAGGTTGCCATTTGATATAGTGAAAAGGCAAACTAAGTCACTCACTGTGCGACTTGTAGTTAAATCGCTTAGGTTTAGTAATTCTATTAGACATGTATAATTAAGTTCTTCGATTGGTATTCCAAGTTTGTAATTAATAAACCTTAGAAACTTATGTTGTACTCTTTCGATTTTTTGCTGATGAGTCTTATGAAATGGAGCCCAGATTGTTGAGTTGTATTCCAAATTACTTCTTACCAACCCAGTATAAAGCAATTTGAAGGAATTAATTGTTTTAAATTTTTTTATCATCCTCAGAATGAACCCCAGGCATTTCATGGCCTTGTTGGTTATTTCATTTATATGAGGAACAAAAGTTAATTTACTGTCAAATAATATACCAAGGTCCTTAATTTGTTCGACTCTTTTTAGGAAATTGTTGTTGATGCTATATTGATATTTAATGGGTTTTTGATTCGGGTAAAAGATATTGATTGACATTTTTCAATATTGAGAAACAGTTCATTAAGGGTGCACCACTCTTGTAGCCTCACAAGATTTGATTGCAATACGCTACAGTCATTATGATTAGTTCGTCTCGCGTCTCTCAGCGAACACGTACGGTGTAAACCATAGTGCGAACAATAAAACTT